>JARHVA010004351.1:0-1210000 GCA_037957365.1 Torreya grandis | reverse complement strand
ACCCCAGAGACCTATAAGTTGTAAAGTTTCCTTAAAAAAATCTTTATCCTTCAATTTAAAAAAATACAAACAGTGACCAAACCCACAGAGAGAAGAGGGGCAAAATGGTTTTGTATTACTTTGATTCTCTGTTTAAAATTTCATACAATAAATTATGATTTTGAAATAGAAACTTATATCACCATGGGGGCATGGGGCATGGGGCATGGGTTGGTTGATGGAATCCATTTAAAAAATAAAAAATAACTCCTCTAAATGTCCATGATTTTATGAAATCCAATCTATAGATCACAGGGACATGATTTATAAGGTGTCAAATGGCATAATGTTGAAAGCATGAACCGATATATACAACTCATCAATAAATTAAAGGGGTTGCGATTAACAAAATGAAGTAGAAAATTAAACTTACGACATATAAACAAAAGGGTGCGACAAATGTGCCCTTATAGAACAATTACTAGTATGTGGAACAATACATTTCTAACTGAAAAAGCTTTAGTCAATCATTTAAATAAATTAAATTTATCAATTAATATATCGTAAAGCCTAATAATCAAAACACGGATTTAACGCTTAAAACAACCGACTTAAGAAAGTCGGCGAAAAAAATATGTAGATTAGCGTCTACGCAACCATGATAACGCTACAGTTAATCGCAGCCCTCGATTCGCTTCCACCGCCTCGTTTTGATCGTCCGATTCTTTCAGAGGTATTCAAGCCTACATATAAATATGTAGCATCTCTTAATTCGCAGGTTTATTAAAGCATTTGTCTTCGGACATTGGTCCGGTTTGTAGCCAAGTGGCATTCTCGGTGTTTTTCAGCGGGTCGAGGAACAGGTGCTGTTCTGAATTCGGTGGGACATTCCTCGTGTTTTTCAGCGGGTGGAGGAACGGGTGCCGCTCTGTTAATCTGGTAGTAATTTTTCGGGTAGACGGGTTCGTCGATTTTATAAGTTTTGTAGGACAGTGACAATATTTAATTGTTATGTGTAGAATGATAATTTGGTTAACAGATTCTATCCAAATTGAAGGGTTAATCTGGTTTTATAATAAGTTGAGAATTATTAGGGATGTCCTCACGTATCGTTAGGCTGACCAAAAAGCTATTGCATCTATTTGAAGGATTCGTTGTTTGGTTGTAGGATCCTTTTTCGAGTTAAACAATTTTAGATTCCAGCAACAAAATGTCCTTCGAATTATTTATCATCATCGGCTCCTTTCAGGGGTTTCGATTGCAGGGATTACTTTTTATTAAAAGTTAGACAAGTTTTATTAAAGGCTTGTAAGTTTCTGCTTGCAATTAGGCATAGGCTAGATTAATCAGATCCGATATCACGTGGTAGCGCATCATCTTGCAAATTTTATGGTCTATCACCTAAGGTCGAGGTAGCAGAGACTAAATTAATCACAGCGCATCATTTTGTAAATTTTAGGGTCTATCAGCTGAAGTGAAGGACGAGGTAACGTTTCGTCTTGTATGATTGATGTTATGCAAGATGATTATACTTTGTGAGCAAATTTAGGATTAAGGGTTTAAGGTTTAGGGCAGGGTTATGTAAACAAGCTATAGTTTCTTGCACTCTGTATGGTGCTGTGAATTTATGCGAAGGTAGAAATATTTTGTTTAAAGCTTTTTGATGTTTCCAGAATAAATTTTAAAGATTTCATTGTTTTGCTTTACAATCTCTTGCAGCTGAGAATGTTTCTATAGAAATGGCTGCTTGCCATAGACAGCCCATTGTAGGACTTTTAGCAAAGTCAACATTTTGTTAAAAGCTTTGACTTTTTAAAAGTGATTTTTAACATCTTGTTTTATGACTGTACAATCTGTTTGCAGATGACATTTCAATTCAAGTGGCCCTAGGCAAATGGGGAAACACTGTTAATTCTCTCCTGTTTGTTTTGAGGTTTTTTAATGTAATACAAAAGCGTCTACATTAGCATGAGACACATGCCTTTGTTTTAATGTAGAGTAAGTTTATGTAGACATTTTTGGAGGGGAAGAGCCTATAAGAAATCAGACGTCGGGAAATCAAAAAGACTGTGAAACAATTTTTTTTTTTAAATGATATATATAATTTTGGATTTAGGAGTGAAGCAGGTTGAGGTGGGGGGAATCAAAAAGGCGGTGAAACACAATCAAATTTTAAACATTGATATAAAGAGGCGAAACACTTTAAAAAATGATATAAAAAAGTGACCACATTTTGGATTTAGAAGTGAAGCAGGTTGAGGTCTGGGAATCAAAAAGATAGTGAAACATTATCAAACAAGGCTATAAAAAAGCTATCATATTTCGGATTTAGAAGTGAAGCAGGTTGAAATCTGTCACTGATCTTGGTTAATTCGTTCAGTTTTGGATTTAGAAGTAAAGCACGGCGAGTCATTGATTTTGGTTAATCTGTTCAGTTTTGGATTTAGAAGTGAAGCAGGTTGAAGTCGGGGAATCAAAAAGACAGTTAGACATTATTAAACAATGATATAAAAAGGCGACCATATTTTGGATTTAGAAGTGGAGCATATTGAAATCTGTAACTGATTTTGTTTAATTCGTTCAGTTTTGGATTTAGAAGTGAAGCAGGGCAAACCATATTTCGGATGTAGAAGTGAAGCAGGTTGAAATCTATGACTATGATTTTTGTTAATTTGTTCAGTTTTAGATTTAGAAGTGAAGCAGGCTTGAGGTCGGCGAATCAAAAAGACTGAAACATTATCAAACAATGATATAAAAAGTTGACCATATTTTGGATTTAAAAGTGAAGCAGGTTGAAATCTGTGACTGATTTTGGTTAATTCTTTCAGTTTTGGATTTAGAAGCGAAGCGGGGTAACCATTTTTCAGATGTAGAAGTGAAGCAGGTTGAAATCTATGACTAAGATTTTGGTTAGTTTGTTCAGTTTTGGATTTAGAAGTGAAGCAGGTTGAAGTCTATGACTATGATTCTAGTGAATTTGTTCAATTTTGTGAATTGAAGAACTTCAGTTTGTTGACTATGATTCTGGTGAATTCGTTCAATTTTGTGAATTGAAGAACTTCAGTTTATGCAAGAAGCTATTTCTACGCCCTTGTTATTAATTGATTAATAGGATTTACGTTTGAATTGAGAAAATGAGTGTCAAAAACAAGAAAAATAGTGGTGTAATTTATTTATATGTTATTTACAATTTGATTTTGGGTTGCAGCGAAGGGAAAATTAATGATCTTTTGGTTCCTTTGGTTTCTTTTCAAGGTGAAGCAAGTAGGCAAGGGAGAGTGTTGCATGGTGCACATTGATTAAGAACCATATTCCACCTAAAACTAAGCACCGTCACAGTATTGGAGTAGGATGTTAAATACTCAATCTTCTATCTGAATTTATTTATTTATTTTATGGTTCTTTTTGTGTGATTTTGTCTTTGATTTAGTTAAAAGCAATGAAATTTTCTTCTCACAGATGGGGAAAGATCAAAGTGGATGATAAAATGGAATTCAATGGATCATCAGTCGGGTAAAACTATCACACTATAGAGAATTATGGAAGTAATTTGAGAATAGTATAAGGGGAATCTAATTTATTTCTTATTTTGATTTATTTATCTTTGTAGACACTAGTGTTTTGAGAGCATTTAACTCGTATGCAACGAGAGAGTAATAAGGTATTAAGCAACAGTGTGGATTAAGTGGAACAATATTTATTCTCTTACGCTTATGGCAGTCATACACTCTGTCCTTGCATCTATATGATGGCTGGGAGCATATTGGGATGGTATTATGTGGCTACAGAAGAATGTTTTGCAACTTTGATGGTGTCTCAGCTAAAGGCAAGGTTGAGGTAACATTTATATTGTGGCTTTATGTGTTTTAAAATGTTTTGAAGAGGACTTAAAGCCAGATCTCTATACTCTTTCGGTGGAGAACTTAGGGTATCATTAGTTCCTGCTGATACTATAGGTTTCACGTTATCGTATTAGTTTATGGCACTGAAGAGCTTGAACACGATTATTGATTGTGTGACAGAGTGAATGGTTTTTGGTCAAGAGCCACTGGTTCTGAGTAAGAAACTTATGGCAATCAATTTTGGTGGTTTATAATATTTTCAGCGTGTGGAGGAATGGGTGCCGCTCTGTTAATCCAGTAGTAATTTTGTGGGTAAACGGTTTCATCGCTTTAATAAGTTTTGTAGGACAGTGACAATATTTAATTGTTGTGTAGAATAATAATTTGGTTAACGGATTCTATCTAAATTGAAGGGTTAATTTGGTTTTATAATAAATTGAGAATTATTAGGGATGTCCTAAAGTATTGTCAGGCTGCCCAAAAAGCTATTGCATCTGTTTGAAGGATTCGTTGTTTGGTTGTAGGATCATTTTACAGTTCAACAATTTTAGATTCCAGCAACAAGATGTCCTTCGAATTATTTATCATCAGCTCCTTTCAGGGGTTTCGATTGCAGGGAGTACTTTCTATTAAAAGTTAGACAAATTTTATTAAAGGCTAGTAAGTTTCTGCTTTAGTCCGTGCAATTAGGCAGAGACTAGATTAATTAGACCAGATATTGTGTGGTAGCGCATCATTTTGCAAATTTTATGGTCTATCAGCTGAAGGTAAGGTTGAGGTAATGTTTCGGACAGATACCAGATTAACCGTAGCACATCATTTTGTAAATTTTATGGTCTGTCAGCTGAAGTTAAGGTTGACGTAACGTTTCGTCTTGTATGGTTGATGTTCTGCAAGATGATTATACTTTGTAAGTAATGGAAATAACCTTATGAGGGTTTAAAAATAAAATTTTAACAATTTATTTCTTATGGCAGAGTTACGTAAACAAGCTATAGTTTCTTGCACTCTGTATGGTGCTGTGAATTTGTGGGAAGGTAGAAATATTTTGTTTGAAATTGTTAGAAAGTCAAGTTAATTGGAGATAATTTCTCCCACCTCCCTCCTTTATCATGCAAGCAAGCAGTTAAACAAACAGTTAGTAAACTGGGTGTTAAGCATCAGTTAGTAAACTGACAGTTAGGATTGAGTTAGTTAACAATCAGTTAGATATGAGTTTGTTTGAACAAGCAGTTAGTTAAGTAGTTGAAGCTAATAATAGATGAGTCTATTTTCAGTTATTGTTTAGTTTTTAAATCTATAAAAAGACGCTAAGGGCGCACATTGTAATCAAGGAAAATTAGAAGATGAATAGAATTGTGTTTCTCAAGATTGCTGTAGCTTTCTGAGTTCTGAGTTAATAGTTCTTGTTTTCTTGTTTATTTTCTATTCATATTTTCCTTCAAATTGGTATCAGAGCACAGGTTGTGGCAGAAGAGCGCAGGTTAGAAAGAGAAAACCCTGGTTAGAAAAGCAGCCAGCAAGGGGAGCGAAGCAGTCGGGTGAAGGAAAAGCGCAGGTATTGCCAGCAGGCAGCGCAGAGACCGACATCGGCAGTTATAGACCGACATCGGCCGACCCCAGACCAACAAGTGACCGACGACGGCAGAAAGAACCGACGTCGGCAATATCATCGACCGACCTCGGCAGTGTAACCGACATCGATGACTGTGTGTCAGAATTAGTGACCAGAAAGTCATTCAAGCTTAAGAAATGGCAGCATATAACAGTATTTCACAGCCTCAAATTCCCGTTTTCGATGGTAAGAATTACGATTTTTGGGCAATTAAGATGCGAACTTTATTTTGCTCACAAGATGTATGGGATTTGGTAGAAAGTGGTTTTGTAGAACCGCAGGACGAGGCAGCCCATCTGGCGTTAAATCAAGCACAAAAGGACCACCTTAAAGAGAACAGAAAGAAAGATGCAAAAGCCTTATTTATAATCCAACAGGGATTGGATGAATCGATATTTTCCAGAGTTGCAGCAGCAACGCGATCCAAAGAGGCATGGAAAATCTTGGAGACCACTTCTAGAGGTAATACGAAGGTAAAAATTGCTAAATTGCAATCTCTAAGAAGAACTTTTGAAAATTTGCAAATGAATGAATCAGAATCAATAGATCAGTTTATGGGTCAAGTTTTGAATATAGTGAATCAGATTAGATCTAATGGAGAAACGATGACAGATCAGAAGATTATAGAGAAAGTACTCAGATGTTTACCCAGTAAGTTCGATGCTATAGTAGTAGCTATTGAAGAAACTAAAGATTTGGAACAATTATCTGTAGATGAATTAATGGGTTCTTTGTTAACACATGAATCCAAAATGAATAGGAATAACTCTTCTCTAGAGAATGCATTCAAGTCACAGGTATCAGTTGGCAGAGGAAGAGGAAGAGCCAGGTCAAGCTTCAGAGGAAGAGGCAGAGGCAGATATGGAAAGAACAATTCAGAGGAAGATGAGAACAATAATCAAAACTACAGTAGTAGAGGAAACTACAACAACAGAGGACGTGGTCACAACCACTCACAGCAAGGTTCTCAAAGGTTTGATAAATCTAATGTTCAATGTTATTATTGCAAGAAATATGGTCATTATGCTAGTGACTGCAGAAATAAATCAGGATATGTGTACAAACAGAATGCTAATTACACAGATGAATCTAGTTCTAATTCCAGAAGCATGTTTCTTACTTGTAATGTTACTCAAGAAAAAGTTAAAGATATTTGGTTTTTAGACAGTGGATGCAGTAATCATATGACAGGAAATAAAGAATTTTTTGCTAGTCTTGATGATTCTGTAAGATCAGAAGTGAAACTAGGAAATGATATCACTGTAGATGTCATGGGTAAAGGTGTCATAAATGTTTTGGCCAAGAATGGTGAAAGAAGATTTATACCTGATGTTTATTTTGTACCTAGATTAAAACATAATCTTTTGAGTGTTGGTCAGTTAGTGCAGAAAGGTTACAGAGTATCTTTTATGGATAATGTCTGCACAATATTGGACAAGGTTCCAAGTGACAGGTTGATAGGAAAAGTGGAGATGACCAAGAATCGCATGTTCCCTCTTCATATTCAGTGCATCCAAGGAGAAGAAGAAGCTCACTACAAATCCATACAGCTAGATCAATCATGGTTATGGCACTTAAGGTACGGACACTTACATTTTGGAGCTTTAAATTTGTTACAGAAAAAAAATATGGTGAAGGGTTTACCACCAATAGAACAGCCAGGAAGTTCATGTGACAGTTGTATTTTGGCAAAACAGCATAGAGAGAGTTTTCCAGTAGGAGGCTCATATAGAGCTAAGGTAATATTGGAGTTAGTCCATAGTGATTTATGTGGACCAATGCAAACTCCATCATTTGGAGGTAGTACTTATTTTCTAACATTCATTGATGACTTTAGCAGAAAGACTTGGATCTACTTTCTCAAAAATAAATCTGAAGCATTTGGAAAGTTTAAAGAATTCAAGGCAATGGTTGAAAAGTAGAGTCGCCGATATATCAAGGTACTCAGATCTGATAGAGGTGGTGAATATATGTCTAATCAATTTCAAGATTTTTGCAGCTATCATGGAATCAAAAGACAGTTGACTACAAGGTACACACCACAGCAGAATGGTGTAGCAGAAAGAAAGAACAGAACAATCATGGAAATGGCAAGAAGCATGTTGAAAGCTAAACACTTGTCAAATGAATATTGGGCAGAAGCAGTAGCTTGTGCAGTGTATATTCTGAACAGAAGCCCAACAAAGAGTGTCAGAGATCGAATTCCACAAGAAGCATGGAATGGTAAGAAATATAGTGTATATCATTTCAGAATTTTTGGTTGTGTAGCATATTCTCTTATCCCATCTAAATTGAGAAAGAAACTTGATGATAGAGGTGAGAAATGCATTTTTATTGGATATTCTGAAGAATCAAAGGCATATAAGTTATATAACCCAGTTTCAAAGCAAGTGATTATTAGCAGGGATGTTGAATTTAAGGAAGCAGAAGCATGGGATGGTAGCACCATCATTGTTGGGGCACCAATTCCACAGGATGAAGAAGTTTCTGAAGAACAAAATTTGCAAGGTGGACAATCCTCTCCACAAGCAGGCACAACCACTCCAGTAAGAACACCAAGAAGGTTTGAACAAGGTGAATCATCTAGTCATGCAGGTCACCCTACTCCAAATTCACAAGTAAGTAATGAATCAGATCCAACTCTTGCTACTTTAAGAGCAAGATTTAAAGGTAAGAAGATGAGAAGTTTAAATGAGATTTACAATCAAGAAGAAGAAAAATTAGATTTGGTTTCAAATTTTGCTCTTTTCACTCATAACCCTATGTCTTATGAAGAAGCAGTGAATGAGGAACATTGGCTAAAAGCAATGGATGAAGAATTGAATGCTATTGAAAGAAATCAAACATGGGATCTAACTACTCTACCTGAAGGTAAGGATTGTATTGGAGTTAAATGGGTTTATAAGACTAAATTTGATGCAGATGGAAATGTTGAAAAGCACAAGGCAAGGTTAGTTGCAAAAAGTTTTGCACAAGAACATGGAGTGGACTATAATGAAATATTTGCACCAGTTGCTAGATTGGATACTGTAAGAATGGTATTATCCATAGCTGCTCAGAATAATTGGTATGTATATCAAATGGATGTAAAATCAGCTTTTTTGAATGGATTTCTAGATGAAGAAGTATATGTGAAACAGCCCACAGGTTATGAAGTTCAAGGACATGAAGAAAAAGTTTACAGATTGAAGAAAGCTCTTTATGGTCTTAAGCAAGCACCAAGAGCATGGTATAGCAGGATAGATTCTTATATGATAAGCAAAGGATTCAGCAGAAGCGATAGTGAGCCTACTTTGTACACAAAAATCAGCAAAGAAGGTCAAATTTTAATTGTGTGTTTATATGTTGATGATTTGATTTTTACTGGAAATTTGTCTGTAGACACTTTTAAATCAGCAATGAAGAATGAATTTGAAATGATAGATTTGGGATTAATGAAGTATTTTTTGGGAATAGAAGTTGAACAATCAGAGAAAGGAATATTTATCTGTCAAACAAAGTATGCAAAGGATGTGTTAAAAAGATTTAAGATGCTGAATTGTAAACCAGCACCTACACCAGTTGCTACAGGGACTAAACTTAGCAAAGAAGACAAAGGATCCAATGTTGATTCTACAATATTCAAAAGGCTAGTTGGTAGTTTGATGTATCTTACAGCTACTAGACCAGATATCAGTTATGGGATTAGCTTAATCTCAAGATTCATGGAGTCACCAAAAGACTCACATTGGCAAGTTGGAAAAAGGATATTAAGATATGTGGCAGGAACTACAGATTATGGAATTTTATATTCCACAACTAACGATTTTAGTTTGATTGGTTTTACAGATAGTGATTTTGCAGGTAGCGTTGATGATAGGAAGAGTACTTCTGGACATGCCTTTATTTTAGGCACAGGTGTGGTCACATGGGCATCCAAAAAGCAGCCTATAGTTACACTTTCATCAGCTGAAGCAGAGTATGTTGCAGCCACATCAGCAGCATGTCAAGCAACATGGATGAGAAGAATATTGAAAGATTTATTACAGGCATAGAAGGAGTCAACACCAATCTTCTGTGATAACAAATCAGCAATCGCTTTATCAAAAAATCATGTGTTTCACAAGAGGAGCAAGCACATAGATACAAGATTTCACTTTATCAGAGAATTAGTGAATAATGGAGAAATCCATCTAGATTTTTGCAGATCTGAAGATCAACTAGCAGATATATTTACAAAGGCATTACCAAAAGAGACCTTTGATTATTTGAGACAAAATTTAGGCATTGTAAATGCTAAAATTGTAAGTGGTAGAAATTAAGGGGGAGTGTTAGAAAGTCAAGTTAATTGGAGATAATTTCTCCCACCTCCCTCCTTTATCATGCAAGCAAGCAGTTAAACAAACAGTTAGTAAACTGGGTGTTAAGCATCAGTTAGTAAACTGACAGTTAGGATTGAGTTAGTTAACAATCAGTTAGATATGAGTTTGTTTGAACAAGCAGTTAGTTAAGTAGTTGAAGCTAATAATAGATGAGTCTATTTTCAGTTATTGTTTAGTTTTTAAATCTATAAAAAGACGCTAAGGGCGCACATTGTAATCAAGAGAAATTAGAAGATGAATAGAATTGTGTTTCTCAAGATTGCTGTAGCTTTCTGAGTTCTGAGTTAATAGTTCTTGTTTTCTTGTTTATTTTCTATTCATATTTTCCTTCAGAAACTTTTTGATGTTTCCAGAATAAATTTTGAAGATTTCATTGTTTTACTTTACAATCTCTTTATTCTGAATACCCCTTCGCTTTAATCTTTGGCTTTATCCATTTCAGAGTCAATCTGATTCGTATAATTTCATAGTCCATGTGAGCTTGTTATATTGAATACCATTAAAAAAAATTATGTATTCTTCTTCGGACTTAATGCTATAATCTTCTTATGAGCTGTTGGTAGCCATTAAATATCTTCCCATTTTTATAACATAGTTTATCTTTTTTTTTCTTCTTTTTTCGTCTCTATGTATGTACAAATTTAAAAAAGTAAAATTAAAGACAAAATTTCTTTATTCTCTTGAAGATATTTATTTCACTGACTAAGGAATTAACAGTAGGATCCAAAAATGTCCTACAAAAATATTCTTATATTGTTATATAGATAAATTTTGAGGAATTTTATACATTATTGCATTGGAAAAGAACCATTTTAGTAAGTATGAGCTGGTCTTGACGAGACCAAGCAGTTAAGTAATTGGTACAGTGAGTTGATAGAAAATAAAGAATTAGTTGATTAAAAAAATTGATGAAGTTGAATTTAAAAATGAAGGTTATATAAATTAATTTAATTTTGCCAATGAATTAATGACTTTTAATGTGACTTCAATTTTGTGTAGTTTATATATATATATATATATGAAGAGGACAATACTTTAGATTTTTTTAATTTGGGACTCCAATTCAGCTTGAATTCTTTTTAGTATTTAGTGGGATTTGTATCTTGGTGGAAGGTGTAACAATTTACTTTTACCATCATTTGTATTTTTAGATGGCAACCCATTTGATCTCTATATTTTTTAAAACTAGTTTAAAATGATTTTCATTTTTTTCTAATTTCATGATATTTTTTATGGAAAAGTGCATTTTTATTAATGTAACAATTATATTAAATCGTTAGTTATACAAAAAAGACGGGTGAAAAAGTCACACCCTAGCGAAAAAAGACTCGATAAGTAATCAAAATAACAAAAAGGCCAAACTAAGGCCACTCAAACTACAAGTTACACTAACTCAAGTGCACATCAACCAAAAATGAATAATAAAAACACTAACACCAAAGACTAAATTAAATAGCAGCAGTGAACATGGAAATCGATGGAAGAGGAAGAGGTGAAAAAGAGCAATGAACAACTACACCCTTTTGTCATTACGAGGAATAAAATTCATAATGTTTTATATAAAAAGATAACCAACTCCTCCTTGTCAACACAAACGTGTTTGATAAGTTGCACTAATAAATCTTTACCATGTATTTGTTATTAACAATGTATTATCATTTTTCAATTAAATATAATGACCAACTTTTGATAAAAATGAAAGTTTATGAGACAACCCCTAATAAATAAATATGTTAAATATAATTTGAAGGAAGCAACTTTCAATAAAAATGAAAGATTCTAAGACAATCCCTAATAAATAAATATGTTAAATATAATTTAAAGGAAGAGTGTACAAGTTAAATTTTTTATTGTGTATAAGGTAAAGTATAATGTTACGTTAGTTGTAGACACCTAAAACTAGCCATCAATAACTTTTAATCAAGTTTTCGACTAGTTTTCACCTAAAATGCACAATTTGGCTTAAAAACACTAAAACACGTTAAAAGATATGAAAATGACATCTTCAAGTGCCTATTTTGGCTAGGGTATCCCTAAATGGGGAAATGCAATTTATGGGCCAGTGAACTTTGATCAGTTCATTTCGAGTCAAAATGTCAACTTTGCATTTGGATGCTCTAGATTGTGCTTCTCTGTCAAATCTTCTGCACAAGACATGTGTCTTTGTTATTTTTTGTTGGTAACATCCTAAATGAGAATATGCATCCAATGCATCTGATAGTGACTTCAAATTTCAATCAAGTCAAATTTAGGACCAATAAAAAGACATTCTAATCAATTTGAGTAATTTATGCACAAAGTGCTTAATCATGCTTAAGAGTTAATTAACCCAAATCAAGGCATAATCAAAAATTCCATAGAAACTTGTTGAATACTTTGTTTTGGAAATGAATATTGAATATCTGCATCATCAAGTGACCTCATTTTTTGGATAGACATCCTTAGACCATACATGTCACAAATATCAGGATTCATGCCTCATCAATGCCTTCTATGATGCCCTCCATACCTCTTAATTGCCCCTTCTTCCAATGCCATGATGGGGATAATCACAAATTTTAATTTCAAAATTGAATTAATCTTCAACCACACATCTCAATCTTGAGATGGACAGTTCAGGTTGATTCTAGCCAAATCCAAAAATCTATAAATATGAGGTCTCACAACATCATTTCTAAGCTTAATTAGTACAAAGTTATAATGCAGGATTGGTTCCAAAAGTTTCAAGAAACTAGTGTTACCATGCCAAATTGATTTCAATCCAAGCCAAGCCACAATCCAAAGGTGCCAAGAGGAGATGAAGGTAGCCACAGTCCATTGAAGAAGACCTCTTGAAGCACAAGCCGAGCAAGCCACCATTACAAAGGCATTTGGAGCATCCAAGGAAGGTGAAAGGAATTCTTGTGTTTTCATTCTTTTCTTTTTAATTGTGTTTGTCATTTGATTTTGTTAACTAAGCTCTCCCTAGTGCTTAGGACTAGAAATATTATGCTACTAGTGTGTTTATTTCATCTTTTTTTCATTTTGAAACTAACACCATACTAACCATCTTCTCTTGAGCCAAATTCTTAGATCACATTATGGCACACCCAGTGGGATTAGATGCATCCTACACTTAAAAGAGATCCTTTTGCAACCTTAAAAAAACTTATTTGATCTTTTGAAACTCTTACAAATTAGTTTTCTAACTTTTTTTTGCCATATTTGGTTGCCACGATTTTTACATAGTAACCGACGTCAATTAGCAGAACCAACATCGGTCAAATATCAATTGGCCGTAATCGACGTCAGTGATATTGACCAACGTCAGTGCCTATGTTTTTCCAAAAACACAGACCAGAGACCTACTTTTCCAAACTTTCTTATTTCAAACTCAAAAGAGCTTCAAATCTAAAAGACATGCTAACAATTTTCTACAGGACTAGGTGAGATATTTGCTCAAAACATGTTTAAATCACTTTTGCATGCTTAAATTTGGATTAAGAACTTTGTTTTGGTGCTTAACAAGGAAATTTTAGATGTTTTTGGTAATGTTTTTCAAAGTTTACAACTAAAACCAAGGGGTCAAAAGAACATCACTAAACATTTCATTTGGGTTTAAAATTAAACACACTTGTCAATTTTTGCTTGCAATAATTGTTTAGATTAATATTGTTTGAAAAAAAGAGGGGTGTTGCATGTATGCTCTTCCATTTGTCTCCTATAGGGAACCCTTGGAATCAAAAATTCCATTCCTATTGTAAGTAGCCTAGTCCAAGGCTTAGAAAGAAATTTATCTAAAGCACTCCCCAAAAATTCATCAAAGTTTGGGTGACCTTGAAAACGACCTTAAAGTCTTTCTTTTTATGCTTTATTTATTTTTTATGTATCTTGGATTGCGAGGGGGACTTCATCACCTTCCACAAGTTCTTTAGGGAAGCTTTGACCTGGGATTTCACCTCCCAATATTAACTTCATTTGACTCCTTTGGAGTTGCACATGGGACGTATCTACATTCTGACGTCGCACTACACTGAGCGAATAGTAGGATGTAGTGGTTGTAAAAAGGACTAGACCTTTTTACATCTAGCCAAGGCCATGGTCACCCAATTTCTATGCTTGTTTTTTTCATCATTTGATGTGAAAGTTATTTTGTAATTGATTCCCCTAGAATGATTGAAACCTTGCGAGTTTAGTAAGCCCCATTTTGCCATACCCTTGCTAGGATTTGGACGATTATACTTAGTGTATTTTGGTCATTTGTGCTTGGTATGTTTTGAGGCTAAAACTAGTTTTTTTGTTCATAAGCCATGTCAAAACAATGCATTTGAGTTGTGAAGGGTAGTGTTATGCTACCCAAATCATGTCAAAACATTTTTGAGCCTTTTTAGTCTTTAAAACATAACATTGACCACATTATTCGAGTATGTTTACGCCGTTAGGCTGCTCAATCTATTTCAAGACTTGTTTACCATTGTATCAAAACCATTTATTTCAAACCACTTTGTGTATACCATTTGGACATTTGTCTTGTGTCGTCATGTGGTCCAATCTTGTCTAGCTTGTTCAGTCAAATCCTAGTTTTCAATTAGCCTTGTTAAGTTTGGATCCAAACATTGATTGATTTTCATTTAAGCCTCAATTCATGGGGCTGATACATAGATATTTCTCTTTTGGGTTGTATAACTTCAGTTAATTAATTACCCAAAATTGAAAACTATTGATGGCTTATTTGTTTAATGTTTATCATCATCATTGTTTGTGCCTTTATTTGGAAGAACGCAACCTTTTTCAAAGAGCCTTTTGTCTTATGCCTTATGCCAATTGATCATGTTTATGTTTAATTTCATGTGCCAGGTCTATGTCAAAAGTTATTTCCAAACTTGTTAGATTAAATCAAATCACATTAGCCTTTGTTTCAAGTCTAGATTTTGACATCATTTGGCCAAAAGTCCTAACATATGACTATTTGTTTGAGCCTAGCTTTTGATTCCATGTTTGGACAAAAGACCTAGAAACTCAACTTTTCCCTTTCCTAGTTTAGACCTTGTCAAGAACACTTTGACCTAGACCTTTGACATGCTAGTTTTTATTCAAACACTTGACCTTTTGTGCATATGACATTTGACACTAGACATTTGATGTTAGGTTATTGTATGCCAAGTCTTAGCACAAATCATTTTGAAGATACAGCTCCACTATCAAACCACATTGGAGATACACCTCCACCCCTTCGACCAAGTTAGACCAAGTCTGAACCATTTGTCCTTTGGACATAGTTTTTTAGAGTTTGTAGAACTCTAAGCCTTTTTGTTTCAAAGCTTTCATAATTTACATGGATATGTCTAACTACACTTATAGTGGAGTCACTTACAATCTGACTTATGATAGAATGGCCACATAAAATGACTTTTATGGCTTTTTTCAAGACTCCAATGATGCTAATATGGTTTATGAGATAGATTTTTATCTACCTCATGTTAATCATTCATGAAAACAAAGTCATGAAGCAACTTACAATCCAACTCGAGACCTTGATTGGTATGAAGAGGCTTGTGAGGAGGAATTTTAAGACCCCACTATAGATAATGTTGTTTGGGATATGAATCCATACCCTCTTTATAAAAATCAATACATGGAACATAGTCCAAAACTAGCTTATAAGCTAACTCATAACTGGGATGATATGGTTTATGAGGAAGACTTGGATGCTTTTGCTTGTGCAAGCAATCAATTTTTACATCTTTTTGTTCTTCGATCATTGGCTAGTCTTAACCCTCCTTTGGATTTTATGAGCAACCAAGCTCCATAATGCCCAACCATTTCTATACCAGGACCTAGTCCTTTGGTCTGTACGAGCAATCAAACTCCACAACACACCTTCATCATTCTAAGACCTCATCCTTTGGCTTGTGCAAGCAATCAAGATCTGTACCACCCTATCATTACCATCTTAGGACTTTGTCCTTTGGCTAATGTGATCAATCATACTCCCCAAGGCCCTACCATTATCCAACCACAAGTCATTCCTCGTCTAGAACCAATCCCATCCAAACCTCGATCCATCCAATCATTTGAAGACCAAGCTATGTTCAAAACTAGTATTTTCCAACTCATTGAAAACCCATGCCAAGAAAACCAACCAATCTAAGATGTTCTTGTTGAACCAACCATTTGTGATAAGTCAATCTATGATAAATTGACTATTGATCATTTACCAGTTGTCGAGAAGTCTCACTCTGATGAGCCAGTCTTTTCTAAGTCACTTTTTAATGATTATAACCATCTTTGGGAAAATCATTACCTTGACCATGTGCCTATTTTTCAAAAGCCTCCTATTGACAAGCTAGTCTCTAAGGATTTGTCTCTTGATCTATTTCCCATCCTAGAGGAGTCTTACTTTGACAAACCAGTCTTTGTGAAGCCCATCATGCCATTACAGGTTGTTATTTGTCCAAAATCAAATATTCAACAAGACATTATTATAACAGAGTACCCATCAGATGAAGAATTAGAGTTAGATTTAGGTTTTATTCTTGAATCAACATTAGATTTAGCATTATAATTAGAATCAACATCAGTCTTAACATCATATTCAATGTCTTTTGAGTTAGAATCAGATTTAGAAGAAGAATATGTTCATAGTTGTTACAACATTGATTATGCATGCCTTACAGATTAATTTGAATACATTTATGATCCTTCTATGGTTTTTGAGGATGAGTACTTTAGCATCGACATAAGTTCTCCTAATATCTTCTACAAGGATTGTGTAGCCTCTCCCCATTCCATTACCGTTCCATAGGCCATTACCATCAACCAAGATATCTATATTATTGACATTCCATCTCCCACAAATGTTGATTGGGATTGATATAATCACACTTTTTTGAACTGCATCCATGGAGACATAGCAGTTAAAGAAGAGCAAGGAGGCTACGACCACATTCATGTAGTATAAGAACACTCTCCTAGTGATAACTTTTCAAAGGTGCTAGGGGACAATCAAAGTTAGAACATAGCATCTTCTAGTGAGACTTTTTCAAAATCACTAGAAGACAATCAAAGTCAAAATCCAATGTTCATTAGTGAAACCTTCTCAAAAGTGCTATGGGACAATCAAGATAACTTCATTGGTGAAAACCCACCAATAGATGAGTACAAAAAAATTATACTATTTGATGAAGACAAAATCAAATATCAAATCAAAATAACTTCTTATCTATAGCCTAATAAGATGGTAGCTACTCTCTAGATCAAACAAAAAAAATATATGATGGTCCTATTGAGAGAAAAAGTCTTTGGCCCTACCACAACCAAAATTATGTTGAATCCAACATCAAAAACATTATGTGTGACTAAAAGTTTTGATCTTCATTTATTTCCCCACCATTCCACATTTCATTATCATCTACCATTCTATTTCACAATCAATCCTACCATCTATTATTTGTCCTTTTTTACCATCTATGGTTGCACTTTCTTTTATAGAGGCTACAAAGATACCTTGTCTCGATGCTTGAAGGAATCAGAATTAATGACCAATGAAAATCACAAAAACATTCTTGGCAACCAAATCTGTAGGCCATTCTTGATAGAGTAGCTATTCAGACGAGGTGTGGGCTAGCAATTAACACGATTAATTTTTTTTAATATCATTCATTGATTAGGACGTGCATCTCCATATCAACAAGAATAATAAAATCAAAAACCACACCCAGGTCAAAAACATATATCATACCGTTTCATTGTCATGCCATTGCCATTGTTACATATCCATTTTCCATTATAGATCCTAGCCATTTACCCCATCACTTGGGGGAAACCATCTTACCATTTTATCCAATCTATCAAAAACCATCATTACCCTTATCCAAATCATACCATTCCTTCCATTCCTATCTAAACCAAAGCCTATTTTTAGTCATCCTACCCAATCCTATTTTGATATTGGTTCATTTGGTTCTTCCCATACCTTTTATGGGGGGATTCTAATCAAGTTTCAACAATCAATCTAATCTATTTTTATAATAATAGTCTATGAAAATAGTGTGATAGTTGATCTAACAAGATATCTTTCATCCTATCGATGTTTGTTTATGTGAGCTTGATTACAACTGCCTATGGGCAAATCAATATTTCACCAGTCTTGCTACTAATTATAATTGTCTATGAGAAAATTAGTATCATTTACCTATGTTATTGTATCTTAGTCATAACCACCTATAGGTAAACTAAGGGCAACACTTGTTTATCATGCATTGCTGCATCACCTTGCCATTACTATTTTCATTTAACTAGCCATTTGCCAAATTTAAGAACTTGTTGGGACCTAGTTGGTTTTTTTCCACCTTTTGTATGGACATAATTAATATGACTTGAGGTCATTTTAGGACTATGTGGGACATGCTCAATTCATGTTGAGGTCACCTCAGTCCCCCTTTCCATATGCTCTCACCATTTTGTGAGCAACCTTAGCCAAACTCTCTCGCCATTTTGCGAGCAAGTATCTTGTCATTTTCTAATGAATTAAGATACCTCAAAATTTCAAAAACATTTATCCTGTCTAAGCCTACTTAGTTATCCTCGATCTGCCTTATTGGGGCATTGTCATTGTTAGGATGCTTTCAGGCTTTTTGTTTGTTTGTTTATTTCAAGTTGTTTGTTTATTTGTTTTTTATTTGTTTGTTTTTTTATTTGTTTATTTTTTCACTTGCCTATTTGTTTGATTTTAGCACGGTTGCCTTGACTCAGTCTATATGTATGCATTGGGTGATTCTTTGCACACATTATTCTTGAGTCTATCCATATTCATATGTCAATATTATCATCATAGTTTTTATCATTGGTGTATTATTTTTTAGTGTTTATTGGATATCAGGAGTCAATCCTTACGAATATTTTATCCAAGTCTTCATGGTGTTCTATCATGAAGCCTACCATCACATGCTATAGTAAAAATTAGTTTCACAAAGGTCTACAATCAATAGAGCTGTAGAAGTTTCTCCTTGTACCTTTTCAAATCCTCTCATCCATCCCACCCTTGATCAAAATAACTCATTATTTAACCATTTTAGTTGTATCATTGTTAATCAAGATGAGCATCTTCTCATTGACAGGTACAATTGAATCATTCACACTGATCAATCTCATTCCTCTATTCATCTCTTTCATCACTTTGCACCCACTCATCTTTAATCTATATTCCAAGTTATATCTTTGAGTTATACTTGTTAATCAACCTTAACTAGGGCACAATAATCTTTGGCCAATCTAGGTCCTCTTAATAATTGTAACCACCTATGGGCAAATCATTATGTTGACTTTTATTCATGATTATAACCACCTTTAGGCAAATCAATATCTTTTTTACATAAATACATGCAAGAAATTTCTCATTTGGATTACTCTGAACCACGGGTTAATTTCACTTTTTTCTTTTTTTTTAGGGACCGTCCATCAACAAATATGATGGCCACTCCCTCGAGGGGGCATCATCATAGGCTTCCCAAAAACCATTTGGAGATTTATTCTTCGACCATCATCTTCTTTTTGGCATATAGGGCATTTCTCATTCTTTGAAAAGACATTGCTTTGCCTATAGCTTGCAACACCTTCCCAAATAGGGGCAAACTGTAGACACCTAAAATTGGCCATTGATAACCTCCAATCAAGCTTTTGGCTAGTTTCCATCTAAAATGCACAATTTGGCCTAAAAATAATAAAAAGCGTTAAATGATGTGAAAATGACATATTCAAGTGCCTATTTTGGCCAAGGTATCCCTAAATGGGGCAATGTAATTTATGAGCCAGCTAACTTTAATCAGTTCATTTCGAGTCAAAATGTCAACTTTGCACCTGGGTGCTCTAGATTGTGTTTCCCTACCAAATATTTTGCACAAGACATGTGCCTTTGTTATATATTTTTTGTAACATCCTAAATGGGAATATGCATCCAATGCATCTGATAGTGACTTCCAATTCCAATCCAGTTAAATTTAGGACCAATAACAAGACATTCTAATCAATTTGAGTAATTTGTGCACAAAGTGCTTAATCATACTTAAGCGCTAATTAACCCAAATCAAGGCATAATCAAAAATTCCATGAAAACTTGTTGAATAATTTTTTTTGGAAATGAATATATGCATCATCAAGTGACCTCATTTCTTGGGTAGACATCCCTAGGCCATAAATTGTTAGGTTGTGGAGCTAAAAGCTTCACTGATGCAAACATGGAGGAGGTTGCTGAGAGGTTGCTGAGTTGCAGAGCAACCAACGTCGATCTGATCAACCAACATCGGTCATATTTAGTGAGCAGAGCAACTGACATCGGTCAGGTATCGATCGACATCGGTCATCTCCAGCCAGACAGGGACCGACGTCGGTCACCTGTGCGGTTCCAAAACTGCTAGTTCACGAACAGTTTGTTAACAAACTTTTTGTTTACATGTTAAAGACTAATTTTAGCCTTGGAACTGTAGATCTAATTATTGTAATTAGATGTCTAATTATTATTTGAATGAGATCTATTTAAGAGACTCATGGGTTGTATTGTAAAGTGTTCTAGTTTGAGAGAGCTTGGTTAGCTCCTTCAGTGTGAAGAGAGCAAGGGTAGTTCCTCCTAATTCCATAAGGGTGCCGAGTGTGTATGATCAAGTAGAGCTACAGGTTGTGTAAGTTCTGATAGAAGATCCACCGGGGTACTGGTTTGGAGAATCATAAGGACTTGGTGAGGCAAGGACAAGGGTTCTTCATGTCTGTGTGCAAGGTCAAAGGAGATCTACAGGGTAACAAGATCAAAGGTGACAGCAACACTTCAAAGAGAAATAGAGGAAGGCAAGGTAGATCCTTCCATAAGTAAGATCATTTGAGTTACAAGTATTTGTGTGTGCGAGATCTAGGTTTGCAGGTGTTGCAAAACTAAGTTGATTTGTAGGTGGCAGCAAGATCAGGGAGATAAGCAACATAACCAATGTAGCAAGCTCATGGGAGATCTACTTGGAGTACGGTGTGTACTCGATCGTGGAGTATGTGGATTACTTGTGTACTGGCAGTAGTGATACTGACTAGTGGTACTGGCAGTAGTGATACTGACTGGTTGGAGGTGAACACCAACTCTGTGTTTGACTTGTGTGTTGGGACCGTAATTGAGAGAGTGAACTCTTGAAGGTGAATTACTGTACACTTGATGTGGGAAGCCTATAAGGTGTGGAAGAGTGTGGCATCTCTTCATTGTAATTTCTTTCTGGAAAAGTATTAATACAATTAGGTATTATCTCTCATATTCTGTGTTAATTTTAAATTCTAGTTACTTGTGATTCTGATTAAATTCTGCATGTTTAGTTGCTTGTACATGGTAATCAATTGTGCTTTTGGGTCCTAACAGTTGGTATCAGAGCTAAGGTTGCAGGGAGCAGGGTTGTGTTTGATTATAGGTCACTCTCAGGGGTTTTTGATTGAGTGAGAGTATAACAATGGCAGAAGAAAGTAAGCTAAAAATGGAAGAATTGAAAAGCACGAATGGTCAATTACGGTGTTATGGAAAGAAAGAGCAGGTCAAAAAAAATTGTTGGTTGGTAGAAGATCAGCATGAAGGAACTGAAGAAGCAAATGTTGCAGGGGTTCTTGTACAGGATGCTTTGGGATGTTCCTTGGATAAAGTAGAATCTTGGTTTATATATTTTGTTGCCTCTTTCCATGCAGCCCCAAATAGAGGGGTTGGTGAGCCTTGTCAAAGTATTGGCAAAGGGAAAGTGTGGCTGAAATTGCAGACGGCCAACACATGGGTGTTGAAGGAGGTCATGCGGGTCCCAGTCTTGAAGATGTGGCTATTTTTTTCAAAAAAATTGGGTGATGAGAAATGCACAGTAACTCTCACAGTGGATTCTTGGAATGTTACCAAAAATGCACTTGAATTAGCATGTGGTAAGAAAGCAGGTACTCTTTATCTACTTGCTTGTATTATTGATTCTACTTTTGTTGCACAGGTGTGGCTTTGTAGGCTTGGTCACATAAGTGAGAAGGGAATGGATGTTCTTAAGTCAAATGGTAAGAGTTCAGCTTCGAAGAGCATAGACCGAGATTTCTGTGAGCAGAGGGATGCTACAAGAAAGGATTGTGTTTATTGCAGGAAAAAGAAGTCTAATGTATTTGACAAACTTAAGAACTGAAAAGCCTTGGTGTTCTTAGAGGAGATGACGGATAGAGATCAGCAGATGGGGCTGGATACTTTTGAGTAGGGCAGTTTGGACAAGGGTATGATTCAAAGAAAGCTCACGGGTAAAAAGTCATCACTCACAGGAAAATATAGGTACCGACCTTGGTTAGTGAAAATCGGCATCGAACAGACAAGCACTAACATCGGTCATGTGTAGACCAGAGAAGTCAGTGGTGTCGGGCAAGTGGCGACTGACGTCGATAGGATAATCGGCATCGACGACCAGGACAGTCGCATGGAACCAACGTCAGTCGGATGCAGACTGTGTGGTGACCGAGGTCGGTTACTGAAACGGATTTTAGGTGGACAACAAGCTGTCAAGGAGTCTCAAACACCCATGTGGAGGACTGAAAGGGTAAGTAAGCCTCAAATTCATTATTCCTCTTCTTTATACTACTTGTTGCTCACTGTAGAGTAAGAAGGATCCAGGAAACAGTGGGAGCATGACATGAATTCTTTGGAGAAGAACCAAATGGGAGATTTGGTAGAGTTGCCAGCCAGGATAAAAGCACTGAGAGATGAATAGATTCCTTGGTTAAAGAATAGAGAGAATGGACACGTGAGATGGAAGGCCAGGGCATATGGTCTTGAGAAATTACAGGATAGTGGTACAGGTTTGACAGGTGGATGACAAAGCATGGCTTTAGTCAATGTCATTGTAACCATTGTGGTTTCTTTACCAGGTTGGATAATGGTTGCTACATTATCCTATTATTGTATGTAGATGATGTGCTTGTTGCAGGTGCATACATATAAGTATTTGCTGAGCTAAAGGTAAAGTTAGTTCAGTAGTATGTCATGAAGAATTTGGGAGCAATGAAATTCTTTGGCATGAGTAATCCTAGAGACAGGGAAGATCACAAGTTGATGTTGTCACAGGATGATTGTGTGAAAGTAGTGCAGGATGCAGAATGGCAAGCGCACCTATGGATGGATAGTTCACAGAATAGGGTCCCCAATCACATGATGAGGTTGAGTACATGTGTACTCCCTGATATTGCCCTAGTAGTGGGAGTTGTCAGCAGGTTTGTGGCCAATCCGAGAAAGAAGCACTGGAAGGCAGTTCAGTGGATTTTCAGGTATCTAAGAGGGACCAGCAGCAGGTGCACATGCTATGCAGGGTCAAGTTCTTTTCTACATGGGTTTGTAGATGCAGATGTGGCAAGTTACTTGGATGACAGGAGTTGCACCACAGGATGTGTGGTGGTTGGTCTTCAAGATTGATTTTGAAGAGGGATACAAGCCAAGAAACAAATTAGATGGTGTACAGGTATAGGTACAATGCAGATATTTATCTCCAAGTGGGAGATTATTAGGTTGTGGAGCTAAAAGCTTCACTGATGCAAACATGGAGGAGGTTGATGAGAGGTTACTGAGTTGTAGAGAAACCGACGTTGGTCTGATCAATTAACGTCGGTCATATCTAGTGAGCAGAGCAACTGACATCAGTCAAGTATCGACCGACATCAGTCATCTCCAGCCAGATAGGGGCCGATGTCGGTCGCTTGTGCGGTTCTAAAACTGCTAGTTCACGAACAGTTTGTTAACAAAATGGTTGTTTGCATGTTAAAGGCTAATTTTAGTCTTGGAGCTACGGATCTAATTATTGTAATTAGATGTCTAATTATTATTTGCATGAGATCTATTTAAGAGACTCATGGGTTGTATTGTAAAGTGTTCTCATTTGAGAGAGCTTGGTTAGCTCCTTCAGTGTGAAGAGAGCAAGGGTAGTTCCTACTAGTTCCACAGGGGTGCCAAGTGTGTATGATCAGGTAGAGCTGCAGGGTGTGCAAGTTCTGGTAGAAGATCCATCGGGGTACTGGTTTGGAGAATCATAAAGACTTGGTGAGGTAAGGACAAGGATTCATGTGTGTGTGTGAGGTCAAAGGAGATCTGCGGGGTAGCAAGATCAAAGGTGACAGCAACACTTCAAAGAGAAATAGAGGAAGGCAAGGTAGATCCTTCCATAAGTAAGATCATTTGAGTTGCAGGTATTTATGTGTGCGAGATCTAAGTTTGTAGGTGTTGCAAAACCAAGTTGATTTGTAGGTGGCAGCAAGAACAGGGAGATAAGCAACACAATCAGTGTAGCAAGCTCATGGGAGATCTACTTGGAGTACGGTGTGTACTCGGTCGTGGAGTACGTGGATTACTTGTGTACTGGCAGTAGTGATATTGACTAGTGGTACTGGCAATAGTGATACTGACTGGTTGGAGGTGAACACCAACTTTGTGTTTGAGTTGTGTGTTGAGACCGTAATTGAGAGAGTGAACTCTTGAAGGTGAATTACTGTACACTTGGTGTGGGAAGCTTGTAAGGTGTGGAAGAGTGTGGCATCTCTTCATTGTAATTTCTTTCTGGAAGAGTATTAATATAATTGGGTATTGTCTCTCATATTTTGTGTTATTTTCGAATTCTAGTTACTTGTGATTTTGGTTAAATTTTGCATGTTTAGTTGCTTATACATGGTAATCAATTGTGCTTCTGGGTCCTAACATAAATGTCACAAATATCAAGATTCATGCCTCCCATGCCTCATCAATTCCTTCATGATGCCCTCCATGCCTCTTAATTCCCCCTTCTTCCAATGCCATGATGGGGATAATTGTAAATTTTAATTGCAAAATTGAATTAATCCTCAACCACATATCTCAATCTTGAGATGGATGGTTCAGGTTGATTCTATCCACATCCAAAAATCTATAAATAGGAGGTCTCACAACATCATTTCTAAGCTTAATTAGTACAAAGTTATAATGCAGGATTGGTTCCAAATGTTTCAAGAAACTAGTGTTACCATGCCAAATTGATTCCAAGCCAAGCCAAGCCACAAGCCAAAGGTGCCAAGAGGAGATGAAGGTAGCCACACTCCATTGAAGAAGACCTCTTGAAGCACAAGCCAAGCAAGCCACCATTACAAAGGCATTTGGAGCATCCGAGGAAGGTGAAAGGAATTCTTGTGTTTTCATTCCTTACTTTTTAGTCATACTTGTCATTTTATTTTGTTAGCTAAGCTCTCTCTAGTGTCTAGGCATAGAGATGTTATGTTATTGGTGTGTTTATTTCATCTTGTTTTCATTTTGAAACTAACACCATACTAACCATCCTCTCTTGAGCCAAATTCCTAGATCACATTAGTCACTAAAGTATGAGTTTTACATATGAAATTGAATATAATAAGATAAATTAAAAAATATTTTATTTTTTATTAAAATTTAAAATAATATGTGTAAGTTAAATATGTCATTTTGAAAGGTTGGTGTATTGGTGAAGTTGCTTGGCTCACAGAGTTCATTAGGTATCTTTTTTTTGTTGAATGTAAAGAACCAACACCATAAGAGATGAGGTCAAGTTCAATTCCTGAGTGAATTTGATGGAATGAAACCCCTCAATACTTGACACTAAGCTGAAGACTTGGTCAATTTTTAAAAAATGCTATTTCCTTACAACAAAATTTTATTATTATCGAAGTCAATAAATAATATATATTTTTCTATGATGATGGAATCAATTATTTGAGGATATATAGTCTTAAGTTCAATTACTCTTTATCTCTATATGAAACCATGCATGTTTAATATTATGTAACTCCTTGTGCATGTTCAAAGAGGGCATATTTTTATTGTAACTAATTCTTTGTCTATTTAGAATAATAATTGAAATAATTGGTTCTCTTAGACTTTGTTTTTTCTAAGTTATTTATTTTATAGTCCATCTTTTGTACGTCTCAATCTAAATATATATTTTTCTAACTTTCTTTGAATGACATTAACACTTGAACCACTATTGCCAATGAAACAACAATTATTTTAGAAAGGTTATTTGCCTTTGTTATAATCATTATTTCTTTTGTAATTATTGGAATAAAATTTGGTCTTCCATAGGTTTTAGGATTTGTATAATGAGAACTGGTACCAAGTGTATTTATATTAAAGGTATACTCTCTTGGGCCTCCTCAAATAAAACTTATTTTATTCAATTTCTCATCATTATCAAAAAATTCATCATCATCCTCATTATTCTCTTTACTATTAGTACATTATTCAAACTCAAATGTTACTTCTTATTGATTTGGTCACAACTTTCGCTTGTGTCTACACACTCATTACAATGACTTTGTGTACTCTATGATTGTAGTATCTTGAGACATATGCATACCCTCACATTACCTCAACAAGTTACCACAACACTTAACTTCATACCACACAAAATTTTGACACTACACATGCACATCTGAACTCAACACATTGTACATCCACCTGAAACATTGCATGCTCACATTCATCACTATCCACCTCTTCTCTTACCTCACGATACTTTTGTATGTTATTGTATCATCAAACAACATATCATGTATATTTTTGGTGCCATAAAGGAATATCCACACTTGCATACATAATTAAAATATATGTTATCATGCAACATGGTAGGTGGTAATCTCTATGTTTGTGTTAAGTTGGAGACCTTATCATTGGAACTCCATGACTAGAATTCCAACCGTCACTCTCCAAGGAGGTGAAACTTTTCCACTTTTTTAATTGTTTTTGTTGTAGCTACATTCATGTAACATGATTATAGATTATAAATTTCCACCCCATAATGAATTAAAGACAAAATAAATTAATAGAAATACTAGATATGATATTGTTAGCATGCTCTGAGTATGAACATTCACATAATATATAACTCATTACTACGTTTAGTCTCTAAAAAATAGTTGGATTTAATCCCCTTATAAGTATAGAAACCTTCATTCCTTATCTTACTAAATCTTGTACACATTTTTACTCTTCCCTACTATGCATATTGAATATAATTTACACCATTTTTAAAATACTTCTCCATTTGAATGTGTTGTTGGTTTAAGTTTTTGTTTAGTTTTACTTTACACATTTCAAAACTCATAGATTTATTCCAAGCATATGTTTAACATCACACCAAGATCATGATACCCATGGTGAAAATAATTGGTATTAAAATGAGAGATATCATATGCTTGTAAACACATAAGCATAATGTGAGAAAGAAGGATTACTAGTTGATTCTACTTCAAAGTATTTAGAAGAGTGTCATGGCAGAGAAAGATGATTGACAACTAGAAAACATTCACTGAGGCATCCTCAAGTGTTTTGAATATTATTTGTGATGCCTTTAAAGAGTACCATAACAAACTTTTATGTCAATTTTGTGAACTTCTGTTATAGTTGGTTCGCAAGCCACTCCATTTTTGCATCACTTAAGGAGATTACTAATTATAGACGTGTGGGGACCAGCTTAGGTAGATTCTATTAGAGGATCACAGTATTATGTTTCTTTCATTGATGATGCTACAAGAAAGGTATGGGTTTATTGCATAAAGAGGAAATATGATGTTTTGGACACATTTAAGAAATGGAAAGCTTTGGTTGAGAATGAAACAGGTTTGAGATTGAAGTGCCTTAGATCTGATAATGGTGGTGAGTACTGCAGCAATAAATTCAACAGTTACTATTTTATGAGTGGAATACACAGGGAAAGGATATTTCCAAGGACACCTCAGCAAAATAGAGTTGTTAAAAGGATGAATAGAACAATAATGGAGCATGCACAGAGTATGAGGTTGCATGCTAGTTTGCCCTTACAGTTTTGGGTAGAAGATGTAGATATTGTCGTATACCTGATTAATTGTCTTGTATTTGAAATGTTCTATATCTCAAGATGATGCGCCCTAAACCATAATAGCTAGTACATGCCTTTGAATTGAATTTTTACAATAAAATTTGTTTATTAACCATCTTAAAATAAAATTTTGATATAAGATGGCCAAACCTTTTTTATTAAAAATAAATCACACTCGCACCACTTGTCCATTTTTGCATCACTCTAATTTGTCCCCAGTAGTAATCTCCTTTAAAAAGGGTAAGTCAATATTGACATTCTAGTGTTCTAAGTAAAAATCAATAACACATCATTAGATGGATATATTTAATAATTTGAGGCATACTTCTTAGTCAATAATTTCATTAATAGGAGAATATCACCTTCACGATGTTGAAAATGTCCTTTTTAGTGTCTCACTAGAGTGAAACCTTTAGTGCACATTGCAAACAAGACTATGCACCCTTTGAGAATTGGAATTTTTTGTTGATGCCTTGAAGGATGAGTATTATGCCCTAAATCACTATGAGGATGAACACATCAGTTTCCAATAATTTCACTACTACATGTAATGAGTAGTCAATTAAATCGTATACCAAAAAGTTGCATGACTACAATACACGTCTATGTGAGAATTTGGCATAGAAACATAAGGTGTTAAAGTACATCAACAAGATATCACCATATATTCACACAACGATGGATTTCTTAACTTCCAACAAGATGGGTAAATTATACCATAATACTACAAAGATTAAATCCAAGGTAAATATTAAGCATAAGTTATTTTCTTGATTTAACATTGTGCATAAGGGTTGGCTCATATACAATGCACCATCTAACCTTTTTTTTCATAAGCATAGCATGCCAAGAAAATTGGAATAGCCTAATAAGGTCACACAACACCATAATACTTTATCATATTTTGTGCTAGACAAAGAATATAAGAACCAATGTGATAAATGGTGTCATCGACATTGCACAAGCTCACATGATGATTATGAATGCCATGTGCATCATCTTTGATTATGAAAAATACATCAAATCTCACACTAACCAATGACATTGATCTATATGCAACTTTTTTATCAACCAATGTCACTACCATATAAACCTTTGAGGAAAGAAATAATATCTTCCACACCAAGTTTGGGGTGAAGGGCTATCCTTCGCATGTCATCATTGAAAATTAGAGCCATAAGAAAATCATTGTGTAAGATATAATTTAGTGTCTATGCCTCACCTCTCAAGCACATCTAAACCATACTCTTTAGGTTATCTTGACTAGGCTAATAATATACAGGTCCAATGATAATGTTCTCTCTTGTATGAATTAAAGTGCATGGACATAGGCACAGGTGATGTCATGAAACTTGAGGTTTGTGACATTATCCTTATAATATCAATTTTTTATGTCTGCAATATTAATATCAAGCCAATTTGTAGTAGTTTTTTGTGCATGTTAAAGATCTATATTTTAACCTTTTGGAGTTACCTCCAATGACCAAAATCACTTTGGTCTCTACCAAACAATTTTGCTAGCTTATCTTGCATACATATATGTTCATGTTACTCATGGTCTTCCCAAAAACACCTACATAAGAGAGTAAGCACGCATTAGAAGTGCACCAAGATGCATAAATATTATCATAAAAATAGCATATCAATGATATATTTAATTAATATGGAGACATCTTTGAAGAACCAAACGTTCTTCTAATAAATTGTATAGTAAATTGTCACATTAATTTGGTTACTACATCCCCTCTTTGAAAGTGTGTACTATGCCATAGGTCCTTTTATTTTAATGATGAAGTCTAGAAAAAATAAGAGAGCTTCTTAATCAAGGAAAGATCAAACCTGGTTATTCTCCTTGAAAAATATTGATTGTCCTCACACCAAATAAATATATTACATGATATTTGTTCATTGACCACCACACACTCAACAAGATATTGGTGAAGAATTGGTACACAATACCATACATTTATGACCACTTAGAACATATCTAAGTTGCCCAATACTTTACCAAGATTGATCTAAATTATCATTCGATGATAGTTCATCTTGACGATATTTAGAATACAACATTGAAAACGCATGAGGGATTTTTAAAGTAGTTAGTTATGCCTTATGTCTTAACCAATGCAATAGCAACATTCAAGCACTTGATGAATGATCTACTCAATCCATTCCTTAACTCCATAATTATCTACTTGGATGGCATCTACATATACAACAAAACTTGGTATGAGCATGTGGAGCACATCTTGCATATCTTAGACACATTATGTAGAAAAAAATTTCAATCAAACATATAAAAGTGTACATTTGGTGTAGCACATATTCAAGACCTAGGTTACATAATTTACCCTGTAATCACCCTTGTAAATATAGATAAGGTAAAATTAATCTAATATTATCCAAATCTATGCAATCTCACTAAATTGAATAGTTTTCTTAGACTTAATAACTTATATCTTAGGTTTGCTCTTGGTTTCTCATACAAAACATGGTCTCTCGATTAGATCATATGTTCCAAAGCAACATTACATTAAAAAACTACATAACAACATGATTTTTAAGAGCTCAAATAATGGTTTAATACATAACTTATTTTAGAAATGCATTCTGGTAATGCTTGGCATTATCCACTACTTCAATATTCACATTAATGCATATAACTATACATGGTATAGTGCTCACACATAATGGAAATTTGTCCTCCTATAACTTAGATTCGTTCAAAAACATAATTTAGCAGTACTAAACCTATTATAAATTGATGTATGTTATTGTGAAAGTGGTAAAGCAATGGTGACATTACATATTGGGTAAGGAGACAAACATTCATTCTAATCATAATCCACTTCAATTCCTGCATATGTAGAGTAAGTTGGATAATATGCACCATATAAAGTGGATGCCTTACTTAAAATAATTCCATCTAGTGATAAATCATAAGAAAGGAAAGGATAATATGGCCATATATTAGCTTAGTTAACCATTGATACATGTGTTCATTATAATGTTGGACAAGTGCAGTCGTAAGTTTGTTTATTGGGCAAACCTCTACTCAGCACAAAAGGAAGACTTTTTGGAAGCATATATTTCCCTTTCATAGGGTGAATAGGTTTAGAAATTCTACATGTTTGACAAGCTTCTATAAAATCTTGGACATATTTATGTTCTTGATAACATACCTCAACTGACTTATCTTAGAGGTACACTACACCAAGATAATAGGGCACTTAAACGTTACCAAGACACTATTAGTGATATAACAACACTTATATTGGCCTCACATGTGCACAAGTATTGAGTGCCACATCAAGTCTTGCATTCCTTATTCCATCACTAATCCTAAGAACATGACTAGACTACTATGACAAAACATTAAAATGACCATGTTTTTGTCATGTTTGATAGGTTTTATAAAAAGGCCATAATTTTTGCCTTGAAGAAGAGCATCAATGTGGATGAAAAGTGGATTGTTTCTTTGACCATATTTGGTTTTATTTTAGTTTACCAACTTCCATTATGTCTGAATGTGACCATGATTTTTCAACCATTTCTAGGAATATTTTTAGTATATGATGGAAATATAATTGAATTAGTCTACAACATTTCACCCTTACATAGATGTGATAGGACCTAAGAGCATAATTGATTACCATATACAAGCAACTAAATGCAGAATTAACCAGAAGTAACAAGTAACTAGAAATCAGAAATAACATAGAATATGAGAGGCAACACACAATTGTATTCAACTCGTTCCAGAAAAAAATTACAACAAAGAGATCACACTCTTTCATCCACTTCATGGGCATACCAGTATTCTTCCCTCAAGAGTTATCTTCTCTCAATACAGGTCACAACAAACGGCTAACACAGAGCTATTGTTCACCTCAACCAGTCAGTACAATACTGCCAGTACAACAGAGTATGAACTGGTACTCCAAGTAGATCTCACCTGATCTTGCTCCTTGATGTGTTGATGTCACCTTTGATCTTGATAACCCATAGATCTACCTTTGACCTCACACACACACATCCCTATAGATCAACCGATCTTACTTACCCATGTAGATCTCCTCCCTGATCTTGTAACAACCTACAAATCAACCTTGATCTTACATACCTGGAAGAACCCTTGTGATTCCACCAATGGAAGAAATCTTTTGGTTCTAAACTTTACAATACAGCCCATGAGTCTATTATATAGATCCCATGCATACAATAATTAGACAAGCAGCTCAAGACTCCAATTAGTCTTTAACATGCAAACAACCGGTTCAACAAACTAACTGTCTGTCAACAAGCAGTTCTGGAACCACACAGGCGACCAACATCAGTCCCTATCTGTCTGGAGATGACTGACGTCGGCTGACTCCTTACCGATGTCGGTTGCTTTTTGTCGATCTCTGACCGACGTCGGTTGGCCTGTCGACATCGGTGACTATGACACTTAGCAACCTCTTCCATGTTTGCATCCGAGTAAAGCTTTTAGCTCCATAACCTAACAATCTCCCACTTGGAGATAAATAGCTACACCCGTACCTGTACCAGTACATTGTCTAATCTGTATCTTAGCTTGTATCCCTCTTCAAGCCCAATCTTGAAGACCAACCACCACACACCCTGTGGTGCTACGCCTATGTCTGAATTTATCCATTCTCAGCTTACCTTCTTCTGCCATTGCTATACTCCCACTCAATCAAAAACCCTTGAGAGTGACCTATAATCAAACACAAACCTGCTCCCTACAACCTTAGCTCTGATACCATTTGATAGGACCTAGGAGCACAATTGACTACCATGTACAAGCAACTAAATGTGGAATTAACTAGAAGTAACAAGTAACTAGAAATCAAAAATAACACAAATTATAAGAGGCAACACACAATTGTATTTAACTCATTCCAAAAGGAAATTACAACAAAGAGATCACACTCTTTCATCCACTTCGTGGGCATACCATTAATCTTCCCTCAAGAGTTATCTTCTCTCAATACAGGTCACAACAAACGGCTAACACAGAGCTGTTGTTCACCTCAACCAGTCAGTACAATATTGCCAGTATAACTGAGTACGAACCGGTACTCCAAGTAGATCTCACCTGATCTTGCTCTTTGATGTGTTGTTGTCACCTTTGATCTTGCTACCCCGTAGATCTACCTTTGACCTCGCACACACACACACCCCTGCAAATCAACCGATCTTACTTACCCATGTAGATCTCCTCCCTGATCTTGCAACAACCTACAGATCAACCCTAATCTTACATACCTAGAAGAACCCCTATGATTCCACCAATGGAAGAACTCTTCTGGTTCTACATTTTACAATACAGCCCATGAGTCTATTATATAGATCCCATGCATACAATAATTAGACAAGTGGCTCAAGACTCGAATTAGTCTTTAACATGCAAACAACCGGTTCAACAAATTAACTGTCCATCAACAAGCATTTCTGGAACCGCACAGGTGACCAACATCAGTCCCTGTCTATCTAGAGATGACCGATGTCGGCTGACTCCTGACCGATGTCGGTTGCTTTCTGTCGACCTCTGACCGATGTCAGTTGGCCTGCCGACGTCGACGACTATGACACTCAGCAACCTCCTCCATGTTTGCATCCAGGTGAAGCTTTTAGCTCCACAACCTAACAAGATGGACTAAAAACATTGTTAACAACACACACTTATTCATCTACTAGGCTTGTGCAACAATGAGCATCCATACACTTGGGATGATAATATGCTTTATATTCATCATGCATATAACATAGCTTTGTATAACTATATAGGGTATAGTCTATTTCAGACATGTCTTGGGTTCTAATCAGTGGTACCCCTATACATATCATATAGTTCACCATCTACAATGGAGTTACAAGCATAGATAAAGGAAGTGGATAAGTTACAAAAGTTTATGTAACACATATAGAGTTTCCACCACTAGGTTTAAGAGATACTCTCATGCTAACATATGAAGTACAAATATCACCATGAGGCACATCATAAACCTCATGAGTTTAAGGTGGCCAATAAATTCTAGTTACATCTTCAAAAGTAATACTTTAAGTATCCTCACTACAATATTAACCCTTTGTGTTATAGTCCATACACCCTATTTTAATATAAGTGGAGAGAACACATTTGTTCTTGACTTTCTATATTACTTAGGCTTGTATCCAAACTGTAATGTGGAACTCTTCAAGCCTTACTTCCCACCTTTATTTAAGATAGTAACAATGCAACATCCTTCAAGTTTAGATCTTGAATATTTACACCTAACACTAAAGAATTGGATTATTGAAGTGGAAATATCATGCACCCACTAAGGTACACTTTAGTTGTTTTGAGTGATCAAGGCAAGTTAATATGTTGACAAAATTTATTACTACAACCTTAGGTAGGTTTAGGTTTAGTTTCCATAGTTTATATAAGACATAATGGGAACCATTTATCTTCAAATAAATAATGAATGATATGTTCACAACTTCTACATGGATCTATGCAGTACTTACGATATGAGTTTCCCATGCTTGAGGTATATTGTGACACTGACACAACCTCATGGTACCTTTATGATTTTTTCTAATAATATTTTGCTTGGGTCATAAATATGTATGCCACTACACATGCAAATCTAAACTTTTCATTTTATAAATCCACCTATGACAATGTGCATTCATGTGTTGCACTACACACCACTTTTTTTTCCTCATTACACATATACCTATTACCACGACATCACATAACATATTGTGTATGTCTATGGTATTTCATAAGAAAATCCACACTCACCCACTTGTCAACTACCTATGGCCATGCAATATGCCATGTGGCTCTCTCTAGGTCTATGCCAACTACACAACTAGAAGTCCAACTACCACACCTACAAGAATACCAAATTTCACTTGGATAGAATATGAACTATCACCTCTTTTTTCACTATCATTTGTGGTAACTACCTTCCCTTGATAATATATATAATGTAGCCATTTGATCTATAAGGGATCAAAGATGAGAGGGATTAACATGTAGACCAAAAAAGAGATTGTTAGCATGCTTCACATATCTAACATTCACACACATTTCTAACTAGCCATTATTTTTAGTCTAGAAAAATTAGTTGGATGTATTACCCTTATAATTAGAGGGACTTGCATTCCTATTCTTAATGAACCTTATACACGTCTACACTTTTCCCTATATTTCATATTGAATAAAAGTTTCAAACCATTTTGAAAATACTTCCACATTCAAATGTGTTGTTTATTTATTATTGTTTAGTTTTACTCTTCACATTTTAGAACTCACAGCTTGCCTCTAAATGCATGGTTTCCACCACACTATCATCCTAAGACCTATGATGTGGATCAGTTGCTCTATTAGGATTTCATGTTTAGGCTCAACAATTGGTATTTGACTAAATGTGGCAATTAGTTATTTTTATGCTCAATCATTTTACTAAATTGGAAATGCTTAATGTCATTAGTTGGGATTGTATAAATAATAGCTTCATGTGGAAATTTAATGAAGGTAAACTAGAAGGCATAAGACTATAAATATATATTAAAACACTTATGAAAATTAGAAGGCATAACACCCTAAGTCATGAATTCAATGTCTTTCAATAAAAATAATTTAAGTCATGCAATTAGGTATGGTGTGGCACAAAGCATCTAGTGATTTTGGTTCTAAGGTCAATTTCAAATCTATTATGCTAATAGCAACTCTATTTTTGTTGTCAAACCTTCTTATAATCACTTTGATTTACTAAAAGTGTTTCTATTTATTCCATGATTTTTAATAAAACTCTTATTATAAATATTCAATCTTTAATCATTATATACAAACACTCCTTTGATTGTTTTATTATCGTAAAGCACTTAAATTTTAAATGAAAGTTTTTTTATCTAGAACATCATTTACATGTATTTCTTTATTTTCAAAAATTATTTGTTTATCAAAATATTTTAGATATACACAAAAAGAGATAAGGTTAAGTATTATTTGATGAAGTAGTTTCCTCTAAAGCTTTATAGAGAATATCTTTAAAGACATCTAATCTTTTGAGTAACTCAATGATAGACTTTTTCTTGAATATTTTAGATTATTTCGTAATATTTTTCAATCATTTTTCGGTACTTTGAGCTTATATGCTTAGGAAATTTTGAAGGAATTTTTTTGTTATTCATTCAAAAAAAACTTATTTTTTTAGGAATATATGGATTTACACGAATATTTAAAATTAAAAAATCTCATGATGGAGAGGCTACAGAAACAGTCGTGAAGCATAAGCAATGAAAAAGAGGTTACAAAAGAGTGTTTAAATAAGTGGTATGTGGAAGAAGAAATGGACAAATTATGGAAAACATTATCAAGATGAAATATTTAAGAGGATGGGATTGATTTTGGACGTGAAAATAAGGATGCTTTTCTATGGCAATTCAGATAATAGTTCAAGATCAGACTTGGCATTGAAGTGCTCTAAAGAGGAAGAGGATAATTTTTGCAAGGAGGGTAGAGGTTTTGAAGATGAATATAGAATTAAGGATAGATCAGATCTCTATCTAGAATTTATGTGGATGGGGAAATTTTTTTAAATTATCTAAAATTAAAAAATTAATGGGGACTGTTCTTCAACTTCAATCGAATAAAATAAATTTGATTTGAATCAAAAAGGGAGATTTAAATGCATGTCATTAAGTCAGTGCTTTTTTTTTCCTGCATAACCTTGTGTCACATCGTGACCTTAAGTCACCTACAAGACTTACATTTATTGTTGTTTAGGGTTTCTCACCTTCAAGCAAGGCCAACCTTTATAATGACCTCTCCCCATTCTATCCTAGTTGTTTTAGCTACAAAGAATAAAAATAGAGTATAGAGCAATGGCCCCCTACAAACATGTGAGGAAGTTTGTCTTGGAGGTTTACCATGAGGTAATGCTTCAACACCTGATGTTATATTGTCTATTATTAAATTTAATTCTTAGTGTCAATGGTTAGAGAAATTTTTTTGACAGGATATTTTGTTGGGATAATTCCCTTTGAAAGTGTGATACGGTCTTGGATTCACACTCACTGGGTAGCTCACAACATTAAGTTAGAGAGTATCCAAAACATGAATAAGGGTTTTTTTCTTTTCCACTTTGCCTACCCCTACCATGTAGGAGGAATCCTCCATAGGTTTGCCACTAGGTATGTCAGGAACTCACTTATGGTTCTATCCCCCTGAACATGAGAATTTGTGGTCTCAAAGAAAACTACTCTTAAAGTCTTAGTTTGGGTTGAATTTTTAAGCCTCCTACTCCCCTATTATCACTTTATTCACTAAATATCATCTTTCATAGGTCATTTGGTTTTTCATGAAAAAAACTAGTTTTACTCTGCTAGACTGCAAATTAGGGTCTGCATAGAAGTAGACCTTTCTTGGGACCTTAAGGAGTTTGTGAAAATCCAAGTTGGGGATGTGAGGCACTCCCAGTGAGTCTTGTATATCAATTTTCCTAAGACTTTTTTTTTTTTCCAAGCCATAGACCATAAGATACAAGATTATCCCCTTCAATTGGCTCATAATATTGTCTCTAAACGTGCCTCCACTCCCCCCAATCCCCCTCCTAAAGCTAGAAAGAAACTAGCTGAAAATGGACAGACTATGATAGGGAATATGAATAACGACTCTAAATCCATAAGCTTATATGCTACTCCCAAAGGAGGAAAGTCATCATCGAGCAATGGCCCATAACAGCATGATCTTGTTGAGAAAGAGCCTCCCTAGGTTGAAGCCCCAAAATTAATAGAAAATCCTAGGGTATTTAACACCCCTATAGATGTTTACATCTTTGTCCCAAGGTTTTGAGGCCTCCATGCCTAGTTCTATCAAATTTTTAGACTCACATCCAACCACTCTTCCACTTCCTTATCAATAGGACATGCTCAAATGATCTCACATCCCTCCTTGGAGGAGTGATGAGGTGCAGGAAGGAAAGTACCAGGTTGACCCTACTATGAGGAAGTAATTTGATGGTTTTTTAAGTACCAATATTGGGCACTTTCAATAGAATCAATATGATGCCTTGGAAGGTCTGGACTTGGAGGACATGTCCCTAGACACTTGTCATATATGAATTTTTTTTCATGGAATTTTTGGGGTCTCACAGACCCAAATGAATGTTTGTTATGCATGGTTTTAGAATAAAGTTTCTTGAGATGGGCATTCTTTGTGTACAATAAGCTAAGGTGGTGGATTTTTTATTAACATTTATCAGTAATTCCATCTAACATGATAGTATCATTTTAAATAGAAATCATGATGCAGAACATGGAGGGGTGATCACATTCATTTCTCTATGGTGGCAGCCACACTTAGTGAAATTTGGCATGGACCCAACCAACTAATTACTATGGGCCCTTTTTATTATTGAAATCCACTCTTTTAGTTTTATTAACATTTATGCCTTGAATGATGCCTTGGAGCATACCCATTTATGATGATCGATAGGGATGATCTCATCGATGCCCATTTGGTCTTATGTGGTGATTTTAATATGGTGGCATCTCCCAAGGACAAAGTGGGCCACTTGCCTATGAGGTGGGTAGTTGACAAAAAGGAGGCATGGTTTTACATGTGCACTAAATGGAGCTTTTATGACCCCAATTTAACCCATCAAACTATAGATGGAGTTTAGTACACCTGGAGTAATCTCAAGGAAGGCCCCTCTCAAATTTTGAAGTGCCTAGATAGGGAAATGATGTCCACCCAATTATACTTCTCCTTTGATAATGGTTTTTCCCCTTTGGTGTAGGCTCTTCCAAATTTTGGGCTTTTCAATGACTCCCTTATTTGGTTTAGAGTGGCATGGAAGTTTATGAAACCAAAAGTCCATAAAACATAATTCTTCCTTAACACTTCTTTTCTCAAGCATGGGCCCATGGTGGCACACATTAAGAGAGTTTGGAATTTGGATCCACATCCTTCCCAAGAATTTGGTTGGATTCTTTGGTTGGATTATTCTATTAGAATGATCTCTCACTTTCTGTGTATCTATGGTTGCCAACTTGCTAAATTTAGGAGACACTCTTACTCTGCTACTTCCTCAAAGCTAAGTCATTTGGATTTAGCCTTGGAAAAGGATCCCTTAAATGAGATATTGTAGGTTATATTATCCTCCTTATGGCACCACATTTATATTTTAGATAGCTACAATGCTTGGGGAGCCCATGTCAAATCCAGGCTTCATTGGCTCAAGATAGGGGACAAAGCTTCAAAGGAGTTCTTCCAAATGATATGAGATAAGAACTCAAAGTAAAAAAATCAAGTCATCTCTGAGGTTAGAAATAGAATCATAGAGACCCCACATATTTTTCAAGTATTTATTCACCATTATCATCAAGTTTTCATAGCTCAAGCATCCTCAGTTGAGCATGAAATCACCCTTCAACAATGTCTCACAGTGGTGCCATGTAAACTCACTCCCACCCAGTGGGTGGCTTGCAATAGGCCACTCAATGTTGATGATTTACATGAGGTAGTATCTCACATGGCTAATGATAAATCTCTTAGTATTGATGTATTTCCTTATGAATTCTATAAAACACTTTAGGACCTTGTAGGTAATGACTTACATAAGGTTTATCAAGAATCATTTCACTTGCATTCACTAGGTAAAAATATTAAATTCATACCTAAGTAGGGAGATCCTGAGTTGATTTTCAAATAACAACCCATCACCTTCCTTAATGTTTCCTATAAAATCATTGCCAAAGCTCTAGAAATCTGATTACATAATACGTTGCCTCTCATCGTACACCCTAAACAAATAGGTTTCATCAGAAACCATTATATCCTAGATAAAATTATTGCAATCTAGGAAGGGATGGACTAGGTTAAAAGGTCTAATCAATAAGCCATGTTCATTAAAATTGACTTTGAAAAAGCTTATGATTGCATTGAATGGCCATTCATATTAGCCATGCTTCGAGCACCAGGCTTTGGGCCCATCTTCATCCAAACCATCTAGATGCTTTTTACAAATGCCTCGACCATCCTTTCTATTATTCATGTTACCTCTGAGTAGTTTAACTTGATTTTCTCCATTCATCAAGGGTACCCTCTGGCTCCAACCTTTTATATTTTTATAGCTGAGGGTTTTGGATATCTGCTTAGTAATGCCCAAGTTATGGGCCTTGTTAAGGGAATTTATCTCTCTTTAAACACCTTAAACTTGAAAAAATATATGCAATTATTTAATGGTCACCTTGTGGATGAGTCCTTCCTTACTTTCATTGAGAATGAGTCCAATGTAGACAATGCCTTATAATGTCTTGACACCTTCTACTTGGCCTTTGGCTCTAGCATCTAATGGTAGAAAACTCATTACTATAGGCAATCTTACCTCCCTCTACTAGTGTGGGTTGCTAAATATGGTTGGAAGTAGATTTAACATAATGAAATATTCAACTTATTGGCATCCCCTTTGCTTTTGATGCTTCCACCACCTTTTTATGGTAATATATTGTTGACAAAGTTACTAAGAAGCTAGAATATTGGATGACCAAGTCTCTTTCGATAGCAAAAAAAATTCAAATTTGTTCAAAATTTATTATGACCACCCATATGTATTACTTTTCATATTGGGTGCCTTCTAATAAATCTTACCAAAAGTTGAAGAAATTTCTTAGAGATTTATTTTGGGCCAATTCTCCCCAAGATAAAGGATTCCACAGGATGGCCTGGGAATATTTTTGCCTCACATGAGATGTCAGAGGAATGGGGCTCATTGACATAGCTTGACAAGGATCTACCTTATGTGCCAAATGGATTGTGTGGGCCATTGAGGGCCAAGAAGTTTGGAAGGTCTTGTTTAGACCCTGCATCTCCTCAAGGTTGCCTAAGGGAAATAAATCTTGTAAAGGACTCAGCTTCCCCAATTTACTTTTCATTAAGTCTCCCATCCAAATCATAGGATCCTTTATGGATAAAAGCATCTAGAAAGCATGGGAAAAGATTAAACCGTGGCTTCTCTAGAATGGTTCAGGATTTCATGATGGGTTATCTATTAACACCCACTCAATTTGGTGGTCTCCTATATTTAGTACCAATAAAGTGCCCCTAGCAGAGATCCCCTAGATCAACACTCTCAAGTTTTTATATAAGGGAATTCATACTATCCAAGATATCTACTACAGGTGATCTCACTCTTGGCTATCTTGGGAAGAGCTGAAAGCCAAATTCTAATTATTCAATACAGACCAGGAATCTTACTAGGAGATACTTAATGTCATGTCACCCTCCATGCTTCGCAAAATCTTGATCCAATACACTCATCCATGGTAGAAGGGCTAGAAGTGGTATGTAGAGACCCCATTTTTTAATTACACTCCTCGATTTGGCTATGGATGACTCATGCCCCATTTTCCCATAGCAGACAAGATTAATGCTCATTGGGGGTTGCATTCATCTGTTACTACATGGAGCTTCTGCTTCAACACTATATAGAGGGTTTGTGTGGAGCCCAAGCTTGCACATTTTACTTGGTGTATATTACACCAAGGCTTACCCATTATCAGAAGACTCATCTAGCTAGGATTTCCCCTTCCTACTTGTCCTTTTTGTGGCCACCTTAAGATGCTTCCTCATCTTTTCTATTATTATTCCAAAGCTCAAAGGGTCTGGACTTGGAGCCATGATCTCTTCAATCCTTCGCAGCCCAAATTTTTTCTTTGATAGCACATCCCCCTTGGAGATAAACCATTGATGCCCTTCAAATACACACAAGTTTGGCAGACTTTTAGAGTGAAAATTCTCTTTTAGTTTGGAAAGAAATAAATAATTTTGTGTTTAATAATGCTTCTGTTGATTTTAATGTCTCTTCTTTAAGCAAGTCCTCTATCATCTCCAATGTTCTTTTGTAGATTCAAGTTTAACCTAATAAAGTGGCTATGGATCTCGGGCACCTTCAGGATCTCCTTTCTCATTGGGGAGTTGCTCCTTGTACAATGGCTTGGGTTCTGCCATCTCTACCCATGGAATCTGGACTAGAGGATAGAATTTTTTTTCCACCTTGTGGTGGCCATAATTGAATGATACAATCATTTTGGCACATGGAAGAGATCAAACAGAGCTATGGGTCAAAATTTATGGCCTTAGGAAGGTTGGCCTATTTTTTTTGCATCAATTAACTAGATGGCTTAACATACCAATAAGGGTTTGGTCAATTACAAAAGTCACTAAGATACTATATATATTCAATCAAATCCATAATCACCTAAATTCTCTCATAATGTGTCTTATTCTATGATATAAATCTTCTTTGTAGCCATTATGAATTATTATATTGGGAAAAGAAATAATATTTTTTTAATAGTGGGACTTGACATATGAAATTATCATATTCTTGTATGAATATTCAATCTCATTGGAATCATATTTTTGTTTTGCTTGAAAAAATAAAATTTTATGAAAATGAACTAAAAATTAAAAAATGTGATAAAATATATTTTGATTCTATTTTTTATTTATGAAATCAAGATATTGATGTGCATTGTTTTAGGTTGTATGCAACACAATATTTATATAATACATATTTGTCAAATAAAAATGAAATATTTTATTTTGAAACCTTTCATGGAAATGAAGAAATAAAAAAGTTATCGCATATTTTATGTTGTTAAAAAAAATCATCAACATGGGCATGCGATATCATAAATGTGGTATTGAAGGGATTGAATTTTTCCTGTAATAATTATCCATTCTAATTAATATAAAAATTCATATATAAGAGTAAAAAGCATTGGTTATTGTTAGAGTATATTTCACATGCCTAGATTCATTATTAGAATATAACTTTATGTATTTTTCATTGGGTACTATGCATATTCATTATGGAGCATTGGCAAAAATATCCTTCTTTCAATAAGTGACCAATGCCTTAAAAAACCATTCATGAATTCTCTTATTCATCCAAATATGCACTGGGTAGAAAATGTTGATGTATATTTTGTTTACCATACATAAAAATGTTAAAGGTTGTAGCAATATGTATCTAACATGGGCCTACTCAACAAAGTTTACATGAAGGAAAAAATATCCGATTAAATCATTGAAAATTTATCTTCATTCTTTAAAATATTAACTTTGAAATGTGTTGCTACTTAGCACTGAACTTAGTTATAGTATTACAATTTTCAAATAATATGCATAAGATTAAAAAAAACATTTTCCTATTCATTTCAAATTCAATATGACTGTGTTTAGACAACCAAAAAAACATACTCCAAATTGATAAAAAAATGATTTAGTGGAAGAACACAAAAATATATGTTACACTAGCTATAGGTATTTGAATAATGCAATATTTTCAAATGTTGCATTGCTTGATAAAATTGCCTTCAATTATGTTCTACCATTTATGGCACTTCTTAAAGATCTTAAAGAAAGAATGGTGTTTTGTCTTTGATTGAAATTTGCACAAATTATACATTGTTCACATAGAAAACCATAGTTTAGATTAAAATGCACAATAATAAATGTTTTATAAAATGTTGATAAAATACATAGATGATTAAAAAAAAAGTTTTTATGTGACTAATATTTATTTTAGAATAAAAAAGTCATTTTCAATCAAATAATTTGCATGCAAGTATTATTAGTAAAATGCTCAAATAGTTGTTCAAAAGGATATTGTATCACACAAAAAATACACATTCAAATCCAATTGATTCCTGATGGCAACAATGTGACCACTTAAAACAATTTTAAAAATAATATTGTTAAAACAAACATTGGCAATGACAATGATGGTGACACTTTGGTACATCGATTTACAAATAAAATGTTGATCGAGCTGAAGGAGAAAAATCACTTCAGCATTTTAAAAGATAATTTTTTAAAAGAAATAAAATTTAAAACTATTTTCTTTGCTAAGTCTTATGAAAAATTCATTTCTTGGTGAAGGTCGTATTATAAAATTAACATAATGAAAATTATTGTATTTTTATTGTCCATTTACATATCATATCACGTTTTTTTAAAAATCAACCAAAATAATCATTGATAAGACGGATCATGCAATTACGAAATCCCAGCTTAGAGAATGCATACTATCTTCATTGGAGGGCCTTGAAAAGACTAAAGTTTTTAAAAATCAACAAAATAAATAGCAACATAAAGTTGATGACCTACTTATCTTACTGTTGTTTTCTCAAGGCATGGATTTGAACTAAATTTCAAGGAAAATGAGCCTGATGGAGCCTTTGTCACACTTATTCACTTAGCAGATAACTCTATTAACCTTTGGAAATATTGTGACTATTCTGGGGATTCAAATGTTTGCATTCAAATTTATTTTAAAATTCATAGTTATATTTTTTATAGTGTTGTCATTGAGATTATCATTATAAATATATAATCATACAAATAAAAATTATAAGTATATAATATAAAAGTATTATGTTGTAATAAATATTATTAAATAGTTTGAATAAATAGAAAATTACTATATTTTTAATATAATTTATAAAATTAAAATTAGACATAAGTCACATTTTAAATCAATCGAATGATGAAATTAAATTTGGAATCAATGTCTAGCTTAAATTAGAAATCAGTGTCAAACTTAAAGTCACCTTAAATTCAGATCTAGTGTTGTACTTATAGTTGGATCTAGTGTTACACATAAAGTTGGTCCTATTGTCACACTTAAAGTTTTAATAGTATCAAACTTATAGTCAAATTTAAGTATGGGATTAAAATTGACATGTAAAGATGGATCTAAATTCACTGGGCAACATTAGCAACATTTTTAGCGATGATGTTGTCAACAATACCCTAAAGTCACTAAAAATGCCATGCTAATGTCACCTACCAATGTCATTTAGGTAACATTACTGAGTGACACTAGTGAGGTTTTTGCTGATATTTAGCCATCTTAAGGTCAAATTTGTATTTATGTTATTTAATGTTGGAATTATAGATGTCTTTAAGATGCCTATCCGATTTTAAATCTAACTTTAAATATGGCCTTAAAACTCCTCCCAAAATTTAATTCTTCAATCACATATCTAACATGTTGGATCGTATATTTTATTTATAACATACCACACCAAAGGAAACCATCAATGAGAAAATTGAAGATAATTATATATAATAGTGTATGCAAATCTATGAACTAAGTTATGTTTGATTTATATGTAATGCCATTAGGAATACCAAAAGAAATGACAGTGCAAGATTTAAAAGAAATACATTTATTAAACTTTGAGTAAGCTTTCAAATACATGCATAATGATAAGCAAAAGAGTTATCCTTTGATTTTGAATGATTGCATTTTTTGCATATATGTTGTGTGCACAATGTAAAGTGACCAACACATTTGATGAAAGTTCTTTGCTTTATAGTTCCACAAATAGTCTCCATGCAAATTACCAACTTAAAAGATATTGATTCATAAAACAATCAGAAAAACATTCCTTGTCTAATTACACACCTGCCTCTCAAGTGCTTCTTCTTTGGCATGACCTACCCTTCATGCATAAGATACACATTAAAAAATTTCTTAAAAAATTTACAAATTATGTTAAATTTTGAGAGAGAGCACACGTTTTAAAACTATACATCATTAAATATCTCCATATGACTCATCTCGATAAGGCCTAAAAGACATATTGCATAATACATAGTTTTAAATTTTCATAATAATGCAACTTGCATATCCTATAAAACCATATAGTTACTTTAAATAATAATAATTATTATTATTAATTCATTATAATGACAATTATAATACTCTTCATACTAATAATATATTTTGATACTAATATCATATATGTTTTGGAAGGTAAAATAAAGCAAGTTTTTTAGGTAGCCCAATGCATTCTAATTACCGCACAAATGTGAGGGAGAACTTTTGATGTTGTATAGTTCTTAAAATTTCTAATGTTGAAAATAACTTTGATATGGAAAACAAGAACTCTAATGATTTTAGATATTTTATTTTTAACCTTCACAATGGTCAAAAGATAGGGATAGTATTGGTTGGTAGTAGGAACTCTATCGGGAGTTGATCTAGTGCGTGTTGTTAATTTTTTTAAAAAAGCCTTTCAAATCTTCCTCCAAAAAAATTATCAATCTAATTTCCATTCCAACCCATAGATGCTAATAGGTTTGATATTCACATTTAGATATTCCAATTTCTGTTCATCTGGATATTCCAATTTTTGTTCATCAACAGATAAAGTAAAGCCATAGTTTTCCCTAAGAAGGAAAGGAGGTTGATGGGGTCGATTTAACAACATTCCCACTACTATCTACCACTATCTAAATGCACACATCTTTTCAATAATGTAGTGTACATTATTTAGAGATATGTCTATGGGTACATTTTCCAAACTTCTTGCCACTATTTAGATGTACACATCTCTGTAATGATCTATATTATTTGTAGGTATGTTGATGGGATGTATTACATAAGCTTATCGTTATTATTTACATATACATATCTTCTTAATAATATATTGTATATCATTTGTAGATATGTCGATGGGATCCATTTCACAAGCTACTCATTATTATCAACATACAATAATGGAGTGTACATAATTTATGGGTATGTTGATGGGTCCATTTCACAATCTTTTGAACACTACCCATATGTATACATCTTCTCAACAATGTAGTGTGCATCATTTATACGTATGTCTATGGGATCCATTTCAAAATATTCCCACCATTATCCACATTCATGCACCTCTTCAAGAGTATAGTGTACATCATTTGTAGGTACATTGATGGGATCCATTTCACAAGCTTCCCACCACTATCCACATGTAATAATGGAGTGTACATCATTTGTTAGTATGTGAATGAGGTCCATTTCATAAGATTTTTACCACTATCCACATGCATGCATCTTCTCTATAGTTTAGTGTACATCATTTGTAGGTATGATGATGAAATCCATTTCAAAAGCTTCCAACCATTATCCACATGCATGGATCTTCTCAATAATGGAGTTTACATAATTTGTAGGTAAGTCAATGGGGTACATTTCCCATCCTTTCCACCACTATCTACATACATGCATCTTCTCAATAATTTAATGTACATCATTCGATCAGGCCCACTTCACAAACCTCTAACCACTATACACATGCAGGCATCTTCTCAAAAATAGTGTACATCATTTGTAAGTATGTGCCTTCTGAACCATTAAAAGTATACAAATATACAATTTAAATTGAGAGATAATAACAATATTTTCAACATAAAGTCAGACTTATATCCCTTTCAACATCTACTTTTTAAAATTAGAATCTATATAAATGCACAATATTACAGTGCCCCATTAGGAATATAACAGTAAAGGATGGTGTTCGTTTGTTTGTGCCCATCATTATATACACATGATAATTTTTATGTTTAAAATCCTCAAGCATGTTGTCCATGGATTTTCACTCCAATTGTAAACACCCACTTGCCCTCATTTCCACTAGTGAATTCAAACATCCAAAATTATTACAAAGTCTCTTTTATCCTTTACCATTCTCTATGTTAATATATTTCAAAGACTTGAGCTTTCCAAATTTATCATGAAGGCCACATATTTTTTACATTTTCTCATTTATAAGACTTTCAATTGCTCAATAGATAAAACTATTATGGTAGGCTCTCTAAGCTGCAACATCACTTTAAATATGTCTATTTTAGGAAAGAGAGGTTCTCAAACCTTTCTGATGTTGTGGTAAGATGTTAAAAACATATTACTTTCTAACATAACATAAATGATTGAGTTGGACAAAGTTATCTAAAAGTATCTTTAGTTAGGAGACAATTTCCAAGGCCTTACATAGAAAATATAGTAGTACCTGTACATAGTGGTCAAGGGTTAAATATCTTGTTTGCACATTTAGTATTTTTTTGGCATTTATTTATGTTAACCAATGAAAAATATAAAAGAATAGGTTATTTTATTCTTCAACTCACTAAAACTTAGTCTCATAAAAGTTAGCTTCATGTTTCCGCATTAACTTTTTACTTTGAGCTAAGTTATTGTGCATGCTTCATAACTCACATCAAAACAAGGACCATACATAGTGGCTTGCCTTAGTGACTAAGCCTCAACAATCCATTACAAAAATAGTAAACAATAATAATTAATTGATCACAATGCATACCAATTTTTTACATAGAAATATATTTAGACATAACCATGCCATTTGGACATTAATGCATGCCATTGTTGTCTATAAAAACATGCTTTCATCCTAAAAGTAAAAATCAAGATTTTCCATTTTTATCATAATCAAGTTGGATCTATAGATCATTTTTCAATGGTTATATAGAAACTTTTTTATATTTCTAGATAACTTATTACAAAATTTTACTTAGATTAGGGGAATCATGCATAGCACGAGTTCCAAAATTTTACACACAAGTTTATTTAGAAGCTTAATTGATAAACGCATACATCAAATTTGGGGCATGTGGATGGCGCATGATCACTTTCTTGCTCAATTTTTGCACCACTTTTCATAGAAGGAATGGAAGTTCATGTCATTTTTCATGTTGTATAAAACAAACTTAAATCATGCTATTTTCATCATTTTCACACTAGAATGAATTTAATTCCATATGCAATAGTTGACTCAACATTTTGCATTAGAATGATCTATTGGAATTTGTACAAAGATTTCAATCTATCATACAACCTTATGTTGTTCAATAATGAAGAGAATTCCATATTACCTTATTAATCACATTCTCCTACTAATGAGGATTGGGGCATGAACAATCCAATCCAAGTGTTTCAATGAAAATAAATCTCCAAAGGGTTTTAGCCTCTCTAGTCACTAGTTTTGCACCAGAAAACACAATTGTCCACGCACATGAAAAGGTGTATTCATTTATTATTTTTTGATCTATAATTTTCTTGTCTCCTAGTTTCAAATTTCCATTCCATAAAGGAATTATTTATACATGTTTCACTATAGTTTTGCATGAAGCACAATTCAACATGTTATCTATATCTAAGCCTACTTAGCATAGGTAAGCTTGAGTATAAATATCTTTTTATTACTCTATTAATTTCACTTTGATTGTTGGGGATCAACCAACAATAGATTACACTTGTGAAAGCAATAAATGTGGAATTAAATCAGATAGACAAGTAAGTAGAATGAAATAATAGCAAGAACAAGAGATACAAGAAACCACCCTGAAAACTTGTATTAACAAACTCTTTACAAAAGGAATACAATTGAAGAAACTTCTTTCTTCCACACCTCTCCTAGATGTATAGATCTCTCACTAGATCTCTATTCCTCAAGAGCTCTCTCTCTCAAGAACAATCAACTCCAACAAGCCTGGATTGATTCAATTCTGTACTGTTCTTCAACATTCACATACAGTGAACTACTACAATAATTCACACAAAGCTAAGAAGATATAATTCTACATATAGAATTAGGAAACTTGAGCATGCACTTACAATAAACAGTTAAGCCTCTTGAACAAGGGCTCTAAAAATAATATTACTAATAATAGAGACGTGAGCTTAAGACTACAACTTAAACTCATCATGCAAACACTCACTTCTGTCCTCGAAAATAGCATTCTGGACGCACAGGTAACCGACGCCGGTTCTTACCTGCTTGCCTGTGACTGTCGCCGGCCGATCCACTGCCGACGTCGGCGTCTCTCCAACTGCATCTGACCGAAGTCGGTCGCTCCTGACTGACGCCGGTGTCTGTGTAGACCCAAAACTGTCAAAGTGTGCTCCTTGGTGAAGCTTTTAGCTCCACACCCTAACAATCTCCCACTTGGAGATAAACAGCTGCACTAGTACCTGTACAACAACATCTTCTAGCTCCTCCATCTTCAGCTCAATCATGAAGACCAACAGAAGTTGAATGAAGATTCAACTTCTCCTTTGTAACCGGCTTGGTTAACATATCAGCAGGATTCTTATCCGTATGGATCTTCTCCAGCTTCAACTCACCATCTTCCAATACCTGTCGTATGAAATGGTACCTTAGCTGTATGTGCTTTATTCTTGAATGAAAGGCTGAATTCTTAGCCAAATGGATTGCACTCTGACTGTCACTATACAATCTGCAACTCTCATGCTCCCTACCAAGTTCATCCATGAACCATGTCATCCATATCATCTCTTTGCTAGCCTTTGTGGCTGTAATATACTCTGCTTCTGTAGTTGACAAGGCAACAACCTTCTGCAACTTAGATATCTAGCTAACCGTCGTTCCACCTACAGTGAAAACATAACCTGTAGTGCTCCTCCTGCCATCCAAATCACCTGCCATATCTAAATCTACATAACCATGTAGAGAAGTATCTGAACCTCCATAGCACAAGTGCCTACTACTGGTTCCTCTCAGATATCTAAGGATCCACTGAACTGCTTTCCAATGTTCCTTACCTGGATTGGCCATATACTTACTTACAACTCCCACTGCTTGGGCAATATCCGGTCTAGTACACACCATTGCATACATCAAACTCCCTACTGTGGAAGAATATGGAACCTTACTCATGTACTCTACCTCATCATATGAATTAGGACATTGTTCTTTACTCAACTTAAAATGTCCAGCCAAAGGTGTGCTTACCGGTTTAGCATCCTGCATATTGAACCGTTTCAACACCTTTTCCACATAATCTTCTTGAGACAATATCAACCTATGATTTTTCTTGTCTCTCTTAATGCTCATGCCAAGGATTTTCTTTGTTGCTCCCAAATTCTTCATGGCAAACGTTTGAACTAATTTCACCTTAAGCTCAGAGATATCTTGCATGTGTGATCCTGCAACCAACATATCATCTACATACAACAATAGAATAATATATCTACCGTTATCAAATCTCTTGAAATACACGCAATGGTCAGATTGACACCTACTGTAGCCATGCTCAGTCATAAACCTGTCAATTTTTAAGTACCATTGCCTAGGAGCTTGCTTGAGGCCATACAAGTTTTTCTTCAATCTGCACACAAAATTCTCCTTACCCTTGACCTCAAATCCTTCTGGTTGTTCCATATAAATTTCCTCATCCAAATATCCATGAAAAAACATTGTCTTAACATCTAGTTGCTCAAGATGCAAATCCTCAAAAGCAACCAAAGACAATACAACCCTTATAGAAGTCATTTTAACAACAGGAGAAAAAATCTCACCAAAGTCAATACCTGGCTTTTGTGCAAATCCTTTCACTACCAATCTGGCCTTATATCTCATCTGTCCATTCTCACCTTCTTTCAACCTGTAGGTCCATCTGTTCTTGAGTGTTCTCTTACCAGCTGGCAATTCAACCAAATCCCATGTTTGGTTCTCTCTTAAGGACTCCAACTCCTCAACCATGCCACGCTCCCACTGACTCTTGGACTCCACCTGTATTGCTTCTTCAAAACTCTCTGGTTCTCCACCATCAGTTAGCAATAGATAAGATAAAGAAGGAGAATATCTAATTGGAGGCTTACTCACCCTTTCTAACCTCCTGATGGGTGTCTGAGACTCGTTCACAACACGCTGTCCACCCAAATTCTCTGACAGTGACCGACCTCAGTCACCTCCAGACCTGTTACTGGCCGACGCCGGTTCTGTCTGACAGACGCCAGTGCCTGTCCTGTCGACGTCGATCTCTGTATGGCCAACCTCGGTTTCTGTTCTGCCGATGCTGGTTCCTAATCTGCCGACGTCGGTCTCTGTGTTTTCCTGCAAGTAATTATTTCTTTTTGCCGCGAGCTCATATTGGACCTTCACCTCGTCCAATTCACCATTGCTCTGCTCAGATTGATTCAACTTCCTTAGCTGATCACAATACATCACTCTTTCATTGAAAACAACATCATGGCTCCTAATTACCTTGTTGGTTTCTAGATTCCACAATCTGTAACCAAAATCATCTGAGCCATAGCCAATAAACGTGCACCTCATAGACTTAGCATCAAGCTTCTTTCTATTTTCTTTATCTATGTGCACAAAGGCTTCACAACCAAAAACTTTGAGATATGAGAGATCTACCTTTTTACCTGTCCAAGCCTCTTCTGGAATACCACCATCCAGAGCTGTAGAGGGTCCTCTGTTAATTAGGTATACTACAGTGTCAACAGCTTGTGCCCAAAACTGTAAGGGCAAACCGGCATGCAATCTCATACATCTTGCATGCTCCATTATTGTCTTATTCATCCTTTCAGCAATTCCATTTTGTTGAGGTGTCCTTGGAACCGTCCTTTGCCTGCGGATTCCATGCATATAACAATAATCTCTGAACTTATAACTGCAGAACTCACCACCATTGTCAGATCTCAGGCACTTCAATCTTTTACCTGTTTCATTCTCAACCATAGCTTTCCAAATCTTAAAAGTCTCAAATACATCAGATTTTCTTCTAATACAATAGATCCATACCTTCCTTGTAGCATCATCTATGAAAGATACATAGTACTGTGATCCTCCAATGAAAGCAACCTGAGCCGGTCCCCACACGTCTGTGTGAACAAGCTGCAACTTATGCCTCTTCTTGGTAGACCCAGTCTTGAGAAAACTAACCCTTTTCTATTTTCCAAATACACAGTGCTCACAAAACTCTAGATCTATACCTTTTAAATCTGAAAGCATACCTTTGGACTTAAGAATTGACATCCCCTTCTCACTCATGTGGCCAAGCCTTGAGTGCCACAGTTTAGCATCCATATCTGAAGTAGATAATACAGAAGGAGATTTGTTAGTAACACAATTACACAAATAGAGAGTACCTTCTCTCTTACCTCTGGCCATAACAAGTGCACCCTTGGTCACCTTCCAAGATTCTGCTGTGAGAGTTACTGTACAACCCTCATCCCCTAACTTTCCTGCAGAAATCAAATTTCTCTTCAAGCTAGGAACATGCATCACATCTCTCAACACCCATGTGTTGTTATTATGCATCTTCAGCTACACTTTACCTTTGCCAATTATTTTACAGGGCTCATCATCCCCTAGATACACTATTCCAAAATCTCCATGGATATAGTCACTGAAATATTCCCTGTTAGGGGTAGCATGAAAAGATGCACCAGAATCTAACACCCAAGATTTTATATTATTATGCAGAGAGAAAATTAAAGCATCTTGTGCAATACCTACAACCTTGGCTTCTTCCTTTTCTTCGTGCTGATTGTCCTCCTTAGGCTTTGACCAACAATCTCTGCTTATGTGCCCAATCTTTCCACAATTCCAGCATTGTGGCTTCCTACCGTTCTTGGATTTGGATCTTCCTCTCACCTTAGACTTAGATCTTGATCTCCTCTTGCTCTTATCTTTCTACCTCCCCCTGCTCTCAAAACTTAAAGCGTTCCCAGATGTCTCTTCTGTGCTTTTCCTGTGTATTTCCTCATTCAAGATAACACTCACAACATCCTCTACTTTCAAAATATTTGATGCATATGCAGTATTACTTACTGCCATTACTAAGCCATGCCAGCTTTCAGGCAAAGAACATAATATTAAAAGAGCTTTTATTTCATCATCAAACACTATATTGACTGAACTTAATTGATTCACAATTCCAATGAAATCATTCAGATGAGTAGAAATAGATCCACCTTCATTCATATGCAAATTAAATAACTGCTTCATAAGATATACCTTATTAGAAGCTGAGGGTTTTTCATAAAAATTTGCTAACGTAGTCATCAACTCTACCGTAGACTTTGCCTGTGATAAATTGGATATCACAGTGGATGCTAGACTCAGTCTTATAGACCCCAGAGCCTTTCTGTCAAGAACTTCCCATTCTTCATCCTCCATGTCTTTAGGATTCTTTACAACCCCACCTAACGGTAAGTAGAGATCTTTCTGATACAGATAATCCTCTATCTGCATTCTCCAATGTTGGTAATTTTTGCCATTGAACTTTTCCATTCTCAGTTTACTTTCATCTGCCATTGCTTCTCCCACTCAAACAGAAATCCCTATAGAAACCCCTGTGAGAACCTGTAATCAATACACACTACACAGATCTGAACCACCTGTTAGTGAACCTGAGCTCTGATACCACTTGTTGGTATCAGCACTTGAACCTACAACCAAGGCTCTGATACCACTTGTTGGGGATCAACCAATAATAGATTACACTTGTGAAAGCAATAAACGTGGAATTAAATCAGATAGACAAGTAACTAGAATGAGATAATAGCAAGAACAAGAGATACAAGAAACCACCCTGAAAACTTGTATTAACAAACTCTTTACAAAAGGAATACAATTGAAGAAACTTCTTTCTTCCACACCTCTCCTACATGTATAGATCTCTATTCCTCAAGAGCTCTCTCTCTCAAGAACAATCAACTCCAACAAGCCTGGATTGATTCAATTTTGTACTATTCTTCAACATTCACATACAGTGAACTACTAAAATAATTCACACAAAGCTAAGAAGATCTAATTCTACATATAGAATTAGGAAACTTGAGCATGCACTTACAACAAGCAGTTAAGCCTCTTGAACAAGGGCTCTAAAAATAATATTACTAATAATAGATACGCGAGCTTAAGACTACAACTTAAACTCATCATGCAAACACTCGCTTCTGTCCTCGAAAATAGCATTCTGGACGCACAGGTAACCAACGCCGGTTCCTGCCTGCTTGCCTGTGACTGCCACCGACCGATCCACTGCCGACGTTGGCATCTCTCCAACTGCATCTGATCGATGTCGGTCGCTCCTGACCGACGTCGGTGTCTGTGTAGACCCGAACCTGTCAAAGTGTGCTCCTTGGTGAAGCTTTTAGCTCCACACCCTAACATTGATGAATTACTAGAATAAAATATGGAAAAATATAGTCACTAAAATTAACATTTAATAATAGAAAATGTACTTGTGACCCTTCCTTATGAACACTTACCCTGTGCTCAATTCTAAGGTTTTAAATTACCTTTCTTCTATTTCTATGTGGATGACCCTCTACTTTAAACAAAATATGATACTAATTCTTAGTATTCATCATTTTAAACAAGGTAAACTCATCCACTAAATGATTCATACTTTCAGTTTGGTTGTCTTTCCTCCTCAGATGAAACAACACATTTGGGATAATTCTATTGGCTGGTATTATTTCAATATATAAGTTTCATTCTCCTACAAAATAATTGTTAGTTTTTTAAATTCAAATTTACCACAATGGGTATTCCTCGCATGTTTATAAATGCCATAGCCTATTTTAGAATACAATAAATGAATAAGGTATGCCTATAATCTATTTTAATAAGAAGCTAAATAAATCAAGAATAAAATACTTAATATATGATAGAAGTTCTATACAATTACCCATATTCGTATTTATTAGAGAATGATATAAATTTTAACATTCTTTAAATTAATTTTTAAAATAAATAAATAAAAACATAAACAAATAGAATTCATATTAGACTTAGATTTAAAACCTTACCCTCATTTAATAATAATGTATATATCATTATTATGTGAAATTAAATTTAAGAAGTTTCTGATGTAAAATATGATCTTATAGAGCATGCAATTTCTTTTGAATAAAATACTGTGATTAAAATATGTATAAAGAAAATATTTTAAAACTCTACACATGAAACGTGAATGAGTTATCAAAAGGTTTGTAGTTTGATTGGTGAAGGTGATGGTTGCTTATATCCATCTATGAGGGTACAAATCCTTATTGGTATTCGATACGGAGAGTTAAGTGATTAAGGCAAGGATCATGTCCTAGGTGATTTTGATGATATAGATGCCCCTTAGTCATGGATTCTTAACCAAATAAGGTTACTTATTTATATGTATTCTTAATCATCATTGTAATCTACTATATATCTATTTCTAAACTATGAACTGAGAGACTGACATTTTTGTAATTCAATGATTCCATATGAATATTATCTATAAAAACATACTATTGAAAAAAAATTTAAATAAGTTCACATATTTAAGTTTCAACCTTCCAAATCATCAAAAAGTTTAAAAATACCCTTGTTTAATATCCCATAGGACACATGTTCATAATACATGTGGTTGACTTTCTCTACACGTTCAAAAGTCAGAAATTGGCTTTCAAAGATGCCTCCAAAATCATCAAAGTAATTACAATTCCTACCCAAACATATTAAAAGATTTGAATTTTGCACTTGTGGTTTCCCCTATCCATACATCAACATACTTAAACTCACTATAAAACTATGAAACAAATGGGAAATGAATGGATTATGATTAGGCAATTGCTCCCACACGCTCTCAGAGTAGAGAGAATAAGCAAATAATTGGCTCATTTTTTTGTGAGGAGGCATCCAAGCTATTTGATATACTATGCCCTTTCTAATAATTTTTAGCCTATGGCCTTTGCCTTTTCTTTTGGCTAAAACCCCTTCACTAAATTCAAAATCCTTTCTTATTCTTTTGATCTTTGGTGCTTCAACCTCCTCAAGATTTTCCATGGGTCTTGAGACAGATGAACCATCACAAGAAATGATCTCTATCTCTTTCCTAATGAATAATTTTCTCCCCTTGATATTTCATTCCTTGTGGCCACTACCAACTAAAGCTCTCATCAAGATCTTTCCAAGGAGATGAAAAATGTTTTAATTAGTGGCCATATGTTAAATTTATTTCATTCCTCATGGCCACTACCAACTAAATCTCTCATCAAGATCTTTCCAAGGAGACAAAAAATGCCTCAATTGGTGGCCACATGTTAAATTTATGGTTGTTTTAAGATCATTGTGTTACACACACTATGCTAGAATAAATATGAATAACATTCACTGTGAATGGATGAGATTGATATGTGTGTCATGGTTTCATCGTGCCCTTCCATGGAATCCTAGACTTTATGAATTATTTGTGACCATTGCACACTAGATGTCATCTGATGCTATGATTTTTTTAAACTGTATGGGATTTATACATTCCTTGAATCCAGATGGTCTATTCAACGTTCTCAAGCCTAATGAGTTCTGTGAATTTATGTACATTATGTGGGTGCTTCCATAGGCTAATGAACTCTAAGAACTTATATATAGTTTTTGGGTGCTTCCTAAGGCTTACAGAGTTTGTGGGCTCCATAGATGATTCCCAAGACTAACATATACCATGCACTCTATTGCGTTGTGGGTCCATTATATTATGTAGAACATTAAATAAACTAGTTGAGTCTATAGTAAATATGTTGGCCTAGTATCCCCATGAATGTTCGATCTAATTAAGAATTACATCGCATCTGCAATGATTTTTGTTTGATTAAAACTGCATTAGAAACACTTAGAAAAACTTTACCACCATATAGTCTTATGAACTATGTGTGTCACAAATAAAACTAATGGACTTTTTGTGGCCACCATGATACTTATAAATTCAACCCCAATATCAACCAATTACACTGCGACCACCATTAAACCTAAAACTATAATTTGTGCATCATAAAATGACATGATAAATAGATCCATATCTATGACCTCTATGATATTTTATGTGGTCTTTCTTAAGCTAAGATTTCACCCTGAGACTTTAAATTGAAATCAAACCAAATTGCCTACCAATTTAGGGTGGTCGAAGATTACATGTATGCCTTAGATGTTCTTGTATCAAATAACAAAGAATATATCTTTGGTAGGGGCCCACATATAAAGATATGTGTTTCAAAACTACCAGCCAAACTAAGAAAAGTCATCAAATTAACAATCACCTTATCTTTAGCTTCCCCTAAATGAGAATCCTTATCTCTAACCTTCCTTAGTTAATCTTGTAATTTTTTAATTGAAGCTTGAAAAATTTTAACATTATCCATATTGTACTTAATCTCATTGTCACAAACCACCTTCAACTTCTTTATGGTCACTTTATTTAACGCATGAATTCCCTCCTTTTGAGATTAAATAACTTGTAAACCTTATTCTAATGTCAAAGAATTAGAATAAGTTGAAGCTTTATGTAAGACCTCATCTTTTTCCAGCATAGCTTCCTTATATATACACAAAATTTTGTTTTTTCCTCTTCTTCTTCTATCCTCAAAACTACGTTTCTAATATTCCTAACTACAATCCCTAAATAATCATTTTGTAAACCCTCACAACCAAGAAGCCTTAACCTTTTGTATTTCAAATATCAGTATTCATCAAATTTATACTTTTATTCCTAATTGAGGGGACCAATGAACATTCACTGAAATGCTCCCAATAAAAAAATATATGATTTTTACCAAATGCATATAAAACTAAGATTTTTATCAACCCATGATGGGAGCATTGAGATTGTCTCTTTAGACATCCATAACATTCTCCTCCAACAATCTCAAAATAAAATAAGACACATTCCAAAGGATATGTTGGTGTAAATGGGATAGTGGTCTAAAATGATGCACAAATATCAAAGAGTGTCTCCCCTCACTTGTCAATTATTTTTATGTAAATATAGTTATTTATAGACAAATTGAACGGATAAATTTTCTTAGAATACCTTTATATTTCACCATTTCCCCTAGTTGAAGAAAAGAGTCTACACACAAACTGCCTTTTTCCTTGACCAAAAACCATCATTTACTTATTTTAGGTAAAACCATTATTATTGAAAGGACCTCTTTGTCAACCTAAATTTGAAGGGCGCTAACAATATCCATTCCATCCTTAAAACTAAAAGCAAACTCCAATGTAATAGAGGCATTATACCCACAAAGTTTCTCAAATAAACGTGTCCATACTACCTCCCTAAATATTTGATAGCACCCTTGATTTCATATTAGTGCACAATGATATTTTATCTTTCTCCACTTGATGCCCCTCCCATCATAGAATTTTATGAAAATAAATTCAATAAACACCCTTTTAATACAAAAATTTCTGCTTCCACATCCATAACAAATGGGAAAGAACTCTAATTCTTCAAATTTGAATGCAAAAACCAAATAGAGTATTTGGAGATGAAACCTCATAATACAATTCACATCATTTCATGTATTTAAAACAAATATCAATTGAAACATAAAATCCAAATTTGGGTTATCATAAAGACATGATGATAACTTGAAGAACTAAAAAAGGAAAGGACTCATAACAATGTATTTATGGCATTACAAGATCTAGCCCCTAACCTTTCAATGTTTTCCCTTTTACATATTATCAACCAATCTCCTACCACATCATGACATCTGTCCCAGAAAATGTCACTCAAGTTCCTAGTAATTAAAGTTTCCTTATTCTTTATAAATAAAAATTGATTCTTACCTAAAAAAATAAGCCCTTATATTTATCTAAATAATTTGACTCCAAGGGTGCAGATATAACATCCATCATGATTTTCTTCCACTATTGCTAAGAGAAATAGACCTTCCACAACTATTTATGAACCTAAAAAAACCTTATTAAATAATGAAGAACATCCAACATCTAAAATTATCCTCAAGGATACCCATTTAGGGGCAACAACCCCAAAAAAATTAGAAAGTGTCAAATGATGAGTTTTCTCCTAGTAGTAGAAACCATTTCCACCATAGTCCCTTGAGATCCTAATTTTTAAACCTCCAATGAATCCTCCAAAAACTTCTCCACTAATGATTTTCTTACCCTTTCCTTTCTTTTAAGTTAAGGGATGCAAATCTATAGAAACCATCTTTGGATGAGATATTGTGTAAACCAAATCAACCACTTTACTTTCCTTCTTAAGATCAAGATCAATTCCTTTTGTAGGACAAATCTTCAATGGATCATATATATAATTTCATACTTCTCCCATTAGTTTTTGGTGTTCCTCTCTAGATTAATGGCTTAGTCCTTCCACTTATTTAGAAGAAACATCATAGTTATGAGTAACCTAGTTTATAAAATCCAACCCTAGATCCATAATGTCATGATTACTAAGCTTCAATTTATCCCCACTCTTTGTTTGAAGTTATTATTCCACTTTTGTAGCAGGACACAAGCCATATTTTACAACCAAGAAAGTGTGATCTTTATTTAATCCAACCTACCTATTTTTAAAAAACACATCACCATAGTAATGGAAAATTTAACCCTCCTAAGGAAAGAGAACAATCATCTTGTACTTTAAGAAGAAAACTGGATTTAAAATCATTTTTCTTTCTCCATGATTTCTTCATCATTGGCCTCATGAATCCTTTCTTCTTATTCAAAAACTTATCATTTATAGTGTCATCCCTATAAATTTTAGAAAGTCCCTGACATCTCTCCTAAAATTTAGAGCATGATCTAGCTATATGACCCAACCCAAAACACTTATAATAAATATCTTTTTGATCCTCAAATTCCACCATCTGAACTATCTCCTTTCTACCAACATTCATGATGAAAGCTTTAGTTCCATCCCAAAAGTGACCCAATTGAAACTTAATCCTAGCAAAAGCAACATCCTTACCTAGATATCTTAGATCTACCTCACAAAATTTACCCAAATCATCTCTAATTAATTGAAATTTCTCAATCTTCCAAAGATAGAGTATAACCTAACCCAAATCTCATTTAAGGTGGATTTGAAATTTTCCATTAAAAAAATATTGTCAAAGGTATAGATCCAACTTTTCCTCCTTAATCATCCAACCATGATGTTGAATAATCATATTTATTTCATTTTTTGTATGGATTTTAATTAAAAAAACAACATTTTACAAGATAAAAAATACTATTATGCAAGTTATGTATAATAAATAGAGAGATCAGATGAATCAATGACAAAATTTTCTTATCTGAACAACTATTGAATGAATAGATAAATTGCATTATGAATAGATGACTTAAAAATTATAGTAAATGCAACCAATTACACTTTACTTTTTCATATTTTCAATTTTGTTTGTTTATGCAAATATTTATAAGCAGCGATCATAGAAATTGATTTCATTTTATAGGAAGATGGAAATAAAGTATTAATAGGGAAACACAACTATCAATCTAGCCCCTATTGGGGGGTTTAGTGACCTTTTATTCATTTTTCCAAGAATGTGTCATAAATAAATATGAAGTTTTTTCTTCACAAACACAATTATGAAAATTTATAATAAGTTGTAACCAACAACATATTTTTAGCTAAATCCATCATCTTCCTCACCAATAATTTCCAAACCTTTTCTTATTTTTATCCACATTCAAACACATAGTGACACTACCACTGACACAAATGAAAGTCAAATTTACTATTAAGAATGAATTCTAAATAACCTTATATATATGCACTTTGTTTCAAATACAAAATTTCTCTAAATTTGTAACCACTTAATTATAAATCACTCATGCTAACCATGACACCAAATTCACTTCATATTTTTGTTTCATTTTGTTTTATAAGATTTAAGTAATTTAGAATCCAATAACTACTCACAATAATTATTAAGCTTGGGAAAGAAATTTTGAATTTTTCGAATTTTCTCTCATTTTTGATGTATACAACCTCGAAAAGGACTGTCATAGAAGTTCTCTTTCAATATCAATATATTTCTAACTTCTCCTAGATAATAAACTCCATCTCTATAAATTTGAAGAGCATTCGCTTTGATCACTTTGCTTGTATTCATAAGATCAATAATCCATACAAGTTCGCTTTACTTTTAGTATTTATATTTGTACCATGAAAGTTGTATTTAAATATTTTCTTTAATTCTTAGAATAGTTTGCACCTTCATACACACATCCTAATAAATATCAATAGAATATAACATAAGATAAAAATTTACCTATCTAGATAAATTATTTCCTAAAATGTTCAATTATGATCCTAAATGGCCATTGCCATGTTTCCATCATAAATATATATAAATGCATCACTTTATAGGGATAAAATATAGACCAATGCTACAAATGAAAAGGACAAAAGCATACAACTTCTAAATCTCAGATTAGTCAAGTAAAACTGGTGGCAGATGAAGCTACATATTTACCTTGGAAGTTTTATTAGCTTTCCCTCTCCAAAAAGTTTGCATTCAATCTATAGAAATATTAACCTACATTACAAACATACATACTAATTTTGTTTTCCTTCACAAAATACCTAAAATGATTTGTATTTCCACACCATTTTTTCTCTTCAGAAAACATGAAGCCTACAATAAGATTTTAATCTTCATTTTTTCAACAAAAATTTTGAAAAATAATTATTCATTTTACTTATGACTATTGCATGACATTTGAGGTCCTACTTAGAGGTTCAATGTTTTTTAGCAAAAAATGTGCATCTATCATTAATTCCAACACACACACTTTATTGTTGTTATTTTTTGTGTAATATCTTTTTACAAATTGTCACATGGGCTTGAGCACTGATAAATAAAATCAGCTAGATAGATTTCCATTGGAAATAAGAAATGTCATTGGTTATTGTTATGCATGGAGTAAATGCTGGTTGTTTAATATGAATGCATTAGTATTTAGCATAAATTTTAGCTTGTTATCCTCTATGAACTTTTTTCCCACTGGAATAAATATTTAATTAATTTTAGACAAAACATGTTTTTCTACAAAAAGGTGATATGAGCGTTTCACTCGAAAGGACTCACCTATCCAACTCAACCATGGATAGTACAATAGTGTTTATATCCACTCAAAAAACCACTTTCATGTTAAATAAAAACTAGATAATAATAACTAAAAGTAAAGAAGAATTTATTAATTAAATTTTTGTTCATACATATTTCTAGTATAAATATCTAAAGTAATCCTATATCACATGAGATTTGATCAATAGGAAGAATAAAATTCTATAAATTGGTCTCATAAATAAATATTCAGTTAAAATTCACATCCACTTTGAAGACTAAATATCATTGAATGTTATACGAGGCCATTTGATTCATAGTGAAGACCATCATAGGCCAATTTCATAAAGAAGGCCAAACCCTAACATGATGAAATGAAGATAATGAAATTTTACAACCCCGACAACAAAAAACAACATTTGAAAAATAAAAATAGAGGGTTATAAAAAGTAAACCCCATAGTAAATAAAAATAGACCAAAACGCATGCCATGTATAGAACACAAACTCCAAATAAGACATTATTTAGACATCATTTGACAACTAACTAGGTCATTAATTAGACTTTTATCTAGATCAATGAAAAATTTCTAAAATGTAGATGATATTAATCCTTATGTAGACACTCCAAAGAATGTTATAAAACCTTAAATTCTTATTTACACCTAGCGCTATGAAAAAATCCAACATATCAACTAAATACTTAGCAAAGTGCCTCCACCTTTCCTTCTCCTCCTTTAATGAAACACAATGACAAGTTAAAAAATACAAGATACCTATCAAACACCGAACAAAAACATTGCCTTACAAAAACAAGAATTGAACCACCAACCTATAATGACCAAAAAAAAAAGCATCCAATAGTATGTGGTTTTAAGAGCCAAGTCACTCTCCATGAAAACCGAACTCATTGCCTCTAAAAAACCAAAGATCCCAAAAAAAAGACACAAAAAACTATAGAATTTTAATTAAGAGGTTTCTAAGGCAAATTTTTCTTTCACTCTCCATGTAGACATCGGAATTATGCACACACATTTCCAAGTTTCATGACCCCTAACAGACCCCTTAGACTTTTTTTCCTTACCTAGGCTTATTTTCATCAGTTTAGCTTTACTAGGATTAAACATGGCCCTTTAGGCTATTTTGATGTTCAGCCTCGACCATCGACAATCAAACTAACTATCGATGGTCAGCCTGACTATCAATAGTTAGGCTTAACTACCTAACCTTCTACATGCAAACTATCAGCTACCTTTTATAAATATAAGTCATCCAAATCTTCTTGTGAGGTATTTCATGGATGAATTATATTTAGAATCCCTAGTTACACTCCCTCTTGAACCTTTATCCCTTGCTTATAAGAAGGATAGAGCTGTAAGAGCAAAGGCATCTACAATTATTATCAGGAGCTCAAGTACTTAGAGTTTTATTTTACAAGTCAACCAGCATCATCCATGTTATCAATCCATTTCATTAAGAGCCAACTTGTTGTTGCCTCTCAACTAGGCTTTTAGGCACCATTACTCTACTAAAATCAGGCTAGATCCTACCTACAGGCCAACTATGCCAAGTACTCATCCAACCCACTTCTGGTAAGATAATCCCTTTTTTATTACTATTTATGTGCTTTATTTCCATTTTTCAATCAATTTAGCCTTTGCCCAACCCCTATAATTCATCTGTGAATCTCATCAATCTATTGTGAATCAAACTTAGTTGTGGGCACAATCAACTGTCAATGGTCAGGCCTAACCATTGACGGTCAACCCAACCATCGATGGTCACCTGTGGCAGGAAAAACCAACAAGCTACCTTGACCACTTGCACTTATCCAAATCTAATTTTTGAATTTTTTGATTGTTCACAGACCCCTTCCAGACTTTCTAAGCCATACCTTGACCCATTAGCACTAGCACTAATTAGTTTATCACTAACTTGATCATTCTAGCATGTCTCTTTATCAATCAATTCTTGTTATCAATATTAGTACCTTTTGATCATTGATGCAAGTAATTATTTCTATTTTATTAATTTAATTTTTCTAAATTGGTGGATTGACAGCCCCTAAGGAAGCTTTCACTTTTGGGATCTAGCTAGCACTAGGCAACCCACCTTACTATATGTCTAACAAACAAGCTTGCTTTAGTGCTTTCTTATCTACAGGTCATCCTCCCAAGCCAAAGAGGAGATCTCCACAATCTTATGATTAAACACATGTACTTTTATCATGTATTTCTACCATAACCCATATTTTCAGTTTTACTTCTTTCTGAATAATAGCAAAAATTGAGTGAAACATTCTGGCACGTCTGGTGGGACCCTCATCTTTACTTGGGTTTTCTTTTTATCTGCATCTATATGCTTCTTTCTTTGTCTATGCTCATAATTTAAATCAAAATTTCATTTAGGTCTAAAACACATTGCATCCATTGATTGCCTACTTCTAGCTCACTTAGCTTAATTAACGGCATCAAGATTAATCGTATCACACTTATGTTACACAACCAAACCACATAATCAATCAAACATCATAACTCACTTGAGACATGGCCCGATTGGTATTTCATCACCTAGCGGTCACCTTACCCATTCCTAACAATCCTACTTGGAGGCTATTACCAAGATGAGAACCAACTCAACTCTTTGGTTGAGTATAAACTCTAGATATTAATATATACTGGCTAAGCACCTGACACCCTTATTGTTGTGGGACTATGAAGTGAGGGGGTAGGCCCCAATATAAAGCCACATATTGATTCCAATATAGATTCTTTTGAGCACTGAAACTAACCTGAAACTATCCATAGACTGCTTATTTAGTACCTGATCTACAAGCCAACTTCTATCAACTAAGGCATAAGCCAAAAGTGATCTTAAAAAATAACTTTAGGATTAAACATACTTTTTAGTGTGTTTCTTGATTACCTTGACTATTTTTTTATCTTCTTTCTATTTGAACGGTGAGTCTATTCTTTTGTATTCTCTCCCATTTTGTGCATGGTTCTCACTCATCAGCAGCAAAGAGACCTGGTAGAACAAAACCCATCACCTAAAACAACCTCCTCTATCTCCTCATCTATGGAGTACATCTCTGAGGTGGAAGATTCACCTCATCCATTGGGAAGCCCTACTTTCCCTTGGGTATTTCCCCAAGGAAACATCGATTTTACCACTTTTTTAGACAATAATCCAATGGCCCTTTAGCATTATCTTAAAACCTCTTATACCATATCCTAGTTTTAACTCCACCTCAAGATCCTCTTTATGGCATGCCATCCCACCTTATGAATGGTATCCTTATTTCCATGGTTACCACCCAACATTTGACCACCCAGGCATCTTTGTCTACTAACCCCTTTAATGTTATGACTGATAACCAACCTATCCAACCAATTGATACCCTTACACCATCCACCCCTATTAATGACTCCTCTACCTTGGGGATAACCTAACCATAAACCCATCATGTCCCACTTATATCTAGGGCACCCACTATCAGCATCTCTAACCTCCCCTTTATCAAACCTAGCCCATCGATTAATACCTCTTTACCAAGCTTAGGGGTACCTATCCCTTCTACCTCACCACCCATTATCACAAAGGTCACGACCACCCCCTAATTACCATTCCAATCATAGTTCAACCTACCTCAACATCCCAACAATTACCATCATCATATAACTCTGATTATACCCCTAACCCACAAGGGTATATATCTACTACCCAACTACCAGTAGCTACCTATCCTTATATGTCATCTACCCAACCTCCCATAACCTCTTATCAATATGGGGCAATCTCCCAACCTCATGTCAATTATCAATATATTCCCCAACCATAATATATGCCTTATAACCCCTTAGGTATACCACCTCAGATAGACGTAATGAAAATAATCATGGACAAAATGTCAACTCTTGAGTCATCCCTTTTGGGGGCCCATAACATTTTATCTTATGACAAAATTTGTAATGAGTCCATTCACCCTTCGATCCCTATTAGACCTTATCCAACCCAATGGGAGCTTCTAAAATTCACCGAGTTTAATAGTAAGGAAGACCCCCAGTAGCATTTAAGAGTAGTTAGGCATTCTTGTTACATGATTGCCTATGATGATGCCCTACTTTTGTGCACATTTCCTATGTCCCTTTTTGGCCCAGCACTAGAATGGTATAGTGCCATTACCAAACAGTCCATCTTCTCTTTTAACCAATTAGCTTAGAGCTTCTTAGATCACTTCTTAATCAACATATCCAAGAAAATCTCTATCACTGACCTTTATTCCATTCACCAATTTGAGGATGAGTCTATAGCTAATATTGTGGCTCATTGGAGAAGCTTGATCAACCAATTATCATTCTCCTTGCCTCAACTTGAATTGATCAAACTTTTTAGCCATGCTTGTGCCAAGCACATCTCTTCCACATTAGGTGTCCAAATATTCATAACTTTTGATGAAGCTTTTACCATGTCACACAAGTTAGAGAACTGCACTATAGATGAGGGTAAACTAAAGTTACAAAACAAGAAATCTACCTTCAAAACCAACAAATCCTCCTCCTCCAAAGTAGGTAACTAAACTAATTCTGGGGCTAAGAATAATGGAACTGCAAATTTAGTTATCCTTAAGGCTTTCCCACCACCTACTTTCAATCAACAAAACTTTCTCAATCCCTCTAACCAAAGCTCGTGGAAACCAAACTGAAGGACCCACAAACAATTTATGCCACTTGGAGAATCTTATGCCTCAATGTTATAAAATTTACTAAAAGCTAATCTTGTACAGCTTTTACCCATCAATCCTCCCCCACAGTTTGATTATTCTCATCCAGCGCTTGCTTAGTATAATGAAAATGACCTTTGTGCCTTTCATCGAGTGATCGAACATGATGTTGGTTGATACAATACTTTCGAGAATGTTGTTTAAAGCCTCATTGACAAGGGGGAATTCATCTTAGATAACCCCAATTCCCCTCAAAATCAAGCCCTGGACATCTTCATAAATCCCTTTCCCAACCATGCCCTATCAAACATGAGGACACATAGGTCGAATACTCTCATGATGCCCACATGGTAAACATGGTTCATGATACACCTACCGACAAGGATCCAACCATCCAATCTACCCACTCTTCCCCCACCTCATTTACAGAGGTAGAAGAGTCATCTTCCCCTCCTTTAGAGATTTATCCTAAGGAGGTTCCTTTTTACCTATCCAAATTCATAGAAGCTTTGGAATCATCACATTCCACCCCAACAGGCATATCTAGACAAGTAAATGTTCTTGATTTGTTGCCTCCACCAACTACCCAACAAAACACTACTCCTATGTATATTTTTCCTAAAGGAGAAGCATTTCTATCGATACCTCCCATGGATGATCCATTTATCTCAACCTTACTTCCCTCACCTCAAGAAATCAATCAACCTATCAACTAGCATCCCCAACCTATAAGTCTATCTCTTGTATCTACTACCCATGAAGTAAAACCAGTAAACAAACCTTTTTCTACATTAGTGAAAAAAATGGAATTTATCCTAAAACCAGATATGGATCAAGCTACCTTTTAGCAACATTTAGGCCTCCCTTACATCAATAAACCCAAACCTTCTAACACACCTTTAACCAACTAATCTATCATCTTTACACCACCTCTCAAACTAATCAAAACTTTTACCAATCCCTCAAGTTCCCCACCAACCGAGGCAATCATATCTCAACTGAGAAAACCAACAAAAGAACCTATTACAAACCTTGATACCTTCCTTGTACAGAGTTTGGTCCACCCATCTCTTAAAGTGGAATTGACCCCATCTAAACCTCCACCCAAACATTGACCCAAACAAACCAAATGAGCAAAACCATCAAATATCCACATGCCTAGAGTTTTTCCTTCTTCCTCCCTACACTCTATTTTGGGTCCTCATCCATCAACTCTACCCAAAAGTCAAATTCCTCTTAACATATGTCATCCATCACTACTAGTTACACCAGCCCATTTATTTTCTAATACACTAGTTTTTCCCAAACTATCAGTGGCCAAACTATCAACCTCAAACCCTCCAACCACTAACATACCCAAACTAAAACCATTACCTAGAAACATCACCTCATCCAAGATTTATCTCACCAAACCCACTCTCACAAAAACACCCTACTTACCAGCCAAAATAAAAACCCCTAAGCATTTCCCACCTCTCTTTGAATCTTATTCAGCCATTTCTCAAAGGTTGTTACAATCTTCACACCTCACCTTAACTCCTATCAGACCCTTTGACCCTCTTAGTTTGAAACTAGTTTGGTATAACGACCATCAAATTTTTTCCTATCATAGGAGACCTATACATGATGCTAAGAACTACAAATCTCTCTAGACCATTATCCATCAGCTCTATGACAAGGTGTCCATTCCATCAACATACCCACCTATTCATCCTAAACTAAATCTGATCTAACCCTCTGCATCCTTAGCTCTACCCAAAGTAACCATCTTAGGCACCTCTGAGGGTAATCCTTCTGAATCCATCATGAGGGTCATTCTTAAGCAACTTCACCAAACTATAGCTAAGATTAGCCTCTATGAGCTCATTTCCACCTCACCTCACTAACATCAGGCCATGATAGAGGCTATGCAAGCCATTGAGGTCTGACCATGGGACTCCCAGCCTATAGAAGCCTTCATGGGTGCTCTCTGACTCTCAAACCTTGTTACCTTCAAGGACTCAGAGATACCTTCCATCCACCCTAAATACTTGGATCCACCCCTCTTTATCATTGCCCATATCAACCAAACCTACATCAAATGGGTTATGATCAATGGGGGAGTTAGCATCAACATCATCTCTTCCCATGCCTACAATCAGCTTAAGCTACCGAACAATGTCATGTCTAAAACTTCAGTCATCCTTAGATCCTTTAATGACACTATGACCACTACCTTGGGCACCGTTGTCCTTCACATTCATCTAGGACCTCACATGCTCCCCAAACTTTTTTATGTGGTTAAAGGTGAATTCTAGTATAATGTTTTACTAGGGAGACCTTGGATCTATGTCATGGCTTGTGTACCTTCCACCCTCCATCATTGTGTCAAGTTTGAACACAAAGGTCAGGTGGTTACTATACAAGCTAACCCTAGCCCTTTTGCAGCATGAAACATGACTTACCAACCTAACGATGTTCTTCTACCTCTATCCAAAGCACCACAAAAACTACCTCCCATGGAAGTTGAATCTATTATTTCCCCTCTTACAAAAGCATCTACGAGTTCATCTATTTTTATAGACCAAATACCTAGCACTGATCCCTTGGAGTCTAGCTTCTAATGCCTTACCCTTGGACAATATTATCTCCTTACCCTAGATGCCCTCCTTACTCCCCAAGAATATGGGAAACTCACCCACCACCTAGGTTACAACCCCAAAATTAGATTTTTTATCCCTTTAGGACCTCCCAGTTGTCAAACTCACTTCATCTATGGGGGAATCAACAAGCCACTTAATGTTGTCATCACCCACCCCTCACCTTAACCATTTACCTCTAACTTCTCTTACTTAGACAAACCTGACTTTGCCAAACTATATCTTCACAGGTGTGTCTAGAAGGGATTTGATTTAGGATGGTATAATAATGGCCCACACATGTTGATCTTGATCAAGACCCACAATCCTCATGAGAAACGTGACCTCAGCTTCCTTCTAGCCAATAAGAAGAAAGACAACAAACCTACCACCACTATTTTTATATAAGAGGGCCCTTCCCTAATGACATCCCCTCAATCTAAGAGTGCCGATGAGGACATCATCCTACCCAAAAAAAATTCATCAACATGATTACCCTCAGCCCCCTGACTTACCAAAAGGAAGGGGCATTAAGAACTCGTGGGAGAGAAGACTCTTCTACCATTAACACCATTTAGTGTCAAGATGATGATGATATTCTCACCTACCTTAGTGCATCAGATTCCTCCATCCACAAATCTTTACCTCTAAAAACCTCAACCATGTTGAATGAATCTACCATGGACATTAACATAGGCACTCCAAACAACCCCCACATCATCAAAATTGCCCAAACTCTCACACCTGAAGAACTATAGGAATACTTGACCTTCCTCCATGAGCATAGCATCACATTCGCTTGGTCATATGCTAATATGCCTGGTATTGACCCAACCATTACCACCCAAAAAATTGTCACCGCTCATGACACTAAACCTGTTAGACAAAAACTTCATCAAATGCATCCTCACATAGCCCTCTTTTTCAAAGAAGAGCTCTAATGCCTCCTTTAGGTTAACTTCATTCAACCCATAGACTATCCCTAATGGGTTTTGAACATTGTACTTGTCACTAAAGCCACAAGGGGACTACATATCTATGTGGACTTTCATGACCTCAACCTCGCCTACCCAAAGGATGGCTTTCTTATACCTAACATTGACCAACTTATTGATCTTATAGTAGGTCATGAGATGTTGTCACTCATGGATGGATTCTTGGGTTATAATCAGATCCTGATTGCCCCTAAAGATCAGCACAAAATTGCCTTTATCACCCCATGGGGGTCTTTCTATTACAAAGTCATGACCTTTAGTCTTAAGAAATCTGGTGCAACTTACCAATGGGCTATGACATACATTTTTCATGACCTTATCCATATAATCATCGAAGACTATGTGGATGACCTTGTCAATAATTCCAAGCTTTGCAAAGACCATTTAGTTATCCTTAAGATTATCTTTGAGAAACTTATCCATTATCACATTCACCTCAATCACAATAAATTTACTTTTATGGACTTATCATGAAAAAAAGTTGGCTTCATCGTTTCCCTTCAAGGAATTAAAATTGATCCAGCCAAAATTAAAACCATCCTTTAGATGCTACCTCTGACCAATCTTAAACAACTTCATAGCTTGTATGGGAAACTTCAATCTATTTATCACTTCATCTCCCAGCTCTTCGATCGGTGTCAACCCTTCCACCACCTCTTGATAAAGGATGTCTCTTTCAAGTGGAACATTGATTTTCAAAAGGCCTTTGATGCACTCAAAGAATACATGATATCTCCACCTATATTTACACCTCCTAAGGATGACCAACCTTTCTACCTCTATATCTCTATCATAGACCACTCCCTAGGGGTAATGCTTGCCCATCAGGATAAACAACATAAAGAGCAAATCATCTATTACATTAGTCATACACTGGTTAAATACGAGACTCGATATACACATATCAAGAAATTATGTCTAGCCCTATTCTTCATGGCCACCAAACTTTGCCACTACCTCCTTAACCACAAAAAAAATTCATAACCAATACCGACCCCCTCAAATACATGCACTCCAAACCATACCAAAACTAATATACGACTAAGTAGCTCATGCTTTTAGTTGAATTTGACCTTGAGTTTCTCCAACAAAAATTGATCAAGGGGTAAGTTATTGCTGACCAATTGGCCAAAACACCCCTAGCAGACAACCAACCTCCCCCTCTTGCATTTCTAGATGATTTCATCACAATCTTATCTCAATCAAATTTCACCAATCAGGTAACCATGTTTTTTGATGGTTCTAAATGTCAGTATGGTGGGGGAGTTGATATTATCCTTGTCCTCCTTATCAGTCAACCACTTCCCTTATCCTTTAAACTTGACTTTGAATATACCAACAACATGGTTAAATATGAAGCCTTAGTAATAGGTCTCCAAACTAATTTATCCTTGGGAGTTAAAATAATCAATATCTTTGGTGACTCCTAACTTGTGATTAGCCAAGTTACTAGCATTTACCAGTGTAAGAATGAGGTTTTATAGTTGTACAAGCAACTGGTTATAGACCTCCTAGATTCATTTGAACATTACCATATTCAAACCACCCCATGATCTACAAACATTTTTTGATACCATGGCTTTGCTTGCCTCTCAGATCCTATTATCACCCTCAAACTCCAAACTATCCATCATTATCCATCACCTCACCAAACCTTCCTACACCAAATCAAACACTCCAACCATCTTTAGTGTGGAGGAGATCTTGCCTGACCTTTGGTACTAGCAAACCTTTAATTACCTTCACCTTGGCATAATTCCCTTCAATCTCTCTAAGAATGCACATCAGGCATTTGTTCAGAGCACCTCTTGTTATACCATTATGGGAGGAATCCTTTATAAACAAGGCTTAGATGGCCTCCTATTTCATTACCTCTATGGTCTAGAAGCCTCCCATGCCATCAAAGAGACACATGATGGTATTTTTGGGGGTCACTTTAGTGGCCTTGTTGTGTCTAAGTGCATCTTCTACCTAGGATGTTAGTGGCCCACCCTCAACCAAGACTATTTTGATTACGTGACAAGATGTGTCAATTGTCAACAACATGCTAATTTACATCATACACCTATTAATAACCTGTGTGTCCATAGATTTTTGGCCTTTCTCGCAATGGAGTTTAGACCTTATTAGTGAAATTAACCCCCACTCTTCATAATGACATCATTCTATCATTACCACAACTGAATATTTTACCAAATGGGTGGAAGTTATTCCCCTTATCTCGATGAAAGCTGAAAAGATTCAAATTTGTTGTTCCCAAAATCTGTCACTCATTTTTGGGACAACATATGAACCATTTTGGTCCTACAGGCCAAAATTCTTTCTTCCCTTCTCAAAAATTGTTTTGAGCATTCAAATTCTTCATTATTCAAGTTTTTTTTTCAATTAAGGGATTAGCAGGTTCAACAAGTTCAACAGGCGATCTCTCTCTCTAAGGAACAAGTTCCCAACACTTACGCATTTTTAAGCTTGGTTCAACGTCGAGGTTCAACCAAAAGGTCCATCAGCAAACTTCAAACAAAGGAATGAACCATTAAACCATTGAACCTTGAACCAAAAAGGTTCAATGGGTTCAAAGGTTCAATGGCATCGGCAAGCTTAATGAGTTGAGCACTTCGGCAAGAGTTCAAAGTTTAACCACTCCAGTAAGTTCAACCGCTTCAAAACACTTAATGAAAAGAAGAAGGCTTGAACCGTTGACCCTTGAACCAAAATGGTTCAAAGGTTCAATGGGTTTAACGGTTCAAAGGTTCAATGAGCGGTTGGTTCAACACGGTTGGTTTAATACGATTGGTTCAAGTGGTCAATTGAATGAGCAGAACACAAGAGTGAACTATTGAACAGTTGAACCAAAGTTGGTTCCATCAATCGATTCAATCGAGAGGTTTAAAGGAGTGCCCCAAATCTTGAAGGGCAAGTGCCCTTGCAGAGGGTAGTGAATCAAAGGGCAAGTGCCCTTGCGGAGGGTAGTGAACCAAAGGCCAAATACCCTTGCAGAGGTCATTGAACCAAAGGTGAGTGCCCTTGCGGAGGGTAGGTGATGAGCAAAATGGACCATTGTAAAAGGCCAAAAGGATAAGATTTTCTTCGAAAAAAAGAACAAGGTAGAAAAGTTGGAATTCCTTCAGATTTGTTCAAGGAAAAAGATAAGGCAAATTCTTTCTGATAAAGAGTCTGAAGGAATTCCTTCAGACTTTTGTCTGAAGGAATTTGCCCAAAAGACAAAAGCTCAGTGGAAAGCAGCCAAGGCAAGGAAAGATTTCCTTCGAACAAAATGTCTAAAGCAATTCCTTTGGACATTTTGTCTGAAGGAATTGGAGCCCGAAGACCACCCAAAGGACCTCGAAGGGCAGGTACCCTTGCGGGGGGCTCTTAGTGACCAAAAAATGGACCATATCAAGGCCTGAAGGGATACCTTCCCTTCAAGAAGTTTTAAAGACATTAAGGCCCGTGACTGATTTCTATGGACTCGTTTCTATGGACTCTGCAGGCTCAATTCTATGGACTCCGCAGGATGATTTCTATGGACTCGATTCTATGGACTCTGCAGGCTCAATTCTATGGACTCCATAGGATGATTTCCACAGACTCATTTCTATGGACTTTGTAGGCTCAATTCTATGGACTCTTTCAAAGCTCGAGAGACTTAAATAAAATAAAGGCTTTTAAGGGAGAAGATGAATCGTTGAACCTTGAACCAAAATGGTTCAAATGTTCAACGGGTTCAACGATTCAAAGAAAGCTCTGAGAAAAAGAAAGAAGTGGAAGATTCTAGAGACCAGTTCAAGGAGAAGGTTCAGGCGAATGAACCAAAGAAATGATGGAACTAAGGAACCAACGAATGCCACCTGAACCATTGAAATAGTGAACCTTTGACATCCCCGTGGACGTCAAATTCAAGCTAATGAAATATCCATTGATTTTTAAATGTAGCATGGAATCTGTAAGCAACTCAGTGACCAACTGAAGGGATAGCTCGAGAGCTCAAATTACAACTGAAAAGAGGGAAAGACTAGAAATATTTGTGCAAGAGTTATTCCAATAGGTGGAACAGTCCACCAAGTAGATATTTGAGCTTGAAAACATTAAAGGCAGGCCATTTTTTCTCCATGAAGTAAAAGTGAAGTGGACAATTGTGCAGATATTTGGTGAAAGACCAGATGACCCAGGCCTAGGAGAAGACATTTGAGATGAATCAACATGCCACAATTAAGGTGGCTGCCCTAATCCAGCATGGGCTCTTTAACAAAACTGAAAATGTATTCAAGGCATTGAATTTAGCATGGGTCATTCCATGAAACAGAGTGCCAAGCCTTTCTTGGCTGCTATATATTATAATCTCTTATTTTGTGCAAAGAAGATCTCTTTGTTATAGAAGCAAAACTCTGCCAAAATTGAAAGGTGATTACTGAGACTTTGAGCTCAGATTGTTGATCATATTTCTTTGTTTGAATGAGAAAGTAGGTTAATTTCAGACTTTGTGTTGTTATAGCTTGTATCATTTAGGGGATTATTTTTATGTTTGTTTATTGAATGTGTTCTTGTCCATTTTAAGGAAATAAGCAAAACTAGTGGAAGTAATCAAGAAGGTGTCCTGAAGCCAACTATGGGAGACTTTGTGCTGCCACAATTCCCTTTAGTGCGTTTGTCTTTTTTGTGTTTCTTTGTAAATGACCTTGGGATGACTTTGTGCCCTCATTGTCCTTTGTATCTCACTCTTGGGCAGTTGAGGTGGAGACTTTGTGCTACACTTCATTCTGTTGGTTATCACCCTTGTTACCAGTTACTCGTTACCTACCTGAAAGGATTCTTGTTGTTAGTTATAGGCCACTTCTGAAAGAAGAGAAGTGCCTCCTGTTATTTCACCAAAATTTCTCCTTTGGCTGTGAACATAATCTCTGAAAAAAGAGAGATGGATGGTGTTGTCCTACCCCTAAGTGTTATTTTCTGCATATATCTATAGTATATAGCTCCTCATAGTTATAAGGGAACCTCCCCTTGATGAGAGGAGAGATCTATCTCCTTTTGATGTGGTAAACTTGCACATCTAGTTGATTGATCTCCCTATGTTGTGGTTGAAGAGACCTATTTTTCCCATCAATTAGCTGGTGACAAAATATTCAACCAACAGTTTTTTGGTGACTCTACTAGGGACAATAATTTTGTGCAACTTGAAGCCTCAAGCTTCAAATTAAAGCATCACCTGTGTCTTATCCATTATCATTATAGCCTTATCCATTTTCGCTATATAATTTGGTCTACAAAACTAGAGCCGCTAGGAAAGAACACGCAGTTTGAAGCCTCAAGCTTCAAGCTAAAGCAGGGCCAGTTCTTTTCCATTTTTTCTACAATATGTCAACTCCACACTATACTAGAATCCAAAGATCCCAAGGTGTTATTGACCCTATTTTTGAGTTAGTGCAGTAGGGCAATTTTGATTTGTTTCCTCCATAACTTCAAGTTCAATGATCCAGGAGTGTTTCTCCTATCTATACCAGGTCACCAACACAAGGCAAAGCTTCCTTTTCTGTTGTTAGCAAAGCTTTGCCTATACATACTCTACCCAAATTTTTTATCCCCCTTTTCCATAATCAAATCATGGCGGTTTAAGGCCCCTAGGGTAACTCTTTTGGTCCACTCAATCTTACTCCACCTCTACATGAGCTTCCACGTAGTTCAAGGAAGAATTTCCTCAAATTCTTTGGTGATAGGAGAGTTCATTCTGGTAAACATATTGCAACCTTCAACATAGCTTGTGGTGTGATAGGTGTGGAATTTCAAGACGTAGCTATCAAGTTGTTTGTGGAAACACTACAAGGCACTGTTGCAGACTGGTTTTACCATCTAAAGGCTCAGTTAGTGACTAACTAGGACACTCTTAAAATTAAATTTGAAGCCAGGTTCAAGGCTGTAGAAGATGTGTATGCCTTACTATCCCAGCTCACACAGATGAAGAAGGAACCTCATGAACCTATGAGGGACTTCATTTCCAAGTTTGACAAGCTGAGGAACTAGATTCTTGTAATTTCTCAGCCAACACCTGAGAACCTTAAATGCTTCTTCATCAACTCACAACTGCCTAAAGTGAGTTTTTTGTTGAGACGGGCTGGCCACATAGACCTTGCTACTACTCAAGATTTGGCTACTAAGGTAGAAGATGACCTTATCTTGGTAGGAAAGATAAGGAGAGATCCTAACAAAGGTAAATCCTCTTCATCTTTTGAATACTCACCTACAATCACCACTGATCTGATGGTACAGAAGCTGGAAAATGAGTTGCTAGCTCTCAGAAATCAAATGGTGAAAGGGATGTCATCTATTCCTTCATACAGAGATATACCAAGGAGGATGTTCCCTAATGAGTCATACCAAGACAATGCTGCCAGGAACCAAGGGTAGCCAAATCATCTTCCACCTACTCAGGGAAAATTGGCCACTAAAGCACCTCCAACCAATTTAACAGTTGGATATCTTGAAGTAGAAAAATATTTCTCCTTCCAATCTGAGTTGAACCCTAAAGATGACACTAATCTCTTCATAGAATGAGAAAAAGAATTAGCTGGTGACTCCAACATTGGTTTCTTGAATTACCAGGATGAACCCAAAAGTGAAGGTAAAGCAGTTGAGGGATCATACGTATTTTCACCTAGTCTAAGAACCAGTCATCCTAGCAAGTTGATCAAGAAAAGATAGAGGAGCAACCTCAACCTGCAATTTCAATTGCCAAACGAGGAACTTCTCTACCCTTCTAGCCAAAGGACCCAGTGATTGCTAAAAAAGTAAGTATCCTAAACATTTTTTCACCTTCAACTTCAATTTCATAGATCAGTCCTCCCCCTCCTAAAAACTAGAAGGACGAACTCCCTTCCCCTATTCATAATTCATTTCAGACATTTGACATAGTCGACCATGTCAAGAAAACCAAGATTCAAATGTCTGAATTTGAATTTCTACAATCCAACCCTGAGCAGTTGGATAAATTGGTTCAATGTGTGAAGAACCAAAATGTTCCTATAGGAAAAGATGTTAGAAAGGTAACTCGTGATTTCCTAAGGAACATGTCCACCCCAAACAATCTTATTATTACTCCTCCTGCTGCTCCTGGGAAGATAAAACCATTTTATGTCTCCCTGTTGATAAATGGTCACCAACTAAACAATTGCATCAGAGACTCAGGTGCATCAGACAATGTCATGCCTGCCAAAGTGGTGGAATCCCTTGGTCTCACACTAACTAAGACATTTGGGAGATGTTTCTCCATGGAGAACAAATAAGTGCCACTACTGGGGCAAATCAAGGATGCCCAATTTGCATTTGTAGCATTCCCAAACAAGAGAATCGAAATGACTGTCCTGGTGGCTGACGTCCCAGCATCATACGACATCCTTCTTGGGAAAAGTTTATGTAAGGATGTTAGTGGTGAATTAAGCACAGACCTGTCTGAAGTGAGGATCCCTATCAAATGCATCATGCAGAGACTACTCCCTGAGAAGGAAGCAAAATACATGGTCACTCAAACATTAGCGCCTAAAGCTCAAATTTTTTTTGAGTCTTTAGGCATGGGTAATTACTTTTTATCCATGGATGAATTCCATGAGGCATCTGATGAAATTTTTGAATATGTTAACCTAAAAATTGGTTCAAATGGAACAACAGAAGGATTGGTGGAGCGCAGTGCAAGTGTAGAAGAATCTCTCCCTCCAAACGAAGAAGAGTCTAAGGAAAAATTAGTGCCTGATGAGGTATGGATTTTGGAACTCGATGGCAGCCACTCCTCTACTAGTTCAGGGGCCGGGATTGTGTTGATATCTCCTCAATGAGATATTTTTCCTTCTTCATACAAGTTGCAGTTCAGCAACACCAACAACACAGCTGAGTACAAATCTTTATTGCTTGGATTCAAGGTTGCTCGAGACAAAGGCATCAAACTCCTTCATGTCAAAGGAGATACTGAACTGATGGTTTGTGAGGTAAGGAACCTGTATCAAACCAAAAATGAGAGATTGCGCCACTACCACAATCTAGTTTGGAATCAAATTGAAAGCTTTGACACTTTTAGCATCTCTACCATACCCAGGGAATTCAATGACCGAGCTGATGCACTGGTTGTTTCAATAACTCTCTTGGTTCCTCACCCTAATTTTAAAAGAGATAGGTACACTATTGAACTAATCTTTCAACCAAGTGTGCCTAACAATGCCAATCATTGAAAAGTGTTCAATGGTGACAACCAAATCATTGCCTTCCTGGAGCAAAAAGATAGCTTTGAACAGCTTCATTTTGAAGGCAGTGAGCCTCAAAAGCTTGAATCAGCCCCCAAATCAAATACAGATGCAGGTGAAGGATTCCTATAACTTAAAAGAAATAAAATCCCAAAAGGCCTAGTTTTTTTTGAGAATTTGTTTGACAAACACGAAATGTTCATCAAACAGTAGCAAACAAATTCAAGCTCCTCCCAGGAGTTTGATCAAATAAATTTGGGTAACAAAGAAAATCCCAAGATGGTGAACATTGGAAAGTGTTGCACTCAGGAAGAAAATTTCAAGTTCACTGCTCTGCTCAGCCAGTACATGGATGTCCTAGCATGCTCCTATGATGATCTGAAGTCACTCAAGATTAAATAAATTCGCCATGATATTCCTCTCAAGAGTGATTTGGTGTCTTACAAGCAAAAATCTAGGTAGTACAATCCAAATATATCAGGTACTATTATGTCTAAAATACAAAAAATGTTGAATGCTAGGATAATTTTCCCAATCCATCATTCCACATGGATTGCCAACATAGTACCTGTGAGGAAGAAGAATGGAAAAATTTACCTCTGTGTGGAATTTAAAAATTTAAATCAGTCATCCTTAAAGGATAACTATCCTCTGCCCATCATGGATCAAGTCCTTCAGACAGTGACCAGTTTAGAGATGTTATCAATGCTAGACAATTTCTCAAGATACAATCAAGTTGAAATTGGTGAAACAGACCAGCATAAGATGGCCTTCACCACACCTTAGGGCACCTTTGCATATCAAAGAATGACATTTAGCCTGATAAATGTTGGCACCACTTTCCAAAGAGTAATGGACCTTACTTTCAAAGATGAAATAGGTAAGTTCATTATGGTATACCTTGATGACTTGACCATCTTTTCCAAGCATTGCCCTGACCATGTGTGCCATTTGCAACAAGTGCTAGAATGTTGCCACCAGAATGGCATTTCTCTAAATCCCAAGAAGTCTATTTTTGAAATAATGGAAGGGAAACTTCTCAGACACATTGTATCTCAGGAAGGCATAAAGATTGACTCAGAAAGAGTCAAGTCCATCCAGGAGCTTACCCTGCCTATAATTAAGATTACAGTTCACTCTTTCTTTAGAAAGGTGAATTTTTTACGAAGGTTCATCCTTGAGTTTGTTGAGAAGACTCTCCATATTGTAAACATGATGAAGGGAAAGGCCACCTTCAGCTGGACTAAAGAAGACAAATTGGCATTTCAAGATATCAAGACTGTTATTGCCCATGCCCAATTCTGATTTGTCCAGATTATACCAAGGATTTCACTATATACAATTATGCTTCTGAGCACACACTTTCAACAATTCTAGTTCAACAGAACGAAGAAGGTATGGAATCTCCCATATTCTTCATGAGTTGTCCTCTCAAAGCTCATGAGCTAAAGTATTCAAACATGGAGAAGCATGCTTAAATGGTGGTTAAGGTAGTAAAGCATTTATGCTTTTACATCATGAATTCACAAATTACTACCCTAGTTTTTGATACCACAGTTAAATACATATTAACTTAGTAGGAGTTTGGAACCAAAAGGGGCAATTGGATTGCTAAAATCCAGGAGTTTGATCTCATTATCAAACTAATGAAGCTTGTGTAGGGAAGAGGCCTATGCCAATTAATTGCTGACAACAAACTCAAATAAGTAAGGCATGAAGAAACAAAAGTGGAAGACATGCCAACAATTCTCTTTGTCTCCACCACAAATGAGTGATATTAGTGTATTGCTCATTTTCTTCCTTATGGTGAGTGTCCTACTCACCTATCTCATAAAAAGAGGAGGAATGTTAAATTGAAAGCTACCAATTTTGTCCTCTAGGACAACGGCCTGTATAAGAGTAACCTCGATGGAGTGTTCCTTTGTTGCATGGATAAAGAATAGGAGAACCAAATTTTGAGGTCCTTCCATAATTTGGCCTGTGGAGGACATTTTTTTGCTCCTATAACTGCCCATAAGATTCTATGAGCCAGGTATTACTGGCCTACTTTGTTTCAAGATGCCTACAAATGGGTACGAAGGTGTGAATTATGCCAACAGTTCATTGGAAGACCCAAGTTAGCTACTCTGCCTCTCAAGCTAGTGGTGATAGAAGAGCCATTTCAGTAATAGGGAATCTATTTCATTAGTGATATAAACCCATCTTCAAGTGCTGGACATGATTATGTCATCACAGCCATAGATTACTTCACCAAGTGAGTGGAAGATATTCCAACCAAGCATGCTACTTCAGAAGTAGTGTGTGATTTCCTCAAGGAGAACATCATTTCCATGTTTGGGGTCCCAACCAAGATTGTGACGGACAACGCTGCCTATTTCTCTTCTCATGAGATCACTCAATTCTATTTTTACTATGAGATTACCCTCTCCCACTCTTCTAATTATTTTCCACAAGGGAATGGCCAAGAAGAATTGAGCAACAAGAACCTCATGACCATCATCAAGAAGCTAGTGGATGACAACCAATGAACCTAACATAAAGCATTGGTTGATGTTTTATGGTCAGACATAATTACACCCAAGAGGGAAATTGGTATGTCACCTTTCCAGCTTCTTTATGGTCTCAATGTTGAGATACCAATCACCCTGGAGTTGCCAGCATTGAAATTGTCAAAGGTGGTCGAAGATCAGACATATGAAAGCTCCATTGAAAAAAGGATCATGTATTTAACTGAGCTAGATGAGCAACAAACTATGGTGGTGGACAGAATTGTTGTGCATCAAAGTCTGGTGAAAAAGCTCTTTGACCAGAAAGTAAAAACTCATGATTTCTAGATTGGAGATCAAGTCCTATTATGGGACAAAAGAAGAGAAGAAAAGGGAATGCATGGGAAGTTTGATTCCCTATGGAGAGGCCCATTCACTATCCATGAGCTCAATGGTGAAAATAGTTTCCTGTTGAAGTATCAAGATGGCACGCCCTTTCCTCTGCCTCACAATGGACAGCATCTGAAGACTTTAATTCTTGAAGTATCAGATAAGATCATCTGTACATATGTATATTTGTATAGTCTTTAGTTATATTTTGTGCTTTTTATTTTCATTTTTGGCGCCTTTCTTTTTGGTTAGCATGACTCCGTAGCCCAATGGCATACTTAAAGGCACTAGAGATTCTAGTTTTTACTCTCCTCAACTATTCCAAGTTTTCAACTGAAGGAAGTTCCCCAACTAGAGCCAGTTGTTGTTCCCAAAATTTGTCACTCATTTTTGGGACAACATATGAACCATCTTGGTCCTGCAGGCCAAAATTCTTTCTTCCCTTCTCAAAAATTGTTTTGAGCATTCAAATTCTTCATTAGTCAAGTTTTTTTTTAGTTAAGGGATTAGCAAGTTCAACAAGTTCAATAGGTGATCTCTCTCTCTAAGGAACAAGTTCCCAACACTTAGGCATTTTCAAGCTTGGTTCAACGCCGAGGTTCAACCAAAAGGTCCATCGACAAGATTCAAACAAAGGAATGAACTATTGAACCAATGAACCTTGAACTAAAAAGGTTCAATGGGTTCAAAGGTTCAATGGCATCGGCAAGCTTAATGAGTTGAGCACTTCGGCAAGAGTTCAAAGTTTAACCACTCCAGCAAGTTATACGGCTTCAAAACACTTAACAAAAAAATGAAGGCTTGAACCGTTGAACCTTGAACCAAAATGGTTCAAAGGTTTAATGAGTTCAATGGTTAAAAGGTTCAATGAGTGGTTGGTTCTGTTAGGTTGTGGAGTAAAAAGCTTCACCAGGATGTGAACAGGAGGAGTTGCTGAAGTGTCACAGACACCGGCGTCGGTCAGGCCAACTGACGTCGGTAGGATTAGACAGGAAGAGCAACCGACGTTGGTCAGGGATCGGTCGGTGTCAGTCATCTCCAGGTAGACAGGGACCGATGTCGGTCGCCTGTGTAGTTTAGAACTACCAATTTCACAAACAGTTAGTTAATGAACCGAGTGTTTGCATGTTAAGAGCCAATTTTAGACTAGAAGCTGTGGATCTAATTATTGTAATTAGGGTCTAATTATTGTATGCATGAGATATATAATAATAGACTCATAGGCTGTATTGTAAAAGGGTGCTAGAGAGTAAGAGAGCAAAATAAGCTCCTTCAGAGATAAGAGAACAATGGTGTGTTCCTCCTAGTTCCAAAGGGGTGCTGAGTGTGTATGATCTTGGAGAGTTGCACGTGTGCAAGTTTGGGTAGAAGATCCACCGGGGTACTGATTGAAGAATCATAAAGACTTGGTGAGGCAAGGACAAGGGTTCTTCATGGTGTAGAGACATCTACATGGTGAGTAAGGTCTGGTGATTTGCAGGTGGCAGTAGAGAGCAGGAGATCTACTTGGAGTATGGTTGTGTACTTGGTGTACTGGCAGCATTGTTACTAACTAGTGGAGGTGAACAACAACTCTATATTTGAGTTGTGTGTTGGGATCGTGAGAGAGAGGGAAGAAGTCCTTGAGGTGTGGCAAGCCTTAGAGGTGGAAGAAGAAGTGGCATCTTCTTTATTGTATTTTCTTTTGAGTGATTATTAATACAATTGTGTATTGTCTCTCATATCCTGTGTTGTTTCATATTTCTAGTTACTTGTTACTTCTGGTTAAATTTTATGTTTAGTTGCTAATAAAAGAGGTAATCATATATACTCTTATTGGGAGAGTAGGGATCATGACAGTTGGTATCAGAGACAAGATTCAAACAAAGGAATGAACCATTAAACCGTTGAACCTTGAACCAAAAAGGTTCAATGGGTTCAAAGGTTCAATGGCATCGACAAGCTTAATGAGTTGAGCACTTCGGCAAGAGTTCAAAGTTCAACCGCTCCAGCAAGTTATACGGCTTCAAAACACTTAACAAAAAGAAGGCTTGAACCGTTGAACCTTGAACCAAAATGGTTCAAAGGTTTAATGAGTTCAATGGTTAAAAGGTTCAACGAGTGGTTGGTTCAACACAGTTGGTTCAAGTGGTCAATTGAATGAGCAGAACACAAGATTGAACCATTGAACCAAAGTTGGTTCCATCGGTCGGTTCAATCGGGAGGTTCAAACGAGTGCCCCAAATCCCAAAGGGCAAGCTCCCTTGCGAAGGGTAGTGAACCGAAGGGCAAGTGCCCTTATGGAGGGTAGTGAACCAAAGGCCAAATACCCTTGTGAAGGGTAGTGAACCAAAGGCCAAATACCCTTGTGGAGGGTAGTGAACCAAAGACGAGTGCCCTTGCGGAGGGCAGGTGATGAGCAAAATGGACCATTGCAAAAGGATAAGATTTTCTTTGGAAAAAGGAACAAGGTAGAAAAGTTGGAATTCCTTCATATTTGTTTAAGGCAAAAGACAAGGTGAATTCTTTCGAAAAAAAATTTGAAGGAATTTGTTTGAAAGACAAAAGCCCGGTGGAAAGCGGCCAAGGCAAGGAAAGATTTCCTTCAGACAAAATGTCTGAAGGACTTCCTTCAAACATTTTGTCTAAAGGAATTAGAGCCCAAAGACTGCTCGAAGGACCTCGAAGGGCAGGTACCCTTGCGGGGGGCTCTTAGTGACCAAAAAATGGACCTTCTCAAGGCTCGAAGGGACACCTTCCCTTTGAGAAGTTCCAAAGACATTAAAGCCCGTGACTAATTTCTATGAACTCATTTCTATAGACTCTGCAGGCTCAATTCTATGGACTCTGTAGGATGATTTCTATGGACTTTGTAGGCTCAATTCTACGGAATCCACATGATGATTTCCATGAACTCATTTTTATGGACTCTGTAGGCTCAATTCTACAGACTCTTTCAAAGCTCAGGAGACTTAAAGAAAACAAAGGCTTTTAAGGGAGGAGATGAATCATTGAACCTTGAACCAAAATGGTTCAATGGTTCAAAGAAATCTCTGAGCAAAAGAAAGAAGTGAAAGATTCTAGAGACCAGTTTAAGGAGAAGGTTCAAGCGAATGAACCAAAGAAATGATGGAACCAAGGAACCAATGAAGGCCACCCGAACCATTGACATAGTGAACCCTTGATGTCCCCATGGATGTCAAATTCAAGCTAATGAAATATCCACTAATTTTCAAATGTAGTGCAGAATCTATAAGCTACTCAGTGACCGGCTGAAGGGATAGCCTGAGAGCTCAAATTGTAACAGGAAAGAGGGAAAGACCATAAATATCTATGCAGGAGTTATTCTAGTAGGTGGAACAGTCCACCAAGTAGATATTTGAGCTTGTAAATATTAAAGGCATGGTCAATTTTTTTCCATGAAGTAAAAGTGAAGTGGACAATTGTGCAGATATTTGCTGAAGGACCAGATGACCCAAACCCAGGAGAAGACATTTGAGATGAATCAACACGCCATAGTTAAGGCAGCCACCCTATTCTAGTATGGGCTCTTTGACTAAACTAAAAATGCATTCAAGGCATTGAATACAGCATGGGCCGTTCCATGAAATAGAGTGCCAAGCCTTTCTTGGCCGCTATATATTATAATCTCTTATTTTGTGAAAAGGAGATCTCTTTGTTATAGAAGCAAAACTCTGCCAAAATTGAAAGGTGATTACTGAGACTTTGAGCTCAGATTGTTGATCATATTTCTTTGTTTGAATGAGAAAGTAGGTTAATTTTAGACTTTGTGCTGTTATAGCTTGTATCATTTAGGGGATTGTTCTTATGTTTGTTTCTTGAATGTGTTCTTGTCCATTTTAAGGAAATAAGCAGAACTAGTGGAAGTAATCAAGAAGGTGTCCTGAAGCCAACTGTGGGAGACTTTGTGCTGCCACAATTGCCTTTAGTGTGTTTGTCTTTTTTGTGTTTCTCTGTAAAGGACCTTGGGATGACTTTGTGCCCTCATTGTCCTTTGTATCTCATTCTTGGGCAGTTGAGGTGGAGACTTTGTGCTACACTTCGTTCTGTTGGTTATCACCCTTGTTACCAGTTACTCATTACCTACCTGAAAGGATTCTTGATGTTAGTTGTAGGCCACTTCTGAAAGAAGAGAAGTGCCTCCTGTTATTTCACCAAAATTTCTCCTTTGGCTGTGAACATAATCTCTGAAAAAAGAGAGATGGATGGTGTTTTCCTACCCCTAAGTGTTATTTTCTGCATATATCTATAGTATATAGCTCCTCATAGTTATAAGGGAACCTCCCCTTGATGAGAGGAGAGATCTATCTCCTTTTGATGTGGTAAACTTGCACATCTAGCCGACTGATCTCCCTATGTTGTGGTTGAAGAGACCTATTTTGCCCATCAGTTAGCTGGTGACAAAATATTCACCCAAAAAAATTCATCACCCATCATATCATCTATAATTTTAGTGTTCCCAATAAGATCATCACCAACAATGGAAAATATTTTAAAAACAAACAAGTTTAGGGCCATTGTGACGTATTTGTTATTAAACTTAGCTTATCATTGCCTTATCTCCCATAAGAAAATAGACAAGCTAAAGCCTCTAACAAAACCCTTAACAACATGATTACCAAAATAGTCAATGCCTTAGGTCAAGATTGGCACTTGCACATCCCCTTCACCCTATGGGCATATCGTACTAGCATCTAAACCCCCACTGGTGCTACACCTTTTTCTCTCATCTTTGGAGCCAAGGCCATCTTGCCTCTTAAAATCTAAATACCTTCTCTTCACATATCATTGTGAGACCTCATTTTGAAAGATGATTACCATAAAGAATGTTTAGCCCAACTTGAGCTACTTAATGAGCATCATTTAGCTACCCTTTCCCATCTTCATGTCTATCAAGAACAAATCAAATGAGCCTATAACAAATGCCTAAAAGTCTGAGAGTTCAACATTAGAGATCTTGTCCTCAAGGAAAACCAACATGTCACTAATATAGAGAAAAGTAAAAGGGGAAAATTTACCTTCAATTGGCTTGGACCCTACATCATAACCCATAAGTATGGATCAGGGGCTTATCGTTTGTCCTCTCTCGAAGCCAAATCAGAACTTGAGCCTCTCAATACTTTGCATTTACATCCCTTTTATTGTTAGATGAGGATCACCATCATCATTTGTCTAACTTAAGCTCATCCCTTGAAACTGCATTCATTTCCCTCCTTTTTTTAGGGACAACTAACTAAAACTGAATCATGTGATTATCTGTCACAACTATATCCTAATCTTGAACTATGCATACCATGGCTCTATCCATGGCATGATTCTCATAGTACTTCCCATCTCTTTGAGATTAGTTCATATGTTCATTGTTACCTATACCTCCTTTTTTACCTACTGACACCCTATGTCAGCTTAGTTTTGCCTTCATAAAGGTAATCCATTGAGCATGCATGAACAAGTCTTTGTCAAGCAAACTTAAATAAAAGCAAAACCAATAGCAAATAGCAAAAACAAACTATGCATCATCCTTAGCATCCACAGACTGCTCCCTTGAAGGATAGCTATTAGAAACTAATTATAAAATTTCAAAACATAAGGTGGACTACTCCCTTGAAGGATAGATATCAAAATCATTTAAGCTAACCATATAAATCCAGGCCTCTCCCTTGAAGGATGGTTGGATAAAACATTAGTCAAATCTAGCAATTTCTTGGAAGCTTCCTGCATCGATCAGCTTCCTCGACCCTCAAGCAAAAGTCAAAATCAATTAAAAGAGAAAAAATAATATTTTTTTTGAAACCACAATTATCTCTCCTAAATAGCAATAAAATTGGGAAAACCATAATCAACTCTCCTTAGTAGACTTCCCTCATCGATCAGTCTACACTTTATATATGGACATAGAATTCTTTATACGACCTCTTTGGACACCTACAAAAAAAGCATACTAATCTCACTAATGGTTCTAATTTCAACCATTCTCCCTCCACATATCATATACATGGGACTATGAGCTTACTTGACATAATAGTAATAAGATCCCTATCTATATAGCCATGTTAATGCAAAACATTTGAAAGGCTTATTTTCCCTAAGCCAAATCAATTTTGGGTTTCATGTCAGTTTTTTCTAATGAAAAGGCATCATGTTCTTTTTCATATCTTTTATTAGTCTATGTAAGCCTATAAACATGAACAAAAACCAATATAATAAAAGCATGAACATCATGAACTATGTCAACAAACAACATCATCTATCCAGAATGAACCAAGCATAATGTAAACATGTAGTAGCCAACCACAAATATTCACCTATCTATCACATCATGTAAGCTTCTAGACATGTTATTACACCATAAACCAATTCAATAAACAAAACATCATAGCATATATCATTCACGATTCAATACACATAACCATAAACATCAACCATAACATGTATCTATCCATAACATATCCTATCTAACCATGCATAGAATTAAAACACCATAATTTAACTTTCTACATATCACATGCCTAAGCTACTAAGACAAATAGCCATAAACCATGAGCATTCATAACCATAAATCACAAACATGAGCATCACATAAAACATCAAATGTCATATATCATATACATCGAATAGTCAAAATAATACATGTGACAATATGACAATATTAACTCTCTCTCAAAATATACATCATCACATAGGCCCAAAATCAAAAATCATATACATATCAATAATATCATATATCAATCAGGCCCTTGGAACACTCAGACCATCTACACCGCTACCAATAACCCCATCTATAACTATACCTGATGGTGGTCCCCTTAGGACCCTTGTCTGACCAACTATAGTAGCCCACTACCTAGGGGTAGCTAGCATGGCCCCACCCCCCACACTAGCTCTAAACTTTGCAAATCTCATGGCATGGGGAAACTAATCTAGCACCATCACCTCATAGTATCTAAGCTCTTGTATAGTATCCAGATACTGTGCTCATGGCACTAAATCCAATGGCCCTCCTATTGTTATACCTACCACACCCACACCAATCTACCCCTATAATGTGCCTATCTAACCTTGTAGACTAGCCCTATGGCCCTATAGAATGATAACATGGGCCTTTCTTGGTCCCTCTCCATCATCATATACTTCACCTATCCTTGTAGTGTCATAATCTAGTCCTACAACATGGCCACCTATCCTTATAAACCAGCTATCTAAGCTTGGGCTATGTTTAGATTTGTTGTTGCCTACAAGTCACCTTACACTTATGTTACCTCTGGATCAAAATTCATGAGATGGTGACCTCCATCACTCCCTCTAAAATCTAGTGTAGTGTACCTCCCCTAGTACCAAGCTGCATAGCCATCAGTGATGCCTACATCATCAATCTAGCCCCCCATTGGTAGCTCCTCAAAATCATGTGTGATATCTATTAGCTAAGGTTCAATAAGTAGAAACACAGCCTCTTCTCTCCTATATCTAGGAGTGTTAGGTGGAATCCCCTATACGAATCCAAACTATCTTTGTAATTAATCAAACAAGATCATCTCTATATCCATTTCTCTCCTCTTGTACACCCACCTCCAACTTTGTAGCTCTATGGTGTGGTACCTGAATCCTACCCACTATGACCACCCAACATATGGTCACCATTTAACATCCCCTAGTACCAAATCCTCTAATCTATCATGAAACCACTCAATATCTCCAGCCCCACCACTTGCTCTTATGTAACCCATCATTCTCCTCCAATGCATGAAGTTGACAACATAGTCAGTCAACGCATGTGTAGCATCTGGCAGCTCCAAGGGTTTCAATACCCAAATGTGCTCAAAAGCCTAAAAGTGAAAAATAAGCCCCACACTTTACCCATAAAATTGATGCACTCAACAACCCCATAACTCCCCATAAATCTGCACAAGTAACACATGTGCCCACCCAAACATGGTCCTCCCTAGAAGCATCTCTACTAAAAATCCAAATAGCAAATAGGGGAATCAACCACCAACTAAATTTGGTAGCATGAATCTCGTCAGGGCCATCATCATCATCATCATCATCATAGTTAAACACCTATCTCCAAGTTCCCTCTGATATAAGGGGCCATAACCAAACCCACCAGCATGAAATTATGCATCCATCTGATCATCACCATATATGAGCTTCATATAGTGATCTCACTCCTCACTCTCTATGTGATATATTAGATCCCCTCAAATAGGCAATTTGGTAATCTTAGAAACATCCTCTAATAGAATATTAATCTCTCTTATTGGTAGCCAAAAGGTATATGTCATGGGGTCCCATCTCTTGATGAATGCGACAAGCATGATAGGGTCACAGGGTATATGTTGATAATGGAACATCACACCTAATTAGATGGCCTCCATATGTCACCACTCATCATCCATCATCACATCCCATACCTTGGCAAAGAGCCTAGGGACTTGTTCCCTTAGTTAGATCTAATCTCATGCCTACAAAACAACTATGTGATTAACCACATTTGATTTTCCTAATCAAACTCAGTACTTGCATACACCTAAATTTTTCAACCTAATCCAAACTAACCTATCACACCCACTACCCTACCCTTAAACAATTCAAGTAACAATCCATCATTACCTACAAAACTTAGACAAATCTACCCAATAACTAATTCATAACCTTCAAATACCCTATTTAACCTCTATATAACTTAGCACCCACACCATCTATCAAACTAGACTTTTTAAACAAAAATTTTCTTTTTCATTCATATCTATACCTTTAAAAAAAATCTAAGTTTAACCCTCTTCCATTAAGAGGTCGACCACTGACATTTGGATAATTGTCGGCAATCCCCTAGAAATCCTTTGTTCTTTAGCTTGACCATTGATGGTCAATCGATCATTGATGATCAAGCTCAGAACATCGATGGTCACTAAGTATGGCCACTAGTAGTGAAAACCTAAACCCTAACCTCCCCAAACCCTATCAAAATTAAGCTAATCCTTCCACAAACATACCTAAGCTTTCTAACCTGCCCTTACCTAGCCCATACAACCATTCAATTAACCAAAAAAATCAGCACATACCGATTTAGAAAAAACATAAATCTAGGGCATCACCCCCCCAAACACAAATAAATTAGTTTTTTTAGCTAATTACACTAGTGCACCCATTTATTCTCATTTAACATTAATAATCATTAATTTTACAATGCCTCCTACCTCATTTCATAAGCGATGCCACAGTCGAAGCCTGGGTCCCTCTGCCTGGTCGTGCCCTCCACCATCCATCTTGGTTAACACAAGTATAAATCACAAGTCCCCACCTCGTGGTTACCTCAGTCAAACTCCAGTCCAAAAGCACCATGGTAATGGATGAAAATATCGATAATGCAAAAAAGCATGGAGTGAAAGTGAAAAATCACATTTCACATTCACTTTTTATGTTTTTTGGCCTTTTAGGGTTTTCTTTTGACCACCAACGGTCAAGGTGATCTTCGATGGTCGACCCTTTTAGCCCCTAACCATCAACGATCAGGGACCCATATTTTTATTTCACATTTTTCAACATAAACCAGCCTAAAACTTCTCTCTACGAGATTTAAAACATGACCCTTACCCTCTGATAAATCAAACCTTTCCCAACCAACCCTATTTAACCATGTCCATCTTGACACTAGCCATTGTCCTCAGGCATTTTTAGCACTTAGTCATATATTATGCATAATATTAGTGACCTATTCACCTAAAAATCAACCTTAGCACTACCCTTTGAGCAAAAACTACATTCATCCTGAAGTTGTTGTGGGATGTTGAATCCCCTTCATTATGTAGGAAACGTCTACTTGCCTATTACATGTGGAGTCAACTCGGTCGTACCCCAACCCACCCATTTTCCCACATCCACCTTAATGATGACCCTATTTCCCAAACTATGTGTATGTATTGCAATGACTTTGCCTAGGTCATTTTGATCGCACTAACCGACCTTACCAGGTTACCTATTTTTGATTTTGCACCACCTACTGCAACAACTAGATCATTTGTGTTTTCACAAGAGCACATCCTACCTTAGATACCCATTGCACATTGACCCATTTGGTGTTTTCATGAGATCACTTCCTACCTTGGATATCCAGTAAAACACTAAATCCACCTTGGAGACTAACAGGTGTAACTAACTACCATGCCTATAGTAGTCACATGATACATTGGTCACTTGTCTTCTTTACACCAACCTTATTTTTACTAACATTGGCAATATATATTTGCATGATATTATCTATCACACCTTTTATCACATTTTATGTGCATGATTATGCCTCACATGCTCAACTCGAGTCACCACCTCCTGACTCCACATTAACCTTTTATCAAACCCATACCCACTTCAATTGCACCTCACCAACTCCTAATTTGAGGGGGAATACCTCCTCCCACTCTCAAGGCAACCAGACCCTTGACCTATACTCCATTTTTGTTTTGTCACTCATTCACAAGAGCAATACAACAAAAAGGGGGAAAATGTAGACATCAAAATTTCGTACATGCATTTCCAAGTATCGTGACCCTTAGCAGACCCCTCAGACTTTTTTTCCTTACCTAGGCTTATTTTCATCAATTTAGCTTTACTAGGCTTAAACATGGCCCTTTAAGTTATTTTGACATTCAGCCTCGATCCTTGATGGTCAAGCTAATCATCGATATTCAACTCAACCATCGATGATCAGGCTCAATTGCCTAACCTTTTACATGCAAACTACCAGCTACCTTTTCTAAATATAAGTCATCTAAATCTCCTTGTGAGGCATTACATAGATGAATTATATTTAGAAGCCCTAGTTACACTCCCTCTTGAACCTTTGGCCCTTGCCTATAAGAAAGAGAGAGGCTTATGAGCAAAGGCATATGCAATTATTATCAGGAGCTTAGGTACTCAGAGTCTTCTTTTATAGGTTAACCAACATCATCTATGTTATCAAGCCATTTTTTTAAGAACCAAATTGCCATCACCTCTCAACCAAGCTTTTGGGCATTGTTACTCTACCAAAATCAAGCCAAATCCCACCTACATGTTAATTATGCCAACTACGCATCCAACCCACTTCTGGTAAGACAAGCCCTTGTTTGTTACTATTCATGTGCTTTATTTCCATTTCACAATCAATTTATCATTTTCCCAACCCCTAGAATTCATCTATGAATCTCATCAATCTATTGTGGATCAAACTAAGTTGTGGGCATAGTCAACCATCGATGGTTATCCCAATGACCAACGGTCAGGCCTAACTACCGATGGTTAACCCAACCACTGATGGTCACCTATGGTAGGAAAAACTATCAAGCCACCTTAACCCACTTACACTTATCCAAATCTATTTTTTGGAGTTTTTGATTGTTCACAGACCCCTTCAAGACTTTTTGAGCCATACTTTGACCCATTAGCACTAGCACTAATTAGTTTATCACTAATTTGATCATTCTAGCATATCTCTTTTTCAAGAAATTATTTTTATCAGTTTTAGTACCTTTTGATCATTGATGTAAGTACTTTCTTTCTATTTTATTAACTTAATTGTTCTAAAATGATGGATTAACAGCCCCTAAGGAAGCTTTCACTTATGATATCTAGCTAGCACTAGGTAACCCACCTTACTATCTATCTAACAAATAGGTTTACTTTAGTGCTTTATTATCTACAGGTCATCCTCCCAAGCCAGAGAGAAGCTCTCCACAATCTTCTGATTCAATGTGTGCACTTTTATCAGGTATTTATACCATAACCTGTATTTCTAATTTTACTACCTCCTTCTGAATAATAGCAAAATTTGACTGAAACACTCCAATTATACAATTCCAAATACCAATGTATCAAAATTGTTTAAAACCCAACACAAAAAATAGTGTAAACATTAATGTACACACAGCTAAATATTCACCTTGGAGGCTTTATTAGCTCTCCCTATACACAAATTTTACAATTTATATATATATATATATATAAACTAGCTTATAAACATGGCTAGGTTGCTTTTCCTAATCAAATAATTTTTACAAGTGATAACTCCAAGGCAAAACCTAAGAAAACCATTTTTATAGGCTATAATGCAAACAAAAATTCAACAATAACTCTAATTCAATAACCCACATGTCAAACACTATAAAAAAATACAATTTTACTTGCATGAAGAATAGATGGCTAAGGAAAAGTGTATTTGATAGGCTAATCCTTATCTAGAGGCTCTTGAGAATGTTTTATAGCCTTAAATTCTTCTATAAGCCCAACTTCATGAATATATGCTAAAACACCAGCTACATACTTCTTAGAGTGGCTTCCCCTTTCCTTCTCATCCTACAACATAACACAACACCAAGTAAGAAAATCCAAGATACCCATAAACTAACCATTAAAAGCATTATCTTACAATAACCTTGATGCCAAAGGTGATACCTTTGGTGAGAATTCATCAATGACCTGTCATCACCCAAAAAACTAATACTTACAACATAAATTTTTAATAACCAAGTCACTCTCCCTAAAAATTGAACTCATGGCTTCTAAAAAGCCAAAGACCCCCAAAAATCAGATACAGAAAAGGGCAATATCTTAATCAATGGTTGTTTCAAAGGTAATTTTTTCTCTCTCCAATTATACAATTCCAAATACCAAAGTATCAAAGAGTTAAACTTAACAAAAATGCATGGAAACAAAGACACACATAAATAATAATTTACCTTGGAAGCTTTATTGGCTTTCCCTCTCCACAGATTTTGCTTTAATCCACAAAAGCTTATAAACATGGCCATGTTGATTTTCCTTTATTTTACAAATCTGCTAAATTTGTAAATAATCTTTAAATGTTTTGTATTTACATACTACTTTTTTATTATTATATAATAAACCAAATGGTCAACGCTATCCTCCTTTGTAATAATTTGGCTTTCCCTCCCAATGCACATAAATTTAATATCACCTAATCCAATTATAGGCTTGTTTATATTTATGGACAGCTCACACATAAATAAAGTGAACTTTATGTGAAATAAGGGACCATACACATTTAGATACTTATAATAAACAATATCAATACATTCTCACATATTTGGAGAGTTAATACAACTTTGTGTTTTTTTAATGTATATAATGTTTCCTTATAACCACTTAACAATATCTTAGCATCAAAGTTAGAGTGATACATATAAATCAATTTATATATTAAACCAAAGGATTACTATACATACTCTAGGAATGAAATGATGTTAATACATTCCCATATATTTATAATGGGTATGCACAGGTTTACACATTTTTCAACCAACATAATTTGGTCTGTTACATCCACTTCACCCTTTAATAGTACGGAAGTAAAACATTGATTAAAACTTTGTACTAAATTGAAACAAGAGTCATGAAGTAGTTTTAGTACTTACTATTAGCTGTGAAAATATTTTGTCTATGGTAATGCATTGAGTAGTACTATTAAGACATTGGGATAAGTATTTGTAATGGTTTGTTTGAGACATTCGAACTCAACCTCTCATTGTAAATTTGATTACTAACTAAAAATATAAATATAAATAAGGATTTGAGTTAAAGCATATATTTAAATTCCAGCACTTAACATAAACAAATCCTATTACAAATGAAATAATGTTATTGATAGCCTAATTTTTCATAAGCCTTCAAGGGTGCTTATATTGCTTTTTTTATGCTCTCAACTTCAACTATCAAATTTTATGCATAGACTATTATCATCATTTATTGTAACTATGACACATGTATCTATCTTATATCTTATCTTATGCTTACCACTTCAACAATATTACCGCCTATCATCTTCCAGTTTGTGAGACTATCTGCCATGTGGCTCCTTTATCTTAACTTGGTCTACTAACCCTTTTTATTTGCAGTGCCACGAGAGAAAATGACATCCAAGCACCTTGATTTAGTACTTGTTGCTAAGAAGAATATTTAAACTTGATTATTGTTAAGATTTTATTATAGTTATGGATATTAATAGATCCCATGAGCCTACAAAAACATTTAAAATGATTACATAGAGTGTCATCATTTTATTTAGAATCAATTAAATGTGGAAATCATTGTTAAGACATTACCTTATATTGCATATACAAGTCTTAGGACATTAATTTATTGAACATTACCCTTTGAATGTTATATTAATTCATAGTATCAAGAAATAATATTAAAATATATGTATATTATTATTATAACAATTTTACATGGTTTTATATTATATTCAAATCTTCAACGTATATTCAACATAGTTTACTAAATAAAAAATCCCTGTGTATATTATGTAAGAAAATTATAAATACAATCATAACTATTTACTTGAGTGGTTATGTGTTAAATTCATTGTGTGCTAAAGTGGATCCTCTTACCTTATTAATATTACCAAAAATACATGATTATTAAATGTCATTTGGATAAATGACTACTCATAGAGATCATTTGGGTAAATGATTAATTTATACATGAGTAAATATCCCATGCAAATTAATATTTAACTAAAATTTCTCATGAAAGCCTTTGACTTAACATTGAAATTATTTATTTTTTCAAATGAAAAATGATTTTCAATTAAATAATTACTTCTATGTAGAATGTGGCAAGTGATTCCTACAAATCAAACCAAATATATATAGAGCCATTATAAAATTGGAGACCTAAAATTTTCTCCATGAAATCCTTTGCATGAGATCTTCGCAATCAAGACCATCAGTTTATTAAAAGTGATTGTGTAAAATCCATTGGGCTTAGTTTTCATGGCTTAACTATTATTACTAAAACTACATACATATGATTTGTAAGTTGTAATTAGTTTGTTGATATCATTTTGTGGCGTAGAGTTGATTTGTTGTTGTGATCATGATTAGTTTATGATGAGGCCACATAATGCTCATCTTGATATTGTAACTATTACAGCTATTAGTGGCCATGTGTATCACCTTACAATCTATGAAGAGTTTTTTGTGAAGTTCATGACTTGACACAAGTGTATCTAAGGGACATTAAGATAATACCAAAATATTAATTATTGAGACCATATAGATATATATATATATTGTTATCTACATCATAAATTAACATAATGCATTAAATTTGTATAGCCAGAAGGCCAGTGGCCCTTCCAAAGTATAGTTAAAATTGTCTTTAACTTTTCAATAAATAGATAACTTATAATAGTCTATAATTATTAGAAAAGATTGTATATAGTAATCTACTTTATGAAAAAAATAAAGTGTTTAAGGAATTTCGCATCATGGTAATTTATTTAGATTTTAAACAAAGTCATTTTGTGAGATAAAACCATAAATATGACATATGATAATGCATACACATATGATAACAATCATGGTAGTTAATAATTTTATAAAATAAAATGATATAAAATAGAATCACTTCTAGACATATAATTTAATTAAACTAGCAGTTGCCTCAAACCTAATTAGATGACTCTAAAACCAATTATACTAAAAATGGGAGAAAGTTTTCCATGAATGGTAATGTAACTGCAATAAACTTTTTATTTTTTAGCATCTCCTCCTTTACAAGTAAAAATACCTAGAGACTTTTAACCTACCTTTAATATGACATATAATAATGCATACACATATGATATCAAACATGGTAGGTAAGAAGGTTATAAAATAAAATGATGAAACACATCACTTTTAGACATATAATTTAATAAAACTAGTAGTTGCCTCATAGGTGAAAGTTACGCCAGAAGGAATGTGTTTTTTTGTTTTAATAAAATGGGGTTTTGTAAAGTGAAATAATGTAAATTAGTAGTCATACCTCAATTGAAACCTCATGATTATTGACCCATGTCATTTTTTGTATAAGCAGGAATAAAAATAATAATATTATATTTCTAGTGGAGTTGATGGTCAAAAATGAGGTTGTGTATTTCTTCGTATGACATGGAAATGAGTTGTATAGGAAGACAATTTTATGTTTCATGGTGAGCTTGAGTAATAACGAGGTGGTGAGCAAGTGCAAAGACATACAGAGCATGCAAATGGTGAAATATTTGAAAGTGAGCTAGGTGATGATGGTTAGGGGCAATGGTAGGGTATTTTAATGATGGACTAGAGAAACCGTGGGAAAATACATCTGTAAAGTTTAATGACATGTCATAAATATAAATGCAATATGTAGCTTTAGCCAAATTGTTTCACTTACACAATACATGAATAGAACACGTGTCATGTCAATGAAAATAGGTCTTAGATATTTGTGGCTCTTTTAACAATGTAGAGAATGCACTATGTAAATTTAGATGAGCCTAAAATTAATTAGATGAATAATTATGATTTATTTAACTCTATTAAAGCTAATTAGATGAATCTAAAACTAATTATAATAAAAATGTAAAAGGTTTATTCAATGGAAAATGGATCCTATATAATTTTATTGACTAACGTAGCATGTCATATGCAAATAGATATCGATACAAATATTTACAAGTTTTTTCCATTCAAATTATCTAATGCAAGATTCCATATGCAAATAGATACATATATAGATATAACACTAACATCAACAATTGTATTTTTAACAATTATAAAGCACTTTTATATGTAATCACTATGTGGCTTTATGTGTCTCAAATCAAGACCACCCTGAATATTATAATTTCCTCTATAGAGGCTACAACTGCCACACTGAAGAGTGTAAGTTACATTGAAAGATATGCAATTTTATATTTTGGTGAAGTGTGATTTTATAAAGTGAAATAGCATAAATTGATATTTATGTTAGGATATAATAGACAATGTGGAAATATCCTTAAAGTTACAACGATAGGTGTTGGGTGAATATTTTGTTGGCCAGCTAACTGGTGACCAAAATAGTTCCTATCACCACAGCATAGGAAGATTGGTCGCCCAGGTGTGCAGCTTTACTACATCAACCGAAGACAAATCTCTCCTCTCATCAAGGGGAGGTTCCCTATTACATATGTAGGAGTTATATGCTATATAAATAAGCTAAAAGTAAGACACAGGGGTGGGATAAACCATCCATCTCTCTTCTTTCAGAGATGATGCACACAAACAAAGGAGAAAATCCTGGCTATAAACATTGAAGGCACTTCTCTTCTTTCATAAGTGTCCTTATAGGAAACATCAAGAGTTTCTTTCAGATAGTGAAATAACCAGTGACCAAAGGGTGTAGAAACAGCAGGATGAAGCAGAACGCAAAGTTTCCACCTCAACTGCCCAAAGAGTATATCACAAAGGATAATTGGGGCACAAAGTCACCCCAGAATCCTCAACACAAAAAGAAAAGGAAAACATAGATTGAAATCAATTATAAAAGCACAAAGTCTTCCCACAATTGGTTTCAGGACACTTCCCTATTAGCTTCACTAATTATGCGTACCAAATTAAATGAATAAGGACACCTTCAGATGACAGAAGTCAAAACAGCACAAAGTCTGTGAAAAACCTACTTTCTCATTCAGATAACAATGGAAATGAAATTACAACCTGAGCTCAAAGTCTCAGTCTTCTTCTTTCAAAATGGGAAGAGTTTTGCTCTTGTAAAAATGAAAAGTCTCCCGCACTAATGCGAAAGATCACATTATATAGAGGTAGAGAGAGGTCAGGTGCCTTTTCCCATGGGGTGATCCATTCGGTGCATTAATGCCTTGGATGCATTCTTGATTTTTGTCATGTTGGAACAGGGTGGCTACTTTCACTGTGGTGTGTTGGTTCACCTAATATGTCTCCTCCTTAATATGGATTATCTTGTCCTTTGCATATTTGTCTTTACTTCATGGAAGAAAATAGGCCACGTCCTTGGTTTGGTGTGCTCAAAAGTCTATTCGATCCACTGTTTCACCTACTAGAAATAACTCTTTCGAAGATATTTATGATCCTTTGGTCTCGCTCCTCTCTTCACTGCTTAAGCACTTCTTTGCTCTTTATATCCCTTCTTGCCTAAGTCTTTGGGGGGTCCTTTCTGTGTCTTTGACGAGTGGCAAGTTTTGTTATTATGAAACTCATTAGAAACTGATGGAAAATGGGGTCTACGACACATTTTGCTCGAGCAACTCCAAAAGGGGAATACAGATGCAAACACTTGTCACATTTTGCTAAGTCATAACAAGGCACGTGACGTATTCCGCTTAACTTATATAAGCTTTAGAAACCTTTGGGGGTCCTGCAGAAGATGACACGTGGCGGCTTCCACTCTGCTTCATAATGGACACGTGGTGGCTTTCGCTGCACTTTGTCTTTTTCCATCAAGCATTTTTTCACAGGATTTTCCATCGGAAAAAAGTTCGAAGGAATTCCTTTGGGCTCTGCCTTAGTCATTTTCCCACAGAAAAGAATTCTAAAAGAATTTTAACGGATCTTTCTCTTAATAATTTCCTTTAGACAAAAATTCTGAAGGAAATGTTATCTATCGGCCTTTGAACAAACCCAAAGGAATTCTATCTTTTCAGTCACTCGCTTGGTTCTTCCTTTGAGTTCTATGCTTTATTTGAATTTCAACGAACATTCCCTTACTTTAAATTTGACGTCCGCAGGGCTATCAATGGTCGCTAGCCACTTGAACCATGTTGAACCTTAAACCTTTGAACCCACTGAAAGTACATTGGTTCATCAGTTCATTCTATCTCTTTTGTTCCATTGCTTCCTGGTTCAATCACTTTCCCACTCCTTGGTTGAACTATCCATTGAACCACCTGTTTGCTACTTCTCTCTTTGATAGAGGCTGCCTTTAAACCTTTGAACCCATGAACCATTGAACTTTGAACTCTTTTGGTTCAAGGTTCAATTGGTTCATTGGTTCATCCTTTTGATTTCACTGAGTCTCTTTGATACCTTTGAACCAAGCACATTGAACCAATTGGTCATTGAACCCGTTGAACCGATGAACCAAAATGGTTCAAGGTTCAACGGTTCAAGCCTTTGAAACTAGTTAAGTGCTCGGAGCTATGAAACCTTTGAAATGGTTGAACTTTGAACCTCTTACAAAGCGCGGCTAGCTCTTGCAAATGACGTTGAACCTCTGAACCCACTGAACCCATCAAACCAAAATGGTTCAAGGTTCAATGGTTCAATCCTTGCTTAGATGCTTGCCGATGGACATTTTTGATTGAACCAAGGCGCTAACCCAATCTTGAAGATGGCCAAGTATTGGAAACTAGTTCTTTTGATTGAACTCGCCTGTAGAAGCCTATGAACCTGTTGAACCTGCTAAACCCTTTACAAAAAAAGTTTGAAAAAAGAGGAATTTGAAAGCTTAGAACAAATTTTGAGAAGGGAAGAGAGAAATTTTGGTCTTGTAGGACCAAGATAGCTCATATGTTGTTCCAAAAATGAGTGACATTTTTGGGGACCAACAGCTGGCTCCAGTTGGGGAACTTCCTTCAGATGAAAACTTGAAACACAACTGAGGGAGTAGAAACTAGAATATCCAGTGCCTTGAAGTGTGCCATTGGGTTATGGAGTCATGCTACCCAAAAAGAAAGGCTCCAAAAATGAAAATGAAAAGCACAAAGTAGAACTAAAGACTATACAAATATACATATGTATAGATGATCTTATCTGATGCCTCAAGATTTGAAGCACTTCAAATGCCGCCCACTGTGAGACAGTGAAAATGGTGTGCCATCCTAATAAACTAGAAGGAAACCAATTTGTCCCCGGAAACAGTGATGGGCGAATGGAACTCTCCACTAGGAAACCAATTTTTTGCATCTTCCTCTTGGCTCTTTCTTCTTCTTACCCCATGGCAGGATGTGACTTTTGGTCCAAAAACCATGAATCTTTGCTCTCCTGGCAAAGAGTTCCTTTTCTTGATTTTGATGGGCAGTAGCATGACCTAGTACCATAATTTGCTATTCTGACAGCTCAGCCCAGCACATGTCTTGATTGTCCCTCTCAGACATCTCAGATTCTTCTTTGTTTGGAGGGGAGGGTTCTTCTGCACTTATGTCGCACTCCACCAATTCTTCTGCTATTTCATCCATGCCTGAAGAATCAAACAAAATTTGGGCTACAGGGGCCGTCATTTGGGTCTCGATACATTTGACATGATCAATTATGTCAAATGGATGGGTTGGACTAGGCACAGGGGATGGGAGTTCTTCCTTTTGGTTTATGGGAGGGGTGGAAGGACTGGCCTGTGAATTTGAAGTAGAAGGTGCAGAAATGTTTGGGATACTTACTTTCTTAGCAATCACTAGGTCCTTTGGCTGGATAGGCAGAGTGGCCGCAGGCTTAGCAATCAAAATTGCAGGTTGAGGTCGCTCGTCTGTTTCTCCTTTATCAACTTGTTGAGCTGACTGATTCTGGGACTAGGTGACCACAGCATATGATCCCTCAAATGCTTCACCTTTACTTCTGGGTTCATCCTGGTAATCCAGGAAACTGATGTGGGAGTCCCCAGCTGACTCTTCTTGATCCTCTGTGAAGAGACCAGAGTCATTTTCTTGATTACACTCAGGTTGGAAAGATAAATCATGCTCTGTTTCCAAATACCCAACTACTGAGTTGGTTGGAGGTACTTCAATGGCAAGGTTCCTGCGTGGGGGAGGAAGATGATTGGGTTGCCCTTGATGTGCCTAATTAGGGAATGTCCTCCTTGGTACATATTTGTATGAAGGAGAAGATGACATCCCTTGTGTCATTTGTCTTCTGAGGTCCAACACTTCATTTTCTAGCTTTTGCACCATTGGATCAGTGGTGGTTGTAGGTGAGTTATCAAAAGATGAGGAAGATGCACCTTTGTTTGAATCCCTTCTTATCTTTCCAGCCAAGATAAGGTCATTTTCTAACTCAATGGCTAAGTCTTAAGCGGCTTCAAGATCTATGCAGCCAGCACGTCTTAGCAGAAAACTCACTTCAGGCAGCTGTGAGTTTATGAAGAAGCATTTGAGGTTTTTAGGTGTGGGCTGAGCAACTACGGGAATCCTGTTTCTCAGCTTGTTGAATTCTGTAATAAAATCCCTCATGGGCTCATGAGGTTCCTTCTTCATCTGCGTAAGTTGGGCTAGCAAAGCATGAGCATCTTTTACAGGTTTGAACCTTGCTTTAAACTTGGCTTTGATAGTGTCCCAACCAGTCACTGATCTAGTCTGCAGATGGTAAAACTAGTCTACAGTAGTACCTTGCAGTGTCTCCATGAAAAGCCTGACTGCCACGTCTTCAAATTCCACCCCTATCACACCACAAGCTATGGTGAAAGCTGTAATGTGTTCATCAGGGTGGACCTTCCATCACCAAATAATTTGGGGAAATTCTTCCTTGAACTGAGTGGTAGCTCATGCAGGGGTGGAGTTATATTAAGTGGGCCAAATGAGTTACCCCAGGGGCCTCGAACTGCCATGATTAGATTATGAAAAATAGGGATAACACATCTGAGTGGAGTTTCCAGATTATAGGACAAAAATGGAAAAGAAATTGGCCCTGCTTCAATTTAAAGTTTGAGGCTTCAAACTATGCTTTCTTTCCCAGCAGCTCTGGTTTTGCAGACCAGATAATATAACGGAAGATGGAGGAAGATGGTAAGGCTATAATGATAAAGGGTAAGACACAAAACGAAGTCACCAGAGTCTATAATGGATAAGGGTTATAATGATAATGGGTAAGACATAGGTGATGTTTCAATCTAAAACTTGAGGTTCCCAATTGCACAAAATTACTGTGTCCCCAGCGGAGTCGCCAAAAACTATTGGGTGAATATTTTGTCGGCCAGCTAACTGGTGACCAAAATAGTTCCTATTACCACAGCATAGGAAGATTGGTCGCCTAGGTGTGTAGTTTTACTACATCAACTGAAGACAAATCTCTCCTCTCATCAAGGGGAGGTTCCCTATTAAATACATAGGAGCTATATGCTCTATAAATAAGCTAAAAGACACAAGGGTGGGATAAACCATCCATCTCTCTTCTTTCAGAGATGATGCACACAGATAAAGCATAAAATCTTGGCTATAAACACTGAAGGCACTAATCTTATTTCAAAAGTGTCCTTATAGGAAACATCAGGAGTTTCTTTCAGATAGTGAAATAATCAGTGACCAAAGGGTGTAGAAACAACAGGATGAAGCAGAATGCAAAGTTTCCACCTCAACTACCCAAAGAGTATATCACAAAGGATAATGAGGGCACAAAGTTGCCCCAGAATCCTCAACACAAAAAGAAAAGGAAAACACAGATTGAAATCAATTGTGAAAGCACAAAGTCTTCCCACAGTTGGTTTCAAAACACTTCCCTATTACCTTCACTAATTTTGCGTACCAAATTAAATGAATAAAGACACCTTCAAATGACACAAGTTAAAACAACACAAAGTCTATGAAAAACCTACTTTCTCATTCAGATAACAATGGAAATGAAATTACAACCTGAGCTCAAAGTCTCAGTCTTCTTCTTTCAAAATGGGCAAAGTTTTGCTCTTGTAAAAATGAAAGGTCCCCCGCACTGATGTGAAAGATCACATTATATAGAGGTAGAGAGAGGCCAGGTGCCTTTTCCCATGGGGTGATCCATTCGACACATTAATGCCTTGGATGCATTCTTGATTTTTTTTCATGCTGGAACAGGGCAGCTACTTTAACTATGGCGTGCTAGTTCATCTGATATGTCTCCTCCTTAATATGGACCGTCTTGTCCTTTGCATATTTGTCTTTACTTCATGGAAGAAAATAGGTCGCATCCTTGGTTTGGTGCACTCAGAAGTCTATTCGATCCACTGTTTCACCTACTAGAAATAACTCTTTCGAAGATATTTTTGATCCTTTGGTCTCACTCCTCTCTTCACTGCTTAAGTGTTTCTTTGCTCTTTATAGCCCTTCTTGCCTAAGTCTTTGGGGGGTCCTTTCTGTGTCTTTGATGAGTGGCAAGTTTTTCTGTTATGAAACTCATTAGAAACTAATAGAAAATGGTGTCCACGACATGTTTTGCCTGAGCAACTCCAAAAGGGGAACACGGATGCAAACACTTGTCACATTTTGCTGAGTCATAACAGGGCATGTGATGTATTCTGCTTAACTTATAGAAGCTTTAGAAACCTTTGGGGGTCCTGCAGAAGATGACACATGGCGTCTTTTGCTTTGCTTTATAATAGACATGTGGTAACTTTCCCTGCACTTTGTCTTTTTCCATCAGGCATTTTTTCGTGGGCTTTTCCTTCGAACAAAAGTCTAAAGCAATTCCTTCAGGCTCTGCCTTAGTCATTTTCCCACAGAAAATACTTCTAAAATAATTCTAACAGCTCTTTCTCTTAATAATTTCCTTCGGACAAAAATTCTGAAGGAAATGTTCTCTGTCGGCCTTTGAACAAACCCAAAGGAATTCTATCTTTTCGGTCATTTGCTTGGTTCTTCCTTTGAGTTCTGCACTTTATTTGAATTTCAACGGATATTCCCTTACTTTAAATTTGACATCTATGGGGCTATCAATGGTCTCTAGCCAATTTAACCATGTTGAACCTTAAACCTTTAAACCCATTGAAAGTACATTGGTTCATTGGTTTATCGGTTCATTCTGTCTCTTTTGTTCCATCGCTTCCTAGTTCAATCACTTTCCCGCTCCTTGGTTGAACCATCTGTTGAACCACCTATTTGCTACTTCTCTCTTTGACAGAGGCTGCCTTTGAACCTTCAAACCCATGAACCATTGAACTTTGAACTCTTTCGGTTCAAGGTTCAATCGGTTCATTAGTTCATCCTTTTGATTTCACTGAGTCTCTTTGATACCTTTGAACCAAGCACATTGAACCAATTGGTCATTGAACCCATTAAACCAATGAACCAAAATGGTTCAAGGTTCAATGGTTCAAGCCTTTGAAACTAGTTAAGTGCTTGGAGCCGTGGAACCTTTGAAACGGTTGAACTTTCAACCTCTTACAAAGCGTGGCTAGCTCTTGCAGATGACGTTGAACCTCTAAACCCACTAAACCCTTCAAACCAAAATGGTTCAAGGTTCAATGGTTCAATGGTTTAATCCTTGCTTAGATGCTTGCCGAAAGACATTTTTGATTGAACCAAGGCGCCAACCCAATCCTAAAGATGGCCAAGTATTGGAAATTGGTTCTTTTGATTGAACTCGCCTGCAGAAGCCTCTGAACCTGTTGAACCTGCTAATCCCTTTACTGAAAAAGCTTGAAAAAAGAGGAATTTGAAAGCTCAGAACAAATTTTGAGAAGGGAAGAGAGAAATTTTGGTCCTGTAGGACCAAGATAGCTCATATATTGTTCCAAATACGAGTGACATTTTTGGGGACCAACAATAGGAACTATGTAAAATATAAAATAAACTTGTAGAAATCAAAGAACAATAAATCATGCATAAGAAACATAACACCAAGGTAACATGGTTCACCCAAAATTGGCTACATCCACAGAGAAGTTTATTAAATTTATAATGGCAGCAACACTTGGAAAATTACAATCCTATGACAAGAACTTATCACACACACACCTCCTATCTCTCAAAACCTCCTTCCTTTAATGCATTCAAGTTTCAACAAGCTAATATAATGCTAACAAAGCTTCCAAGATTTTTCAAAGCATCAACCAAAGCATACCCAATTAATTAACCAAGCTTACAAGACCAAGTATTCATCGCATACTTAAAGCCAAATTATAAAAATAAGAATAATAATGGAGAAAAAATGAGGGAGAATAAAATTGTGCCACACTCCATGTGGCATCACTATTGAGGAATAGTAGAAAGTGAGAATCATCATGAAAGGTGCACCATTCAAATGTGAATCTCATGATGCATTTTTTACCTCCTCTATGCGTACTCAAAATGGCAAACCCTACTTTCTCATGTGCAAACTCAAGGGTCAAAATATACTCTAATCAACTTTTGACTTACAAAAAAGAAGCCCCACAAGAACATGCCTAAATAGAATGATTAGATCCTCTTTATTTTGTCTCCCACATACATCCACAATTCAAGGGTAAACGATGGTGCCCCACATGTTCCCCACATGAAAACTCAAAAGGTAAACCATGTGCCTAGTGAATAAATGTGCCCCATTTCTCTCTTTTACCTTTCCACCAATGAAATATACCCTATGGTCCATGCCACATCACCTAAGAGCCACCTCACCTACCCAATCACCATACCACCTCATTTGTGAATATTGACCCATGAATAGTGACTTGTGAATAGTGACTTTATACTTAAAAATTCTCTCACTTGGAGTTAATATTTAGAATTGCTCGTTCCTACATCTGTTGAACAAAATTTTCATCCTGATCTTCTTCATCCACAAAGACTAACCCAAGTTGAACATAATTTCAACTTCACTCTTGTGATCACCTTGGTCATTGTATCCATAGGGTTTTCATCTATGTGTATCTTCTCTAGCTTCATTTTCTCCTCCTCCAATATTATCCAAATGAAGTGATACCTCAACTGAATGTGTTTGGTCCAGGAGTGAAAAGTTGAATTATTCACTAGGTGAATGGCACTCTAACTGTCATTGAAAAGTATCCATTTTCCTTCTTAGTGTCCCAACTCTTTCATCAGCCTCTATATCCATATCATCTCCTTACTTGATTCTATATAAGTAACATGCTCAGCCTCTATGGTATAAAGTGCCACCACTTTTTGTAGACACGATATCCAACTCACCATTGTACCACCCACAATGAACACATACCTAGTAGTGCTTCTCCTACCATCTAAATCACCTACCATGTTAGAATCGACATATCCTCATAATGTCACATCTGATCCACCATAACACAACACCACATATGTGTTCCCTCTTAAGTAACAAATAATCCACTTTATTGCTTGTCAGTGTTCCTTTCTTGGAATATCATGAATCTATTCACCACTCCCACTACATGTGCAATGTTTGGCCTTATACACACCATTGAATATATAAAATTTCCAAATTTTTATGAGTAACGTGTGTTGTAGATGTGATTCCTCTCTTCTTCTATCTTGGGACATTTCTCCTTTGTTAACTTGAAGTGGCCTAACAAAGGAGTCCCAATTAGTTTAGCATTTTTCATGCTAAATATCTCCAACACTTTCTTTATGTAATATCCCTATGATAGTTTCAACCTCTAATTCTTTCTATCTCAGGCTATTCTTATTTCAAAGATCTATTTAGCAACACCTAGATCCTTCATAGCAAAAGAATCTACCAACTATCTTTTGAGTACATTAATATCCTGCATGTTAGAAACTGTCACAAACATGTCATCTAAATACAAAAGTAGGATAATATAACTATCATTTTTAAATATCTTAAAATATACACAATGTTTAGAATGACATTTATAATATCTTTGTTTTATGATAAAACTATCAAACTTAATATACCATTGTCTTGGAGCTTGTTTAAGGCCACACAATCTCTTCTTTAGTTTGCAAACAAACTTCTCCTTACCCTTGAATTCAAAACCTTGTGGCTACTCCATGTATATCTCCTCCTCCAAATCCCCAATAGGGAGAGTAATCTTCACATCAAATTATTCTAAATTCAAGTCTTCCACTATAACTATACTCAAAACAATTCTAATATAAGTCATTTTAATAATAAGAGAAGATTTCATCAAAATATATACCTTTCTTCTATGCAAATCCTTTAACCACCAATATATCCTTGTATTTATTCCATCTTCCTCCTTCATCTTGTATACCCACTTTTTTTGCAACACCTTCTTGCCTTTTGGAAGCTTCACCAAATCTAATGTGTGGTTCATCATGAGAGAGTCATACTCCTCATCCATAGCCTGTTCCCACTTATCCTTGGCATCAACTTGCACTACTTATTCAAATATCTCTAGCTTGCCACCATCAATAAGTAACAAACAATTAAAATAAGGATAAAACCTTTTAGGTGGTCTATTTACTCTAGTAGATCTCCTCACAATAGGAGTTTAAGGTTTCATTTTTCCAACTGGTACCTTTGGGACATATTCATTTGTGATGTCCTCCAATACTATGTATTCTTTATTGGCTTCTTCTCGCTTATTTTGTTGTAATTGATGTCTATACATGACTTTCTAATTGAAGATAACATCTTTATTCTTGATAATTTTCTTATCTTCTAAATCCCATAATGAGAATCTAAAGTCATTAGTACCATAGCCAATTAAAGTACAATTTTGAGATTTTTCCTCTAACTTGGACCTATTTTTTTGGTCAATATGAGAAAAAAATTCACAACCAAAAACTTTCAAAAAATAATAGTCAACTTTTTTACTAGTTCATGCCTACTCTAGTATGCCACCATCCAAGGCAGTTGAAGGTCCTCTATTTATCAATTACATGAATGTATCAACAACATCTACCCAAAATTGTAATGATAACTCTGCATGCAAACTCATGCTATTAGCATGTTTCATGATGGTTATATTTATCCTCTATGATACACCATTTTGTTGTGGTGTTCTTGGAACTATCATCTTCCTATGAATTCCATTAAGTGAACAATAATTTTCAAACTCCTTACTGCAGTATTATCCACCATTATGTGACTTGAGGCACTTAAGTTTTAAACCCATTTCATTCTCAACTAAAGCTCTCCATCTCTTAAATGTGTCAAATACATCAGATTTTTATTTAATTTAATAAACTTAAACTTTTATAGTTGAATCATTAATGAATGTAACACAATACCTTGAACCACTAAGTGAAGCTACCTAATTGGGTCCTAATACATCCATATGCACAAGTTCTAACTTCCTCATCTTCTTGGTTAGTCCAACTTTTAGAAACCGTACACATTTCTATTTCCCATACACACAATACTCATAAAATTCCAATCTATTTTCTTTAGACTTGGTAATTTTACCTTTGAGTAAAGAATCTTCATTCCCTTCTCACTCATATGGCCAAGTTTGTAATGCCATAAAGTTGCATATGCACTTGAATCAATTATATCACAATATGCATTAGTACTAACAGTGGATAAATATAAATTACCCACCTTCTCACCTCTTTCCACCACTAGAACACCATTAGTAACCTTATATGAGTCACCAATAAAAGTGACCTCACAACCGTCACTTCCCAACTATCCTAAATAAATTAGATTCCTCTTCAAACATATAATGTGCCTAACATCTTTAAGCACCCAAGTATTCTCATTCTACAATATCACATTCACACTACCTTTTCCAACAATAATGCAAGTTTCATCATCACCAAGATAAACATGTCCAAAATCACCTTGACCATAATCTCTAAAATAATGTTTGTTAGGAGTCGAATGAAATGAAGATCTTGAATCTAAAACCCAAGATTCATTAATATTATTTAAATAAAGAATTAAGGCATCTTGTAGCATATCACCGACTACATTTTCCTCCTTGTTACCTTAGTTTTGGTCCTTGCCTAATTTTCTATGAAGAGCACAACATTATTTCTTTATGTGAGCTAGATTCCCATAGTGTCAACACTTTATCTTTCCTCTCGATTTTGATCTAGAACCTTTACTTGATTTCCCAAGATTTCCTCTTCCTCTATTATTTGATATTCATCTAGCCTCTGTAGAAAACACATTTCCTGACGTGGATGTCTCACCCATCCTTCTCGTCCACTTTTCCTTACCTAGGATCACAACCACCACATCCCCAAACTTGAGTTTAGCATTTTTGGAGACTAAGTTTTTAACCACCATGACTAAATTATTTTAGCTCTCAGGAAAAGAACACAAAATAAGAAGAGCCCTGACTTCATTATCAAAGTCAATATTAATATAATTTAATTAAATAGTAACCATATTAAAATCATTTAAATGATCCACCACTAAACCATTTTTAGAAATTTTCATATTGAATAATTTATTCATCAAAAATATTTTGTTAGAGGTAGAATAGTTTTCATACAACTTTCCTAATGCTTTTATGATACTTTATGTAGCATTCTCTTGGGATATGTTGAATGCAACTATGGATGTGAGGAATATATGGATGGTTTCAAGTGATTTTCTATCTATCAACTCCCAACTCTCATCTAATATTGACATTGGATTATTGGTTATACCCCCCAACAATAAGTAGATATCCTTCTGAAATAGCTAGTCCTCCATCTACATCTTCCACAAACCAAAATTCTACCCATTAAATTTCTCCACCTTTGATTTTTCATCTTCCATACCTCTCACTCAATCTATAATCCTTAGCTTCATGTAACTTAATCATCAGCAACAAATAACCTTGCTGCAATACCTTTTTAGGATATAATTGACAATGTGAAAACATCCTCAAAGTTTCAAAGAGAGGAACTATGTGAAATAGAAAATAAACATTCATAAATCAAAAAATAGTAAATCATGCACAAAAAAGATAACACCGAGGTAATATGGTTTTACCAAAATTGGCTATGTCCATGGAGAAGTTTTTCATCTTTATAATGGAAGTAACACTTCGAAAATTAAAATCTTGTGACAAGAAACTATCACACACACCTCTCCTATCTCTCACAACCTCCTTCTTCCTTTAATGCATTCAAGCTTCAATAAGCTAATGCAATGCTAACAAAGCTTACAAGATTTTCAAAATCATCAACCAAATCATACCCAATTACTTAACCAAGGTTACATGACCAAGTATTCATCTAATACTTAAAGCCAAAATACAAAAAAAAAAAGATGAATGGAGAAAACATGAGGGAGAAGAAAATTGTGCCACACTTCATATGGCATCACTATTGAGGAATAGTGGAAAGTGAGAATCATCATGTAAGGTCCACCATTCAAAGGGGCATCTCATGATGAATTTTTTACCTCCTTCATGTGCACTCAAAATGGCACACCCTACTTTCCCATGTGCAAACTCAAGGGTCAAAAGATACCCAATATACTTTTGACTTCCAACAAAGTATCCCCATAAGCACATACCTAAAGAGAATCATTAGATCCTCTTTATTTTTTATCCCACATGCATCCACAAGTCAAGGGTTAAGGATGGTGCCCCACATGATCCCCACATGAAAAATCAAAAAATAACCAACGTGCCTAGTGGATAAATGTGCCCCATTCTTCTCTCCTACCTTTCCAATAATGAAAGATACCTTGTGGGTCATGCCACATCGCCTAGGAGCCACCTCACCTGCCCAGCCACCATTGCCAACTCATTTGTGAATAACAACCTATGAATATTGATCTATGAATAGTGATTTATGAATAGTGTTTGTGAATAATGAATTCACACTTGATAGGTTATACCTTAATTAAAAACATGAATGTCAACCCCATATAATATTTTACCTAATATTTATTATTATTAAGGAAAATTCAAAAATGTAACAAGCTAGGAAAATAAAGCAAGACAAACTTCTCATGAAAAGGCATTAAAGAAGATTTTCTTAGAATGATTAATGTAAAATAGGTTAAGCATTGAGGGTAAAGAGGATTCAATTGGTGATTATTATGTTACTCGATAACATTCAAAGAATGTGGGAGAACTCAATGAAATAAGGAGAGATGTACACCAATAAGCATAACATGAGATTTAATAGCCTAAATTTGTTGGTTATTTTAGGAGAAAACACATGGAGTTTTTATTTTAGTGCGCACGTCTTTTCAGATAATGAATCCATAAATATCCCTTCATGTTGAATGTAGTCTCAAGGGAGATGGTTCTATGTGAATGGCAATGTAACTACAATAAGCTTTTTATTTTTGAGTATCTCCTCCATTACAAGGTATCAAAGCCTATATTTTATATTATAGCCTATATTTTTTAGCAGTGCTTCTTGAGGGACCTCAGAACATGCTAATTATGGGAATAGTTGTTAGTCTCATAGAAAGGAGAGAAAAGTAATACATGGAATAGGAAGACCATTCTAAAGAGTTACGCAGAGATTTAGGTTGTTACAAATTATCAACCACAAATATTTAATGCACATATGTTAAAACCATTCATATCTTCTTCTAAAATATAAATCAGACTAATCTATAAATATTATCTATGATACTAAATAGGAGTCATAGAAAAGGACATTAAACAAACACATAATATCAAAATATACAAATAACTCATATAGATCTATTAACATTGTATGTAATCATGCACTCGAGTACAACTTATCATTTTAGGCCTTACTCCAACACATGTCAAGAACATCAATTACTCAGATTGAATGTAACATTAAGACTTATAAAGTCATCAACATCAGTAGCCTATTACCATCCCAAAAGGGTTACTTATACTATGTTCACAACTATTTGTAACTTCCAGACTATTTGCATCTTCCAAGTTGTTGTAACAAACATTTGGACCAAGTCCAAGAATAATATAAAAAGAAACAAACTACAACCAACTTTGTGAGCCATATGACTTGTCACTTATATTCTTCATCCACTCATTTGTGAACCATTCAACATGTCACATGTATTCCATGTTCTATAATGCATACACAACCTCCCACTAACACTCTCCTAGACTTAACCTATTGTCTCATCCCAATACAACTTCACAAAGATGAAGAGATTGTTTCACAAAGAGAGTGAGATAAAATTGGAAACAATTGAACAAGAGTCACAAAAATCACATGAAGTGTTATTTATCAATTTTAACTTTGTACACACTACTTAACCACCCTTTCAGGTTTTCAACTAAATAGCATACTAGTCTACCACTCTTTCAAGTTTTCAATATACTAGCATACATAAGTGGCCACCCTTTTTGAGTTTTCAACCATCTTGATCTTATGAAACTTCCTAAATCATCTCATAGCAAAATTTCAAAATTGAAGCCAAATTTTCAAAATTTATCACTACACATTACCCAGCAGAGTGGAGGTGGAGGAGTCAGAGTGACAGAGAGGGTCGAAGGTTGCGATGTCAAGGAAGGAACACTTTGAGTAGAACACTTTTGTTATTAGATATGCACCAAAAGGTTACTAGGTGGAACAAATAAGGGAGTGTTGACCAAGGGCTTGATCAAAAAATTGATTTCAATGAATTTGAATTTTTATGCCTTACAATCAAAGATAAATTCCTAAATAACATGTAGAATAGTGAATAGTAGAGCCTGATCTGAAAGTAGCTAAACCTACGATTTGGTTGTGGAAATATTATTGTCTATATATTATAATAGATCATTAAGTTTTTTTGCATGCTTCTATGTTTGTACTCCAGTGAATCTATCTCACAGTTGTTGGTTCTACCAAAATAGAAACCACTACATAACATTGTCTCATGCATGGCTGGAGGCTTTTAAAGTTGCACTCATTTGATCAGAAGAGGTCTCATGATACTCCATGGTTGTCTTGGCTATGTATGCTTGTATAAAATCTGATTATGTGCTACTCCATGTAGCATCCAAGTGTTGCTTTTATTCTAACATGCATTGTGTAACTTGCATTACCTAAGTTATGGCCTCAGATACATAGTGTTGATAAATTATGATTAGTTCTAAGAGAGTCCTAATTTTGACCTTGGTATCTTGGCCCTATGCCCTTTAGTAGGTTGACCTTATTAATAGACAACTAATCAGTGACTAAACACATTAGAAGAAGTGGAAACTATTCTTGATCTAAAATAAAATGATCACTAATGACCTCTTTGACCAAACTAGGATAGGCATCTTCAATTATTTGATTGGCCTTGCATAGATGCTAACATAATCAAGCATTTTCTTGGCATAAGTTGTGAACTTATTGATACAAGGCCATATCTTTTTGGATGAGGGAATCTTTAAATGCATCCACTACTTCAATTTATTTTTCTAATGGGAGATTTTAAATATATAGAGAAGCCTCTATGGTAGGGGGTGCCAATGTCAAAGTTGTTGTAGTAATGGTTGTTGAAGCTTGTTTTAGTGGAGTGATGGGTAATTAAAATATAGTTTATCAGGATGAATATGATAAGACATCCTACATCTAAATACTCTAACTTAATGGTGTGACAGACAGTGCCTGAGATGTGGTTGTGGAGATATTTTTCCCAGCTACTTGTTGTATAGTTGTTTCCTCTTGTTCCATTTGTGCTTGATGCATAGTTATTTATGGTGTATTCACCTTCACTTCTTCATTATCTTTTTTTTTACTCTACTTCTTCTTTCCTCTGTTTATCTATGGTAGTATCCTTTTATTTGGATTTTGCCTCTATGGCCCTCATCATTTATTCTTTCGCTTAAGCCTGTTTCTTCTTCATCTCTTCCTCCATTTTATTCTTCTCTACTTCATCTTTATTATTTTATTATTCTTCTTTATTTTTATTTTCTTCCTCATCTTTCTTGTTTTTTTCTTCTTCTTTATTTTTTTTGGCTATGTTAGTAGTAGCTTTTCATTTCTTCTCATCCTCTACAACCTATTACTTTACTACTTCTACAGCATCTTGTTGTTTCTTTGTTTCTACTTTTATAGTGGCCTTCTATCACAACTCCTCATCCTAATGGATAACCTTTGCCTAATGGATGTTTTTTTCACAATTTCTCCTGAAACATAGAATAGTTTTCTAATTTCCTTATTGAATACACAAAGCTTGAAATTACATTTAGAAAGCATAATCCATGACTTTGACCTCATGAATGCAAGTATGTTATGTTTTCAATAAATTATAATAATGTGCACAATAAATAACACAATTCTAACACAAAATTTTCAATGTCATTCATTAATGAGCTCCATAGAATAATGTCAAGTTTTGAAAAAAAAATTGTTTTAAAAAGCACTAAAGCATTTGCTACATCAAATATGGATACTATGACACATGACATACTTTATTTAGACATACCAATACTGATAGTTAATATATATTTATCCCCACATGATCCACTTATTAACATATTGAGATTTATAGAAATGACCACATCCAATTTTTTACCCAATAACACACTCATACAGTCTATTGGAAATTTAAACATTGACATGTTTGAGCAAACAAGATCCTAAAAATAAATTTTTGACACAATGCAAAAACATAATCTCTCTTTAGTATCAAATTTGCCAACAACATATGTTGGTAGTCTCATAGACCATTTTTGGATAAATATATATATGAATAGGATACAATTTTGTATTTTTTATGCCTATTCGATTAATCATCATGAAAGTTGCCTTAAACTTACTATTTATATGTACATTAATAGTCAAAACCATTCTTATATAAAACACACATTTTCATATACATTTTCCTTTCTTCATCCAAAAATTACATTGTACATATACATAATAGCTTTAAACATTACACCATGTAAATAATATAAAAGAAATGGCTTTATAAAATGCAATTTACACATGATAATTATCAATAGCAAAGAAAAAAACAAATCGGTTCCAAACAAAATGGTAGTTTACAATATTCTTCTTATGCATGTTATTTGTTATTTTTTTCCGCCAAACAAGATTTCATGCCATTGCCAAAATGAATGTAATAATCTAAATATGGAATAATAAAATCATATTAATCAAGAAATATGAATATAATAAGAAAAAATAGCAAAACAGTGATGTTTTATATGCAACTTGCTCTATACAGTAAGAACAAAGATTATGAGACATTTCCTAGGTCTATTGAATGGAGAGAGAAGGGAGTTATGGCTGAAGTTAAAGACCAGATACCTTGTGATAAGTTTATACGTGCCTTAACTTGATTTATTTACAAATTTGAAAAATCTCTCTTACATCAAAAATAGAAATTCATTACAAATTGATAGTACATAAATTAATAGAAGATTAACTACTCTTCACTAGTCACACATAGGACTTAGAATATGGTTATATAGATTCATGGTTGATGATATTTGAGTCTGTATAGGAACATTTTCCTATTCCTTTCTTTGTATCAATATGTTAAATATAGTAATGGTGGATACATGGATGTTTTTTAATGTTAAAATTTCTACTAGTATATGCTTATAGAAATATAAAACTAAGGGTAGCAATGGATATGGGTATGTAAATTCATGGATGATGGCATCTTTGTCAATACATAGATTATTTCTTGTTCTATTTTTGTATAATTTTGGTAATGAGAAATTGATTTATTTTGTATTCAACCTTTTTTACTATTGTAGCAATTAATATGAGTGTTGTATGTAACGGTATAGAATTCATAAAATTAATTCAAAAATATTAAGATAGCTATAATGTATTATATCCCTACATCAGTTTGTGTAACATAGTTATTTATATAAGAAGCTCCAATTTGTAATCATCTTCACTCAACCTGGTGAAGGGCCATAAGTTATAGTGTGAAACATCAATTTATCTCTTTTATATGCAATTGTATTTGATGTGCTATTAAAATTAAAAGTATAATCCCAACTACCTATTTATAAATATTTTGGAATACATTATTTTACAATGTATAAAATGTGCATATTATCAATTTGCCTTGAAGCCTCAAAAATTTTAAGTCGTGTAAATATTAAGTATATATTCACTTCAAATTTCACACTATCTTATAATAATGCAAGCTATATTTTGTCAAGATTTTTAGAATTCATTATTGCCTTGACTTTATCAATAGGGTATAATTTGAGAGTTAGACATCTCATAAAACATGTGCCAATTATTTATTATGATCTTTTACTTTTGTTCCAACCCATGTTAATGTTTGGCATTATAGCCAGAATGAGCTTGAGTGTTATACTCCCCTATTAGTTGATTACAATGCTCATTATTTTAATTTTTCTAGGTAATGTCAAATAAAAATGTTTTTAATGTTCATCAAAAGGGATGGAAATACTTATTCAGCTACATATCAATTATTCCCTTACATATATATTCTTTGGAACTTGTTATAGACACATCATCTAGATCATTTTATAAGGGGATAGAAATGTGGAAATAAGAAACAAATCATAAGATACTTATTTCATCATCATCATTTATTGGTTCTCATAATAAGCATAGCATCATTATTTTCCCAAGGTAACAACCCTTTATTGATGTTGTCTCATGGTTTTTTACAGGAGGAAGAATCAGTCAAGTTGACCCCAACAAGATAAGCTCATATACAATACTACAAACATTTGAATTTTTCTATGTTTGAAATACTTTAATGAAATACTAATGTATAAGATGATTGCATGCTAAAACTATTTAGCATCTCAGTTCTTATGGATGTTGATTATGAGACTTTTGTATCAAAAAAATAATAAGAGATATACAATACATCTACCTCGCTAGATATTTAAATCAACTTAGTTTCTTTATGCATTACTAGATATATTTGATTCAAATCAACCTTTCTTTTGAAGAGTTCATATAAGACCTGTGGTCAAACAACATAAGTTATGCCTCATTTACTCCTCTATTGAACAAGAGAATAATTATGGTCTAAAGGCAATAAATCCAAAGTCAAAAACTATACAACACAAATTACGCAAACTAAATTCAACAAACTTGATGATAACACAATAGCTTAACACCATGACCCACATTAATTACTTTGTAATTAATAACTAAGAAGTATTAAATGTCAGTTAAAAGAGATTCAATTCCCTCAAGATCATAAGAGCGAGTTGGAAAAAAATTTCCACATGGACAACTTTTGGCTACTTGTCTACCCAGGAACTTTGATTGTGTGTAAGTCATCATCAAACCTAAGTTAGCAAGATGTTACCATGAGGAGAAATCTCAATAACCTATGGGTGAGTTCAAATCAGACCCCTCATCCCCAAAATATTACTTCTCTTTGGCCTTCCATTTTCATGTTTTAGAAGATACAAATAAAAAACATTAGGAAAGCAAACATAAAACTTCATTTGCCAAGGTATAACACACTATGTATATGTCCTATTGTATGTACATACACCATATACCCAAAATACATATAAAAAATTAAGCTTATTATACGATCTTATTACCTAGATGACTATCACACTACTACAACTCAAGTTACAGATAAAAATTCAACATATTCTCCTATCTTTTTTCACTTCTAACAAATATTTTGTTGTGAACTCTAGCATGAGTGAGAATATAAATTTAATTTTAGTAAATCAAGGGTTTGAATGATACACATGTTATCATAATGTTTGTTGATAATGTGCTTATTTAAATTCAAAGGTATGGTTATATGAATCATCAAAGATGGAAGCATAAATTTCAAAAACAAAATACATAACACGCTACTTATAAATGGTTTAGTAATTAAAATTAGTGGTTTTCTTTAAAAATGTCTCAACTTTACATGAAACTGCACAATGGTAATTATGTGCAAAATAAGTATTGTGCGAGGTCTTTTGCACAAGATGTTTCATAGGTACATTGCACAATGTGGGATAGCTACATAGTCTTGAGTAGAGATGGCCTTTGGTAGTTGCACAAGTTTTTCAGCATGCAAGAATGATAGTAAAGTTGCACAACATATTTTACCCAGTTTCATTGCACTCTAAGAGACTGCAAAGTAATGCACAATAGTTTATTTATATTAAGGTGTTTTGTAACATGCAAAGCAATGAAATATTAATGAAAATTATTCCATACACTTGTCTAACTCTATCTATCAAACTAAATAAGTGCTATCAATGTCTAGGTGGGGCTCTAACACAAACCAATTGAAGAGAATTATATGTTGTTCACTTGGTGCAATAGTTGGTGAACACAAATTGTCATGTTATGAAAACATTATATATAAATTCCTTGATAAAGTCATAATTATTCTAAGGAAAATATAGATAAGTAAATCATATGTGATCAAGCATATGTATAACAAAGGTTGTTGAATGCTAAAGACATATGGTCAAGTGTCTGCATTGTAATATACAACAAAGCACTATATGAAAGTAGTAGAACCTTGAATCTTAGTTTTAACATTATAAAATGATCCATTTTATGTTATAATCAAGAAGGTTATTTTGTTGGATATTTTTACCCAAAACAGTTTTCCTAGGTGAAATTCATGTATGTGTGTCCTTATCATCATCTTTGTTTATTTTAGATACACATAGTAGAAGTCTCATATTTATTCATTTATCGTGTATGAATTATAACCTTTTTAAATTTCATATTAACATTTACAAAACAACTATATTCTACAAATAACCTAAAAATATTGTAAAGGAAAAGAAGCATTTATTGAAGCAAACAATTTTATTTTTAGACATACACCAAAAGACAATAGTTTGTGTACATTCTACTGGCAATTCTTCAATAATTGAGGTTTGTTATCTTGGATATTTTAATTTTATAGGAGCTTAAGAAATATTAATATGACTTAAATATTATACGATTCAATGCAGATTCCATAAAATATGTTATTTTCTTGACAAAGCCTAGAATGTTAAAAGCATTACTTTACCAATCATTAGTGGATCCCAATCACTATGTGTCTCTTTGATAAGAAAATATTTTTTCCATGTAAATGCTATACCATCATGTCCTGAATTCAATCACCATATGAAAATTTATTATAATGTATTACTTATGTGGCTAGTAGCTATCACTTGGAATGATTCCCTAGAATCTAACTTATATTACACAATCCATTGGGATCCAACCATTTTATAACTTCAATATAATAAACAACACCATTATATCTCCCATGCCACATTAAATTATAAGGAATTCATAATTTTACATGGCTTCTATAACCCATGTCTTTAAAATGATTTCTATATTTAATCGCTTTTAAACAAAATGACATAACCCCATGTACTCACTTTAAATAAGGTGGTTATAATTTAATTTGAAAACACTTTCATTTTATTCCACATTAGAATTGTAGTTAAGTTTGTGACTTAAATTTAGAATTGTATGTGTCTTTAAATGAGGGAATTTTTTTTATTGACATTGAAAGTCTTTCTATTTTTTACTCATATAAATCCTTCACTTATAGTTACTTGGCTTAACCTTAGGGATAAAATATTTCACGTGGGACTTCCTATAGTTTGAAATTGAGAGTCTTTTATGTTTTTCCCACATATTTTTACTTTTTAAATGCTCATTTTGCCTTTTACTTAGTCATTTTGTTTGAAAATTTGCATACCCATGAGATTGATACTTTTATACAAAGCAAAACCAAAATTCAAAACAACCTCGAGCTCCCAAGTCCCTGATATCATGCCATATATCATGATCCCATTCACTCAGGGCTCAAAGGTTAATTCATATAGTGAAGTCCTGAGGACCTTTCAAATCCTTAGGATTATGACGCATGGATCAAAAGTGTGATTGATAGACCAAGGAAGCCTTGGGCCAATGATCCTACCAAGTGGTACAATCACATTGAATCTTGGCTTGCATAAAGTGCACATTATGTAAAACAAAATGGTCGGAGTATATATATAGAATAAAGTGAAAAATAAAGAGTATATAGTCAAAGTTGCTTGACTAATAAAATAAGGAACAATGGCACATTCACATTTAATTGGGTGACCAAGGACATTATTTTGATCACATACTTTTGACTTTTCCAGATTTGCCTTGCATATAAAATATGATGAAGCTGAGATTGAAGACAATAGATATAGAAATGAATTTGAGTAATGTAAAACTAAAAGATAATGTCCAAAGTATGATAAAAAATTATTACAAACAAAATTACTGTAACCTGTAACCCTATATAAATACTAAAGTTAGATGTGGCCCTAAGGAGCAAGTTATGGCTTAATTTTCAATATTCAGATGATTCAATGCATCTTTTAAAAAAATAGAACACAAAGAATTGAAGTTTAGATTGGAATGACATGCTTTCAACAGGAGACTTTTTTGGTCACTGAAAAAAGTGGGTTGGAAGTTTACAGCACTACTAAGCATTTTATATAAGTATTTTGCCAAATGAAATCCTTTGTTTAGAGGATTTTTTTCGAATAATTTCTTAGGGCTCAAAATTTTAGATTGCATGGGACCATTTTTTTTTTTAAATTTCCATTTTTTCTAAATTAAACTTGCCTAGAACATGAGTATAAACCCCCTTTATTAGACTAAATGGGGAAAAATTCAAAACCAATAAATCCTAACACTATTTCTTAAGAACCTATAAATACAAATAGACATTACATGAGATATTTATAGTGTTGTGAGGCTCACTGGCCATGGCTTAGCAAGACTTCTATTGATATTGGTGTTTAAAAAGGTGACCTACTCAAGCATGCTCATGTACCTTAGATTTTATTGAGACAAGTACCATAAATGATTGGTAAATATTTGTTCTCCACTATGCAGCTAGGAAATGAGGTGCTTGAGAGGAACATGAGATTCAACCAAAACTAAGAAATAACTTATGTATCTCAACCTTTTGGGATTCCAAGTGCATGAGATATTGCCACATGATGTGATCTCAGCTCTTAGAGGTCTATTTGAATATCACCTATGTTCTTCACTCCTATGAGCTCTGGGTCCACTAGATACTACCATGTGGCATCATCTCAAGGCTCAAGGAGCTTCCAAGACTTAAATATTTTAGATATTTCAAGGGTTTTAGGTCAACTAGATCACACCATATCGCATGATCTCAGAGACTCAAGTTCCTTAGAAAATGAAACATTTTTTGACCTTTTGAGGGCTCTGATTCAACACAATCACACCATATGGTGTGATCTCATGGACCAAGATAAATCGTCCAACTTAAAAACTATTTGGCTTCCGTAATATCCAAACAGCCTTTGCTCTTGATGTCCCAACTGAAGATCTACTTATGCTTTGTCATCTTTCTCGACACTACCACCTAACATACTACAGCTCTATCAAAGAATCTACAAGAGTATAATCTCTACGAATTTATATTCCACATATCTTATAGTAAAAAGCTTTCAAGAAAAAGTAATAATCTTACAAGAATGCATATGTATGTTCAATTTTCATGTTGCCTTCAATGATGGACTCCTTATCTTGAACTTCATATGGTAAATACCTATCATCAGCAACCTACTCATGTCATTTCATAAATGATGCAACTATTACCTCAACATTATAGTGTTACTTTCAAACTTTGGGTAAAATAGAAGGGCCTATAGATTAATTGGTTGTTGTGTATAAAATTGATGGCTTAGTAAAAGTTAATTCATGTATAAAAACTTATTATGGGTCATCTCAGTCTATTTTGAACTTCAAGTGGCATCACATTGCTAATAAGGCTATAAATTATTATAATTTGCCCAAATAAGTGACAAAATAAATATTACACCCTTTGTGGCATGCACCATGAAAGGTGCACCTCATTTAAGACTCAGGGCATTCCAAGATGAATTTTTTAATATTGGGGAAATAAATTATTATACTAACTTTAAGGTGCCATTTCATCAATTTTTGTTTCAAAAAACTTGAATAAATATCTTAGAAAATATCTTCCCTAAAAGCATGATGGTCTCCTCTTTCATTTCACTCTTCTCCTTTAGGTGTCCTATTAGGCATGTCATGTTATGATGGTGTTTGACTTATCCAAAGAGAATTCATTTGCCTTCACTCAAATGATTTTACTTAGGATCTTAGAAAATCTTTTCCTTTCTTCTTATTTAGTTCTTTCAGCGCACAAAATATTCTTTTTAAAATTCCCAAAAGCCTTGATTAAAAAATCCTGGTTTATTTCTTTATTCTCCTCAAATGTTATCCAACATTGGAATTTCCACCATTTTTATTTCAATGTGAAATTAAATATCCCAAAAAGAATTTTCTCCTATGCCTAAATCCCAATAAGAGCCTAAAAAAACCGCAAGTATGTTTCCCCAATATTAAGTCTTTTATATGTATTCCTTCATTTAATCAACTCTACTTAGCTATTTTGAAAGGAATATGAGTTTGGCCTAATGCCATTGAATAAGGGATTGATGCAAATAACTTTATGGACTCACCATATCAAGACAATTATCTTTTTCACATGTCTTAGGCTGATTTAGGGTGTTATTTATATATTTGAGTCCAAGACATAAATAACAATACCAAGATTGATATAGCCCCAATGCTATAAATAAATATCGTAGCCCTTAATTTTCATAATCACTGTGTCAAACCTATTTATTTATTTTTCAAAAAGGTTATTCTCATTTACAAACACTTAAAATTGATAGATACTTTAATATATAGAACATTTAATTATGATGATAATCATTCTATTTTTTATCATTAACGATAATAAGGTAGCCATTTTGTACAATTTAAGGTCATTATTTTCGTATTCACATAACCATAATGACAACTACCACTACTCAATTGATCTACTTAATATTTACTCAACCATCGGTCATCTATGAAAAAATAGACTTACTACAAGATAACTCCATATATATATATATATATATATATATATATATATATATATAGACACACACACACACACACACTAAATATTGAATCATATTATTCTTTAGTAAGGAAATTCAGGGAGAGATGTTTTCCTTCTTAATTCGGTGAATTTGACATGAATTCCAATCAATGTTTCATTTGAAATAATTAAAAAAAAAAGATGTTGAAATCTTAATAAGTGGAACCATACTAAGCCATGGTGGGGACATCTCCTTAGTTTTTGGAATCTATTGTTGATAACAAGTGCATATATTAACAAATGTTTATTAAGATCATAAAACATAGCAAGTATTTGTATCTCATCACTGAGAACATAGGATCCAAGAGTACATATAAAAGAATGAGAACTCATCATTGCTTTTCATATGATATAAGGAGCATATGAAAGAAACAATAAAGTTATTTACAATGTGAGGCTCCTATATCCCTCGCTCAAGATTCCAATATACCAAGCATGTGAGTTATATTTTTTAACTCAAATTAATACAAGTAGAGATAAAATAGATTCCTGTGTCTTATTATGCTCAAGCCTTCAAACATAATATGTTTCATCGTTAAAACTTATATTGTTGTATATATGTATAATGCCTTTCTTAAATAGATAACAGTGTTGGTAATTTTAGTACAACAATGCCATATCTCATTCATTATTCTAAATAATGACTTTTTACAATGATTGTATGAGTATTGACACCATGAGAAACCATAGGTGTAAATATATGTCAAGGTAAATGTATAGATCTAGAATTCAGTGACTAGCTTCCACAATAAAAGACTTTATATCATTACAACGACCCTGAATAGAAAGAACACATAATAATTTGCTATATTTTATCCCCAAATAATTTTCTATACTCATTGATAGCTTACCACAATAACATTAAAAATCAACTTTGAAATAATGAATTGAATCATTGCATAAGAAATTTAAATCATAAATGAGTCATTACCTATGCTTTGAATAAGAATTGTTGCCTTCCTATACCAAATCACTATTTATTTTTTTTAATACACACAGTTGATGCTTTAAAATAGAGGTTTACTTCAATTGGTATTCATTTCACCATAAAAGAATATAAATAACTTATGTTCATATCTATAGAGACAACGACTTAGAAATTGGGCACTTTTGTATTAGATGATTAAAATACTTGGGTATGTGCATGAAGTTGGGGGACAATTACATGGGCATAACCCACTACGCATATGCATTATTGTTATAACATGTATGTGTTATGGATTGGAATACCTGAACCATAACGCATATGTGTTATAACATAACACGTACATGTTATGTTTAAATATAAGAATGCGTACGCATTATAAGAACATGTACTCATTCCTATATACAAATTCTAAAACTACAAAACAAAACAAAACCCTCAACTCCTGTCATTTTTTTCTACTTCCCATTTGTGTTTTGGTGTTTTACGATCGTATTTTAGCTTGTAGATCTTCCTTTTTCCCTGTAACTCTGATTTTGATTTGCAGATCTTCCTTTTGGCTTGCATTCAGAGATCGACAATGCCATCATGAAGAAGAGGTAGGTTTTGTAGATTAAATAATTTTTTTTGAATTTTTTGTGAATGTAAATTGCTTAGTTTTATTTTTAATTTTTCTCCAACAAGTTGGTATGATCTGCCCAACCCTCCTAAACCCTCTACCTAACCCTCTTATAGTTCTACTAGATGCCCCAAGCAATCAAGAGGATATAGTTGCTCACATAGTGGAGAATAAAATTGAAATTGAGTTGATAATTAGGACAATGAGGGATCCCACTTCCACGAACACCCAATTGACCTATTTGGCCAATACCCTAGAGTTAGTATTAGGTCAATTTAACTCGATAACAAGTCAAATTGATAGATGGAGGTCATATAGGGATAGTTTTAGGGATTATTATGCTGATAAATTGTCATCATCTGAGGTGATTAATAAAGATATAAAAAAATATCAAATGTGTGCCTTATTTATCGACCCGACCACCAATGCCCCATTTCCCATAATTACCAAACATTTCTCGCTCCACTGATGCCAAAACGATTTGATTAAAGCTAATTTTTGGGGGCAATGGTGGATAGTGTTTGACTATACCCCTTGTAATAACCATGAGGTCCCTTTATAATTTTTGAGGAAACTCTATTACAAGTTTGTTCATAATCAAATTCCAAACTACTTTGACTATGGTGAGTTTCAGAGACGAGGGAAACGATCCATGCAGGATCAACTAAGTGCACATCATGCACCTAATTGACCTACAAGGATCCATACCCAAAAGAGCCACTTCATTTGGAGATTCCCTCTGTGGTGATAAAGGCTGTGGAGATAGACACTTTACATGCTATTAGTGCACTTACTGATACACTCATTCATCATATGAGTAGACTTTCAGAGATAAACTCTCAAGATAATCTATCTAGTGGTCATACCTGACCCCACCCATGTAGATGTTATGGTGTTATGTACACTAGACCTTCAGATGATGATGGTGGTGCTTCAAGGGGCTTAGAGGATATGGTCTTGACTGATGAGTTGTTAACACACACATTTGGTTTGGATACGTTGGGAGTCTCTACACATATGCAAGTATCTTTTATATAAATTTAATGTTAAATTTTTAAGTTATATTTGCAAATTAAAAAGCTAAAAATTAATTTACACATTTACATTGAATAATATATGAGTTTTTTATATTCTGAGAGGAGATGTTGCCTTCGACATCACAACTAAGTAGTGGGACAACCCCTACTACATCTATCTATGTCATTACAACACCATAAACATTTACAGAGGTAAAATTTCAATTGAATCTTGTATACTCTAGATGTACATTCATACACCGTAATTGCATCATTGGTAGATTTTGTGTAAGAAAATATAAAATACCTAATATAATTTTGATGGACTTTTTATTGTTTTATGTATAAACATGGATTGGCATAAATTGTTAAAAACTAATCCTCCATCTCAACTATGTTTACAATAAGTAAAATAGTGATTTGAACGTTTACTTGATATCCCATTATATGTAGTTACCATAGAAAGTCAATCCCAATCAATAGGATTGGATGTGTGTGTGTGTGTGTGTGTGTGTGTGTGTGTGTGTGTGTGTGTGTGTGTGTGTGTGTGTGTGTGTGTGTGTAATTCATTTGATAAAAGTTATTTGGTATAATATATTTCTATCAATTTCCCAATCGAGCATAACATGTCTTCATCAATATGCACACCACTCCTTTCTTTTAAATATTAGCCTCATAGCCAACCACTTGAGTCCTTGTTATCCTAATCGCATATAGTGGTTCAATCTCTATGATCGATATCCAAAATGGTCATAGCTAGCAATTTAATTCCCATCTTGATTCCATCCGAGCATAATAATTTCATCTCTATCCATGGAGTTATAAATTTAGATTGCATAGCCTCTTAATCCCATTGTACCTAGTAATTTCCATTAGTTTGTTGGGAGAGTGCCCATTAGATCCCATTGGTTTGTTGGGAGAGCAAAGACTATAAACTATAGCCTATGTGTATATTGCATAGGCCTTGTGACCATATACAAATAGGGGACCTCAACCTTATATAGATAGATGGGGTTGAGTAGTTTGTTACCACCACCTACTTAGGGGGGCAAAAGACCTACTATATCTAGTTGGGGGAGAGGTGTAATCTATATCCATGCACTTTCATCACTCGAGTGACATGCCAACTCTACAAGACTATAACACCTTTCATCAAGAAAGTCCCACTAAAATGAATATTGAGTGTCGATAAGACTATAGTACCCTTTACTGACCTCAACCTACTTGTATTATATACATATATACCTTCCCTTGTAAAAATTGATGGAAATCTAAGGATAGATAGTTGACCTAATGTCACCTATAGGGCAACAAAAATCATGCACTTGTAAATAAGACTATCCACTCACTCTTATCTCTACAATATTCAGTTTTATTTTCTATATCTTTCTTTAGATTTTCATGAGATTTATCTTATAAGGTTCTAGACCCTCTTAAAAGGTTCAAGTATAGATGTCCCCCATAAAATCAACCTATCACTCTAGGTGTCTTAACTTGATTAAACTTCAGTTTACAAACTTCTCAACAAACACCTGTATAGGTTACTTGTCTTATCACAATGACTATTTCTAAGGGCTTTTTGATCACACCAATACTCAAAGGACTATCCTCAACTATACCAAGTCATTGCCCTAAGAAAATTAGGCTTAATAACCAAGTAATCAGGTCAAAATCTGAAATAAACCTCAGCAAAGCTATACAAGCATCTAAACCAATGTATATAGGTACATATCAAGGATGTTTCAACCCCTGACTTACATTCAATGACTCAATTTCACAAAACTCACTCAAAAATCCTCCTCATTATCTTGTCATTCTCCCTCATGAAACTGGCATTTCTTACCTTCAATGTGGTGTCACAAGTCACATGTTGCACATATCCACTTGTCATATTCATGCTTCCCATGACCTCATTAGATTTGTTCATATCTTATGTAAGAAAAAGTTTTTTATCAATTTGTTTAATCAATGAATTACCCAAGTTATTAATTATTATCTTGTTTGTTTAGCTGATGACTAGGGTGGACACTCCTTAATCACTGTGAGCCAAGACAGACTCAAACGTTATTGCTGTAATGTCATCTACACAGGCACTCATTGAGGTATGTATATTCAATTATAATTTTGAATTGTAATTTAGTACTTTTGTTTTGATAATTTTACTATATAATTTGGCAAATTTAACTTATATGCACGAATGTATTATGTATGCAAGTTTGTCATATGACATTTGATAGTTTGATTCAGATGACTACTATAATAGCTCCTATTATTTCTTCATCATTTGGCATGCCTATCCGTGCAGCTAAACTTGGCACTGACCTAGTCGAGCATCAATGGTAAATTGAGGAGGACCATGAGATTGCTTTAAGTGCATGTTTAAATGATTTTTTTATTATATTTTAAAACATAAGTTTCTTAATTTGGTTTCATATATACTTGTTAATTTTATAATAAGTTTTTTATTTCAACAGGTTTGGCTATAAGCAAGCTACGAGCATAGTACCCATAGTCAAACCTTGGAACAATCCATGGCATTCAGGATATTTCCATTTACAAGAAGGGCATCCCAAAGAGAATCTTCTTTAAATAAGGTAAAGATAGGGAGACTATTTGATGATTAGGATGTTGTAGATGATGTACATTTTTGTATGCCTATATGCCAATGTACACATTTGTGGCATTACACATGTGTATATGATGTATTCACCCAACATTAGATACTATGTTGTTAGACATGATGTAATTTTTTGTATGCCTATATGGTAATGCATGTATTATTGACATTGTATGCCTATATATGGCATTCATACATGGCATTCTTATTTTGTACATGAATATTTAAGAAAACTAATGAATTAAATTTTGTTTGAATCACTTGTGTTCAGATTATTATGAAATATTAGTTTTGAAGTATTCTTAAGGATTACAGTTGTTATGAGATTGAGAATAACTTGTTAGGGTAGTGTTGCAAATCAGACCCTTATAAGAAATAAAGAATATCAGTGATTACATTTGAATTATGTTTGTATGTTGATGCAAAGGTATGGAGGAGAAGTCTAAAAAAACATCATTAGTTGGTTCTAAACTCAATTGATCACATTCATTTGCTATGGTTTGATTTAAATCTTCTTTCACAACCTAGCTCCTCTTTTGACTCTTTAAGCTTAATTTAGCTTCTTACACCTAATACTTATTTCTTATACTCTTAGTATCACCTCCTTGATGGAATTGACCTCTATCCATACATCCTTTACCTCATTTCATTCATGTCTCATTCACAAACTTCCTCTCAATATCTTTATATTTTCTTCCTAGGCACCTTCTTTGGGTCTCAAGGACCAAATCTTGGTCTATGTTTCAAGAGCTCAACTTGTTGTCACATATCATCTTATATGATCATAACATACCTAGTGTAACCCCCTTCAAGTAATCAAACAATATAATACTCTCATTCCACACCTTATGGACATAATGCTCTCTCAAGGCTTGTAGCCCTTTTTTACTATATTTTTCCTTGTATGAAAAAGTTATGATTGCTCAAGACATTATAAGGGCATTTATAGGTACACTCTATCCTTTTCCATATATATGTCAAATTTAATAGCCCAAATCAACCTCTAACTATCACTTCTTTCATTATCCTACCCTCATTTATGCCTAATTAGCTCTATTCCAAACCCTCAATCCTAGAATCCATACATAACCATAAAATCTTAGTTTAAAACCTTTTGATTCACCTTGTACATGTATAAGGGAGCAAGATTATAGAGTTTCATTAAATTTCCATGGTTAAATCTCTAAAAAATGCTCGAATCTTCCTAATCTAGGGTTTCCCATGGCCTGTACATACTCTCCAAAGGACCAATTTGACCTTACCACTAATATTTTTTTCTTGAAAACATCCTCATGACATATAAAACATCTCATAACACCTTTCCAACGATCAAAAAACCAACTTTGCCTTTATGCCTTTGAGACTGACTATGGGAATTACATGAAGTTTGGAGTGTGAACACCCTTGAAAGGTTTTTAATAGGTTTAAAACCATCTTACTATACTTTTCAAATACTTCTCTAAGCTTGTAACCTTCAAACGCACCTTAAAATTCTAAAAAGTATGCATGCATGAATAATGACCATTATGAGACATGGAGGGGACTGTGACAAAAACGTGAGAATGTATACTTGTCATATGACATTATAAATATTATTTATGGGTATAGTGGGTCATTAATACCAATATTACCAAGTTTCAATTCATTTGGATATGTAATTTGTCTTGTAGACCATTTTTACCACAATTTACCTTGAGTTGCCTGCATGCTTCTTTCATGCCAAAACTTGTCTTTCTTCAAAGTTTTGCATGAAACCCATGAATTTTATCACTTATATAGGAAAATATAGGTTTCCAACATCATATTATAAAGTTTTAAGACCTCTCCAAGGCTTAAACTACTTCTTGGCATCCAGAACTGATAAAACTTCTAGAAATCTCTAATGGTTGCCTTCTTAACTGCAACAGGGATGTGTCAAAATAGAGGGAAATTTCACTCTTTCTAAGAGATTTATTATGGTATGGGATGTTTTTTTATGTCATGGAGACCATGATTTGACTCAACTTGTAGATGCCCCAAACTGACCAATTTCTCTAAGGTAGGCTCCAATGTTGACCGTGATTTGACATAGGGTTGACTATACTAAAATATTGAATAGTTTCCATTGTCAAAAATATTAAAAAACATATTTAATGGGCATATTAAGTCATAATGAGCCTCTCCACCAAATTTTATGATTAGATCTAGCATATTTTGGCTTGTAGGCCCATTTTAGCAAAAGCTAGTGACACATGTCTACTTGGTCAAATTTCACAAATGAGTCATCATCCTATTTTGCCTTGGTTTTTGATTTAGATAGTTGAGTATAAGTCTACAACTAATCATTCCAACTAGTTTCAATGTACTTGATGACTTGATCTTCAAGATTCCCTTACTAATTCAAAATTATTCTTTGATTGTTGGGCTTACTAGTCACTTGACACATGTACCTATTTGTTAAATACATAGAGACACTTTTATTGATTGTGTTATACTACTTCATTATAATTTTCAATAATTCTCTACCTCATTACATTATTTTATTGACAAACTTGCTTGTAGTCTCTTCACTAGTTTTGACTAGGCACAACCCCTTGGGTTCCAAGGACCAAATCTCACTTTAGATTTCAAGAGTACAATCACAATGCTTGAATGGTCTTAAATGGTCAAAACATGCCTGCCCAAACCTCTTTCAAGTGTCCAAACCTACTTCACCTTTGAATAATTATCCTTGGCTATTCACTATCCTTCACACTATCTAGCCCATTATGTCTATAGGACCATTCCTTGGTTTAAGCTGCTAAGAATCAAATTCATTACATTGATGGTCTTAAGTGATCATGACACACTTTTAAAAAAACTTCTCAAGTGACCAAACACTATGTTCCATTCTTGTTACACCTCAAAGTCACAATATTTTATTTAGGTTTGTATCCCTATTTTCACTATTTCTCCCTTTGTTTGATTAACCTACGTCTTTTATTGAATATCTAAGAACACTTTAAGGAACCCTATACCACCCTTAAACTCCTCACAAAGTTACAACACTTTACTATTCTCTTGTTTATCACTTGCTTTGATAAAAACTCCCAAACTAGGCCTAATTGGACCTATTCTAACCCTACAGTCCTCAAAACCATACCTATTCATACATTTTCACTCCCAAACCACTTTCATCAGTTAGAACACATATAATAATGCAAGATTACAAAATTTAGACCCATTTTGATGGTTACATCTATCAAATTCTCCTAAACCCTAATTTTAGGGTTTTTAGGCCCTATACAGACCCTTTGAGCACTTTAAATTCTATATCTTGAATGATACAATGTCTCAAAGGCTCAAATCCTCACCAAAAGTTCTATCATAATATCCTATACCTCGTACAATAGTCTAAAATCCTTGATCCGTTCTAGGCTTAAGACATCAATTTCTCAATTGATTGTGGGCTAGAATTGACTGTGTATAACAGGGATGATACTAAATTGTTGTGTATTCAATTTCCATTAGTATTTAAGATAACACAAGGCCTTATTTAGGTCAAATAAATCTTAATACACCTTTAAAAACTCTTAAATTTCCTCTATCAAGTTTCAATTCCTCCTATTCATGGAATGACGTGTTTATTGTCATAATGTTGCCTGTATAATACTAAAAGTTGACATTGTTACCTTAGGGTTTCAAAAAATGGTTTATTCCTATAAGAGGCTATAATTTCATCTACTTAAACACTCCACACTATGTCATTTATTAGGCTCTTCTTGTTATATTATTGATCATTGTCCAAGCATAGGTTCACAGACCTATCTATCACAACCTGCTTGTGTGCAAGAACGGAATATTTTCCATCATCTACCATCATTTATACTTGACTAAGATTTCTTACACATTTTTCAAGTGATACTCTAATCTAACTTATATTTTTAGTTATCTTCATGTCATCACAGGGTTACTACCATGCACTATTCTACTTCTTTCCTAAAATACAACTTTTTGGCAGTGAAGAGACAACTTGTTGACCTCCAACTAGCAACTTTGCCTCTAGTATTTTAAGGTGCAAATCCATCTCTTTTAACACATCTAAATAGTCAAATTACACATTTTTAAATGACCTTGACACCTAATTCCACCTGCAAGTGCATTTTTACTATTATTCTGGAGCATGGAAACACTAACAACAAATATTGTTAAAGTTGAAGCTATGGTCTGAGAATTCAATTTTCAATGTTTTTTGGATAAAAAATGGCATTTCCAACACATATAAATGGGTATATAATGTCTATAACTAGGTTTTTGGCCTCCCATCTAGCCCTATTGACAAATCCACCACCCATTCCAGCCTTAAGAACGTCCTTCCCAATACAAAAAAGATGTTGATTTTTAACCTAACTTCAGGCATGCATAAAACCAAAATTGTAGGTCATATGGAGGAATCATAATATTCCTCATGTTTATTTTAAATCCCTCTAATTTCACCTTGAATTTAGTGTGAATCACCTCTAATATCAATCCATGGTAGAAGTTGCAGTAAAGGGTCCTATAATGCAACTTTTTGGCAATGAAGAGACAGCTTGTTAACCTCCAAATAGTAACTTTGCCTCTGGGACTGATAGGTACAAATCCACCACTTCAAACATGTCTAAATATTAAAATTACATATTTTATAATGACTATGATACCCAATTCCACCTACAAGTGTATTTTCACTACTATTTCGAAGTATGGAAACATTGACAACAAATGTCAAAATTGAAGCTACAGTCTAAGAACTCAATTTTTGGTGCTTGTTGGCTGAAAAATGGCACTACCAACACATCTAGAGGGGAATATAACATCTAGGAACAGATTATTGGCCTCCCATCTGGCCCAAATGATAAACCCACCACCCATTTTGGGCTCAAGAATGCCCTTTCCAATACAAGAAAGATGTTGATTTTAAGCCTAACTTCAGGTATGCATAAAACCAAAACTGTAAGTCTTATAGAGGAACCATAAGATCCCTCATGTGCATTTTAAATCCCTATAATTTCACCTTCAATATAGTTTTAATCACCTCTAAGAGAAATATGTGGTAGAAGTTGTAGTAAAGGGTCCTAACATACAACTTTTTGGCAGTGAATAGACAACTTGTTAACCTCCAACTAGCAACTTTGCTTCCAAGACTATCAAATTAAAATATACCCCTTTTACCACATATAAATATGAAAATTACATTTGTTTCAATGACCATGATAGCCAATTCAAAATGCAGGTGTATTTTCACTACTGTTCCAGAGCATGAAAACATTGACAATAAATGTTTCCAAAGTTGAAGCTATGGTCTGAGAACTCATATTTTGGTGCTTGTTGGATACAAAATGGCACTACCAACACATCCACAAAGGTATATAACATCCATACCAATTTCTCAGCCTCCCTTTTAGCCCGGTCGACAAACCCACCACCCATTCCAAGCTCAAAAACACCCTTCCCAATACAAGAAAGATGTTGATTTTTAGCCTAACTTCAAGCATGCATAAAACCAAAATTATAAGTCATATGGAGGAACCATAAGATCCCTTATTTACATGTTAAATCCCTATAATTTCACCTTAATTCTATTTTTAATCACCTCTAAGTGCAATATGTGGCAGAAGTTGTAATAAAGGGTCCTAAAATGCAACATTTTGGCAGTGAAGAAATAACTTGTTGACCTCCAACTAGCATCTTTGCCTCTGAGATTTTTAGATGCAAATCCACCACTTTAAACATGTTTAAATATTCAATACATATGTTTTAATGATTGTGACACCCAATTCCACTTGCAGTTACATTTTCACTACTATTTTGGAGCATGAAAACACTAACAAATGTTGTCAAAACTGAAGCTATGGTCTGAGAACTCAATTTTTGATGATTGTTTGCTAAAAAATTGCACTATTAACATGTCCAAATGGGTGTATAACATCTAGGCTCAGGTTCTTAGCCTCCCATTTGGCCCGATCGATAAACCCACCACCCATTCTGGGCTTAAGAATGTCCTTCCCAATACAAAAAAGATGTTGATTTTTAGCCTAACTTTAGGCACACATAAAACCAAAAATGTAATTCATATAGAGGAACCATAAGATATCTCATGTGCATGGTAAATCCCTCTAATTTCACCCCAAATCTAGTTTGAATCACCTCTAAGAGAAATCTATGGTAGAATTTGCAATAAAGGGTCCTAAAATGCAACTTTTTGATAGTGAAGAGACAACTTGTTGACCTCCAACTAGCAACTTTGCCTACAAGACTGGCGGGTCCAAATCTACCACTTTAAACACATCTAAATAGGAAAATTACACATGTTAAAAGTACCATGACACCTAATTCCACTTGCAGGTGCATTTTCACTACTATTCCAAAGCATGGAAACACTAACAAAAAATGTTGTCAAAGTTGAAGCTATGATTCAAAAACTCAATTTTTGATACTTGTTGGCTAAAAACTGGCACTACCAACACATCCAAAAAGGTAGATAACATCTAGGACTAGGTTCTTGGCCTCCCATTTGGCCTGATTGACAAAGCCACCACTCATTCTAGGCTCAAGAACACCCTTCCCAATACAAGAAAGATGTTGAATTTTAGCCTAACTTAAGGCATGCATAAAACCAAAATAGTAAGTCATATAGAGGAACCATAAGATCCCTCATGTGTATAAAAAAATTCCTCTAATTACACCCTGAATCTATTTTGAATCACTTCTAAGAGCAATCTATGGCAAAATTTGCAGTAAAGGGTCCCAAAATGCAACTTTTTGGCAATGAAGAGACAACTTGTTGACCTCCAACTAGCAACTTTGCCTTTAGGACTAGCAAGTGCAATTCCACCACTTTGATCACATCTTTATAGGAAAATTACACATGCTCCAATGATTGTGACACCTAAATTAACCCACAAGTGCATTTTTAGTAGTATTCTAGAGCATGGAAACACTGACAATAAATGTGTTTGGAAGGCTACAAGGATAAATAAACTTGTCATGAGAAATTCTTTAAGAGTGTATAAATGCCAAGTAGTTTTGGTAAGCTTCTCTTAGCTTCAAAATTATAAAAATATTTACAAACAGTGCCAACCACATGAAGATGAAAGTTGATTTGGCAACACTAACCTACAAAAAAATGTTAGTAAGTAATTAAAGATGAAATTTATGCACGTAGTACCTAAAAAATCAAAAACATTTGGTAAAATTGATTACATCTACATTTTACAAGTCAACATACTTGTGCATTTCAATCCAATGAACCACTTGGATCTACTCTAATCTTGATAATATCAAAAACAGCTTCATGGTCTGACTCATGAACTTTATTCTTATTTCTTGGCCTCCCATGATATTTTTGCAATTGAATATTCATTGCAAGAACCAAATTTGAATAGTGTAAAATCTTCCTGTGAGTTTTTATTAGCTTGAAATAATTATATTATTCATCTTAAACTCAAAATGCATTACAAGGGCAATTATATATCCAAAACTATAGCAAAACAATATCCTAAAATATAGGATGGTGCAATAACGATATACCTAAAATAAATGTTAGAGGTAAAACAAATTAACAATAAAATAATAATATGCATATGGTAAATTAATCACCTTATTAAAATCTAACATTCTCCCCTTAATTCAACATAGCTTGAAGTGAACAAGAGAGAAATTCTCTAAATACCTCAAATTTGTCACGTGAAACTGACTTGGTGAAGACATTTGCATGTTGTTCTTCTGTCAGGCAATATTAGAGTTGGATGTTGTGTTGTTGAACATGTTCACGAATAAAATAAACTTGCACCTCAATGTGTTTTGTGTCTTCATGAAAGACTAGATTACGAACAAGTTTGAGAACACCCTCATTGTCATAGTACAGGATGGTAGGTGTCTTTTATGGTACTCCCAATTCTTCCAGTATGCAACATAACCATATCACTTCATATATAACTCCTCCCATAACATGATCTTCTACTTTAATGTAAGATCAAGAAACAAAGTTATCTTTTTTGCTCCCCCGGGATATAGGACCAGATCCTAAAAAGAACACATATCCAAAAGTGGATTTTCTGTCATCAATATTTCTTGCATGATCTAAGTTAGAATATCTTATCAAGAATAAATTGTCATTCTTCTTATATTCTAGGATGAATTCCATTATACTCTTGATATATCTTAGTATTCGCTTTACTGCTTTCCAGTGAGACATCTTTGGCTCCTACATGAACCTAAAAAGATAACTAACTACATAGTTGATGTCTGGCATAGTATATGTGTTGAGATTAGCTACTAAGAGGGGGGATGAATTAGTATAAAATAATGGACATTCAATTCCAGAACCCATTCAACATTTTTTAATCCGATCTAGCAATATGAACATGAAAGATTAAACATCCAAAGCATGACCAAGAGCATACATCATGTGAACACATCATTTATGTGGGAAACCCTCTAGGGGGAGAAACCCCACTCTCAATATTGAAAAAAAATGGACTACATTCTTATAAGGATAATACAAACATGAGACTTTATACCAGCTCTAACTAATCAAGGAGCATCCACCCCTCAATTTTGTCCAGCTCTAACTAGACCTTTAGCTAGCTCCAGCTAGCAAGGAAGCTACAACCCCCTAGGTGATTAAGCACCCACTCAACCAACTTTACTCTGATTTCCACCAATACTTTTATGTCTTCTACACCTGATGATGACCTTCTCTTTCTCTAACACTTGTAATATTTCTTCTCTTCTCAAGGCAGGCACACCTAACTCATTCGCTCAACCAAGTCACCCTTTAGACTGTTAGGTCTAATGACTTGTTAGCTCATGAAAATGATCAGTCAAAGATGATTTATATTATTCATCCTATGATGGTCCTTAATGACCCATATCTACTCCTTGACTTAGCTCTTCCCTTTGTTTGAATACACTATGCTCTCACACCTACACAAATAGGCTAATTTGACCTTGTATATATATCACTCCATCATGTAACCCATCTTGGTCGGCCAAGATACTTCACATAATTGTCTTAACCTTAAAAAATATTCTCATACATGTCATCAAGTTAACTCGAACACTTCATAGGTCGTTCATACTTCAAAACAAGCTCAATCCTCCTTTATATCTCAATTAGGCCTAATGCATTAGCCCTTATATGTCATTTGCCACATATGACGATATCCATAAATAATAGCCCTCACCAATGCTTAAAACACATAAAAATTACCTATATTAGATAATTTCTCACTACCACATAGGTCTAAAACATCTGAAACTCTGATTCATACCTTAAACTAAGCCTTTTAGACTACTCGCTAATAGGTCTAGAAACCCAAAAAACACAGTCATATAGAACTGAAGCATATAGAAGATTTACTCAAATAAACACATAAAAAAACACATGGATATTTCCTACATGACTCAAAAAAACACCTCTAAATCCATTTTCACCTTCACATATCTCACACAGGTCCAAACCAACTCAAATAAATTGATTACTCAAACTGGTTATGCACACTAGAAACTTAGTCAAATATCTTTGATGACTCCAACCAAAATAGAGACAAATTATAAATAAAAAATCCATTTATAGAAGATATAACACTTATATAATATCACCAATCTCTTACTCACCTCAAACTCTACTCAAAATAGGTCAAACTAGCCTCTCTAAATAGGTCACTTCAGAGTGCCTACAAGCTCCAAAAACCAGTCATGATGAACATGGCATCTAACACTTGTGCAGACACTTCCTTGATCTTCCAATGCATTCATGCGATCCTCAAAAAACCTTAGAACATTTCAAATCACAAAATTCATATGCTTTAATGGCCACTGTTCTACTGCAAACCATTCTCACTGTCATGGTTTCTAATATCTTGTCTTACATAGACTAGTCATTTTGTGAGCTCCTTCTAGCTATTTTATAAGCACCATTAACACTTACACATAAGTGAACTAGGAGGGATAGGTCTTTAAATAATACCCCAAACCATTTTTTACATCCCTAAACACCTAAAATCAATCCTTAAATAGGTTCTCACTCTGATTGGCTTTTGTTCACTATTTGCTCCATTTCCACTCTAGCGACTAGTCAACTTAATTGACTTAGATAATTGACATAGTGAATATTTATTGCAAAAATAACTCTATGGACTTCAATAAAAAGTCTTGGCCTTCAATCTCCAATAACTCTTATGCATTGACTTATTCAACCTTACTTGTAACACTAAAAATTTTAGAAACAAGCATGTTTTTGTACCTTCTACTCACTGCCTTGACACACCACTACCACTTGGAGATGCCTAGAGGAGTCCTTTAAACCTTTAAATAGTCAAATGTGGTCAAACAATCCATTATAAGTCCTTTACATGAATATCTCTCCAATCTCTCCATTATGAGGGTTTATTAAGGGTTTTAACTAGTTTACATTCTTAACGAATGTTAATAAAGCTCTGTCCCTCAATCCACTACAAAATACTTGGAAAAACTTCTTATGTCCATGTGCCACCTCTCCCAAAAGGCTCAAGTCCCATGAAAATGTTACATGAACTAGTGAATTTTAAAATTTTCCTCTCAAGCTCAAAATGCACCATTTAAGACTCCTTTGAAGCTTCTAAACCATCTTTCTAACTTTGTAACTCAATATCTAACCTCAAACCTGATCAACATAATTTTACAAACTTTTCTGACCATCTCTCATGAAAAAACAAACTTCATCATCTTATAAACACCCTTTGACCCTTCATAAGGCCTCACAAGCCCACCTAGGCCAACTAGGCCAATGGCCAAACTATCTTGTAGACCACTAGCCACCTCTTGAAAACCATACACCTAACCTTTTAGCATCCTATGCATGTCCAACATGCATATGTGAAGCATACTAAGCTCTGCCAAGTTGGATCTTCTTCATGATTGTTCACAAGGACCTCATTAGTCTACCTTGCCTATTAGGTCGAGAACCACCAGGCCAACTTACCTCTTAAAGTTACTTGGAAACTTATCCACTGAGCTCATAGTACCTTAGATATCTTAAATTCACTTAATACAAGTACTAGAATCACCTATTGAGAACATACAAGTCATAAAACACTTACCTCTATATGCAACATACATGATCAAGCCCACAAGGCATAAGATGACTTGCACTCCACCTGAAGACCATATGAGAATACTTCTCTTTCTAGGATCATACCAAGAACATATCAAATTATCTCTCTCCAAGATTCATCCATATTAGACCAAGAGCACTCTCATACCACTTTGTCATCACCAATGCCACTTGACATCAATGACAACACATCACTGCCACCAATCTCCCAATAATATGTTAAGTAAATAAGACTCCAAAGCAATTACCGATAGACAATTGTATTTATTTATGGTGAAGGATTTGTATGAGATAATTGAAGCCTTATATCCATAGGTGTAGCAATTGCATTATTGTCCATCATCCTAAATTTCTTGAGCATTGTCTTGGCATATTTCATTTAGGACACAAAGATGTGGTGTTCCTTTTTCCATACTTCTAATCCAATACAATAGTGTAGAAGCCTGAGATCTATCATGTTGATTGATTGGTTAAGATATTTCTTGGTTGCATTTATCATCTCCATTGAATTGCTAGTGATGCCTAGATCATTGACATATACTACAACAATTACAATCTCTCCCCCTTGTTATTTAGGTAGAGATTTGGATCATAGGGACACCCCTAAAATCCATGTTGGATGAGATGTTCATCGATATTCATGTACCAAACTCGAGGATCCTTTTTGAGACCATACAGAGATTTTATTATTTTACATACTTTTCCTTCATTATCAGGTGAGATAAAACCTTATGGTTGTTTCATGAAATACATACCCTATAAGATGGAAAATGGATATATGAATGTTAATAATGTAGATCAGGCATTTTCCTCATGTAATGGATCATCTTATATGTCTAATAACATGGTCATTTCCTAAATTTATTTAGCAACCATTCCCCTTCATGCTTCTATTGCTTCTACTATTGTTAATGCTTCTTTTGATTCTTAAACTATTGTGTTTGCTTCTCTAGTTTCTCAGCATCCTCCACTTGCCTCTTCTCAATTATTCAAAATACTCAGCACAGTTCATAAATTGCTTTTATCCAACCATATATTTATTACAATACTCCTTAGAGTTTTTCTTTACAAAATGCTTCTATTATAACTTATTCTACTACTTTTATTCCAATTTTGAAATGACTACTATTATGCATACATTATGGGACTTACAAAATTATATCAATGTGTTATCATAAGGGTCTCAAAATCCAAATAATAAGTTTACTTACAATTATATTTCACTTAACTCCTTGGTTTATGAAGTGCTTGCATCCCCTTTGCCAATAGGATTTGTATCTCCAAATTTTAAATTATTCAATGGCAAAGAAGACCCATCTCATCATATCAAATTTTTTATGCCTCTTTCTTAGATTTTTATCATAATGATAAATTTATAAATAATTTATTTAAGAGAATATTAAATTATTATTCACATTATTGGTTTTTACACTTTACATGTAGATCCATGCATTCTTTTATGACACTAGTGGATGATTTCTTGTTTGTTTTTACATCAATATTGACATGAAATTCACCTTTCCACAAATAGACCAAATTAAACAAAGAGCGAATGAAACTAATAGTGAGTATTATTTAGGTTAAATACTATGGTTATAAAAATGACATATAAAGTACCTTATAACTTTAACTTCAAAGCCTCTCCCCGAAAGCTTGCTTCTAAATATTAAGGACAAATTGAGTTTCAACACTTACCAATCTTTCTCTGAATTTTTCCATGTGGTTAGAAACTTTAAGGTCATAATTTTAGAGGGAAATATGCTTAAGTATGGGTCTTATGCCTTGACTCCTAGTGGAGCTAAGTTTCAAAGCAAAATAAATTTTAAGGCCAAAAGTAATGAGAATGCCTTTCAACTGAAGAGTAAGGAAAGAAAGTGGTCAATGTTATGGAATAACTAACCAATAGGCTCATATTATCTTATCAAAAGGATCATATGCAATTTACAATATTAAATAAAATTCCACAATAAGTGTTGAAAAGATTGATTGAGTATTATATGATCACATTGGCTTCCATTAGAAAATTGGATTATTCAATACCACCTCCAAAGTATAATTACACAAATGCATTCTACGATCACCATAGAATTACACAAACTCTTCAAACATATGCATTACCTTGAAACAGAAGATCTAATATCTTGTTAATATTAATCAAATTCAAGTGCATAGAACCAACACTAATTTGATTGAATTATTAGATTCCCCAAATCAACATTTTAAAAATATACACCAACTAACTTCTAAACCATAGTGCTTAACCAGAAGATTGAGTAAATGTTTGTATGATAGATAAAAAGGATAAAAGGGAACTATCACAAACTTTTAATGCTTATTCACTTTATGGAATGATGAAGAGCAACCTAAGACAAAATGAGGTTTTATCATGATTGAAAGCTTCATGATGGTCATTCTTAGTTTGATATGGGTGAGAGAGGTCATATAGGGTCCTCTAGAAAGTTTAGGGGTCTTATAAGTCTTAGATTGGTGTGTTATTAATTCTCTAGAGATTTTTCAACAAAATGCATAATTTAAATTTTTTATTTTTAAACTAGTCCTAGAGTGATGTCTTGGGTTTGAGAGAAATGTAAATGTTAGTGAATGTTGGCACATGGTCATAGTTTGTCCTAGAAGGTGTGTAGATTTTTTTCAATGTATAAATCATGGCAAGATGCAATATGAGCGAAGAAATGCATTTGTAACTGCCAACCTACATTGGGATTGGTCTTGGAAGGGAGTTTCTTGCACGATTTAGCATTGAAAAGGTGATAATTTCATGAGAGTGAGAGAGAGTTAGGTATAAGAAGATAATTCAGAGGTATAAATAGGTGGATAACCTCAAGAGATATCAATACAAGATAAATATTCAATGAAAATCTCTCTATTTTGCAATTTTTGTATAACACTATTGTATGTGACATAATATCAATGAATAGATAATATTTTTAGAGTATATTTGAGATTTTAACAAGATTATTGGTAGGTAATCATTTATATATTATTATCCCCATTTTAAATTAGTAAATTCTTGCACTAACTTACATGTTTAAGTCACCATATACAAGCTTTTGAGCTCTATTTTGGATACAATCAATAAGTGAGAGAATAATAGAGACTTAGAGAATGAGTATAAAGTTTTGAAGGTTAGGAGTATAGCAAGGAGTTCATGATTATTGAAATAATTTTTTTAAGACTAAATATATCCATTGAGAATATGAGATTCAACTCCACTTGCATTACTACCAATACATAGTCCTCCTAGAAGTAATTTTGTCATGTATAGCCAAGAAAGATAGGTAAATCATGTGTTGATGATGGTTATGAAGTAATATTGAATTATTTTGGATCAAAACCTTAATTAGATAGTCTATTATTATTAAGTCTGATCATTTTGGAAGTTTAGATGCTCGTTGGAAGTGTCATAGTTAGAAGAAACATACACACAATCCCCTGTTATAGTTAGAATTATGTATATTTACATATTGGAATGTTTTCATGATTAATCAGGACTAAATAACCATTGGAGGAGTTGAAAATAACTTGTTCATGCCTTATTTAAGTATCATAAGTGTTTAATATTCATTTTATCCCATTTTAAATCTCGCGACCACCTACAGGCCTGTTAAACTAGACCTAAGGTTTTGGAAAAGGGAAACGTGAATAACTACTATTTCCACCAGTCAAAATTCATGAAACTTGGTGATACATTGTATTTTTATGTTATATATAGTATTAAATAGTTTTTTGACACTTAAAATACTGTACAACATGGTATCCATGACTGTGGGAGTGAGTTAAGCCTAAAGAGACCTAATTTGTGAAGAGGTGAGTTGAGTTAGTTGACTTCCCTTGAGAGTTGCGTCTTGAAACTTATTGTGAAGTTGTAAGGGATTAATGGGTATCTAAAAGTGATTTTATTTTTTTTTTAACCTCATTAGTTTGTTCAAACCTAGGAGCTTTGTACTAAAAGAGGGCTAGAAGCTAAGAGACCTTAAAGAGGAAAGTATAATTTGGTTGAGAGTTTAAGCTTGGAGATTGTATATTATGATTGTGTATAAGACTTTAAACATGTAGATGAATGGGCATATGAGACCTCATGAGAATATAAGAACCATGTAATCATGAAATAGGCTTTTGGAGCTATGAATATATATGTGAGAATGAGCAAGTATGAATCAAGAATGAAGAATAGAGTTTTGAAAAAGAAGTAGGAAATGATGATGTTGACAAGGAGAGATAATGCAAAGGATGGTGGAGTGAAGATAGATATTCAAAATAAATAAGATTAATATGCATGAAAAGAGGCTTATGAGTCTAGTGAAATAAGAGAATTGATCAAGGTGTCAAATGACAAGCAATGTACCAACAGGGTAATGCAAAGTTATAGATGATTGAAGGCCTTAAATTCAAGAATCAGAGTTAGGTAATGAATGAGGAGGTAGTAGGAATTATTCATTATAGCATTCAATTATTAATGTGGTTATTGGTTTTATAAGGAAGAGGGATCTTCTTCCAATTTGTGTTTCATGATAATGAGATTCTAAAAGATAACTCCTATAATGGACCAATATTCATACTAGCTTTCATAGTTGAATGTCCAGGAGAAAATAATACATCTCCATCAACCCATATACAATAATATATCACATCCCTAGGTACATAGCATTATGATTGACAATAGGTGAAATATTAATGTGTGCATCGAGAAGTTTATCAATGGTTTTAGATTCTATCAAACAATCTTAGCAATTACTTCAACCATTATTTTGGGATATGATGGGACTACCAGAGAGTTGCTTGGTCATATGATCATACCGATGTCATTGGATCTTAAGACAATTTTAAGTTTGTTTCATGTGGTGCCAAATAATGGATCCTATGATGTGTTACTATGAAGATCATGGAAATATCAAATGATATAAATCCCATCCTTTCTACACAAATGCTTACAACTTGTATATGAATATCAAGTTATTACAATTCATATATAAGTCTATTACCCTTCACAAAAACAAGTTGAATAAGAGGTATTACCTAATGAAGTATCAAAGATTAAATCTCAATAAATAGGGCATAAGATTGACGAGTTTTAGATTGCACCTACAAAGGCATGTATATCACAACCTCTTGTTCCTATACAAATAAAGAAGCCAAAACATGATCCAAGTTTCCTAGCTAATACTTGTGTGAGGGATCAAATTTTTATGAAGGAAGGTACATATGACAAAAATGTACTACTTTCAATATTCACGGATACCCTAACATCCTAATTTCACTTATGATGATACATGTGCTTCAACTTATATGGAATATATGATGATTCACTTGAATTTGATTATACTATTGGTTAGTTTTGTTTAATTAATTGTTTATGTTGGCAATTGAATATATATATTTTTCATGTATGTAGTTTTTTTGGTATATTACTGGTCATTTTTTAAAGTTGCTTATTTCCATCTTTTGTTTGCTTTATTTTCCCTATTTTTATGTCTAGCATATGAATTTTTGGAATCCTTGTTTCTTACATAATATTCTTCTATGTTGGGTCACCTTCCTAGGTCCTCCATTGTTATCTTGTAACTTCATTCCCATTTACTCAACTTTCCCACATTTATAACTTTGTCTTGTTCTTGATTTTGTGATGAGTAGTTGTTTATATTTGTATCTTTACCTCCTTTTATTCTTGGTAAATGATAATCTAATTTGTTTGTTATAGTTCTTTTGACAATTTTATTAAAGTTTTTGTATTTTCATCTACATCAATACATTGGTGAGTTGGTTTTCTACTATTTTCTAAAAAATTCATACAAGGTTTCTAAAAGTAGCACATGCAATTATTAATCTTGTGATTTAGGTACTGGGTTGCATCATTTTGTATTAGAGTACCATGGCCTAGAGGGGAAGGCATTTAAATTGGGTAGGTAAAGGTAAAATAAATGCAAGATATAATAGAAATGTTGAATATGAACTACTAAAAATTTTATATGCCCTTGAGGCTAGGTTGATGCATGAGGACTCATAATAAGAACAAGAAGTTCAAAGGGATTGAGTTGGACCCATAGATCCTTTGGAAATTCTAATTTTATTTATGTCCAAATAAGGAACTAAGGTTAAAATGGATGTCTCTTAGTTTAAAGTTAAATTAAATCCATAAATGTTCACAGATTGGATTCAAGAATTAGAGAGTTAATTTGAGATGGAGGGAATTAAGATGAGTTATCCATGATGGCTCAAATTTGGGGAATAAAAAAAGAAGTCTTATGCTACTCTATTGTAGGATAACCTATAAAATGTTAGAAGGCAATGGAAGGAAAAAAATATAATGTGGCGAAAGATGCTAAAGTATTTAAAAGCTATATTTATGCCCTTTGATTATCACCAAAAGCTATTCAAAAAGTTTAAAAATTTAAGGTAGAAAGAGATATTAGTACAAGGTTATATCGAGCAATTCTCAAGGCCTAAAATTAGAACTAATTTACAAGAATATGATGAGCAGGCAATAATAAGATACATCAATAGACTCATGTTATAACTACAAAATGATTTAACCCTACTCAAGGTGAGAACCATGGATGAGGCATGTCAGTATGCCTTGAAAACAGAGGAAAATTTGAACAGGAGAATCAAGGTGATGAGTAAAATGGGTGGTATAAATTTAAATAGATGAAGATGAATTTCTTCCAGAATTACAAAGGAAGAAAAAAAGAGGAAAATAAGGAAACAAATACTAATTATGGTGGTAGAGGATATGTTAGAGGAAGTTGTATAGATAGAGGTCAAAAATGGTTAGCTATTGGAGACTCTTGAAGTGTTACAATTGTGGTGGGATTCATAAAGCCACTAAAAATCCTGAAAACCCTAGAGTTGTCAATGGATCCATGATGTCTCAAGAGGAACCACAAGTAAATTAAATTGAAGTATAGATTGGAGATAATTTGATGTTACAATGAACCTTGACGTCAAGAAACAATGATACCTCAAAAACTAATTGGAGAAGAAAGAGTGGAATTCTAACAAAATGTAAGTGTAAACCAAAAGTTTGTATGATGATTATAAATGGAGGATTTACTTACAATCTGATAAGTAAAGAAATGGTGAAAAAAATACACCTTTCTTGTATTCCAAAATCAAATCCTTGTAGTATTTATTGGTTGAAAAATGATCATATTATACTCTTTGATAAATCTTGTTTTATTACCTTAAAAATTGGTCCTTATGAAGGCAAACTAAATGCAAGTGTAAACAAAAAGTTTGCATGATGATTATAAATGGAGGATTTACTTACAATCTGATAAGTAAAGAAATGGTGAAAAAATACACATTTATTGTATTCCAAAATCAAATCCTTGTAGTATTTATTGGTTTAAAAATGATCATATTATACTCTTTGATCAATATTGTCTTATTACCTTCAAAATTGGTCCTTATGAAGGCACAAAGTGTTATGTGATGTGGTGCCAATGGATGCTTGTCATTTTTTGTTGAGAAGGCCCTAGAAATATGACCAAAAATTATTTCAGCATGTCAAAGAGAACACTTATGAAGTACAACATGAGGGGAAGATTCATATTTTAAAACCATGGAAAGATTAAGAAGCATCTAAAATATATATTTTATAAATAAGTTATAAAATTTTCTAAAAACAAACTAAAGGATAAGTTTGTTATCTATTATGCCCCAGAGAAGAAATGGGACATGAAGGGGAACTCCCACAAGAGGTGTAGAATTTTTTGGCAAAGTATTATACAATAACTGTAGTGGAATTACCAATAGGCTTCCCTCCCTCATAAGTTATTATGGTGTAAGGATCAAAACTTTCAAATCAAGCTACTTCTAGGTCAACTCTACAAAATAATGAGGAGATGAGAAGGCAAATCTCATAATTTCTAGAGAAAGGGTTCGTAAGGGAGAGCATAAGTCCTTGTGCCCCACTAGCCTTACTCTTATAAAATAAATAAGGAAAGTGGATAATGTGTTTATATTGTAGATCCATCAATAATATCACAATAAAATATTGATGTCCATTACCTATAATAAATGATATATCAGACTACTTAGTTGGTGCTAAAATTTTCCTCAATATTGATTCGTAGAGTGGTTGCCATCATATTTGCATTCAAAAAGAGGATGGATGGAAGACAACTTTCAAGACTAATGATGGGTTGTATAAATGGTTGGTATTTCCATTCAAAATGTCTACTACCCCTTCAACTTTTATGTGCTCTATGAACTACGCATTTAGACAATATATTGAGAAATTTGTTATAATTTATTTTGATGCTTTTTTTATTAATAAGTAAAAACCTATTAAGAGTATTTGAGGTATTTAATAATAGTGTTTGATACACTTAGTGTAAAAGTTATTTTTAAATATTTATAAAAGTGATTTTTGTTGAGATAAGTTGGTTTTCTTGGGAAGTGTGATTTCAGTTGATGAGGTAAGCATGGACCCAAAAAAGATCAAGGCTATACTTGAATGGCATATCCCTCAAAGCATAATATATATGAGAATATTTCATGGATTAGTGAATGGTTATAACATATTTATTATAAATTTCAATGGTAGAAGTGCTTCATTAACTAATTTCACCAATGGAAGTCATTTTCCTAGACTCAAGCAGCTAAAATAAGTTTTGAACAAACTTAAAAAGAAGGTGGTGAAAGCTCCAATTCTTGCCTTACTGGAATTTGATAATATTTTTACCATTTAGTGTGATCCTTAATCAATTATAATTATGGAAATGTTGAGTCAAGATGGTAAGCCATTTGCCTATTTGAGTGATAAACTCAATGACACCAAAAAAAGATATGGTACTTATGATAAGGAATCGTATGTTATTATCCAGTCATTGAATCAATGGAGGCACTACCTATTGCATAGAGAATTTATTTTGTTGATATAAAATCAAGCACCATAATATATAAATACAGTTTCCAATTTATCACATAGGCATGCCAAAATGGGTCTCAATTTTTTAGAGTTATACATTTATAGTGTAACATGTGACTAGAAAGAGGAACATTGTGATTGATTCTTTAAGTAAGAGATATCACCTACTAGTCACAATGACCAATGAGATTTTTAGGTTTGAATAAATGAATAATATTCAATTGATACATATTTCAGCAAAATTATTAGTACTCTCAAAAATCCAGCAGATGGAGGCAAGGAGTTTAATAATGAATACTTATTGACTAGTGTAATTTTGTTTAAGGAACTCCAACTTTGTATTCCAATTAGGTCTAGGAGGGAGAATTTGATTAAGGAAATGCATAAATGGATTGGGATATCACTTTGAAATGGACAAAACTTACAGCTTGGTAAGTGAGAATTTTTGTAGCCTCTCTTGAGGAAGTACATCAATAAGTTTGTTTCTACATGTAGAGTTTTCCAAGTTATTAAATATAGACAAAAAAATGTTTGGTTGTATAAACCCTTAACAGTTCTTAAAGGATCATGAATAGAAATTTAAATGGATTTTGTCTTGGGACTACCTCATACTGAAAGAGGTAATGAGTCCATTTTTTCTATTGTGAATTGATTCTCTTAAATAGACCACTTTATTCCATGTAAAAATATTGTTGATGTGACTAAGATTGTTGATTTATTTTTTAGAGAGATTGTACGCTTACATGGCTTGTTTGAGACTATCACTAGTGACCAAGATACAAAGTTTCTTAGTCACTTTTGGAGAACCTTTTGAAGCAAGCTTGACAATAAATTGAAATATATTTTAGCCTATCACCCTTAGATGAATAAGTGGATGGAGGTTGTAAATAGAAGATTGGGAAATTTGTTGAGGTGTTTAGTTAGGGATAACCCAAAACAATGGGATTTAGTCTCATCACAATTATAGGTTGCTTTCAATTATAACATTAACAAGTCTATAGGTAAATATAATTTTCATATTATTTTTGGAAATGACCCAAAAGGAGCAATGGATTTAATTAATCCTCCTGAGGGGAAACACATTAGCCAAGATGCAGAGGATTTTCAGAAACATATACAGATGTGCAATTACAAGTTAGAAAAAGGTTGAAAATAATAAATGATCAATATAAAAGTAACACATAATTGCATCAGAGAGAAAATTTGTACCAAGAGGGCAAGCTAATCATGGTTTACTTACGTAAAGAAAGGTTTCTTTAAGGCACTTGCAACAAATTAAAGCCAAAGAAAATTGGATCTTACAATATTCTTAAAAGATTAATGAGAATGCATATTTGATAGACTTACCTGAATAATTTGGCATCAATCCTATATTCAATATTGTAGATCTTCCCTATCATGTAAGCCTAGGAGGAGATCAAGATTGGAACATGTTTGGAGGATGAACTAGACATTTTCCAAAGAAAAAGAGAGAGTAAATTAAGAATATAGTGGACACCAAGGCTACTGCTACAAGGTCCAAAACTTATAAAATGTATTTATTCAAATGGAAAGGATTACCAAAGTCCAATAACTCCTATATCATAGAGGAGAAGCTCATGAAGTTAACAAAACTAAATTTTGTTGAACAAAGAGGTTTAAAATTGTGAAATAAGGGGAGGCTGATGCACAAGTGTTCATATATGTCTCTCTCCCTTCCTATTTTATTCTTGGCAAAGCATAATCCAGTATGGTAGTTACAGTTCTTCTAATAGTTTTATTGACTTTATTGTATTTTCATTTGCATTAGTAGATTGTTAGTTGGTTTGATGTTGTTTGATAACAATGCCATATAATGTTGTTGAAAGTATCACATGCAAGTATTGAGCTTGTGTTGCAAGTAGTGGGTTGCATCATTTTGATTCAAAATCGGTTATGATGTTGGTATCCATTTTTATTGACTTCCATTGTTGGCTTATGCACTGTCAGTTCTCTTCAACTTGCATTACATTTATTTCTTTACTTCAAATTATATTGTTTTTGCTACATTTTAATTTTTTCTTTTTCTATTTTTTCCTATGGTTTCACCTTTTCCATTTTATATCCATTGTTTTATTTCATTTAGGTTTTCTCTTTGTGTTTATCTTTTAATTGCTTGTCTCTCTCAAGTTTTGCTTGTTTTGTCCTATCCAAAAATCTTACACTAACTTCCACATGATGATAATGCATTTATATTTTCAACATGACTCTAAGCACAAATATTTTTCATGGAAGTTTTAGGTTACCATGGATATCCCTTTGTTTTTTTCTTTCACCATTGTTTTTATTTATGCAATTGGTTGATTTCATTGATTTATATGTGTCTTTTGAAATTCCTCTATATTTATTTTTTTACGTGATGATTGATGCTCACCTTAGCATATCATGGCTATGTTAGAATATACATTGTAGATTCATGATTTTATGCCTATTCGAAGAGGTTATACTGCAACTATTGATATATACATGTTAATGATGAGATAGTCAATATAGATGTAGGATTTTCATGCCACAAGTATATGTACATGATTAAGATTTCACATTAGCTTGAGGGCATATCCCATGCTTGCTTCAAAAGCATTATGAGGGAATATCTTGGTACCATTTTAGGTTATATCTTTATCATATTGGGCTCTCATGTGATTTTATACTCTCTGGTATATCTTGTATGTCGGATGTTCCTTATATGTTTATTGTTTTCATATACATGTGCATGTTTTGATGCTTATATTTATGTTTGTTATATGTTTGATTGCATAGTTATTATACTTTTTATATACTTCTTACCATGGTTTCAATGTGTTATATGTCTCCAATGTACATGCCATGTCTACCATGTGTTTGATGTGTTGTCCTTTTCTCACTTTGTCTACTATGTGTTTGTTGTTGTATTCCTACTTCTTTATTATACTTTGTGTTTAATGTGCTTCCTTGCCTGCCTTGTATATTTTATGTTTGTTTTATTTTATGGTGTCATGATCTATATGATATACATTGCTCTTATTTTTCCATGATTCATATCATACATATGTTCTCTCGTTAATTTATGTGTTTACATGATCTACATGTGCATCTGTTCAGGGCAAATCTCCACACTTGTGCTTAGCATTAACATATCTTTTGCTACACTAATTGTTATGTGTTGCCCATGTGGAGCATATTACTCATGTGCTTATATTTCTTAAACATGTTTCCCATGTTTGGTATATTACTAATGCACTTAGATTGCTCACATGTTTATCATGTGGATCATATTACTCATGTGCTTATATTGATTAAATTTTTCCCACACAGGGAATCTTACCCTTGTGTTTATATAGATTACATCAAAGACCTATGTGGGGAAATTCATTCATAACATACACGCTTCTAAGATGATATTTGACTATGTTAGACATAAATAATTTTAATTTTTGCCTTAAATACAATGTGCACACTATTTTTATTTTGAGATATGTGCTTCAAATGTTCATCCCACATTTTAAAAGGAGGCATATATTCCACCCATTTTTTTTTCCACACTACTTCACTCCTTACATTCTATATCATTTTTGTTCCTCTAGACAAGTGATATTGCATGTTGTTTATTCCTAGACATCTCCAACACATGGCACCTATTCCCATCATGGGATGCATTCATGATATTCCTTTACCCTACTCTCTTATATTACACTACATTTGTTTAGCCTTTATATTTGGTCACTAAAACTCTTACTCATTAACATATGCAGGGTTAAGCATAGGCTCAAAGACATGGGATTCTTTAGGAACATCTTTGTATCATTATAAAAATCAAGATGTTGTATAATGTTAGAGATGAAATGAATTCATATATGCATGCTCTCACACCTCCAAAAAACTAGGTATTTCATAGGAGTATTGGCATTTTTGTGGGAGATTTAGGAGTGTATAATTTGTATCTACCCTCTTCTCATTTTAATTTGATATTATGCATGTACACACGTATCAAAGTGAGGCATTATTTAGACACCTAAAAATTATCCTTTTGCATTTATTATAGTTGTAAATTTACATTATTATTGGGTGCATGTGTGGTTGTTGATTTTTTCCATTATTTATTGTTTATTGGGTGCATGTGTGTTTGTTGATTACTAGTCCATAATAGAAGGAATCCTCTTAACCATATAAGGCTTTCTCAATATAGTCAAATCCTAGAAATTCAAATGCCCATACCTTTCATGCTATAGTGTACTTGTGATATCAAACTCTATAAGTGCACTTTCCTTTTCCCTTTGTGGATCTAAAAATTTATACAAGCCTTTCTCACCAATCCCAATGGTAATAATCTTTTTATCTTTGGTAGTGACTATACATTGTTGTTTTTGAAACTTTACAACAAAATCAAATTCTGAAGTGATCTCACTAATTAAAAGTAGATTTTTGTTCATATCAGGCACATACCTAACATTCTTAAATGTATACCATATTGTACCATTAAAACTGATCTGAACATTACCATATCCCTTCATAAAATGAGTTTTACCATCTCCCAAAGATACAAATTCATTACTACTATCAATTTCAATAAAATCCACATACTAGTCCTTATGGCAAGTATAATGGTGAGATTCCCTTGAATCAAAGTACCAAGCTCGATCAACCATAGAATTACCACTGGAATCCATGAAAGAAAAATTAGGAGATATTTCCTTGCCTTCACCTTTAGATACATTCTCATGGTGAGCTCTCTTTCTAGGGTTAGCCATATCTTGTTGTCTTTTCCTGCAATCTTTCTTAAGGTGACCAAGTTGCTTATAGTAAAAACATTTCCACTTAGATATCTTATTAAAACCACTTACATGTGAAGTTTCTATCAGAGAACTAGTAGTTTTACCAAACTGCTTACCGTTTCCCTTGATGAAGAATGCACTCTCTGTAGAAGTAGATGTAGACAACACTACCTACTCCTATCATCTCTCCTTTGTCAATAGCAATGTGGACAAATTTTCAAATTACAAAGTCTACGTCTTAGCAATCATGTGCAAGGACTCCACAAATGACTAAAATGAAGGTAGAAGATTATGCATAACCAAAGCAATCAAATATTTCTCATCAATAGGATTTTGCACAGCCTTCAACGAATCACTGATGTACTTGATCTGTAATAAAACCTCAAAAATGGAGCCACCTTCTTGCATCTTAGTAGAAAACAACAAATTATTCAAATACAATACACTACTATCTTTAGAATTCTGATATTTAAGAGTAAGATTAGTTCACAAAGTTGATGTAGTGGTCACATTTTTTAACTCTGAGATTAGATTATTTGTTACTAATAGTTTTAATAACATAAGAGCCTCATGATGATGCTTATCATAGTCATCGGTATCAATGGCAAGCCTTTGCTCTTTATCGATTACTATTTGATCAAGATTTTGATATTCACATATCATCAAACCCTTGTGACTCCATAAACTAAATTGTTTGCCTATCAATTTCCGAGAATCTAGTAGTAATAGGTGTTGAATACTAGCCATTTGAGCTAGTTGTTCATGAAAATAATTAAATCAAAAAAACTATAATGATTTTTATAAAAATTCCTTCTATACACAGATTTTATATTGACATTGAACAACTCTACCAATTTTCAGCAACAAACTCAATACCGTTTGCAAGATCTCAAATTCTTTTCACTAAAATAATTAAATCAAGAAACTTACAACTCCAATTAAAAAAATTCTTTCTCCATCTGCATCTAAATAAAAAACCCAAAAAATGGTGAAAATTTTAACTTCATGGATGCTTCTATGATTATTAATCAGTAGTAGGTCCCAATAACCCCTACTAGCTAAAGTTTTGATTTATTTCAATTAAAAATAATTAAAATAATAAAACTTTAGGTTAAAATTTTCATGAAAATAATCAGCCAATTAGAAAATTGGCCTACCTATGAAACTTTAGGCACAGATTCAGAGCCTGTTTCTCAACAAAAGCAAAAATTGTCTACACCACTGATCAAGTTTGGATTTAACTCATAGTTTAGATCTTTGTTTCACTAAAAATGATCAACATTTGAATTTTATAGCTCTCCCCTAAACTATACGACATTGTACACCATAGGGTCATCCCAAAAAAAAAAACAAAGGCCTCAAAGCCTCTTAAACTAATCTGTCTGACCTCCTTTCAATATTATTAGGTCTTTTGATCCTCCTGAGTAGTTTTTTGATCTTCTGATTGAGCTCACAAAGTTATGTGATGCTTTCTCTCTCATCCAGCTCTCCACTAGGCACATGAAGCTCCTCCCTGGCAAGACATTGATTTGTCTGGCTTCCACAAACCTCCACTCAAGTTTTACGAACCATGGGCTCTAATTACCATATTAGATCGAGCACATAGATTGAAAGAGAATAAGCTTGTATTACATAGCACACATATATGAACCATACATGAAAGCCTATTAAATAGGCAAATAAAATAACCACACAATAATCATGGAGAGGGTGGGTGAAATAACCTACGTAGACTAACATAAAATAACTAAACCTGATAAAACAAACTAACCACTTAACCCAAGTGATTAAGGTAACTAACCATAGATCTATTACCTTAGTCAATAACCTAAGGTAAATACAAAATTATACTAATATTTAAATAAGATATAATATCTGAATTGAAGTCCATAATTAATCCACATCCTACAGTTACTCATACCCAACCAAACCATTCTAGAGGTCACAATAAAGCAAACATAGGATAATAATTGCAAGGGCCAAAATTACACCTACCAAAGATGGACATCTAAAAGTTTGATGGTATAGATGTAACCTCTTGGATAAGTCTCATGGAACAATATTTTTAAGCTTCACAATATACCAGAGAATGCAAACGTTGACATAGCCTCACTACATCTAGAATTTGAACCTTATCAATGGTATTAGTGGATGATATTAAAGGTATTGGAAGACCATCAACTCTATGAAAATAAATCTAAATTTGCCTTTGGGGTGAAGGAAGTGGAGTACTTAGGACATGTAGTGTCACATGAAGGTGTTAAAGTGGACCCTAAGAAGATTGTAGCTATAAAATATTGGCCAAAACCTAAAAATATCAAAGGTTTAAGAGGATTCTTGGGTCTAACAAGCTACTATAGAGTATTTTTTTGTAATTATGCTCACATAGTAACACCCTTAACAACATTATTGAAGAAGGATTCATTTTCATGGTCAGACTTAGCCACCCAAGCATTCCAACAATTGAAAGAAATTCTTACTTCCATGCCTATGCTAGCTACCCTAGACTTCTTTAAAACATTTGTGGTAGAATGTGATGCTTATGGACATGGCATTGGGTCAATGCTAATGCAATAAGGGCATCCCTTATGATTTAAGAGTCAACAATTAAAAAGAAAGAACTTAGTAAGGCCCACATATGAGAAAGAAATGTTAGTAATCATTCACGCAATCAAATAGTGGTGCCAATATCTCATGAGAAGGCATTGCAAAGTTAAGATAGATCATGAGAGTCTAAAGTATTTTTTGGAGCAATGACTATCTTTAGAAGAGCAACAAAAATGGGTCACAAAGATGATAGGATATGACTTTGAAATTATTTACAAAAAACGAAAGGAGAATATTATAGCTGATGTACTTTATCGATAGGAAGTAGAGGAAGTAAAACTTTATGCTATTTCTTTATTACAACCTATATGGGTAGAAGCATCATGAGTAGCATGGAAACAAGACACTCCAACCAGGAAACTCATATAATAATTGCAAGAGAACCCATTTTCTGTAGATAAGTACATTTATAAAGGAGACTCTTTATGGTATAAAGACAAACTCTTTTTGTGTAAAAATTCAGAATTGAAAGCTAGTATCTTTTCTCACATGCATGACTCACCCATCGGAGGACATTCTAGATTCTTAAAGACTTATCACCGTATAAAGAAGTATTTTTTGGGGAAGGCCTTAAGGGGGATGTATATAAATTTATGGTAGAATGTTTGATATGTCAACAAAATAAAGGAGAAATGATTAAGACCCCATGTCTCTTACAACTATTAGCCATTCCAACATAATGTTAGGAAGAAATATCAATGGACTTCATTATAGGCCTAACTAAACTGAATAATATGGATGTGATATTAGTGGTTGTGGATCGACTCACCAAGTACGCTAATTTTTGTGGGCTTTCTCATCCATTTCAAGCTAGTACCATGGCAGAAGTATTCACGAAAAGGGTATAAAAACTCCATGGCATTACTAAAATCATTATGAGTGATCATGACCCTATCTTCACTAGCATATTTTATATTGAACTATTTTCTACATGGGGCACAAAACTTTACCATAGTTTATTTATCATCCACAATCAGATGGCTAAATTGAAATTGTGAATACATGTCTTGAAGGATACCTAGGATGTTTTGCCTTTGCAACACAATAACATTGATCCAAGTGGCTTTCACAAGTAGAATGGTGGTACAACACATCATTTCACACCATGAAAAAGATGGCACCATTTGAGTCTCTTTGTGGCTACCCCTACCTTCTAATACATCTTATTTATAGGTTCATTTTAAAGCCCAAGCAGTCGAGGATCATCCTCAATATAAACAAGAAGTGCTTCAAGTCCTTAAGGAGAATTTGGTTGTGGATTAAAATAGGATGAATAACAAGTTGATTAACACCGCAGTGAGAGTTATTTTGAGGAAGTAGATTGGGTGTTCCTTCGCTTGCAACCCTATAAACAATGGTCACTTAAACAACATAAGAACATAAATATTACACCAAAAATTTATGGGCCGTATAAAGTTTTGCCCTAGATCAGAAGTCTCACTCTTAAGTTATAAATTTCCTTCTTCCAAAATTCATCCTATCTTTCATGTTTCATGCTTGAAGAAAGTAATTGGTTCCAAGCTTCCAGTCCAGTCTGAGTTGCTTAAGCTAGATGAAGAAGGGAAGTTTATTATGGTACTTGAGGTTGTTATCAAGACATGAATGAATAAATTACATAATTGTGCCATTTCTAAATTCCTTATCAAATGGAAAAATTTGCCCACTGAAGATGCAACATAGGAGGATGAACAATTCATGCAACAACATCTTGAGTTGATAAGCATTGAGGGCAATACTTTTCTAAAGTGGAAGGGCATATTACACCCCTAACCTTATGAGTACTAAGGTTATGGAATGGAGAAAATAACCTTTATCTTTCATTTATTAATTATTAATAGTTAGGCTGACATAATTAGAATGAATGGGTGTGGCCCTTCCCTATTATGGGTGTGACTCTTCCCAATTATGGGTATATGTATGGTAGAGCATGGATCTCCATAATCATCATAAGTTTCATTATTAATTTTATTTACTCATTTATTCTGATTATTGGATGTTCCCCCTTGAATTGGATTATATTTGAATGTTATTTTTGTTATTATAAAGAAATATCTTAACAATCACAGTTTAAATGTTGTTGAGGCTACTCATGATTGAAATCCAACATTTATAAATAATGAAATGAAATTAAATTATTTTAATTGCATAGATGAAACCTAATAATTTAGAGGACCATATATTGTTCCATCTGCCTCAATTACTCAAAGATTCATGAGTCATGTTGTTTCTATAAAAACATTGTTCCTTCTTGTCGATGTGGGTTTTATGCACACCAAAAATTCCAAAGGGGTAAAACCCTCTCATTTTAGGATCAATGATGAATCACTCCAAGGCATGAGTTATGGGTATTTAGTTTATAAATAACCTTGTGGTGGAATAGTGATTGAGCATAGTGGTTGTTTAGCTTGGATGGTTCAGATATGAATCATGTTTAACATCTAACCTAAAGATTTTAAAACCTAACCTATAGTGGATGGTTGGTATAAACTAAGGTTGATTAACTCAAAAAAACATAAAGTAGGAAGGCAATGTAGGGAAAATAAGAAGGGCTTTTATGATTCAAATTGAAGACTAAACCCTTCTGATCTGAATAAATACACTAGGTTGAATATGTGGCACTGTTTAATGTTTGTTATAATATAGCTACCAACACATGACACAACAAACATAGCAAAGAGCCTGAGGGGATATTTTTAGGAAAACCAATGATCGTAATCAAATATGATGTTAGTATTGAATTGATAAGAATAATCAAATTAGTAACATATGTTAAATATGATGTATAATAAAAAATGTTGATAAGACTAACAAACAGTCTAATTTGATCCTTGTAATAACACACACAAACTTCATGCAATAATATTAACCTTAATGTAAATTATTTAAGTAGAACACATAAATTTGGAAGAGAAAACAAATCAGCACAAACTCACAAAATGGTCACAAAATTTTCTAGCTTGTATTAATTCCATAAAAAATTATCCTATTTACAATGAATAGGAGTCGTGTGTGTGTGTGTGTATGTATATGTATGGAAATAACCTCATATTGTTGCATGTTTTACAAAGTCTATAAATAAATTAAGTCTTAATTTATCTTGTAGGCTTTGCATGTAAAAAAAGAAATTATCAATATACTAGAAAATATATAAATATCACACAAAAAATACAAAAAAATCTACTTTATGATGCCTAAGTAGTAGTTGTGGTAACTAGACTTGAACTCGTTGATGCTCTAATTGAAAGTGCTTGACCAAAAATAGGGGTTGCTAATGTATAAGAGACTAGAGATGAAATCGGCATTGTTGAAATAGAGAATGTACTTATAGTTGTTACTAAAGTAAAACTTGATTGAAGATGCAAAAGAACTAAAGTAGAGTCAACTTGAAAGTACACAACTCCAACTAAATTGTAGACCAATGTATATGTTGGAAAAATAGATGTAGTTGTCAGTGGTTAAATTAGAAATGATGAAGCTCTCTCTTGAGCAACCAATTACCTTTGTTGTTGTTTATTCCTTCTAGATGTTATTGAGCATGTCGTGAAATCTGAGTCAATACTATCAAAACTAATAATAAGGGTCTTAAACAATATGGGGATTCTACCAAATAATTTATTATGTATACTTGATGAAGATTGAAAATAATCATTAAGTCCTTTAGCCTGCTCAACTTTCCCTTTGGAAAATGTGATCAATTAAACAATTTGTTCACCTCTTCTATGAGAAGCATTATCAACCCTTACTTTGAAATTATCCAAAGAAGCCCATAGTTGTGTATCAAAAGATGCTTGATTTATTATCTAGCCATGTGTTGTATATATGTTATATATAAACATTTATTTTAGTAGCTCAAGCTCCTTACTATCTTGGCTTGTAAGTTGTTCAACCAGCTCCTTCATATGATTGTGTCATTCTAAAAAATCATCCCTTAAGTTATTTATATAATTTTAGGCCACATTCATATCTTTAAGTGGTAGCAGGTTCAACCCTAGATATGATTTATCCCTCACTACCCTAGTAATAAAGTTGTAGATACTAAAATCTGATTTATGTATCATCTTAGTCTTGTATACTTGACAAATACCTATTAGGGATCCCCCCTTCATTTTTAGGCCTACTTGCTACTAAAAGTCTTGCATTAAGCATCTCCTTGTGCCTAATTGTTTATCTTATGGTTTGACCCTATCATTTATGATGACCCATATCTCCTACATTGTACAAAAATCCTAAAATTTGATATATATCCTTCATTGTTAGTTTCATATCCTTAGCAGCTTCTTAGCCTGCCAAGTACTTGCATCCTACATAGGGACACTTGAATCGATGCAAGTGTCCAGATTCTTATCAAGTGTTTAGTCTTAAAAATTCATAAAAATTTAAATTCTTTTGAGTCCTATCGGTTAACCCATTTTTTTATTTAACCCTTTCATGAGATATTTTCAAAACATGTAGTATAAATATAAATCAAAGCCTACTCATTAATCATTTAGCAAATACTAAGCAAACACCTATGCAAGCTCAATCAATTAATTGCATAATTGAGTTCTACTTTCCTATTTTCAAAGTAGTCATATGAGCAATAATATTATAGGTCTGAAGCACTCAAATAACAATGCATGAGCAATATTTATCGAGTTACAAGCTAGATTATTGCATTCCCTTGCATATAGTATATTACACCCTTGTGCACACACAAACCAACACCTAGGGAATAATTACATGTGTCTAAGGCCCTCCTTGAAGTATTGAATATGTAGGCAATGCTCATTGACAAAGGGTTCCTTGAAGTCAACTCGACACTATGAGCCCACTAACACATTTTGGCAAGATACAAAGACTTAAGGTGAAGAGCTAGAATTTGATCCACTAACTGTCATCAACATCCTATGTGCATGAATAAAATATATCATAAAAAGGGTGATATAAAAATTATAAAGCTCTAGGTGGTAGCTCCAAAATACAGTGAATATTTCATAATGGACAGGTCTATTGGGAATAGGCCACTTGTATCAATATAATTATCTAGGCCTCCAAATACAATATTTCAAACATATAATAATTGGATCCTGATCTTGTTCCTACATGTTTCAACCTTTATACTTCTTAGATATACCTACGCATTTGCAAATAAGTTAAGTATTGTCTCTTCTTTGTGTTTTATGCAATCAAACTACTATTTTGAGTGCAATTTCTATATTTAGCATAACTCAATCATTTAATTCAAAATATTCATTTATTTGAGTTTTCAATTAATTGGCATACTTTAGAATAGTGTTATTTTTCCTTGTGTATAGATTATCCTACCCTTTAACCCTAAACTCAACATCATAATAAAAAAAGGGTTAAAATTTTAGTGAACTTGGTTTCTGTGTCTCCTTATGCAAACCCTAGTTTGATGTAGGGTTTTCCTGAAATTTGATTTCTGATTTCTAAACTGTAAATATATTAAAAATTAGGTTTGTATTTTTTACAAAAGAATCACTTATGTTCAATATGGATCCACCTAGTAGTTATATCATTATATTGTACATTATGGTAATCATTGCTTGTTATATTTCATACATGGATAAATTAATCAAAATTATAAAAAAAGGAGTTCTTTAAAACAAGATAAAAATAAAACCTCTCTTTAAAATTCTTCTTGTAATGACATAGAACCTATGCAACAAGGTCCTTCTAATCATAAACCATTAATCAAAGTTAAGGGATATGATCTTGTTGAGAAATCAAGCAATCCACATACCAAGATCTCAATTTTGGACCTTGTGAAATAATCAATTATTTATAAAGATATTTTCTATGAAGCATTGTGTAAAACCCAAGTACCAAGTGACATAACATTGGCTTCTTTTATGGATAGTACACAAAACCTATTGAACAATGCAAATCTCATTACTTTTGCTCATAAAAATTTACCCTCAAAGGATATCATTGATCAATACTTGCCTTTATCAATACAAATTAATATTCACAATAAAGGAAACCAAAAGGAATATATGCAATAAGTCTCATTGGCATATAATATTGCACATCACTCCAATGATGCTATACATAAAATTTCACTCTTTAATTTATTACACAAGTCCCCCTAATACAAGGATATTCTTTTGAGAACATTACTTGTGATAACCTTGCCAAGTAATGTGGAGCCACCATATGCGGCCTCTATGTTGAACTCTATCAAATGGACTAAGCATAGCATTTCCCTTGAAAATAAGGATTTACTACACTAACATACCAATGAACATTGTTTTCCTTTATCTATTCAAATATCTATTCATTCAAACATGGAAACAAAGGTTAAAACAACTACCAAAGCAATGGTCAATACAATGTCATATAAACCTAATCATTTCATCTTATCTAATGCACCTAGGATACAATTTACATGATTACCTAAGTCTCTAGATTAATTACTTAAGAAGCTTGTAAGGTGTCTACTATTATCTCTCCCTCCTCCCATAGAGGGTGATACGAGTTGACCTTCACCAAAAAGATATGATGAAAATGCCTATTATGACTATTACCAAGGCACTAGACATTCTACACATAGATATTACACATTGAAACACGAGATACAAGATCTCATCCATAGGGAGAAAATTACCTTTGATGATCCTCCAAAAGATTTAGTTTCACAACCTGGTGACTATTAGAACTAGAAGATATTTAACAATCCATTGCATAAACATTCTAAGAAAACTCCAGAAGTGTAAATGGCATATAATTCAAATCCTCCACTATATTATGGGAACCCATTAGATGGCGATATTGGCATACTTCAACACACAATACATCCTATAGTTTAAACGTTTTTTTTATCATAGTTCTAAAATTTGTATACACATAATATTTTCAAACTTTTATCGATTACTGACACTTTGTATTTTGTAGGAACCCATCGAGTCTCAATCTCTCTGAGTGCACACCTTAAGGGGTATATCAGGAAAGGGGTGGGGAAACCATTGGTGCTTTGTAGGATTGTTGTTCTTTTTGCCACTTTTTATCTACACACTTGTCTACTAAAACCATTAACCTTAAGCTTTTTCTTCTTTGTTGTACCCATTTCAATCATTTTCTACACTTTATCCTCTTTTTCCTCACCTAAATCCCATTCTATCAGTCAACTATACTGGGTTGACTGGGTCGACCTTGTACAATTTTAGGGTATTTTTCACTTAGGAGCTAGTTGACCTTTGGCCGACCTAGCTTATGTCCTAGTGAATAATTATCTAAAACTACGTTAGATCAATTAGGTCAATCCTATTGGCTGAGATTTTTAGAAGGGTTTAGTGTCAAATATGCCTATATATACAAGTTCATTTCCATCATTTATTATGAGAAGTGATAGAAGTAAAAGTGAACAAACATCTGGTTATTGCCCATTCTACTTAAGAAGTAAATCTTAGAGTTCCATACTTTCTTTGGAGATACGGATCTTATCTTGTAGAGAATTATTTTGGATGCATTGATAGGTTGTGTAGCCTAGAGATGATTTGTCTTTGTTATCCTTACATACCATAATAACCTCTTATGAAGCACCTCGGCCAAGGGAGAGATTGAGGCTCAACAGATTCATCTTCAAAGGTAAGTATTCCTAATTTTATTTCTCCTTTGTACAGTAGATAGATAATGCATTTATGCTTCTCTTCCATGTATTAGGATTCTATATACATTGACGTGAGTATATGTCTTCTATGCATGTTTAGTTTTATTGCTTTTAACCCCCACTTTATGTTACAAGCTTTGGTGAGCACTAAATTAGATTCAATTTTATTGTTATTAGCATAAGTGAAATATCAAAACCTAGGACCCCCTTAGGGTTATTGCATGATTATCTTAGACTAGAGGCTTTGGAACCCTCTTTATCATAGTGTATTGTGATAAATGATCCCCTAATTAGGTCTAATGGATCCCCATATTGGTCATGCCCCCTCTTAACAAATATATTCCCAATAAAAATTGTAGGTATGCTCTATTTTCTCTAATTTAGGATTGATTTATAGACATGTTGCATTTTTTATTGCATATATTCAAGTGAATATAACATGAACTAACCCTTTCAGGATTTGTTCACTTAATTTTCATTATTTTTTATTTGCCATACTAGGTTGACTGCATCGACATGGTTCTAACTTTTGTTCATAGGTTTTACACACAGTCACATCCATATGACTTTGTTATTTTTGTGCAAGTTCTTTTTTAGGTGTAGGTTATTATTTAGGTATAGGCTACTATATTGACTCAGTCAACTTAGTATCATTTTTCAGACTTTCAGACATCCAGTCTAGACTACTAGGTCAACCTAGTCGAAACTGTATATTTCAGGCACTCAACAATAGGCTCTAGTAAAGTTAGATCGACCTAGTCAACCCTATTAGTAGGATTTTTAGACATTTATCAAGGTTATTTAACAAAAATCTCACTTCTTTGCATCTTCAGACCCACCAAGGTTCCTTTCTATCCTTTTTCTCTTTCTCCTTACAGTCTTTATTTTAATAATTTGTGATGCAAGAGCATCACTACCTCTTGTGTAAATATTAGCCTAATTGTCATGTTTAGAGTCTTAGGAGGTTGCTATGGCCTTTATGAACCATTTTGAGGTCTTAGAATTGTGTTAATTTTAAATTTGTAATGCATTGGCATTTTCCTGCCAATTTGCTTTATTTGAAATTTTGAATGTTTTGTAAGGTTTTGGAGGAGTCTTAAGTGTGAACCTTTGGAAATAGGGTATAGGATTTAATAAAACCTTTTTACATACTTAAAGAACATGTAATTAGTTATTTTGGGCAATTATGTGGTGGTTACGTCGTTTAGGAACTTTACTCAATGTACTAGAGGAAGTTACAAAAGTTAGTTAAGAGTTGTATACCAATAAAAGAGACTGTAATTGTTTGTGTTTGTAGGTCATTTAATGTAGGAGTATGGTAAGGGGTTTGGATTCAAAGTAGAAATGTAGAAAAATCCCCAACCAGTGGAAAAAATACAAAGTTTATCTTATTGAAGACAAGTAATGGTGGTAAATTTTGTACTTAATGTATGTGGATGTTAAGTTGACTGTGCAAGTCAGTATTATATTAGAAAGCTTCAAATAAAAACCGCAGTTTTGAATTCTAATGTATGTGATATGTTCTATGCATGTTTTTATAATGGTTTTCAAGCATTGGTTCAGTGTAATCAATACTTCTTTGTGAATAATTTAACTTACAGAGATACCCCTATTTATGTGGTGAAAGAACTAAAGAAAGTATATTGTATGTGACTGGAAGTTTATAGGGGATTACAATAAGAACATCTAATGTTTGTTAAACTATGTCTATAGTGATCAAGAAACACCTTGTGAATTTTAAAACAATGTTTGGATATGCATATTTCAATTACATGTATTCAACCCTTGAGGTAAACCAAAATACCCTATTGTCTAAGTAGAAAAGATCATCTGAACTCTATTTATGCAAAAAAAAAGTTGAATGGAGACTGTTGAACTGTATGTGTAATGATTAAGTGACCTGGGAGGTCTTGAAGCATCCTTGATATATATTTCACTATTTTTTTATAAAGGTTTGTGGAGGAAATTGAATGTAAACCCTTGTGCTACCCATGTGAATAGATGAAAACCTGAACAAGCACATTATGTGAACTAGAACCTATGGAAGGTAATTTGGAAGGATTTATGGTTGTAAGATTTTTTATTTTTTTATTTTTAATACTCTTGAGGAAGAGAGAACACTTTCTCATGCTATACTTGACAATGAAACCTAACTCAATCTTGTAACATACCCTATCTACTTACTCAATCAAGTCATTCTTGTGGAAAACATGAGTCATAGGTGGCCATTATCCATTTTTTATAGTATGTAGACATAGTATAGAAACTTTTAGGCATTTTATAATTTTTCAAACCTTTTTGGAACCCCATTTGATGATCTAAATCCTCAACTATAAATCCACAGACCTTACAGTCTGAATCTAGGCATACAGTGAGCGCGGGTTCAATGTGAAAAAGAGGAATATAAGCCCAAGTGTGGAAGTTTATAGTTTTGGGAGGGTGTGTTTCAATAATAAAAAATTTATTGAGGCATTGACATGCTTTGAAGACAACAAGTGTTCTTAAAAACTAATTGGGAAGCCCTCGAGCTTAGGCAGACTGTGCATAACCCTACATTAGGGTTTCAGAGTAAAAGTCTCATAACAATCTTTTGAACTGGTCAAAATACACAAAATTTGGTAGACAGTTGTTTCTTCAAGTGTCTTAGTAGATTTTGAGGTTAAGGTTTTGTCACAGTGTGTGTCTGTACCACTATTGAATATTATGTGCATAAGACAATGAAAAAGACCAAATGGACCTAATTTGAATCAAAGAAGAGCCTGAAAAAGTAGTCTAAAGATTGAATTAGAACTTGAAACTTTGTAATTTGAAAGTATTTGATAGAGGGTATCCATTTTTGGGTTTGTTTTATTGAATAGAGTCTGTACTTTTCTGTACATGTAAGTATTTCTTAAAAAAAGGGCTACAAGGATTGGGAAAAAAAGCAGGCAGAGTTGTCCAATTAGTGAATGAATGTTGGGTAGGAGGTTATAACTTGGTTAAGGAATCTTATAGGACCAATAAGAGCATGATTAAGATGTTCATAACCCTAAGCTAATCTAATGAACTTATGAACCTATGAGTGCATATTGATCCAATGAATTTATGGTTGAAGGATGTGTAAAAGGAAGTGATTCATTGCATAAGTCAAAGATAGAGGAAGATTGTGTAACCTCTGAATCATTTTGCAATCTTTAAAAACTACCCTTGTACAGTCAACTAGATCGACTCTATCGACCCAGTTTTGTCGTATGTGTGTTATCTAGATAACTAGGTCGACTATGTCGACCCCGTTAATTTTCAGACCTTTGCTTCTGTAATATAGAGGTGACATTATCAACCCTATTATGTATTTTATGCATACACTGTCGGCTACATCAACATTGTACCATGTTTAAAAGTTGGAATTAACCTGTATATGCCATTAATTAGCTCACACTTTTATTTCTTGTTGCTTTCATGCTTAGAATAGATCACATAGTCGAATTAGGTGGGTTTTAATTTACCATTTAATTTCACTATATTATATTTTATGCACACATGACCAAATCAAAAAATCTTAACAATCACTTAAATAATTGTCTACCCATGTCCAACCTACTTGGATTTCATCACCAAGGGGGAAGCTAACTTGGTTTTTTGGATAAGTATAAACATGTGGTTAATGGTATAGTTTGGCTAAGCACCTGACACCCTTATCACTATGATGTGTGAAGTGAGGGGGTAGGCCCCAATACAAAGCGTGTACCATTGCCAATACAAATCCCTTTCATCCCAAACTAGATTACTTTCTAGTTCCTTTCTTACAACCAACTCCCTAAAACATATAAAACTATATTCTAATAATATAACAACATTTAGGTTGACCATCTAGTTAGCTTTTATTGTCCAAGTTGATTATTTGTTCTTTGCTCAATTATATGTTTTATTATAAAACCTTGCATTAGTTAGTGTTGGTGCCAGGTTTTGTGCTTTGTGCTTCAATTGGATCAATCTCTTTGATTCAATTGATTGTGTGTTTCATTTCATTTCTTGCATTCCTAAATAATTGCAAAATCTTTCTTGTTTCAGTACACAATCATTTCAATCGACACAGTTTCTTCTAGGTCATTTTTTTCCCTGTGTGTTGTACTAGGTTGACCTAGTTGACCCTGTACTATTTTTAATCTCTATTTGTTGTGCTAGGTCGACACAGTCAACCCTGTATAATTTTCAGACCCTATTTTCTATGTTGGGTCGACCTAGTTGACTTTGTATAGTTTCATATAACTTCTTATTTCCTTGTGTGGTTTATAGTCTTATCTCATCATGATGACATCTTTTCAGCATTTATTTATTCAAGAACATTACATAATTAAAGATTTGGATAATAACCTCACTTATTTTATTACTTCAAATAAAACTATCCACTTTCTTCCTTCCTCTTCACTTAATCCAAAACCAATCACTACACAATGTAATGTAGTTGAGGTCCTTTACGATAATCCTCCTCCCAATACCAATGTTGGGAATCTTCCACCAAATAATCCCCCTCCTATCAACACCAATTCTCCTACAAACACAAATCCACCTATTGATACAACTCAACTTCTTGCACACATAGTTCAAAAAATGAACATCATGCAAACAACCAATCAATCTCAAATGATAACCATGCAACAACATTTATTAAACATGACTAGTCAACCACCTCAAGTCATCATGTCTCAAACAAATCAAAATTTTGACCCTCCTCTTAAGAGATACCAATGAGAATATCATCCCTCAACCTCCAATGAATAACAAAATGCTTCAACATCTTCAAAATGAACCTTTAGCCCCATTCATTGCATCCATAGATATTAAAAACATTTCTCCAACTATTACATAAAATGGGACCAAGTACCCTACTATATTTATTAAGTCTTTTGGTAATCTCTATAAGGAATGGGTCCAAACTAACACCTTTGCTACCACCAAGATCTTAGCCAAAACCTTTGTTGGTGATGCACTTGAATGTTACGACCAACTTCGCAAACATTCCATCTCACAACTAGAGGATTTAGTCAATTCTCTAGTGAAGGAATTCCAACATGATGACCTTCCTGAAAATTACCTTAGCCATTTTATCAATGCCAAACAACTTCCTAATGAATCTGCTCATACTTTCATCAAACGATGAAAGTCTCTCACTCATAAATTGGACCATAACATGAATGATGAAACTCTTTTAAAATTATTTGTTATGCATCTTAAACCTCCCCTTCAATACAAAGTTTGAATCTTTTCACCTAAAACTTTAGAAGAAGTTTTAGACCAAACAAAAAGGCAAGACTTTCTTATGATTCAATTTGAAACACCTCAAACACCTATTAAAGAACCTTTAAAATCATTTTCTCATAACATTGATTCATCCAAGCCTCCCCAACCTCAAAGTGGAGCATCCAATTCAACCAATTTTAACTAAACGCACCCTCCCTTGAATCTCGAATAACTTAAAAAGAAATTCCCACCTTTTAAACCCATGATCTTTGACCCTTCCAAACCTCCTCCAAAATGGTACAATCTTAATAAATTTTATTGGTGGCATGCTACTATAGGTCATTCTCATGAGTCTTATCATGATCTTCACCGATTTATTCTTTCTTCCTTACTTGGTCTGCATTTCAATTTTGATACTTTAACAAAACAATGTTATCAAGACTATCTTCAAGATTCTCAAATTTGATATCAAGAACCACAATCACATCAAAATCAACTACCTAATAATCAAAAATAATTATCCCATACCTATACCTCATCTAATAATTTTGTTCAAACCATAATTGATACTTCTTCCTACACCAATAAAGAAAGGATAGTTAACATGAACAACTTTAAATATATCATTGCATCCATTAACCCTCAACCTCTTAGGTCACATGAACCAAAGGAGTACCTAGTTCAAATGCCTACTCTAAAGCATATCATACATGGTCCTCCTTTACATCCTTTCCTCTTCATATCTCTCCTACAAATCCTATGTCACATTCAACATCCTTAAAATCTAACAAACCAACACATTTACTTATCTCCCAATGCACTTACCAACCCAATGCAAATCATTTTAATGGTTTAATGTTACCTCACTCCAACTCACATGTTGGGGTAATGCCCATCCACATGTCCCTTTAGACTTTGGGGCATATTAATATGTCCATCCCTACAACCACTTACCCACTAAAGCATCTTAGGATGCCCACTTTTATTCTATAATGCATAATAACAAACACATTCAGCTTCAAGAAACCTTTCGAGACTTATAGACTTGTATTTCACATGCTTAGATTTTATACAGACGTTAGTATAAATATTACTTGTTCTTTTTGTCTCATGTTTCTTTTTTTTTACACTTCATTTCTTTTAATTTTGCTTTATAACCATCATTGTCTTCCTTTACATTATTTGGTTTTATTACACATTACATTTGGCATTTGCTTTCATTTTTGTCCTCATATATTTCTTTTATTTTTGTCTTTTTATGTTATTCTTTGCCTTAGTAGCTTTATGATTATTTTTTCCTCTTATTTAGCATTCACCCCCGTGGGTTTCTCTTTTGTGAGTTTGTAGTGTAAGACCATGGATAGGACCTGGCCCTCACAAAATATCACCTTTGCTTCTTTTATCATTTTATTGTTTCACATGTTTCTTTTTGGCACCCTCATAGGTTTTTCTTTTATGAGTTGCAGTGTAAGACCATGGATAGGACCTGGTCATCCTCATAAAATTACCATCTTATTATTCCTTTTCTAAAATGTGTTTTGTTTTTGCTTCTTTTTATAAGATGGAATTTGCACAACAATCTATGATAGCATGTTTTCCTCCATTTCCCTCACTCTTATGATAAAGAATCACACTTTACTATCATTGTATCCCTTTTTACCCTTTGTCACATTTTTTTTTTGTGATTTGAAGTAATTTAAATTGTTCCATGTGTCACTCCTCTTGATGTCCCCTATCTTTCACTCCACATTGGATAAAACAAGGTCGAAGTCAAGATAACACTTTTATTTTACCTAGATTTACGAGACTCTTAGACCCCATGCTCTTTGAACTTCTCTCTCTTAGCAACCATGTCCCAAGTATTCAAATGAAATTCATCTTTAGCACCCATGTTTGGTTTTCCAAATCCATATGGAGGAGGAATTAAAAAAACCATCAAGAAAGTTAAAAGCCAAATAATTTGAAACAAAAGGCAATGATATCTAAAAGGTAGCATACAAATCTTAAAAGTCAAAACATCACACTAAAAGACGTGACTACAAACACATCTTCTATCTATAATCAAACATCAAAATCCATAATTGGCCTTACATAGAGCCGAGGTCCATTGGGGTGCAGTAGGCCAGTAGATTTGAATAGGAGAATTCAAAAAAAAACTCTATGGTGTTACCTACTTTCTCATGCAAGTACCCAATCTTCTTAGTAGACTGATGGCTCTGTAAGAGGTCTTGAGGAATGGGGAACATGTTGTGAGAAGATACGTCCATTTTACTTTTCATGCATATATCTTTTATGGGATGATCTATATACTTCATTTGTTGACCTAAGATTTGTGTGGCTAAAAGAAGTTCTTCAAAGTCCTAAAGGTCAAAAGTCCTTTTGTTTTGATAAACCTAATTTGAGTGTCTTGACTTCAATAAAGAGTTCCTCTACATTAGTTTTTCCTTCATTCTTCCCTCCACCTATTTCATTTCCCCCTTGATATCCAAATTATTATTCTAAATCTATTTACCTCTTCTATTATTCCTTCTTTTTCACCTCTTAAAAATATGCTATCACTACTTTATTTCAATTTTATAAATCATTAGAGCAAAACAACATGTTTGAGAAACTATGTATTACACCCTTACATCATTTATTTACCACACCATCTCATTTTCATACTAGTCATGTCATTAAGTGGTTGTGTTTTCTTACATTGCATCCTAGAACAAGCACTAAGTTTGAGTTTTCACCCTTTAGAGCTTTTTGATTTTCCTTTTTCCATCATGTTCTTATTTGATTTTTGTAGACTTCACTTTAGCTTACATATGACATTTGGCATTCTTACATGTTTATATTTATGTATGACTTTTTTTTTCATGTTTGTCTTACATATTGACTTACATTTCATTTTTTAGCCACTCATGTTTTATTCGACATGCTTATCTTACATGAAGTTACTTTTCATTTTCTTACATATTTTTGTTAGATTTTTCTTTCATTGATATTTCATTTGTCATTCATATTTTACATGCTTCCCAACGTGATTTAGTATGTTCTACATTCCTTTTTTCCATTTATGTTTTGCATTCTTTACTATGTTCTACAATCATTTGTCATTCATTTGCCATCATTTGTCATTCATTCGCAATCATTTTGTCATTCATTTGCCTTTAATATTCTAACCTTGTATTAACAATTCTAATTGGCAATTTTTTCCTAATACCCTCATTTCTTTGCCTTAACTCATTTTTTACTACCATATGCCTATCTTTAAAAAAAATTCAATTTCTATCTATTTTTTATACTAACTTCTACAAGTTTGCCTAATGCTTTTCACATTGGATGCCTTAACTTCTCTTGCAGTCTACTTCTTTATCTACAACACTAAGGTAAGTAAATGTATGTGTTTTTCAATTCTATCCTTTCATTTATCTTATTTGTTGTTTACTGCACTTTACTTAGCATCAGTGTTATGTGTTATCATGTTCTATTTCTTGAAGCATCACCCTGTATTGCACTCACGTGACACGTGATGATCTTCGAGTGGGGCATATGTATACACATAATATTTTCAAAATTTTATTCTTTACTAAGATTTTGTATCTTGCAGCAACCCATCGAGTCTTAATCTCTCTGAGTGCACACTTTAATGGGTGCATCAAAAAAAGGGGTGGGTAGACCATTAGTGATTTGTAGGATTATTGTACCTTTTGCCACTTGTTATATACACACTTGTCTCTTGAAACCATTAAGCCTAAGCTTGTGCTTCTCTGTTGTACACATTTAAGTCATTTTTTACACTTTATCCTCCTTTTTCTCACCTAAATACCATTTTATCATTTGGTTGTACTGGGTTAACCCTATACAGTTTCAGGGTATTTTTCACTTAGGAGCTAGTTGACCTTTGGCTGACCTAGCTCATGTCCTAGTGAATTATTGTTTGAAATTGTGCTAGGTTAACTGGGTCGACCCTATCGATTAGGATTTTTAGAAGGGTTTAGGGTCAAATCTGCTTATATATACAAGTTTATTACCATCATTTATTATGAGAAGCAAAAAAGTAAGAGCGAACGAACATCTACTTATTGACCATTATACTTGAGAAGTAAAGCTTAAGGCTCCATAATTTATTTGGAGATACGGATCTTATCTTATGGAGAAGTCTGTTGGATGTATTGATAGGTTGTGTAGCCTAGAATTGATTTATCTTTGTCATCTTTACATACCACAACAACATCTTACGAAGCACCTTAGCCAAGGGAGAGATTGAGGATCGACAGGTTCATCCTCAAAGGTAAGTATTCCTAACTTTATTTCTCCTTTGTAAGAGTAGATAGATAATGCATTTGTGCTTCTCTTCTATGTATTAGGATTATGTGTACATTAATGTGAGTATATGTCTTATATGCATGTTTAGTTTTATTATGTCTAACCCCCACTTTGTGCCACAAGCTTTGGTAAGCACTAGATTAGATTTACCTTTATTATTATTAGTATAAGTGAAATATCAAAATCTAGGACCCCCTTAGGGTTATTGTGTGATTGTGTTAGACTGGAGGCTTTAGAACCCTCTTTAGCATAGTGTATTGTGATAAATTATCCCCTAATCAGGTCTAGTGGATCCTCATATTAGTCATGTTCCTACTTAAAAAATGTATTCCCAATTGAAAGTGTAGATATGCTTTATCTTCTCTAAGTTAGGATTGATTTATAGACATGTTTCATTTTTTATTGCATACATAATTTTATATGAACATCCACTTGAACAAGAGAAGTTTATTCCCAAACAACTAATTATACAACCTAATAAGGTTAATCATCTGTAAAAGGGCAAGCAATAGTAAATCCCCTTTCCTAGGCAACCCATACTTGAGATACCATTTTGCTAGAGATACACAGTGGATTCCATAGAATCCTCATATGTACCTACACAATCGACCCAGTTGTTAAGAGTAAATAAACATGTCCCAATTATAACTATACTAAAAAAACCACATAACACTAAACAAGGGGTTCCATGAGCCCTTACTCCTATTACCTCTTCACGACCACATAATCCTATGAGACATAAGTATAGTACCATAGATTAGATACAGTTCCAAATATGACACCTATACATGCTTTTTGGTAGTATCACTAGTTTGATGTACCATATTCCAAATTTGAAGTTACCTATGAGCATCCCTTATATGGGATCATGGGCTAGTTTTGTTTTATTATCAAACATTCCAGTATATATATATATATATATATATATATATATATATATATATATATATATATATCAATAAAATACAAAAACATTCAAACAAAGTCAAACATACTAAAATATTCAACATTCACATGTTAACTAGTTCTTTGGCATCTATGTTGTCTACTTTATTTTAGTAGATAACATATCATTTCTTTTCTAGATACACATATGTTTCTCACACATACTTGAATGTGATACAAGCATACACTAGACACATGATACTTACACATATAAATGTTGGACATTTCTTCTTCCCATGTGGTATACCACGTTGGTGGCATCTATTTTTATGATCACAATTGATACAAGTTATATTATTTTATGATCGCCCTTCCATTATCATGTTGAGCTTATATACTAATTTACACATGTCTATACTCATGTTTACATCTTCATCATGTATTTGACATGTTATGTTACATAACATTTTTTACTAACACATATATGTAGGGACTAGTATGATATACTTATGCTAGTTGTTTATACTTCACATTATCACTTCCTTGAGTGTCTTTTTCTTGCTTATTATTGTCTTTCTTGTGGAACATTTGAATATGTTTCTTGTTTTATGGACCTTATGCCATTGTATGTTGCTTTATTTTGTTATATGGACATTTTAATATGTCATTCTTTAACTTGTGCAACAATTGAATATGCCCCTTGTTTGTGGTCTTCTTAGACCCTTCCTATGTGATATTGAGTGCTCTTGTGTGTGTGCTTGGTTTTTTGATGAGCTTGTACCATTACTTTATATATGTTGCCATGACACATATCATGCATGTTATGGCTTGTTGTGATCACATACTATGAACTTCATTTATATATCTACTTAGACATGCTAATTCAATATGATACATGACTCATACATAGATAATATAGTTATATTATCCTTTTAAGGTAAGGTAACCACCTAATTTCATTTCCCTCACCTCACAAGGTGGGTGGCAAGGAGGAAGGGGGTGGGGGGCCGTGGGGGTGGGGAACGGGAAGTGGGGGCATGATATTGGTGCGAGAATGTCATAGAGACACGACCTCCACACTTATACAATTATCATAATCTCTAGAGTCTCAATATAGTTTACATGATTTAGATATACTTGGGTCATAATCATATACACATTACACTAATTTTTACATATTTGAGATAGAGTTTTTCAGATTTGTGATAGATATTATACATAGTTACCGAGTAGAGGTTACATTTTGATAGATACTTTAGCTTGAGACAATTAGAGGTGCATATGCCATGCAAGTGCACAAAAAATTTCAAATACATATTCAAACTTATTTAAATTTATTTACCAAAAAGCACATATACTATGCTAATAAGCATCATTTTCACTAGGATTCACCATTTTGAGCTATGTCTATAACAGTTGGCTCCTTTTAGTAGTATGGTTGACATTTAAAGCCCTCAATAGCCTAACACTACTTCTATTCTAAATATTGAGTTGGTTATAACACTTAACGTGGATTTTCTTATACTGTCACTTGAGTTGTGCGATTGAGATTCAATGATCTCAATGGTTGTGTCACAACTCACCCTTGAATTGGACTGGGGGCATAAATTACCCTTCAATCTCCCTCTTCAAATCTCTAAAGTTTATTTTGAACATATCTTAGCTCCAATCCTTCATAAGGAAGTATCTTTACCAAGTCAAAGTACCAAGGGGAAACATAGTTACAACGACACACATGCACTCCTTCCTTGCTCTCTTTCTTTTAAACTATTTCAATAATGTCAAATTTTAGATTATATGCATTGATTTATATTGTAACATACTCTTAATTATAGGTTACACACCGTAAAAACATTGGAAGTGGGCTCAAACATAGGCAAGGTGTGTTGTACACACTAAGGTATGCATTTCTTTCCTTTAAACTTGTAATTTCATCCTTATGCATTAATAGATTAAAGAAATGGAATGTAGATATTAAAATATAATTTAAATCGCATATATATTTTATATACTTGACAAATACCTATCAGAATTCTAGACCTTCCTACTACTAAAAGGCTCACATTTACCATCTCACTATACCTAACTCTTTATTTTATATTCCAACCCTATCATTTATGATGACCCAGCTCTCCTCGAAAATACAAAAAGCTTAAAACCTAATATATATCTTGCACTTTCAATTTCAAATCTTCAACAACTTCCTAGTCTATTGGACACTTGTGTCCCACATAGGGACACTTGCATCGATGCAAGTGTCCAAATTCTTATCTAGTGTCCATACCTCAAAATCCATCTAAATTGAAAATCCTTTAAATCCTATGGGTTGGCCCATTTATTTTATTTAACCTTCTCGTGAGATATTTTTAAAAGGTGTGGTATAAATACAAATAAAAACCATTTATTATCACTGAGTCATATTCAAAATCTTACCTAGAACACATCTACTAAAATCACCTTTGAAGTATTTAAAACTACCCTATTATTCACTATTTCTATATTAATCATAGGAGTACTCATATTACATGTTTGAAACATTTGAAGAGTAGCCCATGAGCAGTATTTTTTAAGTTACAAACTAGAACATTGCATACCCTTGCATATAGAATATTTTACCTTTGTGTACACACAAACCAAAACTTAGGGGATAACTACGTATGTCTAAGGCCCTCTTCGGATTAGTGACTATTTAGGCAATACTCATTGACGAAGGGGTCCTTGAAATCAACTTGACTTCATGAGCCCACTAACCATTTTTGGCAATGTACAAAGAGTTAAGTTGAAGAGTTATGGTTTGATCCATAAATAGTCATTTACAACCTATGTGCATGAATGAAATATATCAAAATAAAGGTGATAAAAAACCAAGAAAGTTACATGTGGTTAATCTATAATTTAGTGAGTATTTCATATTAGATAAATCCATTGACATCAAGACCCTTGCATCGATGCAGGTGCCTCGAGGCTAATGCAAGTGTCCAAGCCTCCATAAACAATATTTTTAGAATCTAACGACTATATCCTAATCTTATTCAAAGCTATTTCTACCTATGCATATCTCAAACATGCCAGCACATTTGTAGATAACCTAAGTATTATCTCTTCCTAGTGATTATATAATTAAATTATTATTTTGAAAGTACTTTATATATTTAGTGTAATTCACCATTATATTCATAATATTAATTTATCTAAGTTTTCAATTAATTATCCTACTTTGGAATAGTTTTATTCATCCTTGTGTATAGGCTATTATACCTTTTAACCCTCATCAAAACCTTAAAAGGGTTAAACACACACACACAAACTTCCACCTTTCTCAAACAATATGGAAAAATAAATTTCTATAATTTGTAAGAGAGTTGATAATTTTTGGCCAAGGAATTTCTTCATATATCCTCTTAGCTCAAGCTCAAAACTTTTGATATATAGTTAAAGTTTCTATCTACTTATCTTAAACACAATATCAAAATTATGGAGTTCGATGTAGCCAAAGGAGCCTAACTATGTGTTAGCCTTTAATGGGTTATCAGAGGCAAAGCTTCAAAGAATGTTTTAAAATATTTACAAGATAGACAAGCCAAAGAGTGAATCAAAAACAATAAATTCTCTCACATCTAACTCATTGAGCTTCTTAAGATCTCAAATACCTTTATAGACCACTAAAATTTAGTGTTTTAGTAGTAGGAGGATTCTCAATAAAGAACTCAAACTTTATAGGAATTTATGGATGGTGTTCCATGAATGCTTAGATCGTATCTTAAAAATAATTTTGATGCACCACTCATGGTTGATGAGCTTCATGTGGAGATCCTCAAAATGGCTAATGACAAGGCCTAGGGCCTTGATGGCTTTCTTTGCAAATTTTAAAAGGCAACATTAAAAAAATTTAGGACAAACTTTCTTCAGGTTTACAAAGAGGTTATGCATACCAATTCTTTAGTAAATCTCATCAACCAAGAAAATATTAAGTTTATACCTAAATTATGTGATCCATAACTTATAGCTAGTTGGAGGTCCATCACTTTGTTGAATGTCTCCAAAAATATCCTAGCCAAAGCTCGTATGCTTCGTCTATGCCATTGTCTTCCTATAATTATATAAATGTTGGACCTATCATCTTCCCACATAGCATACTATGTTGGGGGCATTTGCTTCTATGATCATGATTGAGACAAGTTATATTATTTTATGATCACCTTTCCATTATCATGTTGAGATTATATACTAACGCTTAGACATGTTTATACTCGTGTTTACATCTTACATCGTGTACTTGAAATGCTATGTTACATAACATTTTTTTATAACACACATGTAGGGACTAGTGTGATATGCTTATGTTGGTTATTTATACTTCACATTGTCACTTCCTTAAGTGTCTTTTTCTTGCTTGTAGAACATTTGAATATGTTCCTTGCTTGTTGGCCCTTGTGTCATTGTATGTTGATTTATTTTGTTATATGGACATTTGAATATGTCATTTATTCACATGTGATCCATTTGAATGTGTCATTTATTTATGGTCTCCTTAGACCTCTCTTGTGTGACATTGAGTGCTTTTGTGTGTCAGATTAATTATTTGTTAAGCGTGTACTATTATTTTCTAGACATTTCTATAATACATATCATACATATTAGGGCTTGTTGTGATCACATACTACAAGCTTCATTGATATATCTATTTAGATATGTTAGTCAAATATGCTACATGATCCATACACATATTATATAATTGTCTTATTCTTTTGAGATAAGGTAACTACCTGATTTCATTTCCCTCACCTCCAAAGAGGGCATATTAGTGCGGGCATGTCATAGAGACATGACTTCCACAATTATAAAATTCTCAGGATCTCTAAAGTTTCATTATAATTTACATGATTCAAATATACAATTGGGTCATAATCATATACACATTGAACCAATTTTTACATTTGGGACAGAGTTTTTTTAGACTTGTGACAGATATTATACACAGTGACAAAGCATCTCAATTTTATGTACTTGAAAAATACCAATAGATTTGGGACAAATGTTAATATTAGAATATGATTTATATCGAATCTCAATTTTATATACTTCACAAATACCTATCAGGTCCCTACCCTTTAATTCTAGACCTTCTTGTTACCAAAAGGCTCACATTTACCATCTCACTGTACCTAACTGTATATTTTATATTCCAACCCTATCATTTATGATGACCTAGATCTCTTAGACAATACAAAAATCTTAAAATTTTATATCTATCTTGCACTTTCAATTTCAAATCCTCAACAACTTCCTAATCTATCGGACACTTGTGTCCCACACAGGGACACTTGCATCGATGCAAGTGTCCAAATTCTTATCTAGTGTCCATACCTCAAAATCTATCTAATTTGAAAATCTTTTGAATCCTATAGGTTGTCCCTTTGTTTTATTTAACCCTCTCATGATATTTTTTAAAAAGGTGTGGTATAAATACAAATAAAGACCATTCACTATCACTAAGTCATATTCAAAATCTTACCTAGCACACATCTACTAAAATCACCTTTGAAGTATTAAAAATTACCCTATTCTTCCTTATTTCTATATTAATCATATGAGTACTCATATTACATGTCTGAAGCATTTGAAGAGTATCCCATGAGCAATATTTTTCAAGTTACAAACTAAAACATTGCATGCCCTTGCATATAGAATATTGCACCCATGTGCATACACAAGCCAAAACTTAGGTGATAACTACGTATGTATAAGGCTTTCTTCATATTAGTGACTACGTAGGCAATGCTCAATGACAAAGGGTTCCTTGAAATTAGCTCGACTTCATGAGCCCACTAACCATTTTTGGCAATGTACAAAGACCTAAGTTGAAGAGCTATGGTTTGATCCATAAATAGTCATCTATAGCCTATGTGCATGAATTAAATATATTAGAATAAAGGTGAAAAAAAGGAAACAAAGTTATAGTTGGTTACTTTTCAATTTAGTGAGTATTTCATATTAGATAAATCCATTGACATCAAGACACCTGCATCGATGTAAGTGCCCCAAGGCTAACGCAAGTTTCCAAGCATCCATAAACAATATTTCCAGAATCTAATGACTAGATCCTGATCTTGTTCCTAACTATTTCTACCTATGCATATCTCAAACATGCCTACACATTTGTAGATAACCTAAGTATTATCTCTTTCTAGTGATTATACAATTAAATTATTGTTTTGAATGTACTTTATATATTTAGCATAACTCACCATTTTATTCATAATATTCATTTATCTGAGTTTTCAATTAATTAGCCTACTTTGGAATAGTTTTATTCATCCTTGTGTATAGGCTATTATACCTTTTAACCCTCATCAAAACCTTAAAAGGGCTAAACACACACACATTTCCACCTTTCTCAAACAATATGGAAAAATAAATTTCTATAATTTGTAAGAGAGTTGATAATTTTTGGCCAAGGAATTTCTTCATATATCCTCTTAGCTCAAGCTCAAACCTTTTGATACATAGTTAAAGTTTATATCTACTTATCTTAAACACAATATCAAAATTATGGAGTTCCATGTAGCCAAAGGAGTCTAACTATGTGTTAGACTTTAATGGGTTATCAGAGGCAAAGCTTCAAAGAATGTTTTAAAATATTTACAAGATAAACAAGCCAAAGAGTGAATCAAAAACATTAAGTTCTCTCACATATAACTCATTGAGCTTCTTAAGATCTCAAATACCTTTATAGACCACTAAAATTTAGTGTTTTAGTAGTAGGAGGATTCTCAATAAAGAACTCAAACTTTATAGGAATTTATGGATGGTGTTCCATGAATGCTTAGATCGTATCTTAAAAATAATTTTGATGCACCACTCATGGTTGATGAGCTTCATGTGGAGATCCTCAAAATGGCTAATGACAAGGCCTAGGGCCTTGATGGCTTTCTTTGCAAATTTTAAAAGGCAACATTAAAAAAATTTAGGACAAACTTTCTTCAGGTTTACAAAGAGGTTATGCATACCAACTCTTTAGGAAATCTCATCAACCAAGGAACTATTAAGTTTATACCTAAATTTTGTGATCCATAACTTATAACTAGTTGGAGGTCCATCACTTTGTTGAATGTCTCCAAAAATATCCTAGCCAAAGCTCGTATGCTTCGTCTATGCCATTGTCTTCCTATAATTAAATAAATGTTGGACCTATCATCTTCCCACATGGCATACTATGTTGGGGGTATCTGCTTCTATGATCATGATTGATACAAGTTATATTATTTTGTGATCACTTTTCCATTATCATGTTGAGATTATATACTAACACTTAGACATGTTTATACTCATGTTTACATCTTACATCGTGTACTTGAAATGCTATGTTACATAACATTTTTTTATAACACACATGTAGGGACTAGTGTGATATGCTTATGTTGGTTGTTTATACTTCAAATTGTCACTTCCTTAAGTGTCTTTTTATTGCTTGTTATTAACTTGATTGTAGAACATTTGAATATGTTCCTTGCTTGTTGGCCCTTGTGTCATTGTATGTTGATTTATTTTGTTATATGGGCATTTGAATGTGTCATTCATTCACATGTGATCCATTTGAATGTGCCATTTATTTATGGTCTCCTTAGACCTCTCTTGTGTGACATTGAGTGCTTTTGTGTGTCGGCTTATTTGTTTGTTATGCTTTTACTATTATTTTCTAGACATTTCTATAATACATATCATACATATTAGGGATTAGTGTGATCACATACTATAAGCTTCATTGATATATCTATTTAGACATGTTAGTCAAACATGCTACATGATCCATACACAAATTATATAATTGTCTTACTCTTTTGAGATAAGGTAACTACCTGATTTCATTTCCCTCACCTCCAAAGAGGGCATATTAGTGGGGGCATGTCATAGAGACATGACTTCCACAATTATAAAATTCTCAGGATCTCTAAATTTTCATTATAATTTACATAATTCAAATATACAATTGGGTCATAATCATATACACATTGAACTAATTTTTACAGATTTGGGACAGAGTTTTTTTAGACTTGTGAAAGATATTATACACAGTGACAAAGCATCTCAATTTTATATACTTGACAAATACCAATAGATTTGGGGTAAATGTCGATATTAAAATATGATTTATATAGCATCTCAATTTTATATACTTGACAAATACCTATCAGGTCCCTACCCTTTAATTCTAGACCTCCCTGCTACCAAGAGGTTCACATTTACCATCTCACTGTACCTAACTGTATATTTTATGTTCCAACCCTATCATATATGATGACCCAAATCTCTTAGACAATACTAAAAACTTAAAAATTGATATATATCTTGCACTTTCAATTTTAAATCCTCAACAACTTCCTAATCTATTGGACATTTGTGTCTCACACAGGGACACTTGCATCAATGCAAGTGTCTAAATTCTTCTCTAGTGTCCATACCTCAAAATCTATCTAATTTTAAAATCTTTTGAATCCTATGGGTTGGCCCTTTGTTTTATTTAACCCTCTTATGAGATTTTTTAAAAAGGTGTGGTATAAATACAAATAAATACCATTCACTATCACCAAGTCATATTCAAAATCTTACCTAGCACACATCTACTAAAATCACCTTTGAAGTATTCAAAACTACCCTATTCTTCCCTATTTATATATTAATCATATGAGTACTCATATTACATGTCTAAAGCATTTGAAGAGTATCCCATGAGTAGTATTTTTCAAGTTACAAACTAAAACATTACATGCCCTTGCATATAGAATATTGCACCCTTGTGCATACACAAGCCAAAACTTAGGTGATAACTACATATGTCTAAGGCTTTATTCGGATTAGTGACTACGTAGGCAATGCTCATTGACAAAGGGGTCCTTGAAATCAGCTCAACTTCATGAGCCCACTAACCATTTTTGGCAAGGTACAAAGACCTAAGTTAAAGAGCTATGGTTTGATCCATAAATAGTCATCTACAGTCTATGTGCATGAATGAAATATATTAGAATAAAGGTGACAAAAAAACAAGAAAGTTATAGGTGGTTAATCTATAATTTAGTGAGTATTTCATATTAGATAAATCCATTGACATCAAGACACCTGCATCGGTGTAAGTGCCCCAAGGCTAACGCAAGTTTCCAAGCCTCCATAAACAATATTTCCGGAATCTAATGACTAGATCCTGATCTTGTTCCCAACTTTGTCTACCTATGCATATCTCAAACATGCCTGCACATTTGTAGATAACCTAAGTATTATCTCTTTCTAGTGATTATATAATTAAATTATTGTTTTGAATGTACTTTATATATTTAGCATAACTCACCATTTTATTCATAATATTCATTTATCTGAGTTTTCAATTAATTAGCCTAATTTGGAATAGTTTTATTCAACCTTGTGTATAGGATATTATACCTTTTAACCCTTATCAAAACCTTAAAATGGTTAAACACACACACACACACACTTCCACCTTTCTCAAACAATATGGAAAAATAAATTACTATAATTTGTAAGAGAGTTGATAATTTTTTGCCAAAGAAATTCTTCATATATCCTCTTAGCTCAAGCTCAAACCTTTTGATACATAGTTAAAGTTTCTATCTACTTATCTTAAACACACTATCAAAATTATGGAGTTCCATGTAGCCAAAGGAGCCTAACTATGTGCTAGCCTTTAATGGGTTATCAGAGGTAAAGTTTCAAAGAATGTTTTAAAATATTTACATGATAAAAGAGCCAAATAATCAATAAAAAAACATTAAAGTATCTCACATCTAACTCATTGAGCTTCTTAAGATCTCAAATGCTTTTATAGACCACTAAAAGTTAGTGTTTTAGTAGTACGAGGATTCTCAACAAAGAACTCAAACCTTTTAAGAATTTATAGATGGTGTTCCATAAATGCTTAGCTCATATATTAAAAATAATTTTGATGTAGTAGTCATGGTTGATGAGCTTCATATGGAGATCCTCAAAATGGCTAATGACAAGGCCTAGGGCCTTGATAGCTTTCTTTGCGAATTTTACAAAGTAACATTCAAATTTTTTAGGCCAAACTTTGTTCAGATTTACAAAGTGGTTATGCATACCAAATTCTTTAAGAAATCTCTTCAACCAAGGAAATATTAAGTTTAAACTTAAATTATGGGATCCATAACTTATAACTAGCTGGAGGTCCATCACTTTGTTGAATATCTCCAAAAATATCCTAGCCAAAGCTTGTATGCTTCGTCTATGCCATTGTCTTCCTATAATTATATAAATGTTGGACTTGTCATCTTCCCACATGGCATACTATGTTGGGGGCATCTACTTCTATGATCATGATTGGTACAAGTTATATTATTTTATGATCACCTTTCCATTATCATGTTGAGCTTATATACTAACACTTACACATGTTTATACTCGTGTTTACATCTTACATCATGTACTTGATATTCTATGTTACATAACATTTTTTTCATAACAAACATGCAGGGACTAGTGTGATATGCTTATGCTGGTTGCTTACACTTCACATTGTCACTTCCTTAAGTGTCTTTTTCTTGCTTGTAGAACATTTGAATATGTTTCTTGCTTGTTGGCCCCTGTGTCATTGTATGTTTATTTATTTTTCTATATGGACATTTGAATATGTCAATAATTCACATGTGATCGATTTGAATATGTCCTTTATTTGTGGTCTGCTTAGACCCCTCTTGTGTGACATTGAGTGCTCTTGTGTGTGTGCTTGATTATTTGTTGAGCTTATATTATTACTTTCTAGACATTTCTATAATACATATCATACATTTTAGGGCTTGTTGTTATTACATATTGTAAGCTTCATTGATATATATACTTAGACATGTTACTCCAATATGCTACATGATTCATACACATATTATATAGTTATCTTATCCTTTTGAGAGAAGGTAACTACCTGATTTCATTTCCCTTGCCTCCAAAAGGGGCATATTAGTGGGGGCATGTCATAAATACATGACCTCCACACTTATAAAATTCTTAGGATCTCTAATGTTTCATTATAATTTACATGATTTAAATATACAATTGGGTCATAATCATATACACATTGAACCAGTTTTTACAGATTTGGGACAAAGTTTTTTAGACTTGTGACAAATATTATACACAGTTGCAAAGCAGAGGTTACATTTTGACAACATTTTAGCTTGAGACACATTAGAGGTGCATATGCCATGCAAGTGCACCATTTTTTTAAAAATACATATGCAAACTTATTCAAACTTATTTACCAAGAAGAATTGTTTTCACCAAGAACACCTTTTTGAGCCTTTTTCTATCTATAGTAGTTGGTTCCTTTTATTAGTGTTGTTGAGATTCAACTCCCCTATGCCCTAACACTACTTCCATTATGTAGATTGAGTTGGTTGTGTCACTTAATTATGAGAATATCAATGTATTATTGGACATGTGGCTTAGAAGCAAGTTGCATGTGGACATTTAACAATTCTCCAATGACTAGGACACAGGATTTATCTAACTGTAGCACCAAACTCTTAGATTTATATAGGATTAAACTTAATTTCTTACAGATTGAAGTTCACATTATATTAGCTAAAGCTCCTAAATCAACTAAATAATTATGCACATTTTTTCCAAAAATTTTAATAGTCAATAGAAATGATGGAACTTTAAGTTTGTATTTATAGATGACCATATTGACATGTGCAACTTTTGACTTTTTAGAAGATGGTTTATTAGTTAGAGTATTCAGTAAAAATTCATTTTATTTTATAATTTGAGCCAACTCATGGAGGGTGATGTTGGATTTGATTTTCTTCGTGTCCTCAACTATATCGTATCCACTTTTGTTAGGTGGATCAACATGTTGATATTGATGTTTTCCTTTTGGTGGAGGTGGATTATTATTAGCCTTTAGATCAAGAGTAGTAGCATTATTGTTTGATGGCATGGAACTAGTAGCATGCTAATGATTTTTTCTCTTTAGATTGTATTTTTTTCTCTAAAATTATTGAAAAGCATGAATCCCATATGTGTTGTCTTTTATTACATTTCCATCCTCAATTGGGAAAGGTAAATCATAGGTTTCAAACACTATTACCGTACTGGAAGAGTTGGGTGCACTAGATGTGGTAGATGGGTCAGGTTAATAATGTATAATTTTATACATTTCCATTCCCTTTTATAAGATTTAAAAGGTATTATTAAATTATATGAAATCTAGCTTGCCATTTTGTGTAGTACTATGAACTCTACACCAGTTAGGCAAGGCTGCCTCACAAAAGTTCATCTCAAGGAGTTTATTGGGAGATGAATTTGAGTTATTGTTTAGTTTATTGAATGGCATGCTATATCTTTGGAATGTGAAATATTTATTGTTTGTTTCCCCTACTATATTCCCTAAGCATTTCTACATGTTGAGAAACTTGTTTCTAAGTTTTAGCACCATATGTTGAATGGCATATATATCTATCTAGTAGAATCAAATGTTGTACCCTATATACTCGAGGTATTGATAGTTATTAAAACTTGGTTTTGATTATGTCAGTTGGATGTGAGAGTATAATTGTTTAGAAATCCTAAGTTTTGGTTTGGTGTAACATGAGTTGAAGGTAATGGATTAAAGACATGATTTTGATTATTGGCTATGACATTTTGATCGGTGTTTCGAATAGGATTCAAGGCTAGGAAATTGGATTAAAATTGGGTATGGCCACATCTTATAATCCTTGAGGATTCGATCGGTGGTCAATGTTGGTGGCTTCAACATAGGCATTTGACATGGTATGAATATTTTGAGCTCTAAGTAGGAACACTGTAGTCATTGAATCTAAAGCATTTTTATACATCTATAGGGCTAGTAAAATAACAAGCTTGTATAAAACATCTACACAGTTTTGGAATCTTGTATTATATGATCTAATTGACTCATTAATCTCTATTTTCATGCTAGAAAAATATGATATACTAGACTAGGGTTAGTGACTTATCCATATTATGAAATAAATTCTCATGACATCGGTTCCAAGTGGTTATTAAGTTCTTTGGGAGATTCAAGAACCAATCATATACAATATCCTACAAAGTGAATGGGAACAATCTACATGCCACATCTTCATGAAGTATATGCAACAATCTTAAAGAGGATTTGAAAGCCTTAATATGTTTTTCTATTGTCTATACTCCAGGAGGAGAGAACAAGGGGAGATACCTCTTAGGATTCTTGGGCAAATCATGGACAACATCAATGACATTAATAGCAAAATCTTCTAGCCAATTCATGGTGAAATATGGGGTTGGTTCCCTTAAATTGGTGTTTTTTATATATATATATATCTTAGGGACACCTCTATCAGATCTCAGTCTTTGATGAATTTGTAATGGTGATAGTAATAGCCTCGAATCTGAGTTGGACCTTGTTTATCTCATTGGTAGATCTAGTGTATGTAAACTCAGATGATATTAAAGGTTAGGTGTTGTGGGTCATCTTATAGTGATAGCTTAAGACTTGTTGATGTGGGTTTATGCACACCAAAAAAATTTAAGGGGTAAGACCATCTCATTTTAGGATCAATAATGAATCACTTCAAGGCACAAGTTACAGGGATTCAATTTTGTAAATAACTACATGGTGGAATAGTAGTTAAGCATAGTGATTGTTTGCCTTTAATGGTTCATATATGACTTACATATAACATCAAACCTAAATACTTTTAAAGCTTACCTACAATGGATGGATGGTCTAAACTAAGGTGGATTAACTCAAAAAATATAAAATATGAAGGTAGGGTAGGGCAGAGAAGAAGGGGTTCCATGATTGAAATTGAAGACTAAACCCTTACAAGCTAAATAATTGCACTAGGTTGAGTATGTGCCATTGACTAATGCTTGTTTTGAGTTAGCTATAAACACATGACTGTTGATAGTAGACTATATTCATAAAATTACAAATTGTAGATGCATGACAAGTATCTGATGGATATCAATCTCTAGAATGTATTTCATTTTGTATGTATTTGACCTATGTATGTATTCTAAAAGTCTATGAAATGTGAAAAGACTTGTTAGAGATTGAGCCAAAATGATGGAATGTGAAGCCAAAATGCATTGTGAAGTTATATAAATTTCTATAAATAGTTATTAGTTATAATGGAAAGGAGTTTTGAAAGATAGGGATTAATATAAAGATCTAATAATGGTTTTCCCAAACATCTTTTTTTACTTGTTATGTGCATAGTGTATTATATAAATCTAAAGAGCTTATACATAAATCCAAAAAATAAAAAATAAGAATCTAAAGTTGAACACATAAAGAATAATAATAATAATATAAAACTCACGTTACACTATTAAATTATAGAGATACATACATATATGAAATAATCTCCTATAACTAATCAGTCTTCCTCAATTCTTACTAACACACAACATCTATATTTACTTAGCTACCCTAGAATATCTCATCTTAGAATATCTCTATGTGAGTTATATTAGAAAATCCCCAATACAAACAATAATATCTCACAACTATAATATTAGCAAATATTCTAACTACTAACAAACCCATGTGAGTACTAATTTTCCTAACATTCCTCCCCTTAGTACTTCAATGGTAATTTGTGTTTTACAGAACCTATATGAAGGTAAAGAGGAAATAAACAACATCAAACTCTCATCTACCATTCACTATCAAGGATACATCAACTAAATTCAGTGTGGGAACTACAAATAGGAACCATCTACCTTTATATCAACCATTCACTAATGCAAACATAAGCAGGAACCATTTGTTCAACATTCAATCCTATATCTCCAAAACATGTTGTATTTTATGAAGTATAACATTTGGAAAAATAGGAAATGCATCACTTATTTTCACACATACAAATAAGTATTGAAAAATAAACATATGCCACTATAGAAAAAGTGACCCCATCATTAGTGGCTAATGAGAGGACGTTGAATGGCCTTCTTCCTCCATTATGTTGTTGTTTACTCAAAAACTTATAACTTGAAGATCATTTGTACGTCATTTTTTATAAAAATACCCACCCACCCCCATAAGATTGACACATTCTTACAAATTGGATGTTGGGGTCACCCAAAATTGCATCCTTTACAAATAGGTGGATGTTTTATTTTGACTCTTTTGACATACAAAACAACATTAATTTTGATAAAAATGAAGGTTAAAAGATAAAACTTTGAATAAAATAAAGAGTAAAATTTTAATTTTCTTAAATATAAAACTATTATTATAATGACACGTAATAACTTGACAGAACTATATATCGTAAATAAGTGACTATATAAAAACTTAATAACTGAACAATAAAACAATATTGACCATATAAGAATAATAACCAAACCTAAAATATCAATACCAAACTAAAGTATGTACCCTATATAAAATTTAATGTATTTGAATCAAAAATGTGTTATGCCTTTATTGCATTGAAAGAATAGTCAATGGTGATAGTGATAGATGGAATCAACTCCACACAATAATTAGTTGTAAAAAAGTTGACATTCAAATTTATTTTTTATCCAATCAGACCTTTGTGATGCATGGAAGATGTGTGCGGCTATGAAGTCAAGATCAAAGGTGTATAAGAAGATGTCAATGTAAAAAGAGTGAATCCAGATGCATGTTTACTAGACGATAGATGTTGAAACTGAGGAGCTCACATAGATCGAGTTGAAATTAGAATGAAAACGTTAATTGGGTTGCAATCGAGAATGTGATGAAACTAGTTTTTCTTTAATTTTAGTAGAGTGAATATGGAATTTAAGAATTTGAGTTGTTCTCCTCAAAACATCACTTTAAATCTTTAACAAAGACTAATGGTGGCTAAAACGATTTGACAGTTGTGTTGGAGGCTCAAAAGACCTGACAATCTACTTTGAATTATATGTATATAATTGAATGGCATCAATGGTTTTGATAGCTTAGATTATCAATGTATAACAATGTCAGAAATGGATGGACACCACACAACAAAACAATCATTATATAAGTTGGCTAGTTATCAATACTCTTTTGGAAGATAAGAGTTATATGCACAAACTAAGAATAGACTTTGAGAAACAAGAAGTGATGATGCCTTATGCTATTCCGGTGGAAGACAATTCTCATCATAGGCTCTAAATGAATAGAAAGTAGAGCAGTGAATATAGGGACCAATGTCGATGACAATGTGGATTGGAAAAACTAATGTCAAATAATAGTATAAATCTATAGATGGGTTATTTGAATTTGATATTTACACAAAACTATCCCAAACCAATGTTGTTTGAGAGAAAAATTATGGAGGGAAACATAAAGTGCTAAGCTCAATGTTGAAAGACTTTATAGCCATATTTGATGTAAAACCTAATGCAGGGTAAGAGCAGTGCAGGAATACACTGAACATTTTATCATAGATCAATAATTAAAATAAACTTATACAACTAATATCACTACTATATAGATTCAATATAAAAATATATATCTCATCTATAGGGGCAACCATGTATTACAGTGGTTATGCCCCATAACCTTTTATGATCTCATTCCCACTCTAACACCACTGATATAAATTCAAAGAGCTTATACATGAATCCAAAAAATATAAAAAAATGCTAGAGTCAAACACAATGAATAATAATAATATAAAACTCAAATTACACTATTCAACTATAGAGATACAAATATATAGGAAAGAATCTCCTATAACCGAGGTGTCTTCCTTAATCCTTACTAATGCACAATCTCTATATTTACCTAACTACCCTAGAATCTCTCATCCTACAATATCTCTGTGTGAGTTATATTAGCAACTCGCCAATACAAACAATAATATTTCACAACTATAAATATTAGCAAATATTCTAACTACTAACAAACCCATGTGAGTACTAATTTTCCTAATAGTGTATGCTTTGTTTTATTCAAATATGTTTAGTCATTTAATAATAATGAATTTTTTGTACAATTTAGTTTGTATTTCTCTAGATAAATACATAATTTTGAACCAAATTAAGACTCGAATTGTTCTATAACTATGTCTACATTCTAAGTTTGTATCCTACTTGGTACATAAACACAAATTAGCTTGTTCTGATGGGTTTTCTATGGACCTATTCTAATAATGGTGTAGTGAACATGCAATGTTAAAATATCTTAAGATGATTACCTAGACAGAGAGACCTGAAATGATGGCTTGATGAAAGAATTCACAATTTAGTAGAGGAAGAGGTAAAATGAAAAAAAATAATAATTAGGATGAAGAATTTGTGATGAAAGAGAAAGAGTGAGCAAATCAATACGTGCATAAGTAGAAGGTCGAGGCTGACACAACAACAAAGGCAAAATAAGAGGAGAAAAAGAAAGAAGTCTTGTAAAATCAAGAGGAGGAAATGCATAAGTAGGCCCAAGATCTAGTGGCCAAGGATTAGGTAAATGTAACTACCAAAGCAAAGGTAGAATTAGAGTGCCAAACATAGGCAGAAGTCATAGTGTAACAATTAATAGAACCTACCAAGAAGGTGGTGATACCTGAGGTCCAACAACCATCATCCACATCACAAGGCTCGAGGTCAATTCAAGGGGGTGCACAGGAGGAGGTATCCCAAAACAAGTCATAATTATATATTTAATGGCTATGGGATGTCCTTACTGTAGACAATCTAGTTTTACCACTTTCATGTTTAAATGGTTATTAGAATGATTTCTTGCAAATAATGCAAATAAAGCCTAGAAATCACTGAAATGCCCAAATTTGTTTGTACACTTGGCATGCATCTTCTAAATCAAATCAATGTATTTCTAATTGGGGAAATGCATCATACATAATCATTACCTTCCTCTAATTCATCTCCAATCAAATTGTGACCTAGCAAATTGATGTTTTTCGACCACTTGTGTAAGACAATTTATCAAATTCCAAAAATTGCATAAAAGCTAATTGGGATTATCTAGCTAATCATCAAATAAAAAAGCTAACTTATCTCTAAGTGGAAAATCCATAGAATTGGCTAATAATGTAATAATTTAAAATCCAAATATTCAACAAATATAAGGAGTGATGACATTATCAGAAATTTATCAAGCAATAACAAAATATCAAGCAAATATCTGAATTTAGAAAGTCATTCCTAATAATTATAATTTTAATTCCAAAATTGAAAGCATTTGGTCCACCAAATTTGACTTATCTTGGGCCATTAATCCTCATCTTAAGATGGATGATCCTCATCAATTCAAGGAACCTATAAATACAAGGGCCACCATAAACCCAATTTAAGATTGATTGTGCAAAGCAATTATGCATAAATCTATCAAAAAGCTTCACTTATTTTCTTCCAATCAATCCACAAACCATTCTAATAGTGTTTGGGGAGATGTTGATGGCTCTTGCATCATGACATTGCTAAATACTTCGATCTCTATATCTAGTCACAATCATGTATGTGAGCTGACTTTGAAGGAGAGTCCATGAAGGAGAGCCCAAACTAAGGATCCATGCTTGAGGAATTATATTTCATGATTTTGTTTATTTTTTTAATACTAACAAGAAAAAATAACCCTTCTCATACTCGTGATTTACACTTGCACCCTCAATGTGACGAACAACCTTCTCACTTTTAATGGCACAAATAAAGAAGGCACCTACGATGTCTACAACTACTTTGGCTCTTGCAACAACAATGTAGAAAAAATCACTCAATATTTCTTAGTTCCCTTTGTCAAAGCAAATTGAGGGAGCGGTTGTGTTCCAAGAGTCTATCACATATAAGGATTCCACACTAGAACAAGAGGCATCACGGCTGAGGGAGGAAAACTAAACCTCCACCTCACCAAAGTTAGGAAATTAGTCCACAACACCTACCCTGCCTTGGTCACTCAAGTCTTGGGTGACCAAGTTATGTCTGAGGGAAAATAATTCACAATTCTTCTATCTTAGCTAAAAAAAGATTGGCTCACTATGCAAGAGTTACAATACCTTTAAATGTAAGGTCAGAATCTAAAGGCAAAAACAAAGGTTATTTTTAAGCCCCTTAAAAAATATGAACAAATCTTGGACACAACTACACTTCAAACTCAACACATAACCATAAACATGCTCGACTAGAAACAACAATTGAACACCACATGGAATGAAGCCAATCAAGAGTTCACTGAGGTCAACAAGCCAAATCAACAATGGGGGGTCAATCACCTACCTTTGACGAGTTGGATTTTGCATTGAAGTAGTCTCTTAAGTCAAGAGACGATGTGATGCTCAAATTGTAAAAATGGAAAAATGAGATGTTATGTAATACATTTCTTGGAATTTAGATGAAGAGGTACACATACAAACTAGAGGAGTTAACACAAGAAATCCAATAGAAGGTGTCACATGTTAAATCCATCCTCATGATAATAGAAGATGATGACATTCATAATCTTATGGGTGCCAAGTCCTGTTACGTACTATAATCAGTATGGTGCGAGAAGTTCTCATTGAATGGATAATGTTTAATAAGAATTTATCCCATTTGGATAACTCATAACATAAATCATCAAGGATCCATAATTCACCCCACTAAACCAACTCTATCAAGAGATCTAATAGAGAAAATTCACCACAACTACACAACCAACCATTTAAATATAGTAAATGCCTCCAGCACCTTATTTTGCAACTATAACTTCTTCAACAACAACATCTTCATAGTCTCCCTCAGTTCCAATAATGTAGTATATGCCTCCACCTTCTCTCTAGGTACTCTACTGATTCCAGTTTTGAAATTTTAAAGAAATTTTCTAGTAAGGAAGGCCTTAAGCATTACGATTGGGGCCAGGTTTTTTGAATACTGATAAAGGGTAGTTGCCTAGTTATGCCAATCTATTAAAAACCTGCAAAGGCGTAGATTGGTGCGTTGCTTAGTTGAAAACTCATAAAGGAGGCTAAGTATTATGCAAGAGGTGAAATTTAGTAAACAAAACCTTGAGTAATTATGACAAGTAATGTTTTTAGACCAGGCCCTCAACACAAGCATTTCTCTCAACTTTCAACATGGGGCACACTTTTTGCAACTTTATCTTAGGACAAGATAATTATGTAAGTCTGGGAAAGTGTTGATAGTGAAATAGAATTTTAAAATTATTGAGTGTAGATTCATGACAAGTGTACAATGGATATCAATCTGTAGAACATATTTCATTTTATATGTATTCAACCTATGTATGTATTCCAAAAGTCTATGAAATGTGAAAAAGACTCATTTGAGCTTGAACCAAATGGATGGAATGTGAAGTGAGAACACATTGTAAAGTTCTATAAATAGTGATCAATTGTAATGGAAAGAAGTTTCTAAAGATAGAGATTGATATAGATATCTGATAATGGTTTTTCTGAACATATTTTTGTACTTGTTCTATGCATAATGTATACTCTATTTTGTTCAAATATGTTTAGTCATTTAATAATAATGAATGTTCTATACAATTTAGTATGTGTTTCTCTGAATAAATATGTAATTTTGAATCGAATTAAGACTTGACCTATTCTATAACTATATTTGCATTCTAAGTTTGTATCCAACTTCGCGCATAAACACAAATTAACATATTCTGATGGGTTTTCCAAGAACCTCTGTTAACAATGACATAATAAACATAGTGAAAACTTTGAGGGGATATTTTCAATAAACCTAATGACTATAATAAAAAATAATGTTAGTATTGAATTGTCAAGCATAATCAAATCACTAACATATGGTAAATATGATCTATAATAAAAAATTTTTTTGGTAAGACTAACACACAATCCAATCTGACCCTTGCAATAAGACACACACACAAACTTCATGCAATAATATTCAGCTTAATGTAAATTCTTCAAGTAATAATCATAAATTTGGAAGAGAAAATAAATCAATACAAACTCACAAAACAGTCACAAAACTTTATAGCTTGCATTAATTTCCCAAAAATTTCTCCTCTTTACAATGAATAGGAGTCATGTATATATAGCTTTGGATGGTCACTACATCATCTTCAAAGCTTCTCATGTTTTACAAATTCTATAAATAAAACAAGTCTTAATTTAGCCTACAAACTTTGCATGTACAAAAATAATTTCTCGATATATAAGAAAATATATAAATATCATGCCAAAATTAGACAAAGGCTACTTTATGATGTATAAGTAGTAGTGGTGGTGGTAATTGTACTTGGACTCGTTGATGCTCTAGTTGAAACCACTTATTACTAATGTAAAACCTAACTAAGGTTGTAGAGGAACTAAAGTAGAATCAACTTGAGAGTACACAACTCCAAATAGAGTGTAGACCAATGTATATACTGGAGCAACAAGTGCAGTTCTCGATGGTTGAGTTGGTAATGACAAAGCTCCTCCTTGAGCAACCAACTACCTTTATTGTTGTTTCTTCCTTTTGTATGTTGTTGAGCATGTTATGAAATCTAAGTCAATAATTTCAAAACTAATAATAGGGGTCTTAAACAATATGGGGATTCTTACCAAGAATTTATTATGTATAATTAACGAAGCTTGAAAATAATAATCTAGTGCTTGAGCTTGCTCAACTTTCCCTTTGGTAAATGTGATCAATTGAACTATTTGATCACCTCTTTTATAGCAAGCATTATCAATCCTCACTTTGAAATTGTCCATTGAAGCCTGAAGTTGTGTACCAAAGGATGCCTAGTTTATTATCTAATCATTTGTTGTATATATGTTAGGGACAAACATTTATTTCAATAACTCAACTGCCGTACTCTCTTGACTTATCAATGATTCAACCAACTCCTTCATCTGATTGTGGCATTCCAACAAATCACCCCTTTTACTATTTACATAATTTTGGGGCAAATTGACATCTTTAAGTGGCAGTAGGTTCAACTCTGGGTATGATTTTTCCCTCACTGCCTTAGCACTAAAGTATAGTTTGGCTTCTAAAATCCTCAAGGATTCACTAAAGTTCACCAAGTTTCCCCACTATGGTTAGGATTCAACTTTTGCTCGATTTATAGAAATCACAAATTTATACAAAGACTAAGTTGAATTTTGGACCTTGTCCAAGATGTCTTTAGGGGCCTCCACTCTTGGTTGTTACTCCAGTTTTTTGTTTACTTGTTGCATCCCATATAACATCTTCTTCAATACTCCATTAACATCGACCATAGAGATTCGATCTTTTTTAAATTCATCAGGATCTTATAGTTGAGTTTTCCTCTTTATTGCTATGTGGAAGAGTTATTATTCTCCTATAAACTGAATATATTTTCCTCCACTTGAAATTTTCCTCTTTTTAACCTTTTTCAATTGGTTAGATATCTCATCAAACTCTATAGTGAGCTTGGTATCCTCAACAATATCTATATTTTGCTTGGACAATTTTTGTGTTTGAAAGTGTTGCATCCATGGGGGTGTCAAAATTAACTCCTTGGAGGAGGTTGCTCGAGAGGATGAAATGACAAGGGATGAAGTGGAATATGGTGGTGGCATGAGAGCTGAGGGGTCAGGTGAAGGGGGTGATCTTGGAGATGTGGAAGGTGGAGGGGTGGGAAATGGTGGGTCAAGCATCATCTCCCTTGAGACCTTGATATCATGTGGAATCTTAGTTACATACTATAAGGTGTAATCTTAGTTACATACTTTATGACAGTTTGGTGCTCTTTGATGACTAAGACTATAGGGTAGTCTATTTGAATGCTTTCATTTATTAACAGCCCTAGTTTTGTGGAAGAGTGGCTCTGCAATGGATAGGTAGAAAAAATGGACTGAGACACTAGGTCTTCAAAATTTGGGCTAAGGAAGACAAAAGACAAAGCTCTTTGTGGACTTGTTGGTGTGATATCGACACTAATAATGGAATTGATGGGTTGTGCAATGAAAACTTGTGTTAGAACTTGTAAAATTTTCCCAATTGGCATGAATGTGGCACATATAATGTTAGTGTTCAAAGTAGTGGCAGTAGTGCTAGCCAAATAATCATATGAGCCAATTGTAGATATAGGAACAACAATAATATAAACATTAGCCAAAGTGATAAAAACATCTACTAAATCAAATGAGGTTATGGTAACTAAAGTGATAATAGGAGAAACCACTGGAGCATTAGTCGAATCCACTAGAGAAGTGTCAGTTAAAAGTAGAATTAGGGATACTAAGAATGTCTCCCTTAACTATCTTTGTATCCAAAATAGGGCATGTGTCATTTTCACATCTTATTGTCTATTCTATATCATAAATATGAGAAGGACTAGGGATAGAAAACCCAAAATTTACCTGAACAGGGGATTTATGAAAGACATCAAATGCTTGTTTTTCTTTTAGGTCCTTCCCTATTGAATCTTCTTTAGAATTTGAATATATGGGATTGAATGAGGCTCATTGATACTTTGGTGGCCTTTCTTCTTATGTAAATTTTGGAGATTGGAAGGTGGAAGGTAAAGTTATCTTGAGCTAAGTGATTATAGAAGGTCATGTTGTAGCTTGCACAGGAGGAGGAGGAGGTGGCTGACTCACCATTTGTGATAAAATTAGTTGACTTGGAACTTTAGGTGTAAAAGCAAATGCAACCTTAGGAGTGAGAGGAGCTCCCATGTCTATAGGGGGAGCTTGTTTCTTTGTAATTTTATGTGGTGGGATTCATCTAAATATCCTTGTCTTTAATTGATCATTTCTCTCTTATATCTCTTTTGTAGACTTGTCTCCCTTATGATGTTCCATCTCAATTGCATCTTCCTTCGTGATAGAAGGATCATTCTAAATCATTTGTGCAATTTGCATGTTCATTTTTTCAACTCTCATTCTAGTGTAAACTTGGGAGTCATCCTCAACATTTAAGAAAATAAAATCATGATCATAATCCTTGTGGCCATAAGTGGTTTTAAGTTTGCCTTGGAAGCTCTATATATGACGAACCACCTTACCCTTGGGGTCCAATATCTAAATTTTGCCAATTTGAGATAGAAAGATGACCTATGATGAGAAGACTTAGATGATTGTTCCAAATATTTAAATTGTTGTTTGCCAATGTTAAGAGGCATTGTGTGTAACTTTCCCAGTTTGGCTCTTTTGCAATTTTCATCAACATTTTGAGATAGTTGATATGTTATCTCTTGTTTGGCTAGTTTATCTAGGACAAATCTTGTCAAATAGAGGGGTGCAACCAATGTCCCTTCTACCCTGATGACCATGTGGTCTGGGTAGTACCAATAGTCCCCCAATGATTTGAGTGATCTTTTGATTTCTTCAAATAGCCTTGGCATGGGTTGTGCATTGATAGTTTTGTATACCTTAGGGTAAAATGTGTCTACCATCTTTTGTATGAAATTCATGAACTTGTGAAAGTGGTATATATCAAAGTCATCATATATTTTGTTTTCTTCCCTTGGCTCCCAAAGAGATGTGCTTGTGGAGTTCATAGTGCAGAGATAACATCCACTAAATATGGAAGCATGCAAAAATTATTGCCTTGCATATTGTGGATAGCCCTTTGAATCTTCATATTATAACTTATTATTTCTCCCAGTGCAAGGATACCCTTGCCCTCTATTATTATATACAACAATGGAACCCAAACTTCATCAACATGGAAAATAGATGGAGCTCCATAAAGTCTATTTAATAAAGCCATGGAAATCCTAACACCTAGTTTAAATTGTGCAATTAGGATCCTGTTGAACTTTATCTTATTAACAAAGTTATCAGGGTTTGCTTCCCAATATTTCAAGGCATTCCTAATCTAATTATACTTAAACCATTCATTTATTACTCGTTAGTTGTAGGGTGTGTCTAGTTTGGGCAATCTATAGTATTTATCAAAGACAATACCAACTACATAGGCCACTGGTACTTGACTATATCTTTTATGAAAGATGTCATTTGTACACATGCCCATGCTAAATAAATTGAATAAAACATCAACACAAGAAAACACCTTTGGATTAGCTATCGCTTTGTGCAATCCAATAAATTTAATAAAGAGTAGGTTGTTCATGTATTCTCTGTCATCAGGGGTCAAGTTGTCTTTATCAATATAACTTCGAGTTGCTTCAACCTCTCCATAGATCGTTGAATATTGTAGGAAGACATTGTGTAGAGTATTCCGATCGAATTCTATGTATTTGAATTGTTGCTTAGTTCCAAAGTAGAACTATGATGGAGCTAGAACTTGGTCTTTGCCCACCATTATGGTTATCATTGAACTATGTGTTTAATTTGACAATTAGGGATAAGGAAATTGGAGAGCTATGAATCATAATTCATAGGTTAGTAGTTTGAAAAGGACATTGAATTTGATTTGGATCGAAGCATATTATAAGCGTTGAATTCAAAACTAAAAATCTCATTTGTGAGAATTAATTGCATCACAACAGTCCATGCCAAGTGTCTCTCCAATTTGAATTTGATTTTATGACACACACTTTCAAGAGGTTTTGTTTAAGATGTGTCAACTTATTATAAATTTTAGGAGCTTAGTCATATTTATTGGATTAAAATGTAGTTGTCAGTATATCGCTTAGTATTAATTGGCTTTGTATCCTTTTCTTTGTATTGGCAACTAGTTGTGTAAATAATAATATGTGGCCTTTTATCACTTCATGCTCCATTGAATAGTAAAGGGATAGGGGTCACGTTGTCACACTTGCTCAATATTATGTTCAATTGTGTTCAATGGGAGACATGGCAATGTGTCATTTCATCACTCAATATACCTTTCAAATGACCTTTGATCTTGTAGATACATGAAGTTGTGAGGTGGTGATTTGTGGCATGGTAAATAGTAATTGATTGTGTAAAGAAGGACACGTGGAAACCTCCATGAATGATACATTGTTGTTGATAGTACATACAATGACGTGGTAATTTGTCACTTTGTCATAGTGTCATTGGACTTGTGTCTTAATAAATTTATCATCGGTCTACAACACCGCGAGATGGAAACAGGTGGCATGATCTCACTTAGTCATATAGTGACAGGGTTATAGAACTTAGTTTTTTAAAAAGAAGTTTTGTAATAGAGGAAGACGCTGACATGTGGTGCCATCTTGCTTAGTCACATGGTCGCATGCATAAATGACTTAAAACATTTTTGACTTAAAACATTGGGTAAAGCCCTGTGTAAATATGAGATGCAGACATTTGGCAAGATCTCATTTAGTTTCTTAGGCACGGGTGTAAAATACTTAGCCCCTTTGTTTGGTTCTACGATGAAGCAATATAGAAACATGTGGGTTGCTCTTGGGCAGTTGGATAGTCGTGAACCTTTGAAACTTATAACTTTAAATTTCTCCCCTTGATGCCATGATGATATAACACATATAATAATCTCGTATGGTTTAAAATGACTCGACCATCTTTCAAAATTGAGCGGGAAGATACGTGACATTGTCAAAGCTGACTTGTAAAGTAAGTTGTCAACTTGTAAAGTAGGCCCGATAGGCTCGACTCTAAAAGGGCTATCTCGATTAGTCAAATAAATAAATTTAAAATAGATCTTTAGCTTTTTTAATTCAATTTTCATGGTTTTACACCAAGGATATTTATAAAAAAATAAAAGCGATTTTAAACTTAGGCTTTGGTATGTTTGGGTCTAAGGTCAATTTTTTGTCTTAATGAGGATTAAATATGGAATTTTATGAAACTAATCGGCCTTTATTTGAAATTTTTCAAATGGGGTGTGTTGCTCACAACAATTCTCTTAATAATTTGGGTTATTAGCTCCCCTGACCCTTTTGACCCTTTTATCTTAGTTCCTTGAAATAGCTCCAACATGGAGCCACCTCTTAATGTTTTTTATAAATTTGACATAAATGTTTGTATAATTTAGGTATTCAAGGATGAAATGCTTCTCCATTTATAATACCCTTGTGATGTAGAAAATATACATCTTCTCATCTCACTCTTGCTTAAGAGTCATTCTATAATAGTGAAAAAGATACACTTCCCACGATTAGTGTTAAGGAAGAGCTTTTCACGATAGAAGACATTGTGCAAGGGATTAAAAATCTAGCAACTGGTAAACCTCGAGACATAGACAACGTACAAGTAAAGCATCTAAAATGGGGAGCAAATATCCTAACACTTCAAATCAAATAAATTTTCAATGAGGTCATCTAAAATGGCTTGCCGACATAATGGATAACTAGCCTAACCATACATTTGTTTAAAGCGAAGATACAAATAACCCCTCAAATTACTGAACTATCATGGTCAATCTAACTTTTGCAAAGCTATTTGGGAGTAATGCAAAACTAGAAGTTGGTTGGAGGAAAAATGAAAGTGGGTAAAGGGGCAAGTGAGTTTTAGGCATAAACACTCCACTATTGATCACCATATCATGCTTAGGCATCCAGTTGAAAAGGTTTGGGATAAAAAGGGGATGCATATTTTTGTTTTGTAGACTTTAAAAAGGCATTTGACACATTACCAAGGAAAAAACTATAGATCATAATGGAAAAGCTAGGGGTCCCAATGCACTGTAGGGTAATGGTTCACAAATTGAATGAGCAAGTCGAGGCTAAAATCAAAATGTAGGTAGGGTTGTTTGAATGTTTCGGGAGTGATATAAATGTCAAACAAGGATGCCTTCTATCCCCAACTTTATTTGGATTATGTGTTGATAAGCTAGAAGAATGGATAAATAAATTTGGAGGGGAGGGGGTCAACTTGGCCAAATATGTGGCGAAACTTCTATTTTACATTGATGTCCTAATTATAATGGAAGAGACAATCCAAGATTTAAGCCACCACCTCTGGGCTCTAGAGTTCTTTTGTAAGGAAGCAGGGATGCAGGTGAACACCAACAAAACCAAAATCATGATTTTATTAGTGAAAAGTAAGGAATAACACCCGAATTTGAGTTTGTATGAGGATCTCTTGAAGTATTGTCAGAATACAAGTATCGCAATCTCAAATTTCATAGTATGCTCAACTGGGATACTTGCAAGATGAAAAAAATACAAGGTGGCTGGAGAGCTCTTTATGCACTTTGAAACATATGCACGAATGGCAAGTTATGGGACTAGAAGGCCACCAAGGTCTTATTTGGGTTACTTATTACACTAATGGTATTGCATTACTACGAGGTGTGGGCTAGTGGAGCAATGAGTTCGAAATGGAGGCAACTGAAAAATATTTTAAAGCATCTTATCACAAACAATTTCAAAATCAAGGATTCAATTCCCTATGAAATAATCCTTGTTGAAACAAGTATTTTTCCTTTAGAGACAATTGTTATAACCGTCTGAAAAATATTTTAAAGCATCTTATCACAAACAATTTCAAAATTAAAGATTCAATTCCCTATGAAATAATCCTTGTTGAAACAAGTATTTTTCCTTTAGATACAATTGTTATAACCATGGTATTATGTTGTTTGAAAATAAAATAAAAATGGAAACACTGACAGGTGGCCTATAAAAGATGAAGTGTTGCATAGGAGGAAGAACTGTTGGATGAAGCAAAACCAAAATGGATGAGTAGATGGGATGTCAACTTAACCAATGGTAAATAATAACAAAGACAAAAAAATATGTGAATGACAAGTTTATAATAGTAATGTGGAGGAAGGAAATAAGTAAGAAAAATAATATTATATTTTAGCGTTTAACCAGACTTATGAGCATAGGAAAAAAAGTGTATATAAGGGCTAATATTAAATGGAAGGAAAATATCTCCATTGCTCAATTGAAGACCGGCTTTCACTGGCTCAAATGTGAGATAGGCAGATGGTCGACTCCTAAGGAACAATGGAAAGAGAGGGTTTGTATTTTTTGCATCACAGAGAAGGTCAAAACAAAGGTCTACTTCATCCTTGAATGTCCTTAGTACATGAACATACAAACCTAGTATGTGGAAACTTTAAAAATTGACTTCATAGTAAAAACATTTGAAAAAAAAGAATAAAAAAATTGAGATTAATGTTAACTCAAATCAACAAAAAATAAAATAACCTTCTAAAAAATACCACAAATTCCCAAAATCTTCAAATAATTTAAATAATCAGTAATCCCATAAAAATAAACCTTAAATCTAATGAACATAATTAAAACCATTTAATTTAATTTAATTTTTTTTCTTTTGTTTTCTTTTCTATCTCCTTTAAAAAATGTGGGAATCAAGAACTAGTCCCTAATAACTTGTTGGTTTAAAAAAAGCTTGAAAAACAGAGGATTATTTGAATTACCGACGAGGGTTTTAGTCGATTCCAGGGTTTTAGTCGTTTTGCAGCAGCATGAGAAGACTCTTCTTTCTCAGTAAAATCTATGCCTTACTCTCAAGGGCGAAGCCACCGCCAATAAATCCCTACATTCCTCTTTCTCATCACCTTGAATCAGAAAAAGAAGCAGCAGCAGGATTCAAAAGTAATAATAAACAGCTTATTCAGCCTCCTCTGCCATGTATTTTCTCACATTCATCATCATCGTCGTATCAAACCCTAACATGTCACTCAATGACATTGAGTTTGAGAAATGTATCTGCGAGGTCATATGCGACGCGCCGCTCGGCAAAGAAAATAAGCCGCCTGCTGGACGAGGTGGAGGAAGAGTCGGTGCAGGATAAAGAAGAAGAACAAGATGAAGAAGATCATGATGATGAATGGAGCGGTGATATTACTGAAGGTACGCCAATTTCCATGGGACGGAGTTTTTCCCAGGATAACATTTTCATAAGTTATTCTGGATAATTGTTCAAAATTGCATATATATATATATATACATATCCTTTGTTTTTAACTCAGTTTTGTCCAAACTAATCTCACAAACATGTAAACTTGCACATACAACCTACAAATTTTGCATTGATGTTTTTGTCCTGGATTGATAATAATGATTTGCAAGGCATTTAATTTTTACGTATACCCTTCCCGAGTACCTAAACTTTAAGAAAATCAACGTGACTTTAGGACGTCCGAAAGGCTGGCTGTCTTTGTAGGGTTGGATGTTTTCAAGTCGGCTGTCCTTGAAGGGCTAGATGTCCCAAAGCCGGTTGTCCTTGAAAGGCCAGGCATCCTAAATCTGGCTGTGCTTGAAGGGTTAGTTGCCCCAAAGTTGGTTGTTCTTGAAGGGCTAGATGTCTCAAAGTTGGCTGTGCTTGAAGGACTAGGCATCGCAAAGTTGGCTGTGCTTGAAGGACTAGGCATCGCAAAGCGGGCTGTGCTTGAAGGGCTAGGCATCCCAAAGTGGGCTGTGCTTGAAGGGCTAGGCATCCCAAAGTAGGCTGTGCTTGAAGGGCTACGCATCCCAAAGTAGGCTGTGCTTGAAGGGCTAGACATCCCAAGGTCAGTTGTTCTTAAAGCGCTCAGTTGTTCTTAAAGCGCTCGATGTTCCGTGGCCAGCTGTCCTTGAAGTGCTAGACATCCCATGGCTGGCTGTCCTTGAAGGTTTAGACGCACCATGGCTGGCTGTCCTTGAAGGTTTAGACGTACCATGGCCGGCTGTCTTTGAAGGGCTAGATGTCCCATGGTCGGTTGTCTTTGAAGGGCTAGACGTCCCAAAGTGGGCTGTCCTTGAAGTGCTAGATGTCCTAACTTGGCTACCTACATTGTAGAAGTCATATATGGTGTGTTAAGTGGGCCAAATGACTAAATTACAAATGAAATAGAGGTTAAGAATATTCAAACCTTTGGGATAAGCTACCAAAATCATCATCTTTTTTTTAAAAGATATTATGCCACATTGAATTTTTTATGTAAACATAGACCAAAGATGTTATGCTTCCTCAATCTACAACAATAAGAAGACAACTTTTGGAAAAAATTGTGTATGATGTTTCAGACCACACCACGTGGTCCATTATCATGGAGAAAATGATATCATGATGGACGACACAATTTTTCAAAAAGTTGTTTTCTTATCATAGACCGAGAAGTCAATTTTCAAGCATGATATTTATTGCAATTTATTTGTAGATTTAGAAAATCCTCGAACTTTTTAAAAACATTACTAAACAATAGAAAAATGCTTTTGGAAAATGTGTGATAGAATTTTTTTTGCATCGGTGTTTCTGATCAACCTACTTGATCCATCATTAGATTTCTGTATGATAACATTTGCATGAGCTATACGATGGAGCTATCTCACTCATTGTTATTTTTGAAAAGACGTTCTAGCATATTGAAATTTGTATGCGAAATAATACTAGGAGTTATCTCTTGTTTGACATTTGTTTCTATACATAGAAAATGGTTAAAATTTTCAAATTATTGGAAGAATAAAACACGCACACTGAAGGGAAAAGGAGTTGATAACCACAAAGGGACGGTAGTTGGGTGGTAGAGCACCCCAATAGGCACATAGCAAGCCCAAGGTTTGAGTCCTACCTAGTACACACAAATTGACACTGTAAGCGTTTTCTTAGATTTTTTAGATTATTTTCATTGGTTCTCATTGAGATTGTTTTCATAGGTTCTTATTTTCAAAACATCTATCTGGATACACGTGTTCAATCCATTTCAATAAACAGATATTTTGGGTCTAACTTCTAGACTCCTCTACAAACTTAATTTGTAATATATAAGACAAACTCTATCACGAGAATCAAATTATGTTGGGAAAACACTATTCTCATGTTTTTGCAGAGTGACTTTGCAAAAATAAATGCAATTCCATATCATAGAACTAGAAAGCACTAGTTTAAAATCTTTGTAGAAGTTCAAAGGAAATGCAGGGAAACTGTAGTTCTTCTAGTGTAGGTCAATTGGCAAGGCCTGGTTTACACCCGAGCTTGGTCATCAGGACAAAATCCAAGCATTACGAATATATATATATATATATATATATATATATATATATATATATATATATATATATATATATATATATGCATAGGCTAAGATCTAGAAAATTACTCTTACCTTATTATTTAGTTACGTATTTTCTTTTGATGCTTCCAAATAAAATGCAGAAACAATGGGCAGTTTTTTTTCACTTCTAATTTATTTTTTTAGACTTCCAAATATGTAGACTGTCAATTATGAAAACATGTATTGTTATAGTGGACATTGTTTTATAGTCTTTTGTCAGCATTTAGTTAGTGATGTAGCAAGACCCTTAGTTATGACGGTTGGGTTGACTAACAACCATTGGTCTTGTCCTTCAAATCGCATATTGTATGTCGGGGTAGGGGCGCTTGTATCAGGTCCTTCGTGTACTGTGCGAATTGTATTGAGACTTATCTTTTATGAATACAAGTTTCTATTGTTCAGATTACTATTTTGTGTACGTTGCTATTATTGGTCTAGTATCTTAGTAGACATTAATCGTTCTAGATTTTGGATCTGTTGTCTTACAGAACTTCAAGTTAAATTAAAATTTAGTTAACAAATCTATGTGTTGAACATAATTGTGGAACACAACGACAAAAATATATTAAAATGGTACAAAGAGTTCATGAAGAAGAAGACCGATGTGTGCAAGCATTAATTCATGCCATTAACTTTGAACAAAGGCGGAAGAGAGACTTGCAGTCAAGGAGGGACCAAGAAATTAAATGGTCTATTGAATGGATGGACCACCAAGAAAGACGACAAAGGCTATCTCAAGCACCAATTCAAAAAATACATCAAGGGAAGTACAAAGCGTGGGACTGTAGTGTGAAGCTGGAGTGTAATCCAAGATCGAAGCATTCAGCTGGAATGTGTGGACCCTATGCCACTTGCAGTAAGGAGTGCATAGATATTTCCATAACCCCTTTTGGAGGAAGGAAGTGTGTACATTGCCGACTAGTTTATGTTAGCGAGGGCTGCAAGGGAATCATGTGAAATTCTAGGGCAACCCGAATGACAAGTTGGTGTGCATGGAAATGACCCTTGTTGGCGTGTAAGATAGTCTATGGATCCTTGTTGAAAGAATGGTTGAGCATATGAATGTGTTTGGTAGTGCTAAGAGAGAACAAGAACTTTTGATGTTGACCTTCTTAAGAGGGATACTTGTGTTCGGAAAACCACGCCAGAGTCATGGTTACCTCATCAAGTCCATCTCGAGAGAAGCAGTTGCCAAAGTTTACTGGTGACAAATAAGAAGATCCAGGATGGCATTGCCATACATGCATCACTAGCTCAACTGCTAATGGGCAGACTGATGATTGATGTGGTTAAGATGTTTCCCCGCTACCCTTTGCGGGATGACCATCAATTGGTACACCGATGCATCAAGTACTGGCAAAGCAACATGAACAACACTTAGGCAAGTGTTTGAAAAGGAATTCAAACTCCTGAGGGATGACAATGAGATTGTTGCGAAGATCTACAAACCAGACAAGGTAAGTACGAGACGGTTCAGGATTACAATAGGAGAGTCAAGGAGTTGCTTGGAAAATTTGAGAAGGAACTAGCCGATTGTTGAAAAGGAGGTGGTTTATTGAAGGGTTGGTTTCCTCATTTAGAACAAAATGAAATTAGTCCCGCCTTCGTCATACAAAGATGTCTATAACCGAATGATGGACATTGAAAGTGAGAATAAAACATCATCCTCACACACAAGAAGACAAAGTGAAGGTGATGACTTTGATTCTAGTGACAATGAACAAGGATCTATGTGAGCCTTGAGAAAATTCATGGTTCAAATGATTAACTAAAGGGAGATGGTAAGAACGAAGATAAGGATATTTTGTCCGAGATTCGTCAAGTTACAAAACTTCAATGAGTGTGAACGAGGGGTCCAAGGAATTGTTTTTCAGGAGAAAGACGACCTCCTGAAGTACGATCTAGTTTTGAAGTACGGTTGGATGCAACGGATATGCTTGAATGGGATGAACGTGTGATGGCACAACACACAACTAAAGTCATGCATAAAAGAAGGAAGTATTGGTGTGATAAACTCTTTTGATGGAGTAACATTAAAGCAGGAGCTCTCGTGCTAAGATATAACGGTAGGTGTGAAATTAAGGCAAGTAAGTTCAAAGCATTATGGTTGGAAACATTTAAAATTTTATTTTTTTTGGAAAATGGAGTTGTCAGACTGGGATATTTGAATGGGATCCTTGCCTTAAGACATAGTTGATGGTTCTAAACTAAAACTTTATTGAGCAAGGACCAAAAGTATCCACATTGTAGAGATAGAGGCTCTGTCTAAAGAAGAGAATAAAATGAAAGAAGGGGTCCCGCATACAAGGATTGACCAGGTGAATCTTTCGAAATGCATGGCCAAACAACATGGATATCGAAATTAAAGAGGAGTTGGCGTTTAAGGCACTATATTACCTCACAATTTCCAACCACATCTCGATTGAGTACCCTTACGTATTGCTAAGGCATTGACCTTTTCCATTCGATCTGCTAACTGTATGACCCCTTCATACGGGCTTATTGTTGGAAATACCTAATTGTACGACCTTTGTTGTTCCATGTTCCATTCATAGGACCTTGTTGCTGAATTTTTTTGCCCATACAACCTTTGTTGTTTGGTCTTCCACCCTTACGACCATGGTGTTGGAAATCCCTACCAGTATGACCTTTGTTGTTTGATCTCCACCTCCTTCAATTGTTTTATCTCCACATTCCCCTGCCATTCGACCTCCCTATCTCCTTGTTGGGCTTGTTCTTGTCCATCTCCGTGCATACGACTTGCAGTTTGGATCGTACGACTTGCAACAACTACTGTGTGCCATCCCCTATTGAAGGCTGCCCTAATGCCACCGCCGTATGACGTGTGTGTGAGCTGCTGCCCAAATCAATTATTGCCATTGTTAAACTCGTTGGCTTAGCGAACCAAATTGCTTGTGTATGCCCCATTACAACTGCTTGTTTGGTCACATTAGAGGAAGAAATTCAAAGGGATAATAAAATGTGGAGATTGGTTGGACACAAAGCCACTTACGATAGTAAACAACAAGGAATTGACAGTGGAAAAATTTGGTTGTCATCATGGATTTTCAAGGGTTACAGAAGGGTCAAATTGTGCTTGGCTACCTCTGGACTCTGTGAGGGGCAGCCACCCCTAGACCCTCACTTTGATTTCACAAGAAAAAAAAAAAAATTATTGAGAATCGCGTTGGGTGAAACATGCTTTTTCCAAACTCCAAAATGTTATAACGTTATCTATGACATGTGTTGGAAGGGACTCTGACTTGTTTAAATGAGGGGATAGTGTAGACCATCAATTATGAAAACATGTATTCTTATAGCGGACATTATTTTGTTAGTCATTTAGCGACATTTAGTTAGTGATGTAGCAAGACCCTTAGTTATGACGGTTGGATTAACTGACAACCGTTGGGTCTTGTCCTTCAAATAACATATTTTTTGTCGGGGTAAGGGTGCTTGTTCAGGTCCTCCATGTACTGTGGGAATTGTATTGAGGCTTATCTTTTATGAATACAAGCTGCTATTGTTCAGATTATCTTTTTGTGTAGGCTGATGTTGATGATCTAGTATCTCAATAGATATTAATCATACTAAAAAATTAACCACCTAAGTAATGGAAGATTGTTATATTTGTCTTTTTCCTTGTTTCCAAATAAAATACAAAAGCAATCTCCGCAAAATGTCATTTCTTCTATCTTCGTAACTGATGGAAGATTTGTATATATATATATATATATATATTTTTTTTTTCCTCCTTGTTTCCAAATAAAATACAAAACTGATCTCTTCAAAATGTGTTTTCCTGACTTCGTCAAGTTTTAATAGATGCAAGAAAAATTTACAATCCAAATTGTGTGCTTCCATGTTATGAGAAATTGCAAACTTTGTTACTTGAATTGTTTAAGAATGCAGGTTTTCCCCATTAAGTAAGATTGCGAGAGAAAAGTTTGCTGAAAGATAGGTTGTGCAATAATCTAAGGGTAAGATGGGGCACCTAAGGATAACAAGGACCATTGTCCACAACTCAACCGATATGTCTAGCATGCCCGTGAAACTGTATCCAGATGTGTCTCCTCCCATAGAAATTTGCTTGTGACCAAAAGTGGCTACGGAGATCTATCCATTTGATGGATACAAGAATGCTAAGACTGATTTAATCTAAATCCCATTTTAAGTGTTTTATGTTCAATATACAACACGCAGCTACATCGTTGATTATTTGTTTTGCTTCGCTTCCCCCTAGGAAAACAAATGCAGTGTTCAAGGGGTATGGGGGTCTTGCATATGCATATCATTTTCTTGTCAGACGGAATCGCCAAGGAGTCATCTGCAGTTATTGTGTTAGAAGAGGCCATGTATCTAGACAATGCTAGAATCTTCATCCTTGTGATTTATGGGGGAATGCAATGGTAATGAGGCTACATATTAGTTCACTAGGATCCCTGTTCACAATCTTCTCAGTTTGATACAAATGAATTGGAATTTAGCTATTCCGACTAGCTGGAAGAAGATTTTGTGCTAAATTAGTCTTTACAAGTAAAAAGGCAAAAACAAAAAATGAATTACACACATAAAAATCTTTACAATAGTGATTTTCATCAGAGGGTGAAATGAATGAATGATAAATGTTATCAACTGTTAAATATTTAGGTTTTTTAAAACTTCAAAACATTTTGGCATATATGTATGTGTACTAGTGGGATTAGACCGCAACCTAAAATGCATTCCTTTGGTTTGACACGCAAGTGGGAAACCTTAATACTGTTCTTGGACTAGTATTGGGATCCTGCAACTTGTTAATGGATGCTTGTAGTGGGTGCTGAATCTGGGGATCTACTTAAATGGTTTACTTAGCAACTATGGTGGTTATCTGAGCTTACTGATTTTCCAAATATGGTTATGTCCCTTGCTAAGCATTCATGTCCCTTTAATGGCTCCTTTAGTAGCTTTTGGTAGGAATTTATGGTCGGAAATCTTCATAGCAATGTGTGCTTGGTAAGTATCAGTAAGGAAATAGGTTAATCAAACAAAATGCATGTCAAAAGAATTTTTTAATTATAAAACTTGCTATGCATGATACAGCACACCTTGTTTGTACTCGAAACAATATTGTATCACTATGATGAGAAACCGACAAGACACATATTCACACAGAAATCTTCTCCACTTATGTTGATAATGCTTTTAGAGGAAGAGAATGTTGGAGAAAATGTTACTTAAGCATGGTATCAAAGCAAGGAAGGATACCTGGTACATGGAATTTTTTGTAGTCTGAATTAGAAACAATAGTTTGTACTCTAGTATGTGCCTGTAGGTGGAGGTTCTCTGATGCTCAAGTTAGAAATTTAAACAAACCTGCATTATCCATCATAGGTTTAATGGCACACAGGTGGTTACATTGATAATCATGCATTGAAGGTACATTTGCGTTTTGGACAGTTTTTATTTCTATCATGCACTAAAGGAGTAAACCCAAAATGTAAGGAGGGATTTTGTTGCACACAGCTTCTTCTGCAATTTCAGATCCTTAGGTGGTCAAGATCCATCCTGCTTTATGCATAATTATCTCTGCAACTATATGCCATAAACGCAGGAAACAAGGATGTTTTCTTTCTCTAATAACTAAGCAAGATTTATAATTCTGAAAATTGACAATGTCAGCATATAATCCTACTGAATTTTCAGAAATCCCTAAAAAAATTTAAAGAATCATGACCCATATTGTGGGAAATTCAAATTTCCTTTTCATTAACAGATGTTGCAGACATACCAAGGAAAAAAAGCTCTCAACTCAAAACTCCCACATATGCCTGCCCAAAATATTTGTTTGCTAGCTATAAAAGTCTAGTCCCAAAATATAATGGGTGCATGGACCTGCAAAACAAAAAAAAATAAGATAGTCATTCCCTTGGGTGTGCATGCTTGTTTGCTGCCTTCACGGGTATCCTTCATTTCCCTTGGATGGTGATCTTGTGATGTCGGAGCATCCAAGTTCACTTGTAATCCTATATCAAAAAAAACAAAAAAACTCTTCTTCAAACACTTAAAAAAATAAGCACTTTGCAGTTTTACAGAAGTCTTGATTTGCGCACAATTTATTTGTGTTGTTTTGTGCAGTCTTTGCATGTGCCAAAAATAAATCACTTTGCAGTTTTGCGCAAGTCTTGATTTGCACACAAGTTCTGTGTTGTTTTTTGTTGCCTTTGTATGCGTGCCTTTTCTTTGTAATGTTTTGCATAGCCTTTGTGCGTGTGCATTTTGTTGTTTGTTCTTTTGTGCAAGTTTGATGGTGCACACAATTTCAGTTCCAGTTTGTAGTTGCTTGTGAAGCTTTGCATGAGTATGTCTTGAGGGTCCTTATTTGGTTCAGCCCTAGTTTAGAAGATCGACATAGAGAATTGAGAGTTGGAGTCTTGTGAATTCTAGTGCATAGGCTTGCGATATCTTATGTAGGATGTGGTGTGCAACCATGCGAATATGAGGTTCATTGTGGAAGGAGTCTTCCGCACATCCTTTGGTTGCAAAGTGTTGCAACTTAGCCTTATGAGGTTGTGACTTCGGTGTAGCTAATCTTGTGCGCAACTTGTTTTGGGTGCGTATGTTTTGTAATGTGTTATGGGTAAAAAGCCGTTACAGTCTTAACCATTTGCATTTAATTCCTTAAATTATAGAAGGTTGTTGCAATTTAATATAATGCTACTTCGTGATGAACTTTTTCATGATATAATATGCTGTTATGACCTTCTTGGCGCCTAACAAAAGTGGAGAATGGAGGATGTGCACCGATTCCAAAGCCATCAACAAGATTAACATTGTCACTCATGGATGATTTGATGGATTGCTTTATTGGAGTGCAATAATTCACGAAGATTGACTTGAAAAGTGGATATCACGAGATCCACATAAGGGAAGGTGATGAGTCGAAGACAACATTCAAAACATAGGAAGGATTGTACAAATGGTTAGTCATGCCATTTGTACTGAGTAACGTATGGAGTAGGTTCATGAAACTCATGAATGAAGTGTTGAAACCATTTCTTGGTAAATTTTTCATAGTATATCTGGATGACATATTGATTTTCAGTTTAATGGAGAAATAACACTTAGTGTATTTGAGAAATGTTTCAGCGGTTGCGAGATGGAAAGTTGCTCGTAAATTTGAAGAAATGTAGCTTCCTAGAGTAGTTAGTATATTTGGGTTTTGTAATATCTTGAGAAGGTTTGAAGATGGATCCAAAAAAGGTCCAAGCTATTTTTGAGTGGTTGTCACCTACAAACATGTTTGAAGGGTGAAACTTTCATGGGCTTGCAAGTTTTTACAGGGAGTTCATCAGGGATTAGAGTGGGACATGCGCAATGATCACCGAGGTGATGTGCAAAGATAGAAAATAATTTTTACGGAGCATAGAAGCAGAACATAGTTTCCTGTAGTTGAAGAAGGTAACTAAGAAGACAGTGATGGCAGTGCCAGATTTTAGTAAAGTATTTCAAGTGGATTGCGATGTGAGTGACAAAACAATAGGAGCTGTGATGAGTCAAAAAGGTAGGCCTATAGATTCCTTCAATGAGAAACTGAATGATGTTAAGAAGAAATATTTAGTATATGATCAAGAGTTCTATGCCATAATGCACGCAGTCAAGAAGTGGAGGCAATATTTATTGCTTAAGGAATTTGTGCTATACACAGACCATTAGGAATTGCAATTCATAAATAGTCAGGGCAAGTTGAACCAAAAACACATTAAGTGGTTGAGTTTCTGCATGGTTACATATTTTTGTTGAAACACATGTTGAAGAATTAACCTTAATTTGGGTCATTTTGATAGGTTTATAGGCTTATCTTAAGTCTTATCCTAAGTCTTATGTGCATATGCATTTATTATATTTATAAATGCATTTTATTCTATCCTTTTGAAATGTCACTCACCTTTTTAATCTATTTGTTGGATTTAGAGTTACTTGCATGTAACTTCTCTTCCCCCACATGGCACACACATCCTCCCCACTTGTAAGAGGATTACACATGATACACATGCTAGATTTTGCACTTGTAGCTCTTTTTCTCTCTTAGCTTTTTATAAAAAGTTCTCTTCTCCTTTTCTTCAACACTTGTTACAACATAATACTCTTGTTGATCTAGTCTTGTTCTTGCATGTTCTCTTGGTAAAAGGCCATTCTTCTCCTCGCTTCTTCATGCTATTGTACTTGGAGATTCTTGTTACAAGCTTTCACTACTAGTTTGGAGATTTTTTCTATATGACGGTTTCTTCACTTGTCAATTCTCGTATCATATTTTGTATTTTGATTCACTCTTGAGGTAATATTGCTTCATTTTACATTCTTTTGATTTATGGTTTTCAACGTTATTCTAGTGATCTTGGTTAGTTTCCTAATATAGTATCAGAGTGAAATGGATAAAGGAAACATATTAAATATAAGCAACATTGAATACCTTTTTTTGCGTTGATACCATAAAATAATATTATCAAAGATCGAAATATAAATAACATTGAATACTTTAAAAATTGCATAAATCAACAAAGATACCTCAAGAGTGAATCAACCACATGAAGGAAAATAAGAGTTGACAACTGGGGAAACTGTCAAACGGAGAAAAACCTACAATTTATTAAAAAACTTTGCAATCAATGAACTCTAAGTACATAGCAATAAAAAGCCAAAAGAGATCATCACAAGGATGCAAGAGCAAAAACAAAATCAAGATTGAAGAACTACCAAAAGGCAAGAAGAGAGGAGGAAAAGAGCTCAATAAATAGAGTTATGAGAAATAAAGAGTTACATGTGTAAGCTTCAACATGTGTGTCAAGTGTCCCTAATTCTCTTACAAGTGGGGAGGATGTGTGTGATATGTGGAGGGAGAGGAGTTACATGCAAGTAACTTCCAAAATCCAAAAGATGACGAAGAGGTGAATGACACTTCATAGAATCCGGAATAATTTACATAAATACAAATTCTCTACACATGAATAAAACTTAGAATAAAATATTATCCCAAATATATGATAACCTAACAAACTTTTAAAGACTTAAGAAATGACTAAAATAAAATTAATGCTCCAACACTCCTTAAGCTTAATTTGGGGTTACAAAAGTGAATAACACCTTTTACAAATTAAAAAGTGAGTTGAAACTACATAATACTCCCTCTTAATAGAAACTTCCTTGAAGAAGAATAACAATATTTTAGAAAGAAAGAAGAACAGAAGGTGCTGCCAAAAGTCGCAAGAGTGAAAGTGTGATAATCAAGAATCTCTAAGAACCCTGTTCAGACAATGTGGTCGATTTGCGATTGAACAAAGACCAACAAGGAGTAATGATCCACAAAATCTACAAAACAAACAAACTAACACCAATATTTTAAGTTAAGTAACCAATAAGCCATAAAAATATGATATACATATATAATGTAATAAAAATAGATGTACAACTAGGCAAATTTGAGCAAAAAACAATTTTCATCATAGAGTGCGAAAATCTGCACGAAAAGAAGTTAGTAAAAAAAGCTCTAAATAAAACATATATTCTTTGCAACAAAAAACAAGGAATGCAAAAAAGATGATTTAGTTTAATCAAAACGAAGAGAAAGATGTGTCATTTGTAAAAGATATTCTACATGAAGCATTATAAGAATTATCACAAAAAGACATATCAAAGTTTCTAGAAGATTCATTTTCTTTAGAAATCTAAATAGTTTTACCCTTAAAGGTAGAAGATTTAGTTGTTTTTCAACAATGCAATGTGTCATGAATGGATTTATCACAAGATTTACATGGTTGCAATTTTCAACATTTAAATATATGATGTCGGTGTTTTTCACAATGCGCACAATGTTTAACATTTTTAATCAAAGCATGAATATTCCAAGCATCATAATCAAAAGAATTTGCATTATAAGTCTTTCAATGCAGAGTATGATACGATTTTGAATTTGCATTATAAGTCTTTCAATGCAGAGTATGATACGATTCTGAATTTGCATTAGAAGCAGGTGAATCGGTAAAACCAAGACCTTTACAATCTACGTTAGATGTAAATAAAATAGGTTCAAGTATATTAGTTTTGCACTTATCAAGTCCACCATCTGAGTAGCCCACACTGTGCATAATTTTTAAGATGGGGTTGGTAGAAGTGTTCACATGAGTTTGAGTTTGTTTAAAAGCATGATAAGATTCAACATTAGAACTATTATTATGTACAAAAGACGCAAATTTGTCATTTAGAGTGTCAATAGATGATTGCATTTTCTCTGTATGAGTAGTAAAAGAGTTCTAAAAAGCAGTAATAGTGTCTTTTTGACATTGAATTTCATGTTTGAGTTCAGTATTTTTTTAATTTTTCAGAGAAAGTTGACGAGAAACATTTTTAAAGGCTAAAAAGATGGCTAACTTGAACGCCATTACGCAAGATTGAAACTTAAAGAAACCAATGATGTTAAAAAAATTTAGTGTGCATGAGGTTGTTAGGACAATTAACTTGTAAATGTAAGTCCACACCAAAACATCATGAGATATGAAGGACTTTTGTGTTAAATTAAATTCTTACAAAGGAATAAACTAAGCATGAAGGGGGAGTGTTGGAGAATTAACCTTAATTTGGGTCTTTTCTATAAGTTTATAGGCTTTTCTTAAGTCTTAGTAATATCCCAAACCGGAATATTATACGGAAATTTGATTTCCTTGGAATTCCATTCTTTTAAAATAAATATAGAATTTGTACTTCAAAATAATTTATTTAAATTAAATGAATTCTATTATATAATTTTCAGATCTCGAATATTGCAATAAAAATCTCAAGAGTTTACGTCCTTGAGTTGGGATGACAAGGGGTTTTATCCTTGTATCCAATGTTTATGTTTGGGGGTTTCGTCTTCAACTGTAATAGTAAAGCAGTACGCTTGTACCGGGTTAAGTGTTTAATACATGAAATGATTTGATAATTTCTTCCATTCCCCAAAATGCATTATTTATACCTGCAATCCTACATTGAAGAGGTGTGATTTCTGCAAAGGTAGTGTCCCTTCATTTAGATGATTGCTATTTTGCAAAGGTGGCATCCTTTCATTTAGATGACTGCTGTTTAACATCTTTAATTAAATGTGCTAACTAACTAAATACATTTAAATACATGCTGCTGCTGCTCCTTAATGCAACGATTCATTTAAATACATGTTGCTACTGCTCCTTAATGCAACAATTAATTTAAATATATGTTGCTGTTGCAGGGATATTATAGTGTTATGTGTATGTGCATTTATTGTATTTATAAATGTACTTTATTTTATCCTTTTGAGGTGTCACTTACCTTTTTAGTCCACTTGTTGGATTTGGAGTTACTTGCATGTAACTCCTCTCCCCCCACATGCCACATGCATCCTTTCCACTTGGAAGAGGATTAGAGACACATGACACACATATTAGAGCTTGCACTTGTTATTCTTTTTCTCTCTTAGCTCTTTATAAAGAGCCCTTATTTCCTTTTCTTCAACACTTGTTACAACACAACACTCTTGTTGATCTAGTCTTGCTCTTGCACACTCTCTTGGCCTAAGGCAACAAAGATGTGAAATTTGTTGGACATTTGTGGAGGACATTGTCGAAGAAGTTGAATATCAAGTTACTGTTCAGTTCATCGTATCATCCTTAGACAGATGGATAGAGGGAGGTAGTCAATAGAAGTCTCAGTACCTTGTTGCGATGTTTGATTGAAGGAAAGCCAGGAATGTGGGATTCCGGTTTTGGCAAAAGTTGAGTTTGCTTATAACAATTCAGTTAACAAGAGTACTGGAAGGACACCATTTAGATTCTTTATGGGTCAAGTCGAAGAGGAGTCCCAAAACTGCATGACATCAAAGATGAGGGAAGGAAAAGTGTGCGCGAACAGTTGGAAAAGAGAGCTGGGCATTATGATAAGCAGTGCACAAACATGAAGAGAAGGGAAGTAGAAGATCAGGTAGGAGACTTAGTCTTAGCACAATTGAGAAAAGAAAGATTTCCGAAGGGAACTTAAAATAAGTTGAAATGGAAAAAGATTGGGCCATGTAGAGTGTTGCAAAAGTTTGTGACAAATGCATATGTGATAGAGTTACCTAAAGGGATAGACATATCGCCTATTTTCAATGTAGCAGATTTGTATTTGTATCATGAAGGACATAGTAGTGAAAACGAAAATGTAGATTTTGAAGAAGTTGATTGGAGTGTAGATACCTGAAAACATGAGTGAGGAAGCATAAAGGATAATTGATTCCAAAGTCAGCAAGTGGACGTGCAACAAAGAGTTTAAAATTATTTGGCAAAATGGAAGGGCCAAGAAGTTGAAGATGCGACATGGATAAGCACATCAAAAACTGCAAAACAAGGAATATTGCGCTGAGCAGGAGGTCATATTTATTTTGTTACTCGAGGTGTATGATGTAGGAGCATTTGGGTTCACTTGTATTCCTACATCAACCCAAAAAAAACACAATAAAAAAATAAGCACTTTGCAGTTTTACAGAAGTTGTTATTTGCATGCAAGTTCTTTGTGTTGTTTTGAGCTGCCTTTGCGAGCATGTCTTTCCTTTGTAATGTTTTGCGCAACCTTTGTGTGCGTGGGCTTTGTTGTTTTGTGCAAGTTTGATTGTGCACACAGTTTTGGTTCCAATTTGTAGTTGCTTGTGCAGCTTTGTGTGAGTATGTCTTGAAGTTCCTTATTTGGTTTAGTGCTAGTTTAGATGATCCACATAGAGAATTGAGAGTTGGAGTCTTGTAAATTCTAGTGTCCAGGCTTGTGACATCTTATGCAGGATGTGGTGCGTAGCAGTGTGAATGAGGATTATTGCGCAAAGAGTGTTTTGCACATCCTTTGGTTGCGAAGTGTTGCAACTTAGCCTTGCGAGGTTGCGACTTTTGCGTTCCTTATCTTGTGCGGAACTTGTTCTAGGCTCATAGTTTTGTGATGTGTTATGGGTAAAGAGCCATTGCAACTCCTAATTGTTTACATTTTATTCCTTGAATCATGGAAGGTTGTTGTAGTTTCATTTAATGTTAATTCGTGGTGAACTTTTTTGTGATGCATTATGTTGTGATGTGTTAAGGTGCATTGGAATTTTAGTGTGATGTAGTTGTGGTTAAGGGTCTCAATTAAGAGATGTCTTGGACTACGTAGCTTTTAGAATTACACAGTGGAAATAATACAATAACATTCAACAACACAACTTAGTTATTTATTAGATTTCATTGGTTGGAAATGCAACTTGCACACATACGACAACAACACAAAATCTATGCAATCTCAAATTAGATGCATTACGATATCAGATTCTCAGATCTTTGCTTTGATTTATCCTTAAGCTCGCTGACTTGTTGTTTGAAGCATAGGGTAGTTTTATATAGGCACAAGACCCACCTACTTACAATAATGCTTAACAAGCTACTAACCTCATTAACCACATCTGAGTATGCCACAAACATTAAATTCCTATCATGATTCCAAGGCACCATAATGCGTCAAAGCTTAACACATCACAACATGCTACACACGTAATATTGAATGAATCCATAGCAGCTTCCCATGATTCAATAAATGCAAAGCAATGACTCTTTCCCATTCCAAATCACAAGAACATATGTGCCCAAGCAAACTGCACAGAAGTCACAACCTCGTAAGGTGAAGTCGCAAACCTTCACAACCAAAGGGTGCATCAAAGACCTCTTGCACTATGACTTGCGTATTCACATTGTTGTGCACCAACATCCTACATAAGATATTGCAAGCTAAAACAAACTGGATCTGAACTCGTGTGCAATAACGAATACAAATATATGCCCGCATAAAGGTCTTGCAAAACAACAAGCAACAAATGTGCACACATGAGGCTGTGCAAACATTACAAAGAATTGGCACGTGTGCAAAGATGACACAAAACAACACAAAGAAACTTGGGCACAACTCAAGACTTGCGCAAATTGAAAAAATGCCTATTTTTGACCAAGTGTTTTTGGTTGATGTAGGATTCCAAGTGAACTCAGATGCTTCTGCATCATAATGAATTTTTAATGTTTGTAGTGCACAATAACGTGTTGCAAATATTTAATGTTGGTAGTGGGTTGCTGAGCATTATTGTAAGAAGGTGGATCTTGTACTTATATAAACATGCCCCAATGCTTGAGTCAGCTAGTCAACAAACTTAAGGATTAAATCATTGTGAGGATTATAAGGAATAGTTAAACTTGCAAAAACCATGAGTTAGCAAGCAAAGATATGAGGATTTGATGGAACGCATCTCATTTTAGATTGTTGTGTTATTGTTATTTGTGTGCAAGTTGTATTTTGCAGCCATTGAAATCTAATAAAAGAACGCTATTGTTTAGTTGTTGCATTATTTTTGTTGTGTAATTTTGAAGGTTGCGTGGTCCAAAGCATTTCTTCATTGACATTCTTGCAACTACATCACCTTGATTGCTTCGAGGGAATTTAGCCTAGGTTATTGTTGGCTGTCTTTAGGTGGTGAATGACAATCCTTTAAAACTGAATAACTTTACTTGAATCTTGGACACCTACACTTTCATGGCTCATTTCCATTTGACAAACAAATCAAGTCCCTGTTGTCAACCTGGAGCTGCGCCCTGATTCGAGGACGTGCGCGAAACGGCCAGTCCTCTAACCGGCTGAAACAATGGGATCTCCTCATGAGGGTGGGTGCCTCAATAGTGAGAAGAACCTCTAGAGAAGGCTGGTTCTTGTATGATGTATCAATGAAGATTCCTACTCTATGTTGCTAACTACAATGGAAAAGGGAGAAAGAAAACTTAAAGGGAAAATCCTACCTAAAAGGGGGTGATACACCATAATTATGATCCTACTCAGTGTGGAACCTTGAACACTGAACGAACAAGAGAGAAGGAAGACCTTAGACTTCAAATTAATCACTTGTGCGTAAGTATTTCATGCAGAGGTTCGATCTAATAACTAAAACCTGAGGGAAAATGATGGAGAGAGGTCCGATACAAGACACTTTGCAGCCACTTAACATCCACTTACAATTTTAGCAAAAGACAATAAAGAACACTTTAACATGACCTGCACAAGGATAATATAGCAACTAGGTACGAAACAAAATTTGGGAAGGGAGAAAACTCTACCACTTATGCAAATTGCTGAAGAAATATACACTATGCCACACTTGAAATTTAAAGTACAGTCCTTATTGATCGAAGAGGTTACACAACTCTTAATGGCAGAGTCTGGTCTAACCAAGAGAGATTGGATGATTTTTAATCAAGGCTATAAGCCATTATATAGCAAATTACAAGAGGCCAAAGATAGGCGTATAAACTTGAAGAGAAAGATTTACTTTTGTTAACTCCAAGCTTTACTTGGCCTTAAAATAAAATATATTTTTCTTTTGTCCTTGCATGAAGCCTATTCATTTGATGAAGCGTGCCCATCCTTGTCATGAACCGTCCACCTCTTGTTTGCATGTAAATCTTCTAGTGGGTGCGGCGTTTGATCAATTAGTCAACTCTAAATATGGACTAGTCAACTCCTCGTTAGAACTCAGAACTCCTGTTGAAGCTGGATTTAGTCCTTCGGATGCATGCGCTAAATGAAGACAAACAGGTCTAACCATAATCAGTCAACTGAAACTTAGACCGTTTATTCGAAAATAGCTCCGATGTTCGAAAATAGATTTAACGTTCGAAAATAGCTCCAACGTTTGCATGTATTTCTTCTAATTTTGATCGTGTCTATTTTCGGCAAGATTTCATATTTAATTCTTCGTCGGACTATCTTTTTTCTGTTCCTTTTGCACAGTCGACTTCCATTTATTTCGGATTTTCTGCTACCTTTTTAAATTTCAACGGTTACTTCCTGCAGGAAAAAATTGACGGCCTACAGGACGTCACCGAAAACTGTCACATTTCCTTTGGAAATATTTCTGCGGGTTTATGCCTCTGTTTGTCTAAGCTTCATTTCTTGCGGCCTTTTTGTTTTGAACGCCTCCGTGGACACTTTCCGAATTTCTTCGGACTTTTTGTCCGAAGGAATTCCTTTGGACAAAAGTCCACAGAAATTCATACCCTTAGTTTTTCCGTCTTTCAAAAGCTTTTTCGCAACTTCTTTGACTTTTCTTGAGATTTTTGCTGTGTTTAGGTCATTCTGAATTCCTTCGAACAAAAAGTCCAAAGGATTCCAATTGTCTCTGCAAAACTTTGCCTTTTTGAAACTGTCTTTGGCTTTGCCTTTTGAAAAAGTCCGGGGTCTTCTTTGTTTGACTTGTCTTGAGCCACTTCCGAATTCCTTCGGACACATTGGAATCCCTAAAGGCATTTCATAAACGCTAGGCAAAGAGAATGAATTTTCGCGGACTTTTTGTCCGAAGGAATTCCTTCGGACAAAAAGTCCGCGAAAATTCATTCTCTTTGCCTAGCGTTTATGAAATGCCTTTAGGGATTCCAATGTGTCCTCCGCCAGCCAGCTAGTCCACGTGTCCTTCAACAACAGTCCACGTGTCATCCAGTAGTCCAGTTGTCAGTCCATGTGGCCTCCAGCGGTGCCCTTCGAAAAAATTGGAGGCACTCAGACTTTTTGCAACGGTCACTGATTTTTGATCTTCCTCCTGCTTGAAGGGTAGGTGCCCTTCGGGAATATTGTAAGTGTCCCTTCTGAAGGGTACCCTGTCTTTCGGAAGTCTTGAAACTGCCTTCTCCTTGCACTTTGAATTTTTTCGGAATTTTCTTCTTAAGTATTTTACAAATTTGACTGAGTCCGTAGATTTTGCTTGACTGAGTGCGTAGATTTTTGCCTGGCGTAGATTTTTCCCTGCCTGAGTGCGTAGAAAATTTGACTGAGTCCGTAGATTTTTGCTTGACTGAGTGAGTCCGTAGATTTTCTTTGACTGTGTCCTTACAATCAGCAAAGGAAAACAATGAATTCTTCCATCCTTGGCTAGAGACGAGAATTTTCCAAATAGCAAGAAAAAATCTGACTCATGGAAGATTTGTCAACAGTACCTTCATCTTCCTTGGTATGTGATGCAAGAGCATCCAGGTCAACACGCAATATTTCATCAACAAAAAACATGGGTTGGGTTTTGTGAACGTTTGTGTGCTTGTGGTCGGCGTTGTGCATGTCGAAAACTCTAGCAAATCAGGAAGTTCAAGTAGAGACAGTTTCAATCATCTCCCAGAGGCCAGTTGATTTTGGGAAGGTGATGAAACCGCGGGTTAAAGCAGATGACAGTTTCAAAATCGCTGGTCTGCATTAATTGGCGGTTTTGACCATGGTGGAAGCAAAACAAAGTAACTGCCTATATCGACTTTTTTTGACATGTTGGCCGTTTTCCAAAACGGAGGGAGCTTGAGCAGTCATTGCAACTTAATCAAACAGTCAGTTGAGATTAAGATTAGTTGGGGGGAGTTGAGAAAAGTTAGTAAGAGAGGCACCTTCAGGTAGTTCAAACTTCAAGAGAGGTAGCTCCAAATAGAGAGAGAGAAGCAAAAGCTTGAGGAGCTTGCTAGGGTGATGTATGTCTAGAACAAAGAATGTAACTAGTCCACGGGAGACTAAGATGCTGGTTTTCTTCTTCATAGTTCAATGAGGAAGTGTGTGTGATGCAATTTTTGTAATCTATATAATTCATTCAATAAAAAGAGAATGTCAGTGTTTCTTGTGTTTGGTTGTGTGTGTCCATTGGTAAGTGTAAGTCCCAACTGGGTAGTAAGGCAACTATTGATTTGCCTCCCGCCAACCCCCTCCCATTTCTGTCTCCATTAGTATTGGGCTATGAGATCATGATAGTTCTATTAAAATTATCCAATCCAATATTTTATGCAGCAAACTTGAGAGCTTCTTATATAAGTGCTTGATCCCATAAACTAGGGATCAAGTCTTATGATCTCCTAACTACTGTCAATCAGCCACTTATCTCCGTGAGGAATACAAGCTAATAACTAGGACTATTATATGAAATAGTCTTACACATTATATGTATGTACTAACCTAAGTTTTTCCAACATGACATGTCCTCCCCCCCGCGCCCCCACAGTACAAACATATTCTAAGGAAAACGAAACACATTATATAAGAACCTAGAACAAACATCTAGTTCGACACACATACTAATGGATGGGAACGCATCATCAATCCAATCAGAGAAGTATGAACTAGGACAGACACTGTGTTCATACTTCAGGTGCATGTGAACAAACACATTTGTTTGCACTACACACATCAGCTATGTATGAGTAGGGAGACACTCAACTATTTGTCATGGCCTGATTAGACACACATAAACATGGACAAAGGCTATCGTTTACAATTTTATTCTCAGCGAGAACTAATCTTCACTGAACAAACAGAAGCACATCAATGTGCATATTCCTCTTTACTGACAATGGGAGGGTCTTTATCCACTGCAAAACCACACTGATCTTCAATGTCATCATGAGCAACCAAAGCTTTATCTTTTAGTTTTCCATTAATAAGATCTTGTGATCTCTGTCTGCAATTAATGAGGATATGTCCTCGCTGTTCACAATAGAAACAAATTTATCAGTCCTATGGAGCTCTGGAGGTTGACGCATGTTTGTTTCTCCTAAAAGGAGGACCGGACTTGTTTTTCACAAACATCACTTTTTCCTTTTTTTCTGAATAAAAACTTTTAACTCTAATTTCATCATCAAGCAAAGTAGAGAGCAAACCTTCCAAACTGAGATTTAGTTTACTTAAAGTAAAAATTGTGTTTGTAAAAACTTTTCTTGCTAATATAGGCATTTCGAAAGTCCTTAATGGGGATGTTAAAAGATCTAATGGTGTTAACGATTGGTTGGGAGTAGAAAATATAATCCTCAATGATTTTTTATCATTAAATGATAATGCCTCGTGATATTTTTCCCTACGCTTTGCATCCTGGATGCACGTGAATTTCCACTCCTCATGCTGTTTTTATTAAGCTGTTGACAGTGCAGTCACTCCACACGTGGCAGAATTAGTTTAAATTTGAGAGGGGTTACAACATTTGGACAGCCTTGTCCTTAGCTGTCATTATGGAGAATACTTTGCTTCAAGGGCCCCTTGACAATGGTGATTTATTCACTGTATTTTATCCTTCCTCTTCGGCAGTAGTAGAGCTTATTCGGGACGTGCTGGGCAGAGATTTGATGGACGACGCAGGGAAGACATGGAATAGGGAGGATTTGCACTTGGCCTTTCGTACCTGACTTGAGCTAAGGGTGGAAGATCCTTTCATTCATAATTTTATCTTGGTCTTGCTTCAGAATAGGAGGAAGCCGAAGAATACTCAGAAATCAGATATACTTTAGTTGACAACTATGTGTTTAGCTAAATTGGGAAACTTAGAACATAAATTGAATAATGTAGTGGATATAAACACGGTGTGGCCGAGAGAGTATTATCTCAAGCCAAGAAGAAGATACAGGGAGTGATAGAGGATCTCAACAATCCTCTGGTAATCTTTGTCGTTCGCTTTGTCTTGAACAATCCTATCCTTAAAACCTGTGCTGATGAGATATGGGATGTCTTTCCGAATATGTTAGATGACATTGAGGACCCTGTTACTAGACGTTTGACTTGAAGGGCAGGGTGTCCCATTCTGAAGTGGTGCACCCTTAAACAGTTGGTCCTGGCATGCGTAAAAGAAAAGATGGCAGGGGGGAGCTGATACAGAGAAGGTATTGGTAAAGGTTAGACATAATGATCTGGCAGAAATGGAAACCCCTGACATTACATGTCTTCTCATCAACTTTCTTCCTATGAATGTTTGTCTTGATCTTTTTGATGAGAGATTCCTATAATTGTTGTTGATAGGGGTGGTTGTTTCCAGGGGCTTTTGGTTGTTATACCTCTTTCTGGTTTAGTGGGTTTTTGACTTAGCCTTTATGGCTTTTGGGCATCTATGTTGATATGCCCTGGTTTATTTTGTTGGGTTTCTTGTTTGGCTGGTGCCATGTCTAGGCCTTTTAACTACTTTTTCTATATAAATGGGTAAGGGCCCTTTCCCTTATTATCTTTAAAAAAAAAAAACTGTGTTTTTGAAAAACTGTTTGGCATGCTATTCAACATGTTGGCCTCAGCATCATCATTTTCTACTTTAACTTTAACGCCAGCTAATGGATTCATTAAGGAACAAAACTTACTAATGTGCTCTACCATCTTATCTCCTTTCTCCATCTTTAAACCAAACAATCTCTGCTTTAATGCCATCTTGGTGCTGTTGGCTTGAGATCCGAACAATTGATTCAATGTATCCCAAATTTCTTTGGAAGATTTTGTGAGATCTACATGATGAAGGTATGCATTTGACAATCCAAGACCAGTGATAGCCAAAGCTTTCTGTTTCTTGATGGTCCACTTGATCGTCTCGTTAGCATTTGTTGGTTTCACTACAAGCCCTTTGACAACATTACATAGTTCTTTCTCGATCAGCAACAATTGGGTCTTCACGTGGTAGGTGTGAAAATCCCCACCCTCAAACTTCTTGACTAGATTTAATCTATGCATTTCTGTTGCCACCCTTTAGACTGAACTGGACTGACACACTAGAGGAAGGGTTCTCCCAATAATGCGTCCTTACAATGGTTTTGACAACTTAACTAAAAACTATTTAGACTAAAAAATAAAATTGTCAAACTATTTTGACACACTTAAAAAGATCATCTACTAAATGATTAGAGTGTTTTTCCAAACACTATACTAAAAACATTCAATAACAAATTATTGACAATAGCCCTCTATCAAAAGTTCATATTACTAATCATAATATAGACTTGGGGACTATTTAACAAAAACATTAAACAAACCTATATAAATAAAAAATCAAAAGGAATGATATAAGTTTTAAAAACCTAAAACGGTATCTATTTGTCTGCAATTTCTTTTGTTTTTATTTTTTTAATAAATGTACAGTACTCAATGCTTTATCTCCTTCACGTCATGCTTGCTGCAAACTCTCATCGGCAAATGATATAAAATATTTCCTTTCCGACTCATGCCAATCCTTATCCAAGAAGACAAAAGCTCATTTATAGCTGGGAACTTCAATTCCTTTGATGCACCACTTCTCTGTTTGAAATGCCTCCAATCATAATGATTTTTGTATGCGTAAAGCTGTTCATTCATGTTAAATAATGTTCTTAAATTTTTTTTATGGGTTTTGTTCTACTATGCTTTAGCTTTCCAGAGCATTTTAAAACTTTGAATTTCGTTACAAAACGAATAAGATATTGCACTTTTCGTGAGGCTGTCTTAATAATCAAATGGTTTTCCTTTTATTCTGTGACTTATTTGCTGTTGTACAGCGTTACTTTTGATTGAATTGAGTATTATAATATAACTACACAAAAAAAAACTCGTGCAATTTCAATATTGTATGGCACTGTGTTTGCTTAAAATAAAAAAATGCCTCCTATATTTTGTGCTCCTCCAAACGAAGCTGCTCCTTTAGACTGTTTCTTTTAGAATGCTTCAGCACTATAGGCAATCCTTAACTCTCCATCGATCCTTTTATGCTCTAAAAAAATTTAAACTCTCTTACTCTCACAATATTTTGAAAAAAGATAAAAATTATATTACTAGAAATAAGAAATTATCAATACAATGCCAAGCAATGGTACTGATACTCCATGATCTATCCTTAGACATCCAATAACATAAGAAGAAAGAAAGAGAGCATATCATCATCTTATACATCCAGTGAATGTAACTGAAGAATCTTTTCAATCTGATGCCGTTTCTCTGGAGACCATGTCAAAGGCAAAGGACCAAAATTAATCAAATTACGATGATCCAGAGCCTAATTTGCCAAAGCATCTGCCACCTTGTTCTGATCTCTAGGAACATGTTGGAATAAGATGGTCTGAAATTGTCTAGCGATAACCTGAATGTTATCCTGAATCCTAGCAATTTTCCAAGCATTTGATCTTTGTCGTTCTTTAGCTGAAAGAAGATGCATAATAACCTTAGAATCAGATTCCACAATGATTTTAGAACATCCCACTTTAGTTGCTTCCTGGAGAGCACATTGAATGGCCATAATTTCAGCCACATTATTAGTAGCGTAACCCAATTGATGAGCAAAGAAGAAGCCACTTCACAATTATTACACCATTTATTACAATTATTCATTCTTACTCTAAAAACTGAATATAACGATTAATCATTAGGGGCAATACAAACCAGGGGATGCCACTTCACAATTATTACACCATCTATAAATCACAGGAAAGGCCTGCTTTGATACCATATTAAAATAATGCAATCCAATATCTTATTCAGTGAACCTAAGAGCTTCTTATACAAGTGCTTGATCCTATAAATTAGGGATCAAGTCTTATCATATCCTAACTACTTTCAATCACTCAATTATCTCCTTGACTAATTCAAACTAATAATTAGGACTAATATATGAATTAGTCTTACACATTTTGTATGTATGTAGTAATCTAGGTTTTCCTAACAAGTTTTGTTACCGCAACGTAAGATTTCAACAATAAAAAACACAAATGGAAATATGCACATGCAAAATAATTAAGAGGAAGCAATCAAGTTAATCACCATGTATAACTACGTAGTACAAAATTAAGACCACCAGGTATAAATCACCTAGATATAAATGTGAAATACTTGGGTAGATAGATAATACAAGTACACGGGTGGTAGGACTTGGTATCACTGTAGATTGCTTCTACATCTACGATCACCCCTTCATGAGATGATTTTCTTTGAGATGCTCATATTGGGGCTATTTGATGGGCATGTGATTTTTGTCTTTATTCTCCGAGATTCCCATAGTTACCCAATCCAACTGGATCTACACAAAATCTGGCTGAATCCGGATTTTTTGGCCAGCCTAGGTAAGTTTGTCTAGGTCAGGCATTTATTTTTCAAAATTTTATTTTTTTTATTTTGTAGGTTTTCTGTGAAAAAATGCCAAAAAACCATAGACATTATATAATATTAACATTTTATATTACTATATTAATGTTTTTTCATTGTATAAGTAAAATCATCTCATGCAGGGGTGATCATAGATGTAGAAGCAATCCACAATGATACGCCCAAGCATGTGGGAATCTCCAAATCATGCAAGCCTGTCAACGTCAAAAATACTCATCATGGCCAAGGGAAAAAATGATGTACATGCCACGATAACAAAACTGTAGGTGGATACATTTAAATGTCAAATCTAGGGACATATATTTTGGCAAGGGGTTAAGATTTTTTTTTTTATGTACAACAATAGGTGTCTTGATCAATTGAGTGATTAATTGCTAATCTATTGTTGCGTATAGGAATTTAAACTTATCCACCCTTTCAATGAATTGAAATCACTCCTGTTGAAGGGAAACTCATGTACTGAAAGTAAATCACAGTTGTTGAAAGTTAATTGCTGGAATTGAATTGCTTGGAAAGGAAATGCTTACTATGTTTTGGAAGCTTACCACTCAATGCTGAATTGAACTTGCATCAACAAAATTAACTAGTCACTCACGCTGAAAGGAAATAAAAGATGTAATTAAGAAAGCTTTAATTTAATTATGGAATGAATACACATGCAACAATTAATTATGAAAAGAATATTCTAAAAGTTAACTAAGAAATGAATACTCACATAACAAAAGCAACTAACAAACATATGGGAGTCTTCACTGCAAGTCCTCACGAGCAGGGCCTTTCCCTGTTGGCTTGATGCTCAAATCACTTCCTTGAACTAGAACAATCTACACCAAATCAATTGCTATTTAATTAACTTGTAGCAATAAAAGAATTGCTACGAAATTGATTACAAACTCTGCCCTGATTACAACAGATTTCTACACTAGATTGAATTAATTGAACTATTGATTAATTATTGATCTCCTCTTCAAGTCTACATCTCTATCTATTATATAGATGAAAGGAAAGATTTTATTTAGTTATCTAAGATTAAATGGTCACAAGAAGTCTGCAGCAGTACTTGGAATAGAAGAAGTTACAACAATATCTTCCAATTAAAACTTGTTGCAACGATGAGTCTAAAAAATAGGAGAATGCATAAAGCTGCTTCTAAAATTATTATTTTACTCCCATCAATGGTGGAGGGAGTGAATAAAGGAATATCTTGGAACAATCTTTAACCACCAACTATTATTCATGTTCCTTCTTATTTGAATCAACCTTTTATAGACTATTGCAATCAATGTTCGGTCCGATCATAGGGAAGAGGGATCCCACAAACCATGGCCACGATAAAAGAAATGAAATAAAATAAGAACTTTGGAAATATCTTCCAGCTAGAAACGCCTTTTGTTCTTCATGCCTATGTAACAACAAACCGTGAATGTTTTGATTATGACATGTGTCAGCTCCCTTAACTGCCCGCAGCAAACAACTACAGTAGTGGCTACAAATATCGCGTAGTAGTTGCTACAAATATCGCATAGTAGTTGCTACAGGCTAAGTCTTAAGGTACGGTGATTTTTTAGATAAAATTTGAAATTCACCGATTTTTATTCGGCCATCAAAAAAAGGAAAAAAATGTCATTTTTTTAGGTCTGCAATTTTTTTCGCCACTGTATCTATCTTTGTTTGCATTTTTGCATGTCATAAATTTATATGGAGGGCCTCGGACCTGAACAACTCCTCTGCTGCCCTTGCACGAATTACATCTCGGATACAAAACCCTTACGGCCCTACGGGTATAAAACTTACTTGCCGCACCTTACGGGCCCTCGATACTCTTCACTTAGTTTGTGGCTTCGCTACATATTCAAAATTACTCGTCAACGCTGTCTCCACAAACAAAAATGTAGTCCAATACTTCGAAGGGTAATATTGATGTCTGCATGCTTCACTTGAAGAAAGGGCATTGGTAGGGGAAGTAGGGTTGAAGCAGATGAGGTCGACGCAACAAGTCAATGGTGAACGATTTGTTATTAGGTTTTAATTAGTTTTGTTTTGTTTTAATTTAATTTATTTTATTTTACATTTTCATTTTTAATTTTGATTATAATTTTGAATTTAGTTTTATTTTATTTTATGTTTTGTTTTTTATTTTGTTTATATTTATAATTTTGTTTTAATTTTATAATTTATTTTTATAACTTTTTTAATTTTTTTATAATTACGTTTTTTTACGTTTTGAATTTAATTTTTTATAATTATGTTTTTATTTTTTATAATTCTTATAATTATGTTTTTATTTTTTATAATTATGTTTTTATTTTTTTTTACGTTTCAAATTTAGTGGTTTTTTTTTTCGATTTTTATCTGAACTCGAACTTGAACCGAATTTTATTCTCGTCGAATTCGAATTCGAACTTGAACCTTGTGACTTACGCTACAAGTATCGTACAACAGTTGCTACAAGTAAACTACAACAGCTAGTGGAGGTATCTCCACAATTGTTGTGGATATGAAACATCTCGCGAAAATGATTATAACCATGAATAATTGCATTCTTCCCTCACCATTAGTAAATACCAAATTAATAAACTAGAAATCATACTATTTAATCTAGAAATCATAGTCTTTAAATCATAATAATGAATCTATGCAACAACTATATATCTTGTGCTATAACGATCAAAACATATGGATAAAAGTTGTGGCGGGTCTATGAAGTATGAGGTAGTGAAGAGTTTTAGGGATATTTAAGAGTTGGATGAGGGACATTTTTGGGACTCATCAAGAATCCTAATAGGTTTTATAGCTCGGGTGTGGCTCGACAAGAGAGGACTGAAGCTTAATAGATCTGGCTTCATAAGAGGTTTAGTAGATATGTTGACCACCTAATCCTCTGTGGGACAATATTGGAGCGAGCATTGTTCTTGCATTAATTGTTTGATTTAGTGCTGATGAACCTCAATATTAATGATTTTAGGTTTCCACAATCCATAATAGTGAGACAATTTTTTTGTATAAAATTTTTGTAGGTAGTTTTAACATCGATGTTTCAGATCACACCACATGATCCATGATGAGGATGAAATGATATGTTAGGATTGCCAACTCGAGCTCCTTATATAGATAACTCTGGTCAAGTACATGGGGCCACATGTTATTTTTTCTAGGTTGGGATGGTAAATGTTGTCAACCTGGAGCTGCGCCTTGAATCGAAGACGTGCATGAAATGGCCAATCCTCTATCCGGCTAAAACAATGGGATTTTCTCACCAGGTTGGGTGCCTCAGTGGTGAGAAGAACCTTTAGAGAAGGCTGGTTCCTATAAGATGTATCAATGAGGATCTCTACTCTATGCTGCGGACTACCATGGAAAAGGGAGAAGGAAACTTTAAGGGGAAATCCTACCTAATGACGGTGATACACCAAAATGTTGATCCACTCTACTTGGAACCTTGAACACCGAATCAAACAAGGGAAAAAGAAGACTTTTGATTTCAATCAATCACTTATGCATAAATATTTCATGAAGAGGTTCGATCCAATGACCAAAACATGAGGAAAAACGATGGAGAGAGGTCTGATACAAGACACTTTGCAGCCACCTAACATCCACTTACAGCGTCAACAAAAGACATAAAGAACACTTAACATGACCTGCATAAGGATAATCTAGCAACTAGGTATGAATCAAAATTTGGGAAGGGAGAGAAATCTACCACATATGCAAATTGCTGAAGAAATATACATTATGCCAACACTTGAAATCTGAAAGTACAGTCCTTCTATTGATTGAAGAGGTTACTCAACTCACCAATGGCAGAGTTTGGTCTAGCCAAGAGAGGGATGATTTTAATCAAGGCTGAAAGCCAATTTATAGAGAATTACAAGAGCCAAAGATTGGCATTGAAAATTTGAAGAGAAAGATTAACTTAGCTTAACTCAAGGTTGACTTGGCCTTTCAATAAAATATGTTTTCTCTTTGTCTTTGCATGAAGCTTCTTGCGCTTGAGGAAGTGAACTTGTTTTTGTTCTGAACGCCCACCTCTCTTTGCATGGAGATCCATGCCAATGTCAATTTTAGAACTCTACGTGAGTTGCTTGATGTTGAGTTGGAACGTTTGAAACGCTGAATTGGCCATCTGATAAGCTGAGTTGGACAAAGAGATCATTCTCTTTTGCATGGGAAACAACTGGTAGATGTGGCGTTTAACAATTAGTCAACTCTAAATCTAGAACAGTCAACTCGACATTTGAATTTGGAACTCCGGTTGAAGCTGAGTTGGACCTTCGGATGCATGAGTTGATCTGGAGATGAGTAGGACCTCAACAACCAGTCAACTGAAGCTTTGACCGGTGTTCGAAAATAGCCCCTGCTTGCATGTATTTTATCATGTTCTGGTCTGCCTGTTCATGTCTATTTCTGGCGGGATTCTATATTCGGATTTATTTTTATTTATATCCAGTCTATATTTCCTCCATTTGGCCTTTTTTCAACTTCCCGTCGCTTAATCTAAGGTCAACTTCCCGTGGTTTAATTCTTTCGAAATTCTGGCTTTACCTTTGTTTCAATGGTTACTTCTCGCGGTCAAAATTTGACGTCTCACGGGATGTCACCCTTTGGCATTTTCTCGGGCTTTTTCCTGTCAGGCCCCTTGGTCTTCTTATTTCCTTCAGAATTCTTTGTTTGCAATTTCCTTCGGAATTCTTTCCTTCGGCTTTATCCTCCGAAGTATTCCTTTGGACAAAAAGTCCGAAGGAATTTCTTTGGACTCTTTTCTGAAGGATATCTTCCTTTTCTTTTCCTTTGCTTGGGCTTTTGTTTAGTCGGGTCCTTCTCGTTTGGCGGCTCCTCTCCGAATTTCTTCGGACTTTTGTCCAAAGGAATTCCTTCGGACAAAAAGTCCGAAGATACTCATTCGTCTTTGCCTTTGTTGACTTCGGATTTTGCTGTCGGCTTTTTTGCACGGGCCTCTTCGTTGTAATTTCTCCGAATTTCTTCGGACTTTTTGTTCGAAGGAATTCATTCTTTGTCTTTTGTCTTCACCTGTTTCTTCGGACTTTCCTTCTTTGTAATTATTCGAATTTCATCGGATTTTTTGTCCGAAGGAATTCCTTCGGACAAAAAGCCTGAAGGTTTCCTTTGTTATTTGCCCTCCCTTTTATGTTGGCTTTGTCAGCTTTGTCGGCTTTGCTGGGGCCTTTGGCATGTACCTTGCCGAATTCCTTCGGACTTTTTGTCCGAAGGAATTCCAAAGTCCGAAGGAATTAATCCTTGTCTTTTGTCTTTACCTTCGAAATGCCCTTCGGGAAAGTCATAGTGGTCCTGTCACTAACCAAGTGCCCTCCGCAAGGGCTTCTGTCCCTTCATCGGCGCCTTTGTTGGAAAAATTGTAGGGCACTCGGGTTTTTTGCAAGGGTCTCGAATTTGTTCCTGTACCTTCTCGAAGGGTAGGTGCCCTTCGAGATTGTTGAAAATGACTCTTTCTAAGGGTACTTTGGCTTTTCCTTGCTTTTTTGGGCGGACTTTTGGATTCTCCGAAGTATTCCTTCGGACAAAAAGTCCGAAGGAATTACTTCCTTTGTCTTAGGCTCTTTGTTGATTTGTTATTTCCTTGGCTTAGCCTTCTTTGATGAACCATTCCTTCGGACAAATGTCCGAAGGAATTCATCTTTTTGTAGCAAAGGCCCTTACCAAAGAAAAAAAAAATGTATTCTTTCTTCCTTGGCTAGAGACGTGAATTTTACGAATGGCGAGAGACAATCTGACTTGTGGAAGAATTGTCAACAATAAATTCTCATTACAGAGTGTCCTTAGGCTTAGATGCCACGATTGAGGGGTATTTGATGTAGCCACGGTTAGGGTTCCCAATTAAAAGATACTTTCTATCATGCAATTCACAATTACACAATGACAATACTTACAACAATAACAAATTCTATTTGTTTCAAACAGAGATCTACTAACACTCAAAGTGATCGCCAACGATACAACCTTCACACAAACAAAAACACAGCCTGCAGGCTTACAAGCATCATTCCAACACCACAATGTTGTTCCAAATGACTCGATCCCTTTAGTCCCTCCTATATCTGCACATAGATCTAATTGCAGGGCTCATTGCAACCACACTTTAGACTACAATTTGGAATCAAATGCCTTCTACAAATGTAGGGCTCTGTTTATATAGCTACAAAATCCACTTACATTTATTGCTCTCAAACAACCCACCAAGGCCTCAAATATTAAATGCCCCTAATACATCAAGATGCACTGCGATAATTTAATGCATGTTATAGTTACAATGACCCTTAACACGTAACCATGTGATGTGTTACTACCTCTACTATTTTCAATGTGACCATATCCTTCGTAGATCTTCTGCTCTTGCCAAAAACTATCACCAAGTGCTTAAATGACTTGTGATCAACTGTACCACTAGCTGAAGTCAAGACAAAGATACATGCTTAATGTAGATAATCGTCGTGCTTGTTCGGTGAGACGCGGTGAGAAACTTCATTGAACATCACTGAAGTAGATCCGACCTTATGTCATTATTAGATACAATCAAATCTTGCGGCAACTCACAAAAGTAGCTTGTCATTTTAAAACACATCGTAAACCATCAAAACATTTGAGGGCTTCACTGCTGCTTATTATTACTAACCCACTCATGTTTTTGGTTGATGCAAGATTGCACATGAACCCAAATGCTCTTACATCATACCCTTGGGTAGAAAAAATGTGCGAGCATAATGCTTACACTCTAGAGCTAGGCGATTGGACCACCCTTTTGTCGTTTGCCAAAGGACTTGGCTTGCTCTTGCACCATGTGGAACAATTCCCGCCTTCTAGTCTGCATGGTCGACAAACTGGGTCACAAACTGATTTCCTCAACCTATAGTGCTTCTCGTCTCTATTGCGCCAGCTCCCACTCCACTTGGGTTTGACTTCCTTTGTTTGTGTTCGGCAATCAACTCTTCTTCTGAATTGTGACACTAACCACGGAAACATCCCCGCGTTTGTGGTTCGCACTCTTGGTCACCTTCCTCTGCGGAGTAGCACTCTTTACCATCGTATCACCAATCTTTTCCTTGTGCGGTGCAACTTTGCATCTTCGCACGTTCCGCCTTCTTCATCCACCCTTTGCCCATTGCATGGGTGAAATCCATCCACCTCCACCAACCGTATCTCTTTCTCTTCCTCCAGTCCGTTGCTAGAATATGTGACTTCACGCCACTTCTCTTTCTTCCCTCTCACCTGACGCTTTGTTGCACCAACACTTTGTTTGTTGCTATGCATCTCTTAACAACTCATTCCAACAATGCCGTGATCATACACAGTTCTTTCTTAAGAGCTGATTTCTTACTTCTTCCACTTCCTCTTCAACCCCTTCTTATTTAGCTTGCAAACCAAAGGTCTCACCATAACTATGGGCATCACAAACATTACCCATCCTTTCCATCGCCAATTCCAGAATACTCATGTCATTCTCTTTTGTTGCTCTCCTCTGAACCTCAAATAACTTTACCACTTCCACTGCAACAACCTCCACTTCTATCGCTTCAATTTGCATGATGACTTCAAAAACTTCACCCACCTCTTCACTCTCTACAACCACTTAATGTACTCCAACCACTATCAGCATCAAAGCGCTCAAACATCCACTCAATCACCTTCATCTCTTTTGCAATTAAGAGATGGTCCTCCTCTTCTCCTTGGTTGAATATGGGTTCTCCATAAGTTACCATCACAGCTATTTCATCTGCGTGCTCCACATCCACCTCATCTTCTGCAAATGGAAGATTTGCAGAAAGATCTTCCTCTACATCCGCATTATGTGCACTTGCTCGCATGTTTGCTACCTCCACCTCTATGTCTTCAAAAGACATGTTGCTGCTCTCTCCTCTGCTAGAGCTTCCTCAATTCGTTCTAAGGTTTGCTTGTTCCATGGAACCTTCCTCCTCTTCATCTTCACAACATGCAACATGATGCACATGTTTTCTCTTCTCTTTCGTGTCAGTTTCCACCTAATATTGAAATGCAAATCTTCAGCTACACACTCCTCCATTTCTTGCACGCTATCCTTGTGTGCACCTCAAACCTACTGCTGCACCTTTTGCAACCCTAGGTAGGTTATGCATTTTTCTCAATTCTTAGTTCTTTACCCACCCAACAAGATAGAGAACACAACACTCTAGATCTGCTATTGCACCACTTGCAAACCTAAACATATTGCATCACTTTTACACGTCAAGATCTGTTGCGACACTGTTTGCAAAGATATGTGGATCACTCTCTTGCGCACTTCAAGAATTGTTGTTGTGCCACTTGCAATCCTATGTAGATCTCTCTTCCGCACTTCAAGAATTGTTGTTGCGCCACTTGTCCTACGTAGATTGCTATTGCGCACTCCTCTTGTTCTCTACCCACCTTCACAAAGAATGGAGAACACAAACCTTGATCTCTCAATCCAAGATTTGTTTTCCTTGCTTTGATACCAAATTATGCAGCCAGGGTTAGGGGTCTCAATTAAGAGATACCTTCTACTGTACAACCCACAATTACACAGCGGTAATACTCACAACAATAACAGATTTTATTGCTTCAAATAGAGATCTATTAACACTCAGATGAATCACCACTGATACAACCTTTCTATATTCAAACACACAAACAAGAACATAGTCCGTATGCTTGCAAGCATCAATCCAACACTGTATTGTGGTTCCAAATGACTCTATCCCTTTAGCCCCTCCCAGATCTGCACACATATCTAATTGCAGTACTCTTTGCAACCACACTTTAGACTTCTTCCCCAATTTGGAATTGAATGCCTTCTACAAATATAGGGATCTATCTATATAGCCTAAGAATCTACCTACTTACATTAATTGCTCTCAACAACCCACTAAGGCCTCAAATTTGAAATGCCACTAATACATCAAGATGCACCACCATCATTAAATGCATGTTATAGTTCCAGTGACCCTTAACACTCCACCATGTGATGTATTACTAACTCCGCTATTGCCATCCTTCGTAGATCTTTTGCTCTTGCCAAAAACTTCTTAAGTGCTCAAATGATTCGTGATCAACTGTACTACTAGTTGAAGTCAAGACAGATATATGGTTAATGGAAATAATCGTTGTGCCTTGCAATGAGACACAATGAGAAAACAACTTCACCGAACATCACTGAAGTAAATCCGACCTTATGTCATCGTAGGATAGAATCAAATCTTGCGGTAATTTGCAAAAGTAGCTTGTTTTGAAACACATCGTAAACCATTGAAACATCCAAGGGCTTCATTGTTGCTTATTATTACTAACCTACTCATGTTTTTGGTTGATGCAAGATTGCACGTGAACCGAAATGCTCCTGCATCAATATCTCTTTCGTCAAATACACCTAGGACTTGCACCTAGCCTTGCCTGCAGGGCTAGGCCACAACCGGAATTGGATATGGTAGTTTACCCGATTTCAACAATCAACATTTGTACATTTTTAACATGTAACATTTCCCCTGAGGATTTGAACATAGGTTTCCACTATTAAATCCATGATGATTTACCATTGAAGCTCATTCCATTTGACATGATGTCAAATATTATTGACCCTAAATGAAAATAATATATAAACACGTTTTATCCATTACTTAGTTGTAACTACTAGGTTTTACATTAAAGTCATTTCTCCTAAGGTGAGGGTCTCTTTCTTAGTTTTGCATAATTTGCATTTCCTTGAGTGGCTTGAACCCAAACCATCATCTTTATTTAGATTTTGTTCATGCTTTCCGATCTCCAATGCCTCCCTCATGCAATGTTTAAAATAGTGCTTTTCCATTGCAATAACCTTGGCCTTCTCAACAAATGTGGTGCTCTGTCGAAAGAGAGTGCTCCACCAATGCTAACTGGACAATCCTTTAATGTTGAATGTCTGATCCATGACATTTAGCCTTGTGTTAATGGATTGGCCGTGTTCATCTAAGTAAGTAACACCACACAAGCAATCAACTTAATAGACCCCACTTTTAAGCTTAGGTTCTAACTTAATAATTAGTGGGCTTTAGGGCCTTCCTCAACTTATTTTTGTGTAGGAACGTAGATTTGATGTTTTGGTGCTTGAGAATCTTAGAAATATTCTCAATGTACGGAGGAAGAGCTACTGGAACCTGAGAAATATTTGTTGATCTTTGTCTATGTGAGACTCTGCCTCGCTTGTTTGAAAGCCCTAACTATATGTTGATTCTTGTAGCCATTCCTCTGAAACACCACAATCAAATGTTTTATCAATTGCTCCAAATGCTCATTATCTTAAAACCTGAGCCTCAATATGTTTTATTTGAGCATGAGCAACAAGATAATATGCAATATGAATGATGCTTTGATTGTTATAGAGAAGAATTTAATCCATGGTTCCTACGGTACAATGAGTAAGTTACATTCTCACTACCCCTCTTGCACATCATCTACCTCACCTCATCAGTTTGCTTTTGTAAGAAATAACATGATGACATGTGTCTTACATTGCCATATGATCGGTCCTTAACCCAAGATGATAGACAAATCTAAAGGTGGATTTTCGAGTGTCATGGTGGTCGTCCCATTCAGAATCTATATATGCTGTGAGAATTGTGTTGCCTTCTTTACAATATTTATGTGAAACTATTGAGTGCATTTGAGTTGTCATAGAATTCTCTTTACTGCTTCCTTTATGTGAAACTATTGTGTCTTACATTGTCATATGATCGGTCCTTAACCAAAGATGATAGACAAATCCAAAGGTGCATTTCTGAGTGTCATGGTCATCGTCCCATTCATAATCAATATATGCTGTGAGAATTGTGCTGCCTTCTTTACAATGTTTATGTGAAACTATTGAGTGCATCTGAGTTGTCATAGAATTCTCTTTACTACCCAATGAGTCTCAATGGGCTAATGCATAAACCAAGAAGCAAGGTTGATAAAAAAGGATATATCAGGTGTGCTATGAGTAAGATAGATGAGACTGCCAACAAATTCCCTGTAAATAGTCGCACCAACCTTAGGAAAAGTGTTAGTAATCTATGGAGATTACACATTGTTTTAATCAATCATGCAAAGGAGCCAAACACAAAATACAGAGACAAATTTAATCCCACAATATATTATATCATTCTCAATTACACACATTCGTAGGTATAGACAAATATATAGGCAAACCATACCCTATGAATAGGGAGTCAACACCTATGATTCTCTCCTAGATTCATGTGGTTGTTAGACCCGTACAAACAATATATTACAAACTATATTTGTAATTTATTAGACTAACCAAATAATAACCATATTAACTATACGGTAAATAACAAATAGTAATTTACCCAATGTAAATACCAACTCCCAACATTTCCCCCCTAGTTTTTACATGGTAGAACACATCTCGTTCTCAAACTGCAACATGCTGTCAACGAAGTTGAGCTCATGATCTTGATCCAAAACGAAAGACTTCTCGTCAGCCTTCCATTGTTTTCAACAAGTTTATCACAAACCTGGACATTAATAGGGGCCCTTCAACCTATTCACCTCATGTAGTTTTCTGGGTCACCACCAATCCTTTTAAGATCCACGAGTGCTACAGTAATTCTTGATTAGTATTATAATATATTTCTACACCAGGGGATTACATAGGAATAGCTCATATATGCAAGTGAACATAAATAAACCTCTATTCTTATTATAAAATACACTGAACAAATAATGCAATTACCGCACCACACAATTGAAACAAATGCAACCAAATTATATGGGCCCCGCTGTTGGTGACTGATGAGAAGCAACAGAGGAAGGAGACTTTCTACGCCTCTTGCTAGTCACCAATGACGAGGCCCATATGATTTGGTGGCATTTGTTTCAGTTGTGTGGTGTAATAGTTGCATTCTTTTTTCAGTGTGTTTTGTGATAAGAACAAAAGTTCATTTATGTTCACTTGCATATGTGAGCTATTCCTATTTAATCCTCTGATGTAAAAACATTGGAGTACTGATCAAGAATTACTGTAGCATTCATGGATCTTGAAAAGGTTGGTGGTGACCCAGAAAACTATATGAGATGAATAGGTTAAAGGGCCCCTAGTCATGTCCAGGTTTGTTGTAAACCTATTGAAAACCATGGAAGACTGACGAGAAGTGTCTTTTGTTTTGGATCAAGATCATGAGATCAGTTCCATTGACGACACGTTGCAGTTTGAGAACGAGATGTGTTATACTATGTAAAAATTAAGTGGGGAATGCTGTGAGTTAGTATTTACATTGGGTAAATTACTATTTGTTATTAACCATATGGTTAATACAGTTATTATTTGGTTAGTCTAATATATTACAAATATAGTTTGTAATATATTACAAATATAGTTTGTAATATATTATTGTTTATACGGGTCTAACAACCACATGATTCTAGGAGAGAATCATGCGTTGTTGACTCCCTATTCATAGGCTATGGTTTGCCTTTATATTTGTCTATACCTACGGGTGTGTGTAATTGAGAATAATATAATATATTGTGAGATTAAATTTATCTTTGTATTCTGTGTTCAGTGCTTTTGTTGGATTTCACCAGCTGCAACAAAGTCTAATTTGTTGAGAATATGTACAAGTATTATTCGGTGGCCAAAGTCCTTTGTAGGCACCGGATAGAATGGTGAATCATGGACACGTAGATGGTAGAATTGTTGGCAGAATTGATACGTGCTGATGTAGCTCTATTGGCAGTGTAGAGTATGGGATGCAGGAGATGTAGAAACAAAGAAGTGTCTTCGAGTTGTGGCCAATCCACGTAAATGTCGCTAGATTTGAGTCATGCAAGTATGGAACTCGAGAGTGACAGAGATAACCCATCAAATCCCTCTCAAACTATATTATTCTACTAGTTAATGGCTTTTCAAAAGTAAACTAAATGCTCACGTATTTTTATGAATTCCATCTACAGGGCAATAGGGAATTCTAGTTGTCCTTTCATACAAATTATCTTTTCATTTTAAGACCGATAATTTGCTCTGATACCAATGTTAGTAATCTTTGGAGATTATACAATGTTCTAATCAATCATGCAAAGGAGCCGAACACAGAATACAAAGATAAATTTAATCTCACAATATATTATATTATTCTCAATTACACACTCGTAGGTATAGACAAATATATAGGCAAACCATAGCCTACGAATAGGGAGTCAACAGCTATAATTCTCTCCTAGAATCGTGTGGTTGTTAGCCCTGTACAAACAATAATACATCACAAACTATATTTGTAATATATTAGACTAACCAAATAATAACCATATTAACCATACAATAAATAACAAATAGTAATTTATCCAGTGTAAATACTAACTCCCAACAAGAAGTGCATTGATTTGTAGACCGGGATAGAGTAAAACATGCTTTGGAATTCTCCATGTTAATTATTTTGAAGCAATGAAGGGTATATCGGTGATTAATCGTGATCCAACATTGAAACGATATATTTTATGCAAAATCATGAAAAGATTCACATCAATTAATCGTCGATTTTTGCCAAGCAATATTGGCGATTACTTGGTAAAAATTGTTGATTAATAACCGTGACTCGCCAATGAAGGGAGAAGAGGCTCATAACCAAAAAAAAATGTTTTTTATTCTTTTTTTTGCATTTTTTATTTGGGAAATAACAAGTCGCCCAATATATTGCAAGCTTGCAAGAAATACATTATTATAGAATTATTGATTAGTGATTACATACAATGAATCAATGATAAATTATGCCCTAGGTTTTTTTGCGTTTTCAAAGCTCAAGCCCAAGGAGTACATATTGAAGTTTGATACATTGGCACAACATACAACACAACCACATCCTACAATACAGCCACATCCTATAACATAGCCTCCAAGTATTTTAATTTATTTTCATTATATTTGAAGTTTGAAGTTTGAACTTGAAGTACTCATAAGTCCTCACTAAGACTATACCTTTCTACTATTCTAAGATGAATCATGATATCTAATTCATCTTCTAAATTTTACTTCCTTTGATTAATAACTAAGGTTATATAATAGATTTTAAAACTTATTTTTTTGTTTTATAAGGATTAAACTTGTTTAAGAATGGTATCGACATCTGGTTCAATTTCCTATCATAAGCTTAAGTCCCAATGTCTTTTTTGGAAGCATTGTGAACCAACAACAAATGGTAATTGTGTTATATGCAATTATTGTGGGATGAAGATGAGTGAATATGTCTATCACTTTAAATACTACATTACACAACTACTAGGGAATGATGTGGCATTGTGCACACAAACACTACTTGAGGTTCAAAGCGAGATGGTTGCTTACCTTGTGGCTTATGAGGTGAAAAAGAGGAAAAAATAGAAAAATTGATGCACTTGCAGCCCTACTGAATAGGAGGGCAGCAAGAGATGATTATGCCATTGAGATCTCTTTTATTGCTCCAACCCTAGGGTGTTGGGGACGGGGACATGGCTCATTCACTAAAAATTGTTCAATTGCTTTTTTTATTCCTCGGAGTAGTCCTAGGTCATAACTTTTATTCGAAGGTATTGTTTGAAAGCGAGTATTGCACAATGATGAAATGATAGATGTGACAAACTTTTGGTACTACAACAACATTCCTTTCAATGTGGCGAAAAACCCATATTGGGAGAATATAGTCATTGTATTGATCGTTGTCGAGAATGGTTTCAAGGCTCCTACTCATGATTTGAGTGGCTTGTTGTTGGAAGTTTCCTTCAAACATGCATAAGCTATCATAGAAGAGCAAAACAAATTATGACAAAAAAAGCTTTGCATCATTTTGTCCAATGGGAAAAACTAAACATTGATTAACTTTCTAGTAGCTTCAAATGGACAACTTGATGCCTCCCATCAAGTGAAAAATGCAAACAATGTGTGATATGTTAGATGAGGTGGTGATGGAAGTGGGTGTGCAAAATGTTGTCTAAGTTGTGATAGACAATGCGGTAGTTTTTGAGCAATAGTGAGATTTTCTGAGGAGAGGCACCCTACACATTTTTGGATCACTTATGTAGCCCATTGTTTTGAGCTTCTACTCGACACAAGAAAAACCTCGTTGTTGAAAAGTGTGGCTTAAGAGGCAAGCAATATCACAAAGTTCATCTACAATCACAAGTGGGGGCTAAACTTGATGAGAGCATACCAATGGAAATGAGTTTGTATGATCGGGAGTCACATGATTTGCTACAAGCTTCATCACATTGCGACTATACTAACATCCCTTAAGCAGATGTTTGTGAGTCAACTGGTGGTTGGAGCCTTCGTATGTAGGAAGGCCAAAGGGAAAAGGGTCGTGAAGACCATTTTTGATGATGTGTTTGGGAAATGCATGGAGGAAATTCTTAAGGCAACTTTAAACTTAATCATTTTTTAGTTATCCATTGTTATAATTTTTTTCTTAATTTTGATTATAAATTTTATGTATTATTTTGTTTTAGGTGTTAGAGCCTTTGGTTCGAGTTCTATGGTTGGTGGATGTGGCCGAGGCTATAGTCAAGTATTATGGACAAACTCAAAGAAACCATCAACTCTTTTGGCACATAATTGATCGGAGATGGAACAAGAGATTCCAATAACATATTCATGTAATGGCTTACTAGTTGAACCCTAAGTTTTTTGATTTGATTCATTTAAGACCGACGAGAAGGTTATGCATGGCCTCAATACATGTATAGAGAGAATGATGACACTAGAAATGTAGTTATTAAGGAGCTGCAAATTTAGAATAATGCAACAAGGAGACTCTTTTTTTTTATTCTATGCTTTAAAAGAAGAAACACCTCTCATCCAAGTAAAAACAAATTGAGTCATTTGTTTTTATTTTTTAATCTTGTTACTAGTTGTGATAGCTAGAAATTAGAAGTTTACATTAAGAAAACAAATAAGCGATTGCATTTTTATTCTAAGATTAACCTAAATCTTTGGATAGAACTTCAATGAAAGAACAAGACAAAATAAACAAATTTACCTTCCATCTTACCAACAAAAGTAAATTGCTTTCACTTTTGATTGACGTTGATTTGCTCTTGCAAGTATGTATGTGGATGCTCAATTCATTCTCTAAATGCAAAGTGAATCTCAACAATGTAAGGATGTAATCTTATTGATTTTCCATGGATGTATAATATAATTTCGATAGCACATCGATCGCTTGATGGTGGATGTTGACAATGAAGGATGACACTTCAATTTACAGGTTTTCGGGGGAGAAGATGGACGGTTGGAAAAAAATTCGCAACATTTAGTGTCGTAATTAACTTTGCTAAATATCGACACACTAACTCAACCATCTTTCCAAATTTGAATTCTATCATAAGGTCCACTAAAATTATTTGCCTCCTTTTTTCGAATAGTTAATTAATCAATAGTACTTAATTATTTGTGAACACATAATTGTATAAAACTAATGAAATTCGGAATTTGCAAGTCATCAAACATCTTCCTGATCCATAAACAAGCACCGTGCTATGAAATGTTTATAAACGAATCCTTATAAGCAATTTTAAAATGCCAAAGTAATACTCCAAGAAATCAACTGAAAAATGCTAATGCAAAATATCAAGCACACTATGCAAAGAAGTTGATTACGGAGTTCGTCGAATTGCTTGTCTACGAGTTCTTTCGAACTGTTCTACTAATCAAAAGATTGCAAGTACATCAATTAACTCTTACAATCATTAATGAAAATATTAAACTTGCAAATAATATACTCTCAGACTTTCGAAGGACTCGAAAATGATCAACACACTGTCCTCTCCCTTGAAGCACTTGCATGGTCATCTCCCTTAGTTGGCTATCAGAAGCAACTGAAATGGCTTCCAAAATGATGACAAACGAACTCCAAATGAGAGAAGAATTACACTATTAAGAGTGTCTTTGAGTTCTGAACATATTTCCAGAAGACCTCGAAGTTTGAAAATGCTCTTATAATGGCTTAATTTGTTGTTTTTCACAAACGGGTCTGTGTATAATAAAATATAGCCAAACTGCCAATGTCAAATAAAACCAAATTTGTGCTTTTATATACATGTTTCCCTTTCGGACGTAGTGGTAAGGATGCTTATCCTTTTGGCCCCAAGTTACAGGGTCGAATCCCCTTCTTTTGGCATCAAATCGCGCCAATATCCATTTTAAATGGAATATCTTCCCTTTGCGTTTCAACCATCTACCTTTGGTGGAATGACGAAGGTTTGAAATAGAGAATGAGACGTTGGGGGTTCGCTCCTCCCCAACCGTCTCTTACCTTTTATCGGTAGCGCATATTTTACATGATTTTAAATCCCACATTCGTGGGGACAAGGATGAATATGGCTTTTTATAGCCTTAGACCGCCAATGTTAACGTGGCTTTAGCCACATCTCCGCTTGCTATGCCCAAGACTCAAAATTTGTTGTTTAGAACCTTTGAACTTGGTTTAGAAAGATGTGAGCCAAGTCTCATTGAGCTGACACTTGAGTTGGGTTGGATGAGTTGGTACTCCGAGCTAGGTTGGATGAGTTGGTACTCCAAGCTAGCACTCGGGCTAGGTCTCGAGTTGTTTACTTTGAACTCAGCATAATAGTGCTTTGGAAAATAAAAAGAGAAAGTGGTGGCAGGCCATGTGGTGCTTTGACGACCCGCCATGTGGACCTCTCCAATACCGCCACTATATCGCTCCTCATCCTACCACTTGTCACAACTAAAAGCACCGAAAGTAATATAGTATATAAACAGTGTAATTAAAAATATTACACTAATATACATAGTTCCACGGCATTCGCTGACGGGCGGACGGGATGAAGGGCCTAAGTTTGGGGACGACGGCAGGGCAGCAGGGCGGGAGCAGTGCTGAAATACATATAGTACTTGAAAAATTAATTATAAAAAGATGTATAAGAATTAAGTATATTGCATTAAACATCAACAATTTAACATTGTGATTTAATTATTTAAGTTTCAAGTTTGATCCATTGAACTAATGAACAATAAGAATGTTTCTCTAAATTTTTGCTAATTACATTCAGAAGAAGAAGAAACTAAAGTTAAGAGTTTGGGGTTTATACGTTACCTGGATTAAGTTGCGCACCGTATCCAAGCGTTGTGGGAGCTCCTCTTTGGCTGTGGAAGAAACACCTGCAATAAGAATAAGACTTGAACAAAGAGAATGTTAGAATAAGATATGGTGGACTGCCAAGCTACGCGCTTAGTCCCGGAAGCGTAAAGCTCCGTAAGGGATGACAGTCCACTATTTAAAAAAGAGAGTTTTGTATAAAAAGAAATGATAAAAGACTTAAAGAAATGGAAAGGTAGAATATTGTGTACCTGTTCCCTGTAGTCCATGTGTCTTAGCAGGGTGGTCAAAGGTTTTGTCTGGCCTTTGGGCTGTTTGGATAAGTTTTCTGGTGTGCACAGTCATCGGCGTCGGTTAGGTTGCTGATGTCGGTAGGAGCTGTGGACCTTGGACAGATTTCAGGGTATTTCTGTGATGCACAGAAGAGTTTCTGGAAGTTTGGAGGTTTGTGTAGGGTTACGGGAAGGTGAATAGGGTCTGAGGAAGGGCAAAAGGTAGAGGGTAGGTGTGAGAAGAGGGTAAGAATAAGAGGAAGGCTTTTCAGCTCTTCCACGGAGGAAGTCGGGTCATTTTGACAGTATTTAGAAGTAGAAAATAGAAACTAATTACCAATGTATTCTAAAACTTTGAAGTGGAGACCAGAATAATACTTAGCTTTTTGGTGAAGACCCAAGGGTGTCAGGATGCTTATCCCTGTTGTGGCTTATGTCGAGGACCTCGTACAATGTTTTCAATCCAATGTCTGGAGTGACTTGTGCAGAGTTTCTGTAGCCAGAAGAGCGATAGTCGAATTCTGATGCTTGGTCTCAGAGTGTGCGCGTCGATATTCGAAGAGGCGGAGGGAAGCTCAAGGTGAGAACCTGGCTTATGTAACCGATGTCGACGATCTCGCCGGCATCGGCCGACAGTTGACTGACGTCGGCAGCTAGAGAATGGGTAAAAGGCTATTTTTAGCTGTTTGCCCGTTTCTCCATCCGCCAAGTGCATTTGCCATTGGAGAACGGTCAAAAGACGGATTTATTAGGCACGAGAGTTAGTTAAGAGGTTAGGATGGAGTGAGAATAGGTCATGGGTTAGGATTTAGATGACCTAGTCTCAGGGTGACTCATAGGGTAAGAAATGGTCTTAAGACGAGGTGTCTAGGTGAGGTGTCTAAGTGAAGTGTCCAAGTGAGGTCATTAATTTAAAATAAGTAGTTTATTTTAAATTAATAAGGTGTGTAAGTGTTTAGAAGGGGACCAAGGGGGGGTTGACACAATATTGGTGTCTACATTTGTCCCTTTTTGTCTTGTGGTTTGTCTTGATGAACTACAAGACAAAAATAGGTGTAGGTTGCCCCAGGTAGGGGATGAGGTATTCCCCCTCAAAGTGAGAATCGAAAGAAAGGAACTCGAAATCGAGTGCCGATTTGATAGGCAGTGGCTGGGTATGGTGAAGTTGAAGTGTGAACGCTGCAATAGTTGAGATTGAGCGTATACCACCTCACGTGATAGGCAAGTCATATTCTCGCAGGCAAGGTCGAGGAGCACTAAAATCGAAATAACCAGTCCCCAGCTTATTAGTGGTAGCTGATTGGGTTAAACGATCAAAGCTGTATCTCCAATGGGCGTTGTGTTCCAAGTATCCTGGGCTAGGAAGTGCTCCTGAAAAACATGAAAATGTCACAAATATTGGGGATCAACTTAGTCGTGATCCGACAATACGTGTGAGGGGCATAATGTGGGGTACGTACAATTTGCTAACTATTCGTGAGGTGGCATATATGCAATCAAAACAACCAAGGCAAAGTTGTCTCGAAAGTGGTTATGGTTTGAGGAGATAGTCGCGATCTCTAAAGTTGTTGTTGAGTCGGGTTGAGATGTAAGTGATCTCAAGCGTTGTTTATTGTGGATAGGGAGATGTATGTGATCTCTAATGTGCCCCATGAGAAGTCTAAGGTGACTTCTATAGTGTTAGGGCTGGTTATTTGGTCATGATTTTGGGCTGATTTAAATAGTTGGTCCATTACGTAGATGAACCAATGAATGGCCAAGCTAACCTTAGAAGACCCCATGTCAACTGAATGCTGCTTACATAGCCCCTGTTTTAAGGGCCTCAGGCCAATGTAGTTCTCCCCAAAAGGGAAGAAGAGGGTAGGTTATGGATTGAGTTTGACTATGTTAAGTCATGGTTAAAGGTTATATGGTTGGTCCATCAGGTAGACGAACGAACAAATGGCCGAGCTATCCTCAGAAGACCCCATGTCAACTGAGTGCTGCCTACATAGCCCCTGTTTTAAGGGCCTCAGGCCAATGTAGTTCTCCTTAAAAGGGAAGAAGAGGGTAAAGAGGTGGATAGTTGTTTTGGTTATGTTAATGTTTTTAGCATTTTCTATATGTTTAATGGTACATGTTTGATATGATGATGTTACATCGTTTTCTATATTGTATGATGGTGTATGCTGTAACACAGGGTATGTGGTTTTTCATCTTTAGCAATTTTTCATATTAGTGATGGTGTGTGCTAAAAATGAAATGAGTGTATGTTGATGTTATAGCGTTTTCCATATTGTGTGATGGTGTATGCTGTAACATAAGTTATGTGGTTTTTCATCTTTAGCAATTTTCCATATTGGTGATGGTGTATGATAAAAATGAAATGAGTTTATTTATGCTTCAGCAGGTTTCCATATTGGTGATGGTATATGCTTGACATAAATTGTGTTTGGTTGATAGTTTCCATGTGTATTGTTTTTCATAGAAACTAGTGTGAATGGGCTATGATAATTTATATAACACAAATTGATATTTGCATTAAATAAATCATGAGGTTATGTTATTGGTTAGAAAATATTTTGGTTTGGTTTGGTTTGGTTTGGGTTGATTAGAAAATGTTTTGGTTGTGTTGGCATGTGACGAAATGTGAGAAGTGAAAGGCGCGTTACTCTTTCATTGACAAGGACTATAATGATAGTATGGATAGGGTTTTTGCAAATAAAAGCCCCGTTCATGCATTACGTCGTTGACCATTGGTTTGTGTTAGAGAAGTATTCTAATAACTTGACGTTAAGTGAGTTCAAAATCCCTTGGGTATGTTGGGGTAATAGGTTTGATTATGTGATATGTCAGGGTAGCGTAACCCTTTTTAACAGGGATTATTTTGCCCCTTTTATAGGTGACTCTGAGAACGAATATAGGCAAGTCTATGACTTAATAGTTTGTCAGTCTTTTTTTTTTTTGGTAGACTGATCAATGCGGGAAGTCTACTTGGGGATGTCTTGTTTTGTGGTCATATGACGCTGATTGATGCGGGAAGCTATTGAGAGAGTGCTGTGTATATAGCCAAAATTTGGCATAGCCATGCTTCGAGGGAGTGGTCTATATTCTGTTTTGTATGTTGTGATGTCTTTGAATAGCTGTCCTTCAAGAGAGCAGTCTATTAATTACAGTAATAATGCATCTGTTCTTCGAGGAAGCAGTCTACATTTATAGTTTATGACCTTTTGTTAGGCATCCCAATTTTTTATATTTTTTTTGTTGACTGAACTTTTAGTCATGGACTAGGTTATAGAGGTTTAGGGGTTTCCCTTTTATTAGGTCAAAGCATTAATTGCTTTAAAAAAAAGGGTTAGCTAAATTGTTGTAGGGAAAAATGGTTGAAAGGAATAGGGATGAGGATGACAGGAGTTGCTCAAGGGACGAGCTCAAGTTAAACATCAAGTGAATGATTACTTGGTTAACAGTAGAATGGTCGTAGATGCAAGGCATTAAGGGGCTCAGGGTCTGGCCGGCCTTCAAGAGAAGACAGATGATAAGTGCTTGATCCATACTTGTGTGTTATGATATAAGGTCCGAGTCAATTAGGAGCAAACTTGCCTTGTTTGCTTCTTTCCATATTGGTCACGTGTTGGTTTTTTTTAAGGACGAGATCTCCGATTTTGAAATCTCGCTCTTTCAGATTTTTCTTATAGGCACGTTTGATGCGATTTTTGTAGATATGAAGATGATTAAGAGCGGCAAGACGACGTTCGTCGAGTAACTTGAGTTGTGCTAATCGATCTTGACGAAAGTCATCGTTAGAGAGTATGTCATTCAAGGAGATGCAGAGAGATGGTATTTGTACTTCAAGAGGCAAGACGGCCTCGGTTCCATACACTAAGGAGAAAGGTGTAGCACCCGTAGGGGTTTCGATGCTCGTGCGGTATGCCCACAAAGCGAAGGGAATGTGAGTGTGCCAATCCCTTCCAGTGTCGTTAACCACCTTCATTAGGATTTTGGTTAGGATTTTATTAGAAGCCTCTGCCTGTCCATTTGCTTGTGGATAGTAAGGCGAGGAGAAGCTAAGTTTGATGCCAAAAGCGTCGCAAAGCTTCTGGACGGTTTTGTTTTTGAAAGATTTGCCGTTATCGGTGATGATCTTGTGAGGTACACCGAAATGACAGATGATGTGGTGATTAATAAAGTCGACAATTTTGTTAGCTTTAGTGGAGATGAGGGGAACAGCTTCCACCCATTTAGTGAAGTATTCAGTCGCTGTGATAATAGACTGATGTCGGAGAGACGAATGAGGGTTAATCTCACCGATTAGATCTAAGCCCCATTGTGAAAAAGCCCAGAAATCCTTAGCAACTTGTAAAGCGTGGCTAGGGATGTGAAGTAAGTTAGCATGTTGCTGGCATTTGATACAACGCCGAACATAGTCACTACAGTCTTGGTGAAGAGTGGGTCAATAATAGCCCAGGCGGAGGATGCGCTTGGCAACTGCATTACCACTGAAATGTCCTCCACAAATCCCATCATGGACTTGTTTGATGGCATTAGATGTCTCAGTGGAGGTTAGACATCGAAGGAGGCCATCGAAACCTCATTTGTAGAGAAGACCCCCTAGCATGGTGTATCGAGCAGTACTCTTGATAAAAGTTCGCCGTCCATTATTAGAGAGGTCGGGAGGAATGATAGAATAAGTTAAATAGTCAACGAGTTGTTTATACCAAACATCGTGTGGACTAGAGTCGATATTGCCGACAAAGTTGATGTCAGTTGAGATATATGAGGGCAACGCCAAACGGTGTACCGTGACATAAATTCTCGAGGAAGCAGATGAAGATGGGATGTGTGAGGCGAGAGAGGCCATAGTGTCCGTAAACTTATTCGTAGAGCGAAGAACATTTTGCAAGAGATAATGGTCGAAAGACCTTAACAATGTGTCAACACGGTGTTTATATCGTTGTAAGACTTCGTTTTTACAAAGATATGAACCGTTAATCTGATTAACAACTAGTTGCGAGTCGCCAAAGATATTGATTGTCTTAATGCCCAAGAAAATGGTAGTTTGAAGTCCCAAAATTAAGGCTTCATACTCGGCCATGTTATTGGTGCATTCGAAGTCAAGTTTGAAGGATAGAGGCATGGGCTCACTCTCGTGAGGGATGAGAATGACCCCCACACCCCCACCGCGTTGACATTTAGATCCATCAAAGAACACTGTCATTTGATAGGGGATGTCATCGGTGGATAGCATGGTGATAGATTCATCAGGAAATTCGCAGTTAGATGGTTGATTGTCAGGTAAAGGGGTATCTACTAGTTGGTCAGCGATCGTTTGCCCCTTTATAGACTTTTGTTGAATGAATTCCAAATCGAACTCAGCGAGAAGCATGAGCCAACGAGCCATACGTTGGTTTTGGTATGGCTTGGAATGCATGTATTTGAGAGGGTCAGTGTGAGTGATGACGTAAGTCTTGTGGTTGAGGAGATAGTGGCAGAGTTTGGAGGCGGCAAAGACTAATGCCAAACAAAGTTTTTTGGTATGAGTATACCGAGTTTCGTAGTCAACGAGCGTTCGGCTTATATAATAAACCGCCTGCTCACGATGTTGTTCGTCACGATGTGCGATCATGGCACCTAAGGAATGATCTGTTGCCGAAATGTAAAGATAGAAGGGTTGGTCGTCTTTAGGTGGAATAAGGACTGGTGGAGAAACAAGCTAGCGTTTAAGAGCCTCAAAAGCCTCTTGGCAATCCTTATCCTAATTAAAGGAGACATCCTTCTTGAGGAGGTGATGGAAGGGTTGGCATCGGTCAGATAGCTGCGAGATGAAGTGACGAATAGATTGAAGCTTCCCTTGCAGGCTACAAAGTTGTTTTACGTTAGTTGGTGGGGGCATCTCGAGTATGGCTCGAATCTTAGCTGGATCTACCTCAATGCCACAGAGAGAAACGATGAAACCCAAAAGCTTTCCTGAGAGAACCCCAAAGACGCATTTCTTGGGGTTGAGTTGAACGTTATATTGTAGTAGGCGAGTGAATATTGTTTTTAGAATGGTTAGGTGGTCACGACGAAGTTTGGATACCCCAGCAGGTCATCCACATAGTCCTCCATGATTTTGTGGAGGAGATCGTGAAATATGGCGCGTTGGTATGTGGCACCTGCGTTTTTGAGGCCAAAAGGCATGACCCTATAGCAAAATGTCCCCCATGGGGTGATGAAGGTGGTTTTATGTTGATCTTCTGGGGCAATCAAGATTTGGTTATATTCTGAAAATCCGTCCATTAGAGATAGCATCTCATGACCAGCCATAAGATCAACAAGTTGGTCGATGTTAGGTAAAAGAAAGTCATCATTTGGGCAAGCTAAGTTGGAGTCGCGATAGTCAGTACAAATTCGAATTCCCCCTGTGGCTTTTGTGATAGGGACAATGTTTGACACCCATTGCGTATAATCAATGGGTTGGATAAATGAGACGGAGAGAAGACGTTGAAGCTCCTCTTTGACAAGGAGTGTGACACGAGGATGCATCCTGCGAAGCTTTTGCCTGACAGGCTTAGCTTCGCGATTCGTGACGATGTTGTGGATGACAATGTTGGTGTCAATACTAGGCATATCGCTATAGGACCAAGCAAAGGCTTTGCTATGATATGTAAGGAATTTGGTATAGTCGATTTGTTCCTGGGCATCTAGAGATTGATCAATCTTTAAAATGTGAGGAACATCGGAAGATGGAAGATTAATGTCAACAGTTGATTCGTTTAACATACCCTGTGTTTTCGAAGGAAGTGATCGTTGTATGGAGTCGTCCGCACCCATGTAGGTGAGTATGGCGTCATCGTCTAGGCATTGGACAGTGTTGATGCTAGAAGATTCATCGTCTATCAAGTCTGGATAAACGAGAGGAAGAGACCTTGATGCCCCACCTAGTTGATAGGTCAGGGGTTCCAAGTGAATGGCATTTATGAAAAAAAAAACTAGGAGGGATGGAGACCACCGACTCTGTAGGTGAGGGTGGGGGAATAGACGAGGTTGGAGAAGAATGCTCTACGACAGTTTCGTGGCGAGGGATCTTAGAGGTTTTTGTAGGTTCTTCAAAACCGATGCCATGTCATTTCTTGGCATTTTTGATTGCCTCGTCGTTTGGAGGCTCAACGAACTGGTGGGAACCTTGTTCATAACGCCCAAAGCCAAAACCCTTCCACGCACACCTATAAAAATAGGTGTGAGCAAAGCTGGGGTTGCCAAGAAAGGAGAAATCGGAAGTGAATAGTTGGGGTGATAAGAGAGGATTCCCAACAGTAGGAGCTCGATCTAGTCCTCCCTAGATGAGATTAGTTTAGAGATTGGGAGGACCATATGGGATGACCATTCCGATGCGATGGTCGTAGTTAGGGTGGTGATGAAGTTGTCCATATTCCTGTGGAGTTTGAAACATGTCAAGGGTAAGCAAACGATACTCCCCAAGCGAAAGGCGTTGGAAGGTATCTTCCATAGGATCTTTCGTGGTCACTTGAGGAGTAGGCGTAGGTGTGACCGGTGTCTGCAAACTTGTTGAGGCTTCCGCGGGTGGAGGTGGTGTTTGGGTGGATGCTTTCAAAGGGATGAGAACATCATTAGGTTGATAAGTCGTGTTGCATGTTTTAAAGGGGGAAGGGTCAGCAAGAGTGACATGAACCTGCCCCTCGTGTTTAAACTTGACACAACGATGCAATGTGGAAGGGACACAGGTCATGGCACGTATCCAAGGTCGTCCCAACATGTTATATTGGAACTCCCACTGATGATATAGAAGAGTTCTGAAATTGTAAGTGGGCCAACACGAATATGCAAGACCACAGTGCCTACGGTAGTGGCGGTGGAATCGTTGAAAGAACGAAGAATTGCGTCGGTTTTTGACATGCAGTTCTTCGAAAGGGCTAGTTGATCATATGCGTGGGTAGAAATGATGTTGATGCTAGCACCTCCATCAATCATAACCCGCTTAACGCGAGTTCGATCAACGTACGCTGTGATAAAGAGGGCAGCATCCTGATCTTTCAGGTTGGAGGCAAGAATCTCAGAATCACTGAAGGTGATGGAGGCGACAGTGGGTAATGATTTGACTAAAGCAGCCAGTGGTTGGGGGTCTTCAGGCTAGACCTCCACTACCTGTCAAGCTTTGATCAAGGCTTGGCGATGTTGCGGAGAACTTTGTATGAGGTCATACAAAGACATCTTCACAGGGGTTTGGTGAAGTTGTTTCACCATGGAGTCACAAATTGCCTTCGAAGATGTTGGTTGGGATGTGCCCAAGAAAGAAATCTTGGGTTTCGGTGGTGGAGAGGGCTTGACGAATGGATATGTCCAAGGAATAGAAACCTTCTATTTTCCTTTATCCTTTAAGGTTTGTGACCTGGTGGCCACATTAATGGTGTTGATTTCGAATAAAGGGGGAGAAAGTGGTAGAGGGACCATAGTCTGATGATGGGATCCCGATGAAGGTGAGGAGGTTTGAGAGACATGGGATGGTGTCGGTGGTTTGTTGAAAGGGCGGTCAAGAGAATCTTTAATAAGAAGGGTATCCTTTTCCAGATGTTGACGAATGACAATCTTAAGAGCACAACAATTCTCAGTATCATGCCCAGGTGTGCGATGATATAGACAGATTTGAGTGTCATCCAACCAAGATGGTTTTGATCCGAGAGGTTGGTATGGTTTAATGGGTGGGAGAGTGATGCTAGAAGACTGCAACAATCGGCGTAACAATAAAGCATAGGAACCCACTAATGGGTCTGCGCTTGTTGCTGCAGTAGAGATTGACAACTTTGTTTAAGAGTTGTAGGAGTTTTTCGTACCACCTTTTTAGTTGGTGGTGTGGCCACACGTGCAGATGGCACTTTTTTGATGAGAGGTGTTGGACTTTTTGGAGGAAGTATGTTTTTGCCAGGTAAAGGGAGTAATGGAGGCAGTTTGTTTTTGTTAGGTGTTGGAGTAGGGAGCACTTCTATTAAAGTAGAAGGTTGTGGACCCAAAATAAAGGGTAATGGTGAAGGTGGGGGAGGAGTTCTCCGATGTGGTTTAGTAGCCTTCTTCAGTACGGTGCGAGGACCACTACTATGCGGGGCGAGGTTCAAATCTACCTTCACTTGTGGGTGAGTGAGGTTTGATATAGGGTGAAAACACTGAGAGATTTAACCTGTTTCGGCATGGTGGACGCCTGCGAGGGTTTGGGTTCAAGGGTGGACGGTTGAGGTTCTGAAGATTTGGAAGTTGAACCCGATCCTCGTCAGAGACTTTGGGGTAATTTGTTGCGGAAGGGTCGGCAGTATGAGATGAAGCGGGATGTGTAAGATAAGGAGCCTTAAGTCGCTCCCATAACGCCTCATGTTCTAGGTTCCTCGAATGGAGAAATCCTAAGTTTTCAGCGAATCGAGAGAAGGGTTTAGAGGACGTTGCGCGAGGCTTTATAATTGGCCTTTTGGAAGATTTGGGTGGTTGCGAGAGCGAAAACGTGTTGGACGCATCAATCTCGGGCCAAAGGCGAGAGAACCATTACCGGATCTTCTTCGGTCGAAGTGGGTGAAGTGACAAGTTCTCTCGGTGGAGAAGGGATTGAAGAATTTGGCTCTTCAAGAGGATAGAGCGTAGGGATGATCATGCCTTACACATATGGTCTAGGAGCGGGAAAAGTATGATTCTCCATTGGTAATAAGAAGGATGAGGGCGGGGCCATCGGTGTTGGTATCGTCAAAGCATCCTCCAATATGGGAGAGGTCAAAGTAGCCTCTCTTACATGTAAAAGGGGGGTGGATGGAGGACTATCCTCCATCGGTGGAGGACAAATAGGAGAGGAAGGCTCCTTTAAAGGGTGAAGGAGAGGGATGATGGCCCCTTCTATATGAGGGCATAGGGTATGAATGGTAACTTCTTCCAATGGTAGAAGAAGAGGGAAGGTGGGGGCAAGAGGAATAGGTAATACAGGATCCTCACGAGATAGAAGAATGGGTAAATGAAGTGTTTGATGTTGTGGGGGTGATATGGGTAAAATAGGCTCTTCTACCCGTGGTGGAGAAATAGGTTGACTAACCTCGACCGTGCGTATGTTACGCTCTTGAGGGTCGTCAGCGGTGGTCTGAACATTGTTCTGACTTGGGGGATGGTTAGGAAATGGTTGCCTAAATACATCTATGTTTTGGTTAGCCGGCGCATTTGGGTTATCTAAAACAAGGTCCCCTTTGTTTAACATGTCTTGAACAATGTTTTTGAGGGTTTTGCAATTGTTTGTGTCATGACCCTTGACACGATGATAGTTACAAAAGTCATTTTCCCTATACCATGCAGGGATGGCTCGTGAGGGGTCAAATTGAGGTGTTGGTCGGATTTGAGGGAGGTTGAGGACTCCCTGCTTCACTAGTTTATCCAACACGGAAGTGTATGATTCTCCTATTGGAGTGTATTGATGCTGTATATACCGTTGTTGGAATTGTCTTGTAATGTTTTGTGATGTGGAGGGCTCGGATTGGTTGGTTGTGGTAGAAGATGATGATTTGAGGACCACAGCATTCGCCGATCCCTTGGACTTGGAGTGGGAAGAAGAAGATTTAGAAGAAGGGTCATTGAACTTTGCGTTGGTATTTTTACTACGCAATTTGACTCTATCCTCTTCGACTGCACGGAGTTCAAGCTTTCGGGCCATGGTGAAAGCTTCATCAAATGTGCGAAAAGTTTGACCCTGCAAAGTGGATGAGATGTGCTTGGCACATGCTCTTGAAAAGAGCTCAATGAGCTCAGGTTGAGGTAGTGAGAAGGAGAGTTGGTTGATCAAACCTCTCCAACAGGGAACAAAGTCAGCTATTAACTCATCGTCGAATTGTCTAATAGAGTAAAGGTCTGTGATGGAGACTTTTTTGGTGATGTTGATTGAGAAATGGTTAAGGAATAGCTGAGCGAGTTGAGTAAAGGTGAAGAGAGAATGACTGGTAATGGAGCTATACCAGTCAAGGGTAGCGCCAAAAAGTGACATAGGGAATGTGCGAAGTAGTAACGCATCATCGTGCGCTATGAGGTAGCAAACGTGTCTAAACGCTTGTAGATGTTGTGGGTCCTCTTTACTCTGAAAGCGAGTAAATTTTGGGAGTTCCCACTGACTAGGGTATGGTCGAATAGGCACTGAAGGGTGGATAGGTTCGTTGCAGATTTGTTCGTATGAAAGAACATTCTTCGAACCTGAAATAGATGTCTCAAGGTTGGACATCTTATCCATCAACATCTTAATTAGATCAGTAGATGGATTGGTAAGTGGGGCACCCCCTAAGTTATAGGGTACCTGAAAGACGTTGGGAGGGGCATATGACGTACTTGGTTGCATTTGTGTAGGCGCAACATATTGATAGTTTGTCATAGGGGCCAATGTCGAGGCCAAGGGGGATTGTACCGCAAAGTTGGAGGGCACAACTTGACTAGATGCCGCCAAGGGTGGTTGAATGGTGGCGACACTGGTTAAAGGATAGGTGGTCACTCTTGTATTTATGGGGGCAAGAGTGGGTGGGATAGAGACAATCAAGTTTTGAAAAGGTGTCGAACTTGGTTGAATTGTTTGTGGTTGAGGGGGTACGGAAACCCCAATGGAGGTAGGGCCAGAAAGGATAGAAGGGGAGGCCAAATCTTGAACATTGGCCATGGTTGGGTTAATGGTCGAGGCAATGTCCTGAGTGACCATACGCTGGGTAGCGGATGCTGTTGATATCATTGTTGCTTCAACCAAGGAAGTTGGCATCCCATAAACAGGGTTACTTGAAAGATCTCGCGTTTAGCTTCTAGTGAGATAATGTTGGAGAGCCTTGACGTTGTGGTCAAGGAATCTCTCAAAAGCTTGATCTCCTTCGGGAACAATAGGAGGTTGATCGGGGGTCGGTTGGATAGGAGTACGCTCAGTGTCTGAAGTATACTCCATTAGATGACTTGGTATGAAAGGCGAAGGTGGGAGTCGCTGTTGACTCGCGTGGTCAACAAGAGATTTGGCTTGACTGCGTGTCAAAACCATCCAAGGCGAAATGGATTCAGGTTTCAAAAACTGTGTTTCAGTTTCAGAAATCAGAATCTGTGTTTAACAGTAAGAAATTTGAGTTTTAAGCTTGTTGTTTGGAAAGAAAATTTGTTGACAGTGATCGATATCGGTTTATTAATTGATGTCGGTTATGAAATGTTGCCGAGGTCAATGAGTTAACCGATGCCGGTGAAGCTCAGTTGCGGACGTCGGTGGAAAAACCGGTGTCGGTTTCTGTATAATTGCAGAAACACAGAAAATTGATAGTTTTTGAAAGAAGGAGAAATTCTGAATTATTTTTAGACTTCAAAATGATGCGACCTTACCAGCTCAAACAATCAGATAAAAATAACAGAACAGATGATTAGGCAAGCAACCTCTAAAACGTTAGATTCCTAAGAATAAATTTTAGAGTTTTGGTGGCTTATGCCTTAGAAGAATGTGTTTGAGAATTGGGCTTTTAGAACAGGTCCTAAAGAGGAAGTCTATGGTTGGTTTTAGGTTATGTTTTGGTGCTCAAAGATCTGTGTTAGGTTCAGTACGTGCCTTAGTGCTGGGGCTTGCTCCCTTCACTTCACGAACCCAGAGCCGCGCTGGGCCGCATAGCCAATATTTACTTTGCCTATAGTTTATACTCTGCCAGAGAACAGAGTGGGTCCTCTTCTTGGTGGTGAAATCCAAGTAGGATCACCAGGTGGGGTAAGGTATCTTCTAGGTGATGAAATTCTAGACGGGCCTTGTCTCAAGTAAGTTTAAATGTTTGATTTGATGTGATTGTGGTTTGGTTGTGTAACATTTGTGCACTACGATTTATTCATAATGCTTTAATTACTAAGTGGGCTAAGTATGCATCCAAGCAAGAATGAAATGCAGTAGTTTTTTAACCCAAATTGAAATATGTTGTTCAAATGCAAACAATTGGAGAAGAGGTTAAGAGTATGAGTTTTCACTACTTTATGATACATGAAGTAACAAAAAAAAAAAGAGATGTTCTTTTTAATTCCTGCTAATGGTTTCTTTTTGAAACAAAAAGAAAGAAGAGGAGATGCAAGAAGAGAATCTAATGCATCTATATGAAAATTTATTTTTTTAAGAGAAGAAGAATGAACCCAAGGCAAACCCCAGGGGTCCCACTAGGCGTGCCAGAATGTTTCTCTAAGTTTTTCTACAATTGCATTCAGAAGAAGGAAGAAACTAAAAGTTAAAGGTTAGGGGTTTGATGTTATCCGGATTAAGTTGCGCACTGTATCCAAGCGTTGTGGGAGCTCCTCTTTCGCTGTGGAGGAAACACCTGCAATAAGAATAAGACTTAAACAAAGAAGAGGTTAGAAAAAGATATGGTGGACTGCCAAGCTACGCGCTCGGTCCTGGTAGCGTAAAGCTTCGTAAGGGATGACAGTCCACTATTTAAAGAAGAGAGTTTTGTATAAAAAGAAATGATAAAAGACTTAAAGAAATGGAAAGGTAGAATATTGTGTACCTGTTCCCTGTATTCTGTGTCTCAATAGGTTGGTCGAAAGTTTTGTCTAGCGTTTGTGCTGTTTGGATAAGTTTTTTGGTGTGCACAGTCGTCGACGTCGGTTAGGCTGTCGATGTCGGTAGGTAAATTGTGCCGACGTCGGTTAGACTGTCGATGTCGATAGGGGTTGTGGACCTTGGACGGATTTCAGGGTATTTCTGTGATGCACAGAAGAGTTTCTGAAAGTTTGGAGGTTTGTGTAGGGTTATGGGAAGGTGAATAGGGTCTGAAGAAGGGCAAAAGGTAGATGGTAGGTGTGAGAAGAGGGTAAGAATAAGAGGAAGGATTTTGAGCCCTTCCACGGAAGAAGTCGGGTCATTTTGACAGTATTTAGAAGTAGTAATTAGAAACTAATTACCAATGTATTCTAAAACTTTGAAGTGGAGACCAGAAGATTACTTAGCTTTTTGGTGAAGACCCAAGGGTGTCAGGTGCTTATCCCTGTTGTGGCTGATGTCGAGGACCTCGTACAATGTTTTCAATCCAATGTCTGTAGTGACTTGTGCAGAGTTTTTGTAGCCAGGAGAGTGATAGTCGAATTCTGATGCTTGGTCTCAGAGTGTGCGCGTCGATTTACGAAGAGGCGGGGCGAAGCTCAAGGTTAGAACTTGGCTTATGTAACCGACGTCGGCAATCCCGCCAGCGTCGGCCGACAGTTGACCGACGTCGGCGGCTAGAGAATGGGTAAAAGGGCTATTTTTAGCTCTGTGCCCGTTTCTCCATCCGCCAAGTGCATTTGCCATTGGAGATTGGTCAAAAGACGGGTTTATTAGGCACGAGAATTAGGAGGTTAGGATGGAGTGAGAATAGGTCATGGGTAGTTAGGATTTAGATGACCTAGTCTCAGGGTGACTCATAGGGTAAGAAATGGTCTTAGGATGAGGTGTCTAGGTGAGGTGTCCAAGGTGAGGTGTCTAGGTGAGGTCATTAATTTAAAATAAGTAGTTTATTTTAAATTAATAAGGTGTGTAAGTGTTTAGAAGGGGACCAAGGGGGTTGACACAATATTGGTGTCTACATTTAAGGGAGAGAGGCACCAAAATGTAGACACCAATATTGTGTCAACCCCCCCTTGGTCCCCTTCTAAACACTTACACACCTTATTAATTTAAAATAAACTACTTATTTTAAATTAATGACCTCACTTGGACACCTCACCTAGACACCTCGTCCTAAGACCATTTCTTACCCTATGAGTCACCCTGAGACTAGGTCATCTATATGCTAACTACCCATGACATATTCTCACTCCATCCTAACCTCTTAACTAACTCTCGTGCCTAATAAACCCGTCTTTTGACCGTTCTCCAATGGCAAATGCACTTGGCGGATGGAGAAACGGGCAAAGAGCTAAAAATAGCTCTTTTACCCATTCTCTAGCGGCCGACGTCGGTCAATTGTTGGCCGACGCCGGCGGGATCGCCGACGTCAGTTACATAAGCCAAGTTCTAACCTTGAGCTTTCTCCCGCCTCTTCGGATATCGACGTGCACACTCTGAGACCAAGCATCAGAATTCGACTATCGCTCTCTTGGCTATAGAAACTCTGCACAATTCACTCCAGACATTGAATTGAAAACATTGTACGAGGTCTTCGATATCAGCCACAATAGGAATAAGCATCCTGACACCCTTGGGTCTTCACCAAAAAGCTAAATATTCTTTTGGTCTCCACTTCAAAGTTTTAGAATACATTGGTAATTAGTTTCTATTTGCTACTTCTAAATACTGTCAAAATGACCCGACTTCTTCCGTGGAAGTGTTGAAAAGCCTTCCTCTTATTCTTACCCTCTTCTCACACCTACCCTCTACTTTTTGCCCTTCCTCAGACCCTATTCACTTTCGCGTAACCCTGCACAAACCTCCAAACTTCCAAAAACTCTTATGTGCATCACAGAAATAACCTGAAATCCGTCCAAGGTCCACAACCCCTACTGACATCGACAGCCTAATCGACGTCGACACAATTTATCTATCGACATCGGCAGCCTAACCGACGTCGGCGACTGTGCACACCAGAAAACTTATCCAAACAACCCAAAGGCCAGACAAAACCTTTGACCAGCGCGCTGAGACACACGGACTACAGGGAACAGGTACACAATATTCTACTTTTCTATTTCTTTAAGTCTTTTATCATTTCTTTTTATACAAAACTCTCTTATTTAAATAGTGGACTGTCATCCCTTACGGAGCTTTACGCTTACGGGACCGTGCGCGTAGCTTGGCAGCCCACCATATCTTATTCTAACATTCTTTTTGTTTAAGTTTTATTCTTATTGCAGGTGTTTCCTCCACAGCGAAAGAGGAGCTCCCACAATGTTTGAATACGGTGCACAACTTAATTCGGGTAACGTACAAACTCCAAACTCTTAACTTTAGTTTCTTCTTCTTCTGAATGTAATTAGCAAAAATTTAGAGAAACATTCTGGCACGCCCGATGGGACCCCTGGTGTTTTCCTTGGGTTCATTCTTCTCTTAAAAAAGCAAATTTTCATATGGATGCATTAGATTCTCTTCTTGCATCCCCTCTTCTTTCTTTTTGTTTCAAAAAGAAACCATTAACAGGAATTAAAAAGAACATTTTTTTTTTTTTTGTTACTCCCTACATCATAGAGTAGTGAAAACTCATACTTTTAACCTCTTCTCCAATTGTTTGCATTTGAACAACATATTTCAATTTGGGTTAAAAAAACTATTGCATTTCATTCTTGCTTGGATGCATACTTAACCCGCTTAGTAATTAAAAGCATTATGAATAAATCGTAGTGCACAAATGTTACACAACCAAACCACAATCACATCAAATCAAACACTTAAACTTACTTGAGACAAGACCTGTCTAGAATTTCATCACTTAGCGGATACCTTACCCCACCTGGCAATCCTTCTTGGATTTCACCACCAAGAGGAGGACCCACTCTGTTCTCTGGCAGAGTATAAACTATAGGCAAAGTATATATTGGCTAAGCGGTCCAGCTCGACTCTGGGTTCGTGAAGTGAAGGGAGCAAGCCTTAGCCCCAGGGCACGTACTGAACCTAACACAGATCTTTGAGCACCAAAACATACCCTGAAACCAGCGATAGACTTACTCTTTAGGACCTATTCTAAAAGCCCAATTTCCAAACACATTTTTCTAAGGCATAAGCCACCACGACTCTAAAATTTATTTTTAAGAATCTAACGTTTTAGAAGTTGCTTGTCTAATCATCTATTCTGCTATTTTTATCTGATTGTTTGAGCTGGTAAGGTTGCATCATTTTGAAGTCTAAAAACAATTCAGAATTTCTCCTTCCAAAAATTATCAGTTTTTTGTGTTTCTGGAATTACACAGAAACCGACATCGATTTTTCCACCGACGTCGGCAACTGAGCTTCACCGGCATCGGTTAACTCACCGACCTCGGCTACATTTCATAACCGACATCGATTAATAAACCGACATCGGTCACTATCAACAAATTTTCTTTCCAAACAACAAGCTTAAAACTCGAATTTCTCGCTGTTCAACACAACTGGTTTTTTGAAATTGAAACACAGAGTTTCTGGAATCTGAACCCCTTTCGCCTTGGATGGTTCTGACATGTAGTCAAGCCAAATCCCTTGTTGACCACGCAAGTCAACAGCGACTCCCACCTTCGACCATCGTACTAAGTCATCCAATGGAGTATACTTTAGATACTGAGCATACTCCTATCCAACTTACCCCTGATCAACCTCCTATTGTTCCCGAAGGGGATCAAGAATTTGAGAGATTCCTTGACCACAACGTTAAGGCTCTCCAACATTATCTTGCTAGAAGTCAAACGCGAGATCCTTCAGGTAACCCTGTTTATGGGATGCCAACTTCCTTGGTTAAAGTGGCAATGATATCAACATCCGCTACCCAGCGTATGGTCACTCAGGGCATTGCCTTGACCAGTAACCTAACCATAGCCAATGTTCAAGATTTGGCCTCCCCTTCTATCCTTTCTGGCCCTATCTCCATTGGGGTTTCCGTACCCCTCAACCACAAACAATTCAACCAAGTTCGACACCTTTTCAAAACTTGATTGTCTCTATCCCACCTACTCTTGCCCCCATAAATACAAGAGTGACCACCTATCTTTTAACCAGTGTCGCCACCATTCAACCACCCTTGGCGGCATCTAGTCAAGTTGTGCCCTCCAACTTCGCGGTACAAGCTTCCTTGGCCTCGACATTTTCCCCTATGACAAACCATCAATATGTTGCGCCTACACAAATGCAACCAAGTGCGTCATACGCCCCTCCCAACGTCTTTCAGGTACCTTATAACTTAGGGGGTGCTCCACCTGCGAATCCATCTACCGATCTAATTAAGATGCTGATGGATAAGATGTTCAACCTTGAGACATCTATTTCAGGTTCGAAGAATGTTCTTTCATATGAACAAATCTGCAACGAACCTATCCACCCTTCAGTTCTTATTCGACCATACCCTAGTCAGTGGGAACTCCCAAATTTATTCGCTTTCAGAGTAAAGAGGACCCACAACATCTACGAGCGTTTAAACACGCTTGCTACCTCATAGCGCACGATGATGCGTTACTACTTTGCACATTCCCTATGTCACTTTCTGGCGCTGCCCTTGACTGATATAGCTCCATTACCAGTCATTCTCAACTCACTCAGCTATTCCTTGACCATTTCTCAATCAACATCACCAAGAAGGTCTCCATCACAGACCTTTATTCTATTAGACAATTCGACGATGAGTCAATAACTGACTTTGTTGCCCGTTGGAGAGGTTTGATCAACCAACTCTCCTTCTCACTACCTCAACTTGAGCTCTTTTCAAGAGCATGTGCCAAGCACATTTCATCCACTTTGCAGGTTCAAACTTTCTGCACATTTGATGAAGCTTTCACCATGGCCCTAAAGCTTGAACTCTGCGCAGTCGAAGAAGATAGATTCAAATTGCGTAGTTAAAATACCAACGCAAAGTCCAATGACCCTTCTTCTTCTAAATCTTCTTCTTCCCACTCCAAGTCCAAGGGATCGGCGAACGCTATGGTCCTCAGATCATCATCTTCTACCACAACCAACCAATTTGAGCCCTCCACATCACAAAACATTACAAGACAATTCCAACAACGGTATATACAGCATCAATACATTTCAATAGGAGAATCATACGCTTCCATGTTGGATAAACTAGTGAAGTAGGGAGTCCTCAACCTCCCTCAAATCCGACCAACACCTCAATTTGACCCCTCACGAGCCATCCCTGCATAGTATAGGGAAAATGACTTTTGTAACTATCATCGTGTCAAGGGTCATGACACAGACAATTGCAAAACCCTCAAAAACGTTGTTCAAGACATGTTAGACAAAGGGGACCTTGTTTTGGATAACCCAAATGCGCCGGCTAACCAAAACATAGATGTATTTAGACAACCATTTCCTAACCATCCCCCAAGTCAGAACAATGTTCAGACCACGGTTGATGACCCTCAAGAGCGTAACATACGCACAGTCGACATGGTTTCTCCTTTCATTCTTGACCAACCTCTCCCACAGTCTGAAGAGGTTAGTCAACCTATTTCTCCACCACGGGTAGAAGAGCCTATTTTACCCATATCAACCCCACGACATCAAACACCTCCATACACCCCCCTTTCACACGTAGGAGAGTCTACTTTGACCTCTCCCATATTGGAGGATGCTTTGACGGTACCAACGCCAGTAGCCTCACCCTCGTCCTTCTTATTACCAATGGAGGAGCATACTTTCCACATTCCCAGACCACACGTGGAAGGCATGATCATCCCTGCGCTCTATCCTCTCGAAGAGCCAAATTCTTCAATCCCTTGTCCACCGAGAGAACTTGTCACTTCACCCACTTCGGCCGAAGATCTGGTAATGGTTCTCTCTTGCCTTTGGCCCGAGATCGCTGCGTCCAACACGTTTCCGCTCTCGCAACCACCCAAATCTTCCAAAAGGCCAGTTATAAAGCCTTGCGCAACGTCCTTGTTGACGTTGGAGATTGCATCCGGTAGCAGGAAAACGGGTTCCTACTTTCTCTCCGCAACATGGAAACTCCTCTCTCGCCTGTGGGACGGCGAAGCAGGAGAGGAGAGTCTTTAGGTATGGGCTAGTTCCCTCTGATGTATCTTGTTTGTTTCAGGCAGTGCAAAAAATACATACAGGCAGTGCTCAACGAACCAAATGACAATACCTATCTAAGTAGTTGGTAGTCAGCACAATACAAGTAAACATAGTATCTTTGAGTAACCCTTTTGGTGATGTTCACAGCATGAAACATTCTATGGATGGATGTATTGGAATTGATTGGGTGCTTGAACTACTAATAATGGGGAATATGCAATCATTAGCAGAACCTAGTAAGCCAGTAAATGTGATGTTAGTTGATGTGTCTCTAGATAAAATGAATGCAGGAAATCACAAGGACTTGGATGAACATCTAGAGGGAGAGAAAATGGATTTTGAGCCATCTGAAGTGAAAGGGGCATCAATTGTTGTTGTTGCAGTATTTGAGAAGGATAAGGCGAAGAGGACAATTTGTAGTGAAGAGCACATAGATTCTTTTGCCCAAATTCAAAATTGTTGGACCATAGTAGTGGGGGATTCTGGTGATAGTTTGAGACCCGTAAAGGGTAGAGCTTTCGATTTCAGAATCATTGTTGCTGATAATGTCATCATTACATGCTCTAAGATAAAAGGAAAACCAAACTTCACCTTGGAGGAATGTAAGAAATATGTTCAATGGTTGCAACTCATGGGTCAAATGCAAGGTTCAAAGATATGTCACTTCACATCCGTGAGTGTTCCCAGAGCGAGCAGCAATGGGACAACTCAGAATTCAGGTAACCAAACTCAGATTTATGTGGCTGGTTTTAGATTTAATATTCAAGCTATAATTGCATGGGTAGATGTATATGTTATGGTGATAAGAGATGAATGGAGAAATGACTACGGCGCTCTAGAAAAGATCCATGGTACTCTACATAGGACAACAACGTACTCCTATCATAACATTTCTGATTCAGCTGATAATCATGCACTTGAGAAGAGTCTTTTAGCTGAAATGAGTGTTGAGTTCATAAATCCAACAACTAAGGATTCTTGTCAACATGGAAAGTATCTTGGTATTGAGAGTTATAATATTTTGGTGACAACAATGGAAGAAAAACTTTTGAGGTTTGATGGGTTTGACTGTGATGAAAATAGACCTCATGTGTCCGTCAAAGACAATATTGAAGAAAAGCTTGGTTTCAAATTCCCTGAACAAACACTTGGCATCACTATAGGATTAGTCATTCTTAAACATTCCACTTTACAATTGCTCGAGGACAAGCAATTTGAGGAAGGGAGGTCTGTAATATCCCCAAATTTGGTCTCAATTAAATCGTTGGAAATATCCTTAATTAAATCGCTGGAGAGTATTCAGCTCTTGATAATCAAATCGCCAATAAATACCAACAATAAGGAAATCGTTAAGAGGACTGTCATTAAACATCTACAATATGAAATCGTAGCCTTGGAGAGGAGCGCTGCAATTAATTAGGGGATCACCCATTAAGGGAGTGCCAATCATTAATTATTAAAGTGGAGCGCCCATGTAACAATATCAATTAAAGCAACATTGATTAATTATTATTTAATTAATGGGTAACCAATAGTCATTTAATGAAAGGTCGCCACCCTTGGAGGAGTTACATCTTTCGATGGAAGGTTTTGAAGGTATAAATAATCCATCATGGGTATGGGAGGATTCATTCAATAATGTATTAAAATCAATAACCATTTACAAGCAACAACTTGACATCACTCTTAAGGACGAAATCCCTTAATTGTGTAATCTGATTTCAAGGACAAAAACCCTTATCTCTCTAATCAAGGACGAAACCCCTTGAGGATTTATATTTTATTATTAATACAATTACATTTTATTATTTAAATTATTATTTTTAAGTGCAAATCTATATTTATAAAATACTTATCTTGAATGGAATTTCGAAGAAACCAAATTACCGTATAGTATTCTGATTTGGAATATTACATGTAAGCTGTCCGTATTCCCCGTTTAAATCAACCTTGAGGCGCATTGCTGCAGTAGAGGTGATTTGATCTACTGCCAACTGCCACTGTGGAAACATTGTGTAGTTGTACAATAGATTCTACATGCTCTTCTTTGTCTTTCAAGAGCTCATTGCTTCAAATGCAAATTTCGGCAAACTATAGTGCATATATGAATTTATATATATTTTTTCAGTGTACATCTATGCTTATTTGTTCAATTTAACAAATAGACCAAATGAAAAGTCGAACAATTTCTATTTGAGCATGAAGCACCTTTATATTGTTGCTCTATGGTATTTAAAATGGAATCTCTTGTTTGGATCTAGAAACTGGTCCATTGCATGTAGCTATGATCTATCATGTTTATCTGCTTGAACCTCAGTTTTGTACACTTGTGGGTGAAGTTATTGAGTGATGGCAGAATTGTTGAGGTGCAAGGACGATGATGTTGAAGAAGATTGTTGGGAAGAGGAGGAAGAGGAAGTTGAAGCTCAGGTGAGGTCCATATCCATGATTTTGAAATGAGCAGGAAATTTATAAATATTAATAAGTGCTTAATTTGGTTTTGTATTGCATGCATTTAATATCTTTTCTTTTTATGTATTTTAGATAGGTGATGGAGGAGATGGCGGCGGAGTGGTTCTGGGGGATACTTCATGGGGTAGCAAGGCTTTAACCACTGCTAAGGAAGTCTTGCTTTCATTTAAGGAAGATTTAAGAATTTATGCATTTAAGGTTTCTCATCGTGGTTATATTTATGTGCGACTGGACAAGCTTTCTGACAAGTGAGTAGCTTAGCTCATCTATCTTATCATTTTTGTAATATTTCATTGAAGAAAAGTTGTCTTTTATACATAATCTAGTCTAGCTAACAATAACCTTGCCTTCGTTGTTTGTAAGAATTCAAAGATGAACTATTTCTAACTATTGGACTTAGCAGTCTAGAACCTTGAGACTTTTGTAGAATGTGGTATATCTGCATTGGAGATATTCTTCGTCCTATTGTGTCGATGCAGTATTGTCTATTATTATTGCATATGCTATCATTCTGAAAGCTGTTAATAATTGATATGGGTAATTTCAACAGCGAAACAGATTTTTTCTCATCTTACCTAATGTAAAGACTAATAGACAATACCTGTTTTATTATGGCCTTTGAAGAAAATCTCTATTTGTTTGCTTGAAAAATTCACACACACACACAGACAATAATCCCTATGGTGCAGAGACAACATAGAATGACATGGCAACATGAATTCTAAGGTGCCTCACGACTCCCAGGCTTTCTGCCTGCAGTACACTGCACCCTGCAGGTTTGTGTAGAGAGGAAGGGCAGATCAATGCACAAAATCACACTCCAAAGAATGCAATCAAATGCGTCCGGGACCATTATCTCCTCTTCCCGATTTCATCTCCCAGATCAGTTTAATGTAGAAAAGCATTAAAATGTAATTCTCTTCAAAATCTTTCTTTCTTATGAGATAAAAGGAAGAAATATAAGTCACTTTGAGAATGGGAAAACACACTTGTAATGTAAATTTTTTTTATTAAAATGTCTTAGTGTAATTAGGGGATTAAAGTCCTAAATACTAAGTGTTAAGAGTCTAAGATATTTATATGTATTGTTATGGAAAGTCTAGCCTACCATTTTATAAAGAGTGATGTAAAGGTCGCCATGAGCCAAACATTTACGATGAAATTATGTCATAGTTAGGGATAAAATGTTAGTTAAGTCGGAACTGTGTTTAATAAGCACTCATGTAGTCTTTGGATGAGTCATGAGTTGGTAAGCAAGTGTTTAGGTCAGTTTGATGTAGTCATGGTTGGTTTAGAGTGAGTCTTGTAATAATATTTTCTGGATAACACTGCATATAGATTTTGAATTCCGACGTTTTGAGTTGTTAGCTATTTTGACTACTACTCACCTACTTGGAGATGTATGTAATTGATTGTAAATTAATGAAAAAGAGAGGCCTTCACAAGTCAGATCATGCCCATTCTATTCCTTAACACTTTGTTCACTTTGTAATTACCTTTTATTGCTTTATTTCCTTTTCATATCTTTGTCCATCTTTTATGGTACATGTGGTAGGCCATGAAGAAAAGGCATGGTTTACACAATTAAATTATAGTGTGAGGTACAATAATTGAGATGGGTTATTCCATTTATATGTTAATGTTAGGATATAAGGGGTGGAATATTATACACTTAGGGCCATGATATTGTGATGCATATGTGGCTATGGAGTAGTGGGCTTCTAGTGCACATAAGTCATTTTTGTAACTCATGTATCATAGATTATGGAGCGATTCTATTGAGTAGTAAAGATATAGTCGGGAAGCACGGTTGGCTCTCATGATGGGAGATAACTTGGAGTGGTTCCTTCCTCAAGGAATATTTTATGGTGTAACCCGACCTTCATGTTTCTATTCTATATTTAAGATTATGGCACATTGTACACTATACATTTTTTGTGCATGTAGTTTATGTTAATATTTTGTTATACACCTAAGGACATGATATTATGATGTATATGAAGTTAAGGAGTAGCTGACTTGTGGCACACATAACTCATGTCTAGATAGGATGAGCCTAATGGGTAACTTCTGTAATAGTCAAATTGGTGACTTATGAAATAATCTTTATTTGGATTAGTCTGCTTAATGTGTAAAGGGTTTACCCTCCTTGACTAATATTAGATCATGGCACATTGTACACTATACATTTTTGTGCATGTAGTTTATGTTAATATTTTGTTATACACCTAAGGACATGATATTATGATGTGTATGAAGTTATGTTAACTTTTGGAGTATTTTATGGTGTAACCCTACCTTCATGTTTCTATCGTATATTTAAGAATATGGCACATTGTACACTATACATTTTTTGTGCATGTAGTTTATGTTAATATTTTGTTATACACCTAAGAACATGATATTATGATGTATATGAAGTTATGGAGTAGCTGACTTGTGGCACACATAATTCATGTCTAGATAGGATGGGCCTAATGGGTAACTTTTGTAATAATCAAATTGGTGACTTATGAAATAATCTTTATTTGGATTAGTCTGCCGAATGTGTAAAGGGTTTACCCTCCTTGACTAATATTAGATAACTGGTTATATATAGGGGCATCAATCATTATATATAATCATGGTTTGTAGATCATTTCTTTCGAGTACTAAAGGTAGAGTAGGGAAGCAGGTTTGTCTCTCATAGCGGGAGATCTCTTGGAGTGATTCTTTCCTTGAGGAATATTGGATGGTGTAACCCTACTTTAAGGGTATTTCTATTTCTGTTTATGAATTCATTGCAGATAAGGGCATATTGTCCCACCATACATTTTTGTTGCATGTGAATGTTCATATTCTTCAATAATTCTATATTTGGATATTTGGTTCTTAACAAGTAGTGTTCAAGCGGCAATTTAGGCAAAGTGGGAGAAGGTATTTTTGCAGATTTTGAATTATTTTTCTGAAATTTCAGAATTGCAAATGGTTGTTCTCTTAGCAAGTACACTTTGAGAGCTTTCTAGGAACTGGTCCCAATCAAAGTTCTGTGCTGTGGTGAGGAAGGAGTAACTGAAGGAATTTGGCCTCATCAGATGGCCAAACTGCTGTTTTTTCCATTATCAACTTGAAGAGCCTTACTGCTGTTTTTTCAGTCGCAACTTGGACAAGAAAAGGAAAATATTCATATCTTGGAATCTGGATAAGCAAATCAAGCACTGTTTTTCGCATTTTGAAGGATTTTTTCAGATCTAATAGCGTACATGATTTTCATTTTTGTATTTATAGTAGGAAGGGAGGTCTAGTCATTTTGAAATCCTTGTTTTTTGTTTGGAGTGTGATTCATGGGGCCAATGCCTTGTTTTGATAGAGATTTTCCCACTTTCTTTGGAGAGAAAGATGAGATTTCTCGTTGAGACTGGTAGTATTATTTTAGGGAGAGACATGTATTTTGATTCTTTTGAGAAAATTTTATTTAGATCTTTTTCCTCAAAGGTGAGGCAAGGGATTGGTGGGGTAGCCTTGAGGGAGCTTAGAAGTTCACTTGTGAAGAAGCCAAAGAAGCATTTTAATCTAGATGGGAGAAGTCGTCAAAAGGACAAAAACAAAAAGATAAAGAAGAGGATTAGAAAGGCGAAGCAAAAGAAGAAGAGAAAATCCCAACCTTGGATCAAAAGCAGCAGTAAAAATGTCAAAATATGTTGTTTACTACCAAGGAAGCTTCATTATTGTAGGCTCTTGGATATATTCAAAATTAAAAGGGTATTGTCTCCATAAACTGTAGCAGCATGTACAACTTTGTCAACATTGACTTGGCTAAGCAGTTGTTTTGAAGATCTATTCTCCGTGCTTGCTTGAAACTTTGATGGTCTACTTGATCTGTGGTGGTAGCGATTTCAATGATGAATCATTTGTTCAAAAGCTGGCTGCTTGTTGAAATACTTGTAAGAGTATTTTTTTGATTTAATGCATGGCATCATCCTTGGTCATGAAGCAACACTTATCGCTTATAATGCTTTGTATTTAATTGGCTGCCTATTGGACAACACAGTGAATCACAGAAACTCAATGTGTTATGAAAGCAGCGAACCTTATCAGAGGAAATAGAACCAATAAACACATATGATACTACAATGTAAATGAAAGCTTCATTGAAATTTTAGAGTAATCGGCTACCCAGGGGACAACACATTGAATCACAAAAACTCAATGTGTCATGAAAGCAGTGAACCTAAGCAAAGGAAATGGAACAAATAAACATATATGATACTACAATGTAAATGAAAGGTTCATTGAAATTTAGAGTAATCAAACTATGAGAAGTGGTGTGAAGCTACAACATCATGATTTTTACATTTGATTGGCTATTTCTATTGTAACCAGGAAATTAACAAACTAAAAATATAAAGTGAAATGATCGCCTTGGATTTGAAATGACCACCCCTGATTTTTTTATTTTATTTTTTAACTGTTTGCAGATATGAAGTGTTTTGCTGATGGTTTTGTGTTTGTTTCATGTATCTTCCATGGGATTTATTGCATGCATGATATAGATAACATAAAGATAAAAAACTGGAAATGAACTTGCTATAAATATTGGAAAATTATCTCGTAAGTACTACATATGACATGCAACTCAAAATCAGATTAATAACAACATATATCAGACCTGATATTGACCAGTCTAGACCTGATAAGAGCTTCTAACAGCAGTATACCCACTTCAACTTGCATCATTCAACACAAATGAGATAGCCAACAAATCCCCTTTGAATACTAGGACCACTACCCAGCTGCACGAACTCCAACAAGGTAGAAAATAGGCCTATACAACAGCAGGCCCAGAAACAGAAAATCATCCCCAAACAGGGTGGCACCCTAGGTAGGGCGATCTGCCCTAGAAATTCAGATTTCAACCAAAAATTACAAACTAATACCTTAAAGGGGATGCCTTGGAGTGAGGGAACCAATGCACCAATACCCAGAATGATGTGCCAAACACGGTCGGAGCTACGAATAGATTTGTCCTTCAGCCACTGGGAAATCAGAGTTTCTAGAACTTCTGATAAAGCCTTTCAGGCCTCAGAAAACACACCAAAACGCCTACCAAACACCACCAATATGATCCAAACTCCAAACACACCAACAAACCCAAATCAAATACCACAAAAAATCATCATCTTTCATCATCCAAAACTCTGAAAATCAGACTTCTGTTGAAGCACTGTGTGATCCTTGGGTGGAACCACTCAAATCCAGCTAGGGTGGCTCTTAACCACCGAAACCAGCTCAAAACGGCTAGGGTTTTCATCCTCACACGCAGCCAAAGCACTCTGGAGTCATTCCAGCAGAACCTGTTAAATTACCAATTTCAAGATGATGCAAATGAGAGCCAAATTGAAGCTTTATAGAGAGTGAGAGGGAAATTAGAAACTTTAGGGGTTGAAATGCTTTTTTTCCCTCTCAAAATACAACGCCCCCTTATGAGTCTTATTAAATTTAATAAATTAAACACCTTATACCTCCCTTGGGCATCCATGCTCATAAGGAAACTATTTCTTTGTTTGCCTTCTAAAACAACTTTAACTTACCACATTAGGCTCCATGGTACTTTTACGATGACCACCAACCCCTCCACTTTTATAAAGTTATTTTATAAAAACAACTTAAGTGACTGAAAAAGGTAATTATTAAATAATCCAACCTTAGATTTTTTTCCAACGCCACCTTGGGAATAACACTGCTGAAACCAAATGGGCTTGGGACCAATTACCCGAAATAGACTTACTATAAATAGCACTGCTAAAAATAGTAAGTACTCTCCAAACACCAACTGGCGCAAAACTGAAGATCACTGAGATGCCTTATGGTTTACTATAAATAGTAAACACTGCTAACTGGGCATTGCTATAAATAAAAAGTCTTGCCAAAAACCAACACTGAGCGCAAAGTTGGCATTGAGTCCCCTAACCACCTCCAACTAGCTTACGGGAAGTTTGGAATAGGCTAATGGGAAAAATCCACTGCTCAAGAGCTAGAAGGGAACATTACAGTCCTCCCTCCCCTAGATTGCTTGTCTTCAAGCAATCGCAACTTTGGATGCTGTAAAATCTGCTCTCTTTCCCAAGTAGCATCCTCAACTGGGAAGTCCCGCCATTTCACCAAGTACTCTGTAATAACTCTCCTCCTGACGGTTTGCTCTCTAAAATCAATCATTGCCTTTGGAACAAGTATCAATTTCCCTTCATCCAATGAAGGCAACACTGCTGAAGGAGTCACATTATACCCAAGCGCCTTCTTGAGGCGTGACACATGAAAAACATTATGCACCTTACTCCCCTCAGGTAACTCAAGCTCATAGGCCATCTCCCCAACTCTCTTGGTGACTCTAAACGCACCATAGAAACAAGGTTTCAGCTTCTCGGCCCCACTCTTCTTGAGAGTGGACTGTCTATATGGCTGCAATCTCACGTACACCATGTCTCCCACCTCAAATTCTTGCTCAATACGGTGCTGATAAACGTACAACTTCTGTTGATTTTGCGCATGCTTAATGTTATCTCTCAATGACCTCATAATGTCTAGGCTCTCCTACAAGAAGTCCTCTCTAGGCACCCTACAATCACCGAACAACAAATCAATGAAGCTAGGAGCTTCATAACTGTACAAAGCCATGAAAGGTGACATCTTGATAGACATGTGGAATGTGGAGTTGTAGCAAAACTCCCCCATATACAACCATTTTACCCAAGTTTTTTGTTGTTTTGAAACATAATTTGGTAGGTAACCTTCCACCCATTTGTTGACTATCTCAGTGTGTCTATCTGTTTGGGGGTGGTAACTAGTGCTAGGAGTCAACTTGGTACCACATAATTTGAATAACTCCTACCAAAACAAGCTCATAAACTTGTCCCTGTCACTGACAATGTTCCTTGGTGCCCCATGAAGTCTAAACACTTCCCCAACGAACAAATCTACCACCTGTAATGTTGTATAACCTGTTGGTATAGCAAAAAAGTGAGCAAATTTTGTCAAACGGTCCACCACAACATAGATACAATCTTTCCCTTGCACCTTGGGAAGCCCTGTGATGAAGTCCATTGAAATACTTTTTCACTTTTGAGTAGGAATGGGAAAAGGTTGTAGCAGACCAGCAGGGTAAGTATGTTCATTTTTATTCTGTTGGCACACTTGACATTCACGAACATACTTAGTAATGTCTTCCTTCATCCCCTTCCATGAGAATCTCTCACGGATCTGCCTGTATGTTTTGTAAAAACCAGGATGACCAGCCATAGCAGTGCCATGGAATGTCTTTAAAATCTGCTCTTTCATCTTGGATTCAGGGACCAACATTATCCTCTCCTTATAGAAGATCAAACCATCTCTCACCCTGTACTTGTCATTTTGCAAAGTACTATCTAGAATATTGTTGGCAAGGGCATTCTTAGCATAATCAGCTCGTATCCCTTCCTTCCAATCTACTGCTATCTCTAAAAAAAAGAGCGCAAATGAGGTCTCCTAGACAGTTCATCAGCCACCACATTCCGTTTCCCTTTGACATTTTCAATGTAAAAATCATAAGCTTGGAGTTTGCTAACCCACTTCTGCTGTCTTTCACTTAGATCCCTCTGATTTAAGAAATATTTCAGACTGTTATGATCAGTTTTGACAATAAATCTGCCCCCAACAAGATACTACATGTACTTAGCCAAAGAATGCATTATGGCTAACATCTCTTTATCATAAATTGAATAACCTTTCTCACTTCCTCTCAATTTTCTGCTCTCATATGCAATTGGGTGCTTATTTTGCATGAGGACAGCCCCAATACCATCTCCTAAAGCATCACATTCGAGCTCAAATGGTTTAGAAAAGTCAGGAATAGCCAATGCAGGACATGAACTCATCAATTTTTTGAACTGATCAAAGGATCTTTGCGCTGATTTAGACCAAGTGAAGGCCCCCTTTTTAATCAAATCAGTAAGTGGGGCTGCAACCTGTGAAAAACCTTTGACAAACCTCTTGTAGAACCCACACAAACAAAAAAAAACCTTCAGTGGAGTAAGATTAGTGGGTGGAGGCCAATCTATTATTGCTTTAATTTTTTTTAGATCAACACGAACTCCATTAGTGCTGATTATGTGCCCAAGGTATAATAATTCAGTGATCCCAAACTCACACTTGGACTCCTTAGCAAAAAGAGACTCACTCTCAAGAATTCCCAACACCTCATCCAAATGCTTCAAGTGCTCTTCCCATGATCTGCTGAAAATGAGGATGTCATCAAAGAAATTCAACACATACTTATGCAATTGTTTATTGAGCACCCTATTCATGCAAGATTGGAAAGTAGCTGGTGCATTTGTCAATCCGAAAGGCATGACAAGAAACTCAAAGTGGCCAAAGTGACATCTAAATGCAGTCTTTTCTACGTCCTCCTCTCTAACCCTAATATGATGATAATCTGATCTCAAGTCTATTTTGGAGAAATAGACTGCTCCATGCAGCTCATCAAGGAACTCATTTATGCGTGGAATGGGGTACTGGTTTTTTATTGTCTTCTTATTCAATGCCCGGTAGTCAACACACATATGCATGGTCCCATCCTTTTTCACCAACACTACTGAAGAAGCAAAAGGACTCTTACTTGGTGTCATGTGCCCCATCTCTAAAAGCTCCTTAATAGCTTTCTCTATCTTATCCTTATGTCGCTTAGGATGCCTATAGGGGGTGGTGATCACAGGTTTGGCTCCCTCCTCTGGCTCAATCACGTGCTCAATGCCTCTATCAAGAGGCCTCCCTGGGGGAATGCTACTGAATACTTTGCTTTGTTTGGAAAGCAAAGCTTGAATATCATGGGGATAGGATCTCTTCACCTCCTTCGTAACCGTAGGCATAACCACACACTCTATTGCCCACTCAATCTGATCATGTCTAAATAGCTATTCCATACATTTGAAAGAAATCACTCGAAGTCCTCTAGCCGACATACCTCTCAAGACCACATTACTCTCCTTTGATTTAAATTTAAGCTCCATAGTTTGAAAATTAAGTGTGATCTCTCCAAGTGATCGAAGCCATTGTATTCCCATCACTACATCTGGATCACCAATACTCACCACATAGAAGTCATCCTTGAGTTCATAATTTCCTAGCTGCAAATTCCGCTGTGGAACCATCTTAATGCAATTGATTGTAAACCCATCATCAACCATCCCCTAAAATCCATCTACCTCCTGAGTTTGAAGTCCTCTACGTGCAACCAACCCCTCATCAATGAAATTATGTGTGGCTCCTATGTCAATCAATGCCACTAACCGCTGCCCATTAATTGCTCCTCTAATGCATAGACTCATTTTTTTAAAAACTATATAATTGAGCAAGCTCCCCATCTTTCTCCTCTTCCTTTCCAACCTCTTCAGGAGTCTCTTCCTCTTCATTTTCCTTTGAATCAGACTGCTGGTCTGATTTTTCTGATGTACTTTCCTCTACTGAATAGTACTCTATTTGATGCACCTTTCCCTTTGTAGCACACTTATGTCCTAGAGCCCAAGGTTCTTTACAGGTGAAACACAAATTCTTCCTCCTTAAGTCATTAAGTGTCTCACTATCAATCCTTGTGACTTATTTCTTTGGCTGTTCAGAGTCCTTTGGGAATTGCTTTTTATCTTGGTCCTTATGCAAAAATCCCTTGGACTGAAATCTGCTCTTGGAGGTGGAAGACTCCATGTCTCTAGCCTTATTGATTGCCTCTTGTAGGGAAGGTGGGTTGAAAGCTTTAATCCAGCCCTTTAGAGGATCAGTTAACTCATCTATAAAGAGTACAATGAGCCTCTCGGATATATCTATCACCAAAAATGACAACCTCTGAAAATCAGCAACATAAGCATGCATGGAACCCCATTGTTTCAGCTGTGCCAACTCCTTAAAATGAAGTTCAAGGTTTTTTTTGTCAAATCTCTCTATGAGTCTCTTGGTAAACTCTGCGTAAGAAGGAATATGTGCATGACCCATTGTAACCATCCCATGATGCCACCACCCATGTGCAACTCCGTTTAAGTGAATGGAAGCATATTTAATAGACTCTTCCAGGTATAGGATTAAGATTAAAGTATGTGTCCACCTTTTGGACCCAAGCTCTCGCTGAAGTTTTACCAGACCCATCAAAGTAAGGGCGACTAAGTTTTCCAAATTTTTTTCGCAAGTCATTATGGTGCTCTCTATTGTCCCTGTTGGGCATATGCCTCATCCTGAGATCTATATAATCATGTAGAGATATATCATGCTGAAATCTAGGCCCTGCATCAATCCAATCCTGTCTAAATTGATCCTACATCTCAAACAAAGTAAGCTGTTGATTGGGTTGTGCTTCTACTCTTGGAGGACAAACAGGCATGAGAAGTCTAGCCATGGCTACCCTATTGCGCTGATTGGCTGCTCCACACTGACCCATATCATTTCCTTGCCCATTATTGCCTCTATTGTTGACTCCCAATAGGTTCAACCCCGCAACCAACTGCACAAGCTATTGATTGGTTTCCTGAGCACGTTGGGTTGCCATTTCTTGTCCCCTAACCATAGCATCCAAAAGAAGCATCAACCGTTCTGCTTCTTCATGACCTCTATCACCCATACTTTTTGAGCTTGTTGATCCTACTGAATGTGATTCTAAGTGTTGTCCCTCTTCCGCAGAAGGCCAACTTTCCCACAAATCCTCTTCTTTTTGCCTTAGTCTCTCACGCTACCTTCTTTCTCTGTCACTAAGGCTCATAAGTTTGCATCACCCATTGGCTGGCAGGAAGATTTGCGCTTTGATACCACTGAAATGACCACCCCTGATTTTTTTTGTTTTGTTTATTGTTTGCAGATATGAAGTGTTTTGTTGATGGTTTTGTGTTTGTTTCATGTATCTTCCATGGGATTCATTGCATGCATGATATAGATAACATAAAGATAGAAAACTGGAAATGAACTTGCTATAAATATTGGAAAATTATCTCATAAGCACTACATATGACATGCAACTCAAAATCAGATTAATAACAACATATATCAGACCTGATAAGAGCTTCTAACAGTAGTATACCCAGTTCAACTTGCATCATTCAACACAAATGAAATAGCCAACAAATCCCCTTTGAATACTAGGGCCACTACCCAGCTGCACGAACTCCAACAAGGCAGAAAATAGGCCTATACAACAATAGGCCAAGAAACAGAAAATCATCCCCAAACAGGGTGGCTCCCTAGGTAGGGCGATCTGCCCTAGAAATTCAGATTTCAACCAAAAATTACAAACAAATACCCTAAAGGGGATGCCTTGTAGTGAGGGAACCAATGCACCAATACCCAAAATGATGTGCCAAACACGGTCAGAGCTACAAATAGATTTGTCCTTCAGCCACTGAAAAATCAGAGTTTCTAGAACTTTTGATAAAGCCTTTTAGGCCTCAGAAAACACACCAAAACGCCTACCAAATACCACCAATATGATCCAAACTCCAAATTACAAACACACCAACAACCCAAATCAAATACCACAAAAAATAATCATCTTTCTCCATCCAAAACTCTGAAAATCAGACATCTGTTGAAGCACTATGTGATCCCTAAGTGGAACCACTCAAATCCAGCTAAGGTGGTTCTTAACCACCGAAACCAGCTCAAAACGGCAAGGGTTTTTGTCCTTACATGCAATTAAAGCACTCTGGAGTCATTCCAGCAGCATCCTGTTAAATTACCAATTCCAAGATGTTCCAAATGAGAGCCAAATTGAAGCTTTATAGAGAGTGAGAGGGAAATTAGAAACTTTAGGGGTTGAAATGCTTTTTTTCCCTCCCAAAATCCAACGCCCCCCTTATGAGCCTTATTAAATTTAATAAATTAAACACCTTATACCTCCCTTACGCGTCCATGCTCATAAGGAAACTATTTCTTTGTTTGCCTTCTAAAACAACTTTAATTTACCACATTAGGCTCCATGGTACTTTTATGATGACCACCAACCCCTTCACTTAAGTTATAAAGTTATTTTATAAAAACAACTTAAGTGATTGAAAAAGGTAATTGTTAAATAATCCAACCTTAGATTTTTTTCCAACGCTACCTTGGGAATAACACTGCTGAAACCAAATGGGCCTGATACCAGTTACCCGAAATAGACTTACTATAAATAGCACTGCTAAAAATAGTAAGTTCTCTCCAAACACCAACTGGTGCAAAACTGAAGATCATTGAGATGCCCTGTGGTTTACTATAAATAGTAAACACTACTAACTGGCCACTGCTATAAATAGAAAGCCCTGCCAAAAACCAACGCTGAGCTCAGAGTTGGCGCTTAGTCTCCTAACCATGTCCAACTAGCCTACGGGAACTCTGGAATAGGCTAATGGGAAAACTCCACTGCTCAAGAGCTAGAAGGGGACATTACAGGAATCTTAAAAGCCATGTGACAAGCATTCCTCTAAGTACTTGAGAGGATCTATTGGGAAAACAAAAATCATCAAAACACCATATTTATGTTTTTTTTATTTTTTTTAGATATTTGTATTTTGCACTTTTTAGGTCTTTCTAAGTGGTTTTTGGGGTTAATAAAGTTTCACACCCTTTCATCATGTTGTACACGTCCTAAGTTTTCCGTTGCCTCAAAACGGTTTTGAATTCAAACCAACAATAATGGAGTTACATTTATGGCAAGGGGACATACTAGGTTTTCAGTAGTTTCCCAAAGTTTTACCTTAATTTGCCACCTAGATCACTTAGACCTTTACTAACTGTTTTCAGAAATAAAAATGGTCTTGATTATTACTGTAGAAACAACACTTACCAATACTTAAAACTTTATATCATCCTTGCGACACATCTTTTCTCTGATTGCTTTAATTTCATTCTCAAATAGATTTGCCATCACATCCTCACTTTTGGCTATAAAAGAATAATCTGTAGCTATGCCACTATAAGTCTTAGTGGAGCCTTTAGTGAAGAGTATTTAAACACATGTTACAACCCAAAATGGGCCTTCCTCCGAAAGAAGATATTCCCTGCATCTTCAAGGTGTTCGAAGATGGTATCAAAGAAGAGACTAGGGAAGACATCTGATTCGGGACACAAAAGGGGAGGATGAAATCATCCAGTATCACACAATCATCCTTCATGGTTTAAGTTCTTTGGCCTACTGGCTTATGTTTCCTATCTGATCTTCAATAATTTTTCTATTATTTAATCAAAATAGAAATGACTGCTATGAGTTGCATGTCATTAAGCTTATATGACTTGCGTTTGATATTATAGATATATAGGTTAGTTGGTGACCCAGTTGAACCTTGATTGAGTGAGCTCACAACCAGTTTTCCATGTTTATGACTGGTTGTAGTGCATTTGAGGATATAGGGGCTAGATAGTGCCAATCTCATGGTATAGATATTATGCCTCTGATGCTGTTGAGTTGCAAACATCAGCAGCAAAAGTTCTCTCATGGGTCACCTGTGGGTTTATTCTTTAGGTGAAGAGTATCAGGTTTCCTTCCACAAAGGCAAAAGATTCTGTATATATTCAGACAAGAATCAGGTGATCACCAAGCTTGCTTGGCAAATTATCAATAGGCAGCTTTGAAGCGCATCATTGCCATCTTGTTGAGTAAAGCTTATTTATTTATTTATTTATGTTTATTGGTTAAATGAGGGGTTGTATGGGCCCGCACCCATCAGGGACACAATCACAGGGTCCCAATCCCCGAACTACCAATCATCCAATATGCCAGTGAGCCATTTTGCTGCCACACCGCAACATTAAGTGGATTTAGGTGTCCGCCATTGTAGGTCACCTAACAGCTAGTGGGATTTGACCTTGGGTTGCTCCTATACAAGTGTATCCACTCAATCTTTACACTACAACCCAGAGGACAAGCTTATTTATTCATTTCAGCAACCTAGTTTACCATATCTTTCCAACCCAAGAGTGGTCTGTTTCCCAACATTTTCTTTGAAGAGAGATTACGATCCTACAGGCCTTCAACCGCAAGCTTCCAACGTTCATTTCTTGGAATTATACATGACCATTCAGCAGAGCTTATAATCAATGGCCAGATCTTCAATGATATCTCCAGTTTCAAATAAAAGACGTTTTTTCCAGCATGGAACTCATACATCATTCTAGGTGATGCATCTAACGTTGTGCCATTATTATTCATAATAGAAATCTGATATAATCATATATCAATAATAATGCTGGATTTATCACATTAAAAACAACAAAATTCAGCTGGATGATATCTGTGATTATAGCAAGATATAAGCCACTTGATATGAAGAGTCTCTGTGATACCATTTTGACTACGTTGTTTTGAAACAGGTACGGAAATGAAAATGGAAACATTTCCGAATCGTGGAAATGCGGATTTTCAAAAACCCTTGATTTGGAAATGTCTTGGAAATGTCCATACTATATATATATACTATGTTGTTTTGGTACTGATACGTGTACATTTCAGAAATGCGGAAACACCATTTTTCAAAAACCTTGATTTGGAAATGCAGTGGGTACATCTGTATATATATATATACATATAATATAAACAATGCATATTACTCTTTTTTTAAAGTAAAACACTTGAAAATACACAATATGGAAATATTTTTCTATAAAATATAAAACACTTAAAAAATATATAGTATTCATTAATTCATTCCTTCAAAGACAAAATGTACATTCAAATCTAGAATAGATCATCTAGATTGCCCTCAAAATCATGAATGCCACTCCCACTATTTTGCAACTTTATTATTTACTGACTTGCTCTCATAGGGGCTTGCCGGTGCATTGGATCTCCCAGAGTGTATGCCTTAGGGGGTGCATAGGGAATGAGGTGGAATAGGCTTGTGGCACTTTGGGAGAGATGTTCTCATACTATTCTATCATACCTACATCCCTTTATGCAGCCTTCATACTTCCTATGATGTCTCCTTGAAATCTTGAAACCTTGAAATCTGGCTAAGTCTGAAACCCTAGAATTTGACTAAGTCTAAAACCTTGGAATCTGACTAACTCTGAAATATGATAGGATCCTCCAAACCCTAGAATTTGCATTATAGCTCCTAGAGGACCGAAACCACTCAAACATTCTGAAAGTATATAAATAAAATATAACTTAAAAAACTTATATTCTCAAATGTTTATTTTATTTATATACTGTCTAGTTCAGGCTGGTTTTACATTTTATTTTGTTGACTTCGACTGTTTTTTTCTGTCGGAAACGCCCAGAAATACCCCGGAAATGCCTGGAAACACCTCGGAAATGCCCAGGTACATCACGGAAACGTATTGTACATTTCTAGGACATACCTGGCATTTCTGGTACGTTTTTGGGGTGTATTCGGAGTGTTTCCGTACCGGAAACGTTTCCAGGAGGAAATGTGGGGGCAGGGGCTTTCTTGCAACATAGTGTGTGTGTGTGTATAAACAATGCATAATACTCATTTTTAGTCTATAAAAGATAACTCTTAAAAATATATAGTATTCATTCATTCATTACTTCAAAGACAAAATGTACATTCAAATCTAGAATAAATCATCTAGATTGTCCTCAAAATCATGAATGCCACTCCCATTATTTTCCAACTTTATCATTTACTGACTATAAATCATCTAGTTTGTAGGGGCCCCCTAGTGCATCAAAGCCCCTGAGTGCATGCCTTCAAGGTTGTACCGGGAATAGGATGGGATCAGCTCGTGGTACTTTGTGAGAGATGTTTTCATACTATTCTGTCATACCTACATCCCTTCATGCAGTCTTCATACCTCCTATGATGTCTCCTTGAAACCTTGAAACCCTGAAATATGGCTAAGTTTGAAATCCTGAAATCCTGAAACCCTGAAATCTGACTAAGTCTGAAAAATGATAGGATCCTCGAAAACCTAGAATTTGCATTATAGCTCCTAGTGGTTCGAAACCACTCTCAAACATCCTAAAAGTATATATAAAATATAACTTAAACATCTAGTTTCTTTTACTTAAATGTTTATTTTATATATATACTGTTTGATTCATTTTTAAGTTGTTTTTTGGTTGACTTTGACCTTTTTTTCCTGCTGGAATCCCTTGGAAACGGTGGGAAATGTCCAGATGCTTCTCGGAAATGTCCTGGATGTTTCCGGCTGTTTCCAGGGTGTTCCCGAACAGGAAACGAGTGGGGCGGGGGGCGCAGGCAATACCTGCAACACAACATTTTGAAATAGAGTTATAAGTCACATGAAACACACATCAAAAGTTCTCATTCTAGGTTAATTTATTTCCGGGGTATCATGCGCACTACATGTGAGAAGAATCATCATATCAGATGATTTTGCAAAGTGAGTTCCTTGGTTTTTACACACACACACACACATTTATATATATCATTTACAGTGAAATTACCCCTCTTAGATAGGTCTTTGAATCCTCAATTATGGTATTATTTTTTGTGGCACATCTTCCTCGTCTGAATTATCTTAGGTCATCTTTTCAATTGCTGTCTGCTAGATAGCTTCCCTGATCTACAATTCCCTTGCTGATGGTTATGTCTGCAGTTAAGTGAGTGGCACCAGGCGTTAAGGTGGGCTACAGTATAGTAACCAAGTCTGGAAATCTGGGTCCATTCAGGAGGGCAAAAAAAATCCTCAAATTTGGAATTCTTGAAAAACTTTGGAAAAATCTGGTCCATATATATATATATATATATATAAAAGCATAATTTTATACATATGCAAAATTGGCAAATACAATGAAAAAAATAATATACATAATATAAAATGTTAACATAATATATAAGGACCTAAGGGTGCTTAGTGTCTTTTGTTGTGCAGAAAATAAAAAATAAAAAATAAAAAACAAAAAACAATGGGGGGGTCCAACCAAACATATCCCAGCCGACTGAATAATCCAGATCGGGCCGGATTTTGTGCAGATCCGGTTGGTTTTGCTCCACAGAGTTTAAATATGCATGACGGTAATATCAGCCCATAACACAAAGTTGAAGTTTATCTATTTCCATTTGTAAGAGGCACATTTCGAGTGTGCATCACATATAATGAGGAACATATGTCTTGTTTGTAACTGATAATGTTTCCACATTTGTCAACATGTTGATTAACATATGCAATTTATGCATATTAATCTGCAAGGTGTAGCTTGTAGTGTAAATGGTTGTAAATACATCATACACTGATGTTTTGCTTTTTTGCAGGTATGGCTGCCCCAGTTTTGATGACATTAAAACATTCCATTCTGTGTATGCAGAACGTTTAGAAGAAGTTGGGCAGGCTGGAGGGGTACCGAATAATTTGGCTCTAGAGGTAACCTAGTAGTGATTGCCTGACTGATTGGTTTTTTATTCAACAATGGTTATATATCTGATACCCTTAAATTTCCAATTAATTGTGGTTAATAAAAGGAGTTTTTCAATTCAGTGCAACTCAACAGAGTGAATTTGTTACAAATAAATATTTGTTTAAAGATGCCATCACTTGCTTTGATAGGAAGACATCCCGTTTACTCTGTCAAGCACTCCATTTGGTATTTAATGGTTCTGGAGTTGCCTGGTTCATTGTTAGGATTTTACTTCAATTTTGTTTCAGCAAACAGTCTTATACTTTTGCCTGCTCCTTGTACATATTACAAAATATTGATTCTTCCCAAAAACAAGCAAACACAATTTCTTATACTTTTTGCTTTCGGTACAAATTTAGCAAACAATAGATCATGTTCATTGAATTTTGGGTGTTGATCTGTATTTTGTTGAAGTGGGGTCTTGCAAAATTCTGTTACTAGCTCATGTATAGAAACGGAGGATTGCTAGAGTGTTTTTTCATTTAATATGGTGAAATTCTCAGGTAGGCATTCATCGATGCACGCCAGCTTCAAGTATTACTGAAGCCCTTGGTCTGTCCTATGGAGGAGGTCAAAAGATCATTGAATCGAATTTCTTCTCCAGGGAATTTAATCTGATGACTACGGTTTATCTTGTCATAAATTTCAAGCAACCTCAAACATATAGCCATGATTAAATAATAGGCAATAATTTTTCCACCAAGCTATCGCATAGATGATACTAGTACTAACTATTTAGAACTAGGTCACACAAATAACTTTCAAGCTAGATTAGATTTTTGTCCATCTTTTTGAAATATGATGATGAGGTCCTGTTTATCAAGGTTATTCCTTACATGGCCACCTTTCCTTAATCGCAGCTGTCTATCTCCCAAAAATCTGAGAGGATCACACTTGATACTCTGACCAATAAGCCACTATTCATTATCAGGAATGAGATGGAGAGGAATTTTACCACTATGCCATTATAACCTCCCTTTTGAGGGATTGTGGGTGGATACACAGCACACATGCATATGTCTAAACATAGATTAAATAAAATTAAAATTTAATTAATATCTACATGACACACTGGAGTTTTATAGGATGAAGGAAAATGTTGCATATAAATTTTGTGTAGAACTTCTTTTTCGCTTAATTAGTTTTTCAGTCTTACTCATAGTTACCATGTTCGATCGAGCATGGCTCATGTTCGGTTCGAACCGAACAAATGGCATGGACCGAATTTGTGCGGTCGAACTTGACCGAATAACCTTTTTTTTTTTTCCGAACCCAACAGTATATAAATAAAATAAACATTTAAGTATAAGTTTACATTTATACTTTAAATGTAAACTTATACTTTAAGTTATATTTTATTTATAAACTTTCAGGATGTTTGAGAGGTGTTTCGGACCGCTAGGAGCTATAATGCAAATTCTAGGTTTTGGAGGATCCTATCATATTTCAGAGTTAGATTCCAGGGTTTCAGGGTTTCAAACTTAGCCATATTTCAGGGTTTCAAGATTTCAAGGAGACATCATAGGAGGTATGAAGGTTGCATGAAGGGATGTATGCGTGATAGAATAGTATGAAAATATCTCTCGCAAAGTGCCACAAGCCGATCCCACCCCATTCCCAGTGCACCCCTTAAGGCATGCACTCTGTGAGATTCAATGCACCGATGAGCCCTTGTGAGAGAAAGTGTCAGTAAATGATAAAGTTGAAAAATAATGGGAGTGGCATTCATGATTTTGTGGGCAATCGAGATGATTTATTCTAGATTTGAATGTATATTTTGTCTTTGAAGTAATGAATGAATGAATGAACGATGGTGCTAGTGCTAGTGCTAGTTTTGATTTTGAAGCTGGGTTTGATGTTGCAAATGTTTGAAACTTAAGTTCTATATCAATTTTGAGCTTAGGCTCTAAACTATGAATATTTTGCTATCTTTTAATGTAATACAAGTTTGAAATTCTTATGCATTTCTCATTTTTGCAAGTGTTAAACTTAAATTAATGTTCATTCCTTAGTAGATTGAAATATTTTGCATATATATATATATATATATAATTCCGAACTTCCGAACTTTTTTCAAAATTCCGAACTTCCGAACTTTTTCCCCCTTTCGAACAAACCGAATTTTTCGAACATGGTAACTATGGGACTCTTACTTGCTCTAATAAAGCGTCATATGCATTTGATCCTCAAATTCACCCTGATGGCATAGCATGGTTGTTGGCCTATATGAAGTTTGATAGGATGAAGCAAAATGTTGCATATAAATTTTGTAAAGAACTTCTTTTTCGCTTAATTAATTTTTCAGTCTTGTTCTAGTAAAGCTATATGCATTTGATCCTCAACTTACCCTGATTGCATGGCATTCAAAGGCATGGTTGTTGGCGTATGTTTTTCCATTTTCCTATCTCAACATCTATGTGATGCGGCCTTACCTTGAATTGACCTATTAAATGCCTCGTGCAGAGAAAAGTTTTCATGAAAGTGCTACTTGTCTGTGTAGGTGATCATTAGATTAATCTCATACTGATAAAGTTTTGTTTTCTTGCTAGGTTTCTCTCAAATATATTATAAATCGCTACCTTTCCAATATCTACCGAACTACAAACCTCTTCACTCAAGGCCAATTGTTGGCCTATGAAGTTTGATAGGGTGAAGCAAAATGTTGCATATAAATTTTGTAAAGAACTTTTTCGCTTAATTAGTTTTGCAGTCTTGTTCTAATAAAGGGTCTCAACTTCTATGTGATCTTCTATGTGATTTGTCCTTACCTTGAATTGACCTATTGAATGCCTCTTTTGCAGAGAAAAGTTTTCATGAAACTGTTACTTCTCTACATAGTTACCATGTTCGAAAAATTCGGTTTGTTCGGAAGGGGGAAAAAGTTCGGAAGTTTGGAATTTTGAAAAAAGTTCGGTTCGGTATGTTCGGTAGTTCGGTTAAGATTTTTTCATAAATTATAAAAAATAAATATATCATGCATGTAACATATTTGTAAACAGAAAAACATAAACATAAAAAAGTTGATAAGTATCTGACATCTATATAACATATAGCAAAATCCAATAAAGTGTTAAACTTAAACTTCAATGTTCAATCATCAATGTTCATTGTTCAACATCATAAAAATACTTAAAGTTTAACATAAAAGTTTTCAGCATTAACTAAAAATAAGAATGAAATTTAAACATCTGCAACATCAAACCCTACATCTACACCAAAATCACTACTAGCAGTGGCATCATCATCTAATCCTACACTAGTAGGCTCATCAACAACATCAATATTTTCTTCATCTTCAAAGCATGGTTCGGCAAAACGAGAGTTGTCATCTTCATTTGCAAGAGAGTGAGTAAACAATCGTAGATTGCTATGAACAAACACAAGATCAGAGAGTTTTTTAGCCCCTAGTCGATTCCTTTTTTTGGTGTGGATTAAGTCATGTGTACTCTAGTTTCTTTCACATGCAGAAGCACTAGAACACTGGCTGAAGATTCGCATGGCAAGCCTCTGCAATTGTGGAGTAAAAGCCTCATAAGTCTGCCACCATTTAGATGGTTCCCACTTTGCCCTGCTTGCCTTTGCTTCCTTGATGCCAAACATTTTCAGTTGGTTCTTGAAAATAGTAAGTTGTTGCATTGTTGCTTCCTTCTCTTCTTCATCAATAAGCAACCTATCTATTGTTGCAAATATACCTCTGATTATCTCTTCATCTTCATCATGATTTACCTCTACTAATTTAGGATCTAGATAGCAAGCTATCACATGTAGAGGACGATGTAGCATGAACCATCACTTGTTCACAATTTCCCAAATGCTCTTGATTTCTTCAACATTACCTGCAAGTAACTTTTGAATTTCTTCCTTTGCTCTGTCCATTCTCTCATACACAAAGCCCATGCAAGGTTGATTGCCATCAACCATTCTCAAAATTTTAACAATAGGTTCAAACACCATTATGATTTTCTTGGCCCCCTCCCAAAATGTGTCCCCTAAGATTATTCTTTCAATATCTTTTGAATGGGCTTCCTTAGAAAGCTTTGACTCTGTCCATTCATCAATAACCATTACTTTTCTCAATGATGTCCTTTCTTCTACCTCCCTTTGCAAAGTAATGAAATTGGTGGCAAATTTTGTTTCAGCATAGAAGCTCACGCTTTGAAAATGAATGATACAAGTTCAATGTCAAGCAATGATTGAGGATAAACTTAGATATTTGTTTGCCTTCAATCATAATATTACTTACCCACTATAATTTTGATAAGTCTTCAAACAAAAGATCCAACACATGTGCAGCACATGGTGTCCAAAAGAGATGAAGAAATCTATCCATGAGTATATCCCCTGCTCCTTTACAATTCGCTGCATTATCTGTAATGATTTGAACAACATTCTCTTCTCCTATCTCTAAAATCGCAGATTCGATGCATTGGGAAATGAAAAGAGAAGTTTTTTGTTCATTACTTGTATCGATTGATTTTATAAACATAGCACCATCAAGAGATATTGCCAAAATATTTAGGAGGGGCCTTCTTCTTGAATCGGACCAGCCATAACTTAATATTGTGCAGCGTATTCTTTTCCAATTTTTTTTTTAATTTCAGCTAGTTCAGTGGATATGGCTGCCACTTCCTCTTCAAGAAAACTAGTTCTTACTCTTTCATAGCAAGGCAATGTGTAACCCTTCCCAAATTCAATCTCTGCATCTACAAAGGTTTTGAAATGTGGGGAACGAATGACATTGAAAGTAATGGCTTTAGCGTAAAACAATTTCACTACCAACATATCTGCGTCATGCTTTTGTTGCACTTCCACTAGTAAATGGTGTTGGAGCACCACTTGAACTATTTAATGAGCCAATTTGTGAGATACAGTGTTGGATTTTAACCTTCTTTGCTTCTGAAGCAAATGATCCAGCATGACTCACATCATATTTAGCTTTCACCCGTTTTATGAAATCTGCATAGTCCACATCTTTTGAATTTTTATTTGCTATGGTACAACGTTTCACATCTGCAGATCCTCCAAAGTAATGGTATCGAACTCTAGTGACACTACCTGTGATATTACCATTGCATAAGGTGCATCTCATATTTGTTTTTTTATCATATCTCTGGACAATATATTTCATTTCTAATGGACGGCTAGACATGCTGCCCCCTGTATCCTGAATCTTGATTCCTCATTGCCCAATGCCCACTACTCAACCTTGCATTCACTGTTTTGAATTTTCTCAATGTACCTTAGTCCCGCACTGCCTAATGAATCCCCCTTGCATACACTGTTATGAACCTTTGATTTCTGCCCTGAAATTCAATAAAACATATTGACTTGTAAATGTAACATTCTAATAATTTAATAGTATACAATAACTTATACATAATAATATTTTATTATTTTAAAGTGTAAAAGATTAATTTTAATAATAAACTAATAGTATATTTAATATTACATCTAATTTAAATTACTTACAGACAACAGTTACACAGTAGGACAAACTAATTGTATTATTGTATATTTAATATTATTGGTTACACAGTAGGATAGTGGACTTACAATTTTACGCATGCATATTTGTTGTTAACAAAATTATTAAATCTAGTAAATAGTAATTAATAAAATATTAAACAGTAAAGTGTAAATCTTTAAATTGGGTTAAAGACTAAAGTTTAGCCGCAACGTGATATAGATATTATCATATTAGAAATACAATACCATACCTGTTAAAAATTAATATGATACTATAGCGTGATGAGTCGAAGACAACACCGCTTTGGTCATTGAAGATAGGCTATAGCAAAGACTCGAAGATTCAATACAGAAAAATATGCGAGCAAAGTTGCAAACCCTTCAGGACCTTAACAGTCGGTGATGCAAAGTTCAAATCTTGCAAATCCTGACAAGCAAACCTTGCAAATCTAGGCGATGGCAATGGAAGATAGGCGATGGCGATGTTCAAGTCTTGCGTTTGCGTCGTGCGATAGCAGAGGGAAAAAATAAAAAAGATCTCAGTTCCACCGTTCTCAGTAACTTCTCACTACTCACTGCTCAGTTTCGAACTTCCATCGTTCGTCGATGAAAAAAATAAGAAAACGAATAGCGTTTGCCTTTTTGCGGAATATGGTTTCCGCTTTGCTTTGCATTGACTAATGACTCATTTTTTTTAGGGTTTTTTAAATTTATTTTTTAATCAAAAAAATAAAAAAGTTATTCGGTCGAATTTGTTCGGTTCGAATCGAGCATGAGCCATGTTCGGTCGAACATGGTAACTATGCTTCTCTGTGTAGGTGATCATTAGATTAATCTCATACTGATAAAGTCTTGTTTTCTTGCTAGGGTTCTCTCAAATATTATTATAAATCATTACCTTTCCAATATCTACCAAACTACAAACCTCTTCACTCAAGGCCAACAATTATAATACTTGTACACGCCCCACACAAGTAATTGAAACATATTAGGTTTGGTATGCATGGAGATCATCACCAGAGTCATGTCGTGCAAATGGGTGTCTCTTGGTATTCACTGCCCCAGGGCATCACTAATTTGGGGCTTCAACCAATTGTTTCTTCAGAATCCACCAATAAAATTCATATAGCAAATAAAATAGTGCAATATTTCGTAGAGTACCAACTTTTCTTTTTTAAGACACAACAAGCACTATTTTTTATTTATTTCTTTTCATTGAGGAAGCTATGAGACTTGAGATTTTTTTTTGGTTTAAATACCTCGGGTGAAACACCCAAGTTCCACACCCATAAACACAAAGGTTCCATGCCTGCTGGGGTTTGAACCTATGTCTTTGGCATGAGGGTGCCCCAACTCGGCCACTAGACCGCAGCCTGATGGACTTCATATACAAATTAGTGTATCCATTCATGCATTCATTTTTTTGCATCATATTTTACTTGTGTTAGCTACCATTCCTTATGAGAAGGTTACCAACCCAGTTCCCCTACTACCATTATTGTTCATGGGTATTCACAAACACCCAGTTCACTCAAATCTCATGCAATTTTGTGGGCCTTTATTGATACCCAATGACCTGACTATCGTAGACCTTCATTGGTTTTCACAGGTACGTAATTGCTCAACTATCACAATTGTTCATATTTTTTTTATCAATACCCAAACAGCATGGGTTTTCCTCATTGCATGGTTTTAGACTTGCCCCTATTGATAAAAAATACTAAATTATATTCAGCCAAAATCAACCAAAGCACAAAACTCAACATTTCGAATCAAAAATAAATATTTTGTTCACACAAGTATGGTGTTATCATACATTTTCAGAAAATTAGCCGAATAGTGAAATACCTGTCAAGAAAATTTAAATGCTGTACATAAACTGAACTGTTGTTGCAGTCTTGCAGAAAGTTTATGTCGGTTAAGGCTGCAATTTCTTGATAAACTTGCTTCAGCAAGTCAAACACAACAAATTTCTTATTAAGAATTAGTCAACTTAATAACTGCAAAGTCCATGAAAATTGTTGATATTGGTCTGCTATTATGAAAATTCAATGCAACCTAAGTAGCCAGTTTGTTTTGGGTACAGGTTTGGGTACAGTGAATTGGGTTTGCCAGTACAACAATTTTTAACCTAGGTATGGCTTAGGTTCAGACATATAAAAAAATATAAAATATAAATATTATAGACAAGTGTTGTTTTATGTTATAGTTTTGATTTTTTAGCAACTTTAAGGGTTTGTAAGTGTGTTTTTGTTTTTCTCCCTGTGTAATTGTGAACCAGCCAAAAAAAAAAGGGAAAAAACCCATCGGTTTGCCCTGGACAACTTGGGTTTGCTCGCAGAGGAACCTGAGTGAACTTCAGTCGTTCAAAATTCACAGGGGAATCCAGATCTTACCCAAACCGGGTATGGCCCAAACTCAAATTGAGTCAAAGGAGTGTGTCGGTATACTGGAATGCAACTATTGGATATGATCAACACAATTTACAATCACTTTATTGGTCAATTATACTTTTTGTCCTCTTCCTCAATTTTTGTTCGTCAAACTTAGAGTTTGAGTGAATTGGCCAAAACGGATTGTTAGTTGACGTATTAATAGTAACTACTTGCAAGTCACAGAAGGATGACATCATGGTTGTTGGCTTAGTTATGCATGGTGAATGAAGAAACTCTGATGCAAGTTTTTCAATTGAGAGATTTGGGGGTTTTGACTGAACATTGACTTTGATGATGCCGTTATATTTAATATAGTTAAAATGGGTGTAATGATTATGTCATAATTGGCTGAATGATGTTATAGATGATTAGATCATGTCATAAATGATGTCATTGCCTCTTTTGTCTCGAGTTGAATGTTCCCTCTCATCTTCAATTTGAGATTATTTTTTGTTAGGTTGAAGATATAGTGGATGACTTCATGGTCAAGTAAAGGCATATTTTGAGGCATACCATCCACATACAATGGAGAAATACAAAGCCACTTGCAATGAGCTAGGTTAGAGTTTGAAAAGAAACCATTAAGGCTTAGCACAAAGGATGATCACCAAACCACATCCATAGAGAGGTGTTCCTTAATGGGCATCAACAACCTCATTGGGATATCATTATTGACTAATTTAGGATTCTAATAATTTTGTACCACTAACTATCCTGATTAAACAATAAAACAATAAGACTTGAAGGTTATGTTAGTGTAAAAATGATCTTGTCGGGCCCGTTGAGGTACCTTTAATGTGGTATACCTTTGGGTAGTGTATATTTTTATTTTATATGTATTGGGGTTAATGCCTTTATAGGTTGGCCAACCCTTCTATAGCGTATTGACAAGTGTATAGATAGAGGCAATGCTCCTCACTTTATCATCCGATTTAACATTCACATTTTTATTTTATTTGTGATTCCATTTATGTTATTTTGGGTGTCTCTTGTCACCACCATGCATATTTGTGTTCTTTCTTATGCTTTTGGAGTTTATTGCTTGTTCGATTATGGACCTGTGTCATTAAGCACACATTGTATTAGACTATTGAGCTTAGGGCTTAAAACTACCTAGTTTTGGACCTTTGTTGTTGTGAAGGTCTGTGAAGGAGTGAGGATATCTCACAAGGTGTTGGGTCACAATTGTTTTTTGTTAAAGGTCTATTTTTTTTGAAAAATAGAGAAGATCTAGCAAGATCGCGGTCAAAGAACAATTTCTGATTGCAAATCTGATTTCCTTGCAAAATTTGGAGACAAGAGGTGCTCATTTGAAGATCTTGCTTCCTCGTGGAAGATTTTGTTTGTATGAGAAAAGTAGGGTTTTTAAAGGAGACCCTGTCCAAATGTGGAATTTTTCAGATTTGATTGCATATTTGGATTCCTTGTGACAAATCATTAGGGGTTCATTTTTCCCTCACTGAAAAATTCCTCCATTTTTGCCATCAAAATTAGCTTAGGAAGTTGCATAGGTCTGGTGCTAGGGGCTAGTGGCAAGTTATGTGGGTAGAATTGTACCCAAAATTTTATTTAGTCAAATTTTATAAATTTTGGTATCAACACAACATTTCAAAGTCCAACTTTGCTTAAAAAATCGTTCTTCAATACTTAGCCATTTTTCCATAAAATCAAAATGTGTCGTAATCATTTGTGTAGGATGATGGGTCGATTCTACTATGCGGGCATGCCTAATACGAAAGCACGATTAAAGAGTGCCATAGTGAGTTTTCGTGCCAGACGTGTCCAGGGGGTTGGGCCAACCTCAACCCTTTGGGCATGCCAGATGTGAAAACATGCCAAAGTTGAGGCTTGATGGATTTTCGTGTACAGGTGCACCCAGGAGGTCAGGTCAGACAAGATTCATGGGCGTGCAACGTGTGCTTGTGAAAATGAGTCAGTGGGCACTACATGTCAAGTTGGAAAAAGATTTGCTATAAATATGAGTAAGTTGTTCTTAGTAGACACAACTTTTGCACGCACCTAGTCCTCTCGCCTCGTGTACCTGTGTTGCAAAAAATCTTTGCCCCTCTATTGTTTGAGCTTGGAGAAGCGTAAATCATCCAAACCACATGCAAAATTTTCGTCTCTCTACAAGCTTCTCATCCATATCTCTTTATGTCGATTTTGAGCGAGTTTGGGTGTTTTGCAAGCAAACTAAAGATTGATGTACCCTAGGTACACAAAAGTTTCGCCCAACACCTGCAGGCTTCCGGAAGGATGTTAGAAGGTGAAACGCACTTTTTCATGACATTGTGGCATGCTCTTAACATCTGCATAAACATTTTCTGCTTTCGGACCCCTACAAAAATCTCCAAGTTCTTGTCGAGGCCGCCTTTCCTACTACCAAGGGATCGAAGATGAAGTTCAAATACATGGTTTTTGAAACCATAGTCGTCCTTTAGATTGATGTAGTGTTGATTTGGAAGAATTCTAAGAGATGATCAATGCGAAATCATCTACCATCGTGGCTACTCTCCTGTAACAAAGCGGTCTGCTAGAAGCTACTAATTTTCCCGTCTTCATTCAATGCATAGACTTAGTGTTCGCTTGTGTGCAACAAACGATCCAAATACCAAGGAAGTAAGGTCCACAAGCAATGTGGTTATGGCCAAACTAGACAATGATCCATTGATATCACTTTTTGGATTCCACCTCGATACACATTCAAAGATGAGTGAGAAGTTTGGACAAGCTCATTGGGATAAGAACCTTGACCAACACCTCTTGACCTTGAATGTCAAGTGGTGGAAACATAAAAATAGAGGCTTGTCAAAGCTGCCCAAGAATTTCTTAATATAATATTTCAAGGAGGAATTGTCAGATGCGATTACCCTCCTCGACAAGGTAGTGAGAAACAAGACCACAACATAATTTCATCTTTGGATATTCTTGGCCATGAGCATCATCTGCGCTTGTAAGTAATTTGTTGGTTGGGGGAACATCATCAATGATACTTTGCATAGGCACCTCATAGGAATAAATGTCACAAGTACATTTTATATCACTTCATACATTGTATACTCCTTGGTAGCTCTACAAGTGTTTCTAGGGCTCAGTCTATAGGGAAACTTTGGTCCTCTAACCAAAGTGCACGAGTATTATCTGCAACTAATCCTAGGGGAAAGTAACAAACATTTCATATGTGCTAATGACACATTCTCCCTGAGGGTAGTCAGAGCACTTGATGAGGATTGGGGAACAAGGATATCTGAGGAAGGTGCCAACCTCGTGTGCAATACGGGAGTTACTTCTTCCAGTTCCCCAATTCACCGACATCAGGGTAGGTGGGTTTGAAGGATGCCCATTCAGATTCCCGAGGATTTTGAGTGACAAGTGATGGCCTAGGGGCAATAGAGAAATATTTAGAAATTACATTGTAAAGGAAATATTTCACACAAAATTTTAGTAAAGTATTGTTTTGAGATTAATAATTACAATGGGGGTAAAAGTTTTATAAGTTTTTATGGGTGGTTACGGGATGCAACCAATTCATGTGAACCAACTTCTTTAAAAACAACTAATTAAAAACATTAAAATCAAAGTCTCGGATCACAAACCCAACAAACTCCCCCTTGATCCAAAGGGGTATAGAAGAAGAAAGAACTGAAGCAATGACTCTGAAGTCATCAGTGAAACTCTGTCGCAACTGCAACTGGTGTACTATACCTCCTAGTACTAATCAAAATTGATGTCATTCCATACAGAAGCCCACCCTTTGAGTTGTGTCATAAAAGATTGATGAACACGATCAAGCCCTGCTCATCTCCTATGATCATCGTACCATACTGTAGTAGAACCCGATCAAAGTCTGTCCAACTACATCGAACTACATAAGGTCCCACACAGGTCCAAGTGACAAACCCATACTGTGTATGGCACATCTCCCTGATGTCCATCAAACGCTGATGACCTATGCTCAACACTGTTGGTGCTAGCAACCCTTATCAACTCGTACTGTCATCGACGACTGATCGAAGTCCAACCAATGCCTAAATCTTCTCCCCTTATCAGGGGAGAGGTGAGAAGCTATGCATTGAGAGAAACAAAAAAAAACTAATTTTGTCCACTCTATGTCATGAATATCAGATATAGAAAGCCAAAAATGAAACTGAAAGCAAAAACAAAAGCCAAAATTTGCCATTCAAGCATTGAACCCAAACTCCAAGCGAATAACTAACTGGAGAGGGTAATTATCCTCCAGCGTCCAACAGATCCTCCAACCTCCAGTTGTCACTTAGATGGTGTCAATCAAAAGGGATCCTCGGACATGTAATGGATGATATTGTCTTCGAGAACACAAACATGAGATGTCATGAAATTTGTCATTTTGAAGACGTCAGTTTTCACTGATAATGCACCTTTATACATCGTGGAATAGTTTCGTCACAAAAATCATAAATGAAAGCTTCAAAACACAAAATAAACTATTCTATTGTGTTTGGAACGTCTGAAACCTATACTTTGACTGGTCACACGACCACTTTTGAACAAACTAGTGACGGGTCATAAAAAATTATAACCAATGTTGCAATTTACACCCTTATATCACCGATTCTCTTTACAAAGTCCTCAAAAATGAAATACTTCCTTTTTCAAAATGGCATAAAAAACCAAATCTAATAGGAAATTTGTCTATAGATTTGGAACCCGTGACCTCTTTGTGAGAGTGAATATGAAAACCAACCATCCAACTTGCCTAAAAGCTTGTTTGACATACATTTAGGAGATGTTTGCTTTATTCTTTAATTTTCTGTTGGGAAAATTAAATATATATGTGTGTGTGTGTGTGTGTGTGTTGTGTATAAATAGGTGAAAATTTTTCATCACTGTGAAACAATATTACCCTCTGCTTCTTTGTTTAATGGGGCCCATGGACTTGGCAATAAATCTCAGATTTAAAGAACTCTGCTTTTATAGAGTTGTGCCATTCTTTTATGCGGGTCTTGCTGGAAATGAGCAGAATTTATTTAATTTCTTTGTCAAGAAAACAAAACGGCAACTGTCTTTATGACTGATCTCGTAGCAACAAAAACTAAAGCCCACAAAAGAAACTCGTGCCAATATATTTTGAAAATTTTAAGATCGGACTCTATCAATCTAACTTGCGCTGGAAGTGCATAAAAACTGGCAATTGATTTGTTTGTTTCCAAATCAAAAGAAAGCCGTACATATTTTGCAGTGAAAGACAAGATACTTTTTTTGTTTTGTTGAAACGTGATTTCCTTAATTCCAAATTTTATCTTGATTAATACAAGGTGGTGAAAGATATGGAAACATATACCTTGAGAAAATCTGAAACATTCCCTTTGTGCAGCGATAGCCAACGCGATACAACAAATCTTTATTTTCTTTGTCTATTATTTTGCTCATTCGATCTCTGCCTCTTATGGCTGTGACATCACTTGCAGTGAGCGCTACCTTTTCCTTCAATGACGTCCTCTTGTTGGGGTCTGTAATTGGCAGGTTGAAAGTGTAGTATCTGGACTTATTGAAATGCAAAAACCCTATTTATCCACATGCTGCATCATACGACCTACACAGAGATTGGTATTTTTGCACAAAAAATGGTATGGTTGGGGATACGAATTTGCAGTAGGAGGAGAAAATTGGAGGATTAAAAAAAAATGAATGACCCTGTGCTCTATACCACTTATTTAAAAACAAACTAATTAAAAACATTAAAATAAAAGTCTCTTGGATCATAAACCCAACAACAAGATCCTATTGATAGAATTGTGTAGGTAGTTGTTTGAGGTTCACAAAAGGTGTAGAAGGCGGCACATGGCGGGAGTGGACTTTCCAATCACACTTAGTCACTAAACCTGCAGAAACGCCACAAACATTCATAATATCAAGACAACAATAGTGCATTTCCCCTTGCCGCTTCATACCAGTAGAGTTTCATTCGACAACTAAGGGTATATCAAAGCCCACCTTGGGATAGGTGACACACACATGCCTCATTTGGAGGACTACTAGGCAGATTGTGCAAATGACTATGAGGTAAGAAGGGATTGGCGCTGACTGAGCTTGGACCAGATTAGAGTTTTCACCACTACATGGATCCTCGAAGGAATGGTGGATGATGGTAATAGATTGCTAGAGCCCATGTATGTAGAGAAATTCATGTTAGCACTTTTGTCCCAACTGAATTTGGCTTCCTAGGAAATCACTGACCTATAGATCCAAACTAAGGTAATACTCAACAAGTCAATGGATTGGTTCAATTCGAAACTAGCAGAGTTCACGGAAGCAAGTGGTTCGAGGAAGTCCAAATCATCAATTCCTCACAAACAAACCCCACACAAACATATAGGGTGGCTGGCACTAGCAATCTTGGTCTCGTATCTTGCCCAACAATTACCTTTGGTGGTGGTGGTGGAGGTGATGGAGAAGATCCAAACCAAATGAAGTTGCTTAGTAAAACTTGTGGAGGAGGTTTCTTCCATGGTGGTGAAATTGCAAGTTAAGAGGCTTGCTCACCCGTAATGAACTTCCCCTCCAAGTGGTGTAGAGGTTCTTGCTTAGACAGGTGATGCTTCTCTTTTGATTGACAACACCACACAATAATACATTGTTTCTAGTCAAGGACTAGGTCAATTCGTTACTATCATGACAACTCGGAACATTGTTTAGCAAGTTTTGACTTCGCTTATTTCATCATCTCCTCAAATACCACTTCCTCCTCATTCCACACTGCCCAAACAACATACTCCACCTGCAAGTTCTTTAGACATAGGAACACAAGTGGTAAGTTTTAGTGATGCTTCATTCCAATGGATGCAACCATTGTTACGAAGGAAGAGGTAGTCGATACGATATTGCCAAATTTGATGTAGTGGCAGACCATCTAAAGACACTGCCTCCAAAGAAAGCAAAGACTACATCTAGGTTGGTTTTTGTTCCCTCTGGGGCTTAATTTATGGAAATTCTTGAACCTAATGTAGAAAAGAATGTAGAGGAGATGACAATTGATGATTACACTTTGAAGAGAATTCCCTTAGGGACAACCACTCGTGAGAGTGACATGCACAATTTCAGAGAGACCACAGAGAAAATGATCAAGAGATCAAATAAAGATGAGCTGACCCAAGAACAAATGAATGATCAAATCCGACATCTTGCTTGATAAGTCAACTATCACTCGATCCCAATGGATGCCCCAACAACATCTCATCGCAATGTTCCAGCACAAATACCAGGATTCAGCAAGGAAGCAATCTCAACCATAAGTAGGTATAATAGCTTCTGCAAGACTCTTGAAGCTTCGGTGGAACAATTGTTGTTGGAGGCGTTTAAGTATATTGAATGAAACCTATGAGAAGATTGAAGTTGAGCATGGCAAAGTGGGTCAACAGATCCAAATTCACAAAAAGGAACTAGAAATGTGGGAGGCCATGAAGAAAGATGTGGAATAAATGTCAACAATTGATGTCAACTTGCTTGTCAAAGGAGGGGTATTCGACAAAATGTAGAATGATCTTTCTTATGATTGGTTTGATTGTATGTTGCACAAGATTGACATTTTGAATAGGGCCATTGAAGACCTTTAGGAACAGCCGAAGATAGGTAACAAGAAGCTCATTGAAGCCTATTTAAATATGTGGGATTTTCACTATGAATTGTCCAAAGAAGATGTCTTTGGTTAGTGCTCAGTCAATGAAATGAAGGACCAATTTAAAAAGGTGATCAAAGAGGAGCTGTTCAAAGAGGGCACTTTTAGTATCATTACAAGGAAAAAGCTCAATGAGATTAATACTACCTTGGAATAACTAACTAGATGGTTGTTGGAGTTCTTTGAAACTCCTAACATGATCATGATCACCAATAAATGGTTGGTGCATTGCAAAAACATGGTGATTCCTAAAGGAGACTTCATAGTTTTAGTTGCAAACAAGTTTAGGGTGCTTAAGTTGTCTCAGGAAAAGAGCAAAGCTGTGAGCAAGTCAAAATCACAAAAGATGGGCATACTAGGTGGAGATCCTTCCCTAGGAAAGTCACTTTAGGGAATGTTTTTATTTTGTTTTGTATATATTTCACTTTTTGTGATATCCATAAAATGCAAATTATCCTCTGTAATATTTCAGTCACTTTATCAAAAAGAAAAAAGTAAATACAAAATTAGAGTAGGAATCTTGAAAAGAACAGTTATAAGATTATGAAGGGTCAGCCTATTCCCTCCTAAAATTATAAATAGGAGAAATGGCTATTGTAAAGGGGTTGTTTAATGCTATTCAAAAGTTTGCTTGAAAGGAAAGGAAAATAAAATTTGTGTTCATTTCCATTAAGAAATATAGAGAAAATCTCCAGCACTTTGGGTCTTGAAATCTCTTTGGTGATTTACTTTATTCCTATGTTTAATGTCTTTTGTATTCATTTTTGTGGGTTGCCCGTTTCTTCTGCTTCTTTCTTTGGCTCTGAGTGTTGTTGCTCTTTGCCCTATTTTGTACTATTTCTTTCAGCATTGATCTTCTCATTTTTGGATACCTTTTTGGTTTCCCACTTATTCCTGGCACACTTTTGTAATCTGCAGTCCCTTTGACCAACCTTTGTTGTCATTTGTTGGACATTAATATATTTATCTTATCTATCTTATCTTTCTTACTTTTCAAGTAATGCAAGTTTCCATTGTTGAACTGTCAAATCATATATGAGTTATTTTGTGGCATGATAAGATACGAGTTTACTTACTCGTGCATGACCCATTGTTTTCCCCCTCTTATTTTTCTTTTAAAGGTTAAAAGCAATAAAATCCCTACACACAATTTTGCATGTACATATTTATAGTTTATTTCTAGCTTTCCCTGCTTTCAATAAAGGGAGCCTCCCCTCATGATAGAGGGACTTTCGTCGTCTCACAATTTCAAAAACATTATTTTTTCTGTAATGCCAAGTATTTTCCCAACAGGTAGGTAGTTGCTGGCATGGTGTTGAGTGGTAGCGGACCTATGCTTAGCACACATGGTAGAGGATTTGGGGCAGGTCTCTCCAAAGGGGAAGTCAGGGCGCATAGTGGTTGTGGTAGTGGGCATAGACCAACTGGACACACACAAAGGCTTGGGGATGGGAGGTCTCAAGGTTAAACCTCCTTGTGCTCTCTTTGTTGCTTGTTTGGAGGAATACAATATGTGACATTTTGTGTTTGGTTAGACAACCATTTGAGCATCATACTTAAAATTTTAATTTGGAGTACCACAACATTTTGAATTGTTTGTACAATTGAGGTGGAAAATTTGAAATAAAATATTCAACAAGGGCTTGGGTTAGTCGACACATGTTTGAGTGTTATTGGACTAATTTTTTTGGTATTTATGTAGTTTCCCAGTTAACAATTTTGACAAATCATATCAATTAAAGTGCCAGTGCCACATCATCATAGTAGATTAGTCTATGAGGAGGAATTTGTGCATTCCAATGAATCAGGGAATACGGGTGGTGTAATAACCCTTGTACCATTGAAATTTTTTGCCTTTGCTGATATAAATTTTTTATTTGTTTTCCTCTTATTTGGTTTAGGGTTTTAATGTTTGTGTTTGCATGCAAGTGTTTGATTGATGTAAACTTGATAAAGAGCAATACAATCAAGTAATTAAACTTTTAGAATCATAAAGAAACACATTGCAAATTGAAACAACACATACCCGGATCAAATTTGTCTCCTTTATTGAAATGGTTGACTGCTATTACAAATTTCAGAGGTTTGATATGAAAAATCAGACAATATATCAGACTGATATATACCCAGAAAATGCACAATAGAACTGGTATATGATACTCAAACCCTAGGGAATGAAACCAATGATGTTTCCAACCAAACCCAAAAAACTGATGTAGGCTTGATTTAAACTCTGAAACCCTCCTGTAACACTCTTGTAACTGAAATGTCAAACCCTAGCTGCCACAAAGAAATATGACTCCAAAATGAAATCGGCTAGGCCCAAATTGCCCAATATCAATGCCAAATGACTCCTACAGTCATAAACCCTTGCTGTAATGAGAAATAAGAGGTCTTATACAAATTCCAGCAACCTATAACTTCACAAATCTATCAACAAATGATGCCAAAATAGTGCGATTTGGCCAAGAATGCAAGGTATTGACAAATGAAGATCAAATATGCTTTTATCTTCAATTTTTCTGTTAAAATTAGTCACTTATAACCCCGCAAAACAAATGCATATCACCATGAAATTCATCCTTGAAGCTCTATGATGAGTCCTATATGAATTTGCCTCTTAATGGTGGAAATGGAGCATCACCAATCCACAAATGTCAAGGGAACACCACCTTGAGCTAACTGAAATTTCTTCCAGCCAAGAGAAAACTCTCCAATATCAATTTGCCAAATAATTCAAGTGATACAAATGAACCCAAGAGCCTATATTTATAATTCTTTTTTTCTCACTTTTGGTGGCTACATTGGTGGAGACTTATTTTATTAATTTTTAATATTTATTTTACTCCCTTCTCCCTTGACCACCGATTCCTCTAAGGCACAATACATATTATTTTATTTTCATTTTTGCTTTTGCTCTTGGACGCCAATTTAGACTAGGAAATAAATAATATTTATTTATTATTTTTTATTATTCCTTATGACTCCTTGACCGGTCACACCTTGGCAAAATAATATATTTTATTATTTTAATTTCCCCATTTCAATCGGCCACTTTTAATGGAGAAATAAAATAATAAACAACTATCTAGTCCCCTTTTCTAGGAGTCGATTTCACTTAGACAAGTGCAATTAAAATGCAATTAAAATTTGTATTTTCCATCAATATCACCTTGGCTATCAAATTCAAACAATTTGGCCAGATAGAATCCTCCACAAACAACACTTAGCCAAAAATCCACTAGAAACCATAATTGAGCCAACTTTTCAAGTTTCTACACAGTGTAAAAAGCTTAGTATGACAACATTCCCTTACCACAAATATTAACCTACACGAGTGGATGAAATAGACTAATTATCAACTCCATGAATGATCACTCCAGAAGTCAAGACATCACAAGTGGGTACGATAAGGGGATTTTTTTCCAATTTTAAAATTTCAAATTTCAAATTTTTAAATTTTCAAATTTTGGTTTTAACAAGGAAAAAGGCATTTGGGTGCTTAAACTCAAATGGCCATAACATTGTCATAAAGACTTCTTTTGAGCCCATTTTTTGAACCGATGGAAAGCATTTTTCAGAGCTCTTTGCAATGGTACTAATTTTATGAGCATTTGTAGGCTTATTCATTGATCTTAGCTTCTTCAAACATGGAGAGGATTCTAGGGTCCCTATTTTGTTGAGGCAACTACAAAAACATAGGAATGATCGATGGAGATTGTGTTGAAGACAAAGTGTTTGTAGCAGATCACTATGGGAACATGGTAGTTCCTACTGCCCAAGAGAAGATTGCATATTTTAACAAGGAAGATTAGGGAATGGGAATTATGATAACCCACGTTGCACCTAAAGTTCATTTCCATCTCGATTGAAGCAAGACTTCGAATGAGATGTGAACAACCTCATAAAAGTTGTTCAACAAGGCTGACGAGTCGAAGGTTTTCAAGTTGAATCACGAGTTATGTACACTTGATCCATTGGATTTTGAGAGGATTGAGGATTGTCTAACCTGCATGAAGGATATTTTGTTTCAATTGGATGCATGCAGAAAAGAGTTCAAGAAGGAGGACAGTGAAATGATTGAGATTGTTCTTTAGAAGCTTGAAGCCACCATAGGATGCATTTATCTCCAAATTTTTCTCTAGTAGAGCCATGATAAAGGTAAAGGGCAAATATATGTCTTTTGAAGGACTTGTACTTATTGTTGGGTACGAAAAAAGAGAAGCTCATGAAGTTGGGTCAACTTAGTTCGAAGCAACAATTCTTATATGTCAAAGGTAAAGGGAACTAGAACTTCAAGGAAAATAGAGTCAAAGACAAGCATCCAAGGGAAGAATGAGGAAGCAATGATAATGGGAACAAAAAGCATTCTCATGGCGATGATTGCAAGTATGGCCACAAAGGCAAGGAGAAGAAGCACAAGGAGTGCGCATGCTATGGCAAGTTGAGACATGTAAAAGATGCTAAAGATCTAGTGAAGATGAACTAGGATCTCAAGGAATACTAGCAAACGCCAAGGCAAGTATCATGTTAATGGTAAGGATAATGCTCTTGCTGGTCATACTTCTCAAGCCTACTATTTTTATACTTTTAAAATATTAGTTTATTATGGATTCTAGATGTGCTCATCATATGGCCAACGATGGTAGTTTGTTCCAAAATCTTGGCAAAGCTAATGATGAGGTCTATATAGTAGACGATTATGCACTTGTTATAGTTGTTAGTGGTGATGTTCTAGAATATGGCATGATAAGGATTGCTTACCATGTACCTCTTTTGAGAATGATTCTCCTTTTTTTCCAAATCACTCAACAAGGGAAAAAAGGTTGAGTTCTGTCCAGAGAATATTTTTATGAAGGATATTAGCAATAGATTACATGATTCTTGGTTGTATGCTTGATAAGAAAGCACTCACTTTTAAGTTTATTGGTTTTGATGAGTTCTAAAGAATTGGGTTCCGTATGCTTTGGTGGCTAATGTAGATGATGCAAGCCGATTGTGGCATGAATGTTTGGGACACCTGGATTTCAGAAGTATGCAACTGATGTGCAGTAAGAACATGCTCCACGGTCTAACTCCCCTTTCTCAATCCAAAGGTGTATGTGAAGCATGTGTTCTTGGCAAACATCATCAGGCAAGCTTTGATAAGTTTAAGGCATGGCGGGCGAAGGGACGTCTTGAGCTTGTTCATTTTGAATTATGTACGATGAATTATCCATCTCTCACAATATTGAGGTACATTTTGACTTTTATTGATGATTTATTTAGATATATATGGGTTTATTTCTAGGTTGCAGTGACCTACCGCTTCCCCGCTGTTGGGTTTTCGATATCGAAACATCCTAGAAACCCCTGGGAAACGTACTGGAAATCCCTGGGATGTTTTCGTAAATTGCCCAAACGTTTCCTAGGGGTTTCCAAGTGTTTTACAGTTAAAGTCAACTAAATAATAATTAAAAAAAAGATAAAATAATAAAAAAAATCCTAAAACTTGCCTAAAACCTATAAAAACACACTCAAAGGCAAACTTAAATCACACACTCAACATTTGCTTATGTAAACAAGAGCAAGGAGGCAGCGATTGCAAGGGGTTTGGAGGCAGCCATTGCAACAAGGAAGATTTTGGAGGCAGCGTTTGCTGATTTTAACAGGTTTTGTAATTTATTTCACATATATTTCTCATTTCATTTTCATGTAATTAATTAATTCCATTTTCTAGTTTATAAACTCCCAAATTATTTAAAAATCAAATTTATTATTTCATTGAACATCTTATTCTTGCTCTTTTTTTTTTAATTAATGTAATAATATTTTAAATTTTTTAAGCACCTTGATTCCTAAGGTTTAGTTGTATTTATCCAAGTCCAACTTCTGCGTATGCTCTTCTCTTGTGCGTAATGCGATATAGAGAAACAAAAACAGAGTTAGCCACTATAAATTTAAATTTTTTACTTAAAGCTTTAAAAAAAATTAAATTTCAAATTATAATTTTTTTTCACTGATTTTTAACATCGTAACACTGTGTATGCTCTCACCTCACACCATTTAGGTGATCTTGGTGGTAAAATACACTATAGGATAAAAAGGGTTATTTTTATTTATGTAAGCTTCGTTTTAACTTTTGCATATGCTCTTCTCTTGCACATAATTTGATATGGATAAATAAAAATAGGGTAGAAATTTAAAAGTTTTGCTTAAAGCTTTAAAAAATTATTCTTTCAAGCCTTGTTTACTATTTTTAAACATCCCAAGTCAATCTATGCTCTCACCTCGCACTATTTAGGTGATCTTGGTAATCAAAAGCAAATTAGGATATCCATGGCATCATGTTCAGCTCCAAAGAGAAGGCATGGTGAAGCAAACCGAGAAGAAGACCCACACGAAAACATTTTGATTCTCATGAAATATGATCCGACTTCTCTTTGGAGACATTTGAGTGTGCTCGAAAACATTATTGGCGATAGCTCTTGTGTTTGGTTATGCAATGATTGCCATGTGACATATAAGTCCTCATATATAGGACTCAAAACCCCTTTAATCGAGTAGGGAGGATCGGGGATCAAAAAGTGTTACAAAATTCCAAAGTTAAAAATGGTTGAGTACATGAAAGAGCAAGAACATGCTGATTTAGAAGTTGCTTTTAGAGGTTGATCTAGAACAATTCCTTTGCAAAAAAAACTTTCAGGTAGACCACCCATACGTTCATCTGCAAATCATCTTTTCATTCAAACTCAGGGTCAGCGACTTGAAAAACCCTTGGATGGTGAGACAGAGACCACCTTGCGAAAAAAATCAAAAGGAGCATTGGAAAAAACATTCAGTATTATTAAGATGGACATTGCTGATGAGTTGGTTGTTCGATGCATTTATGCTTGTGGGCTACCTTTCAATGTTTTGAGGTCACCTTATTGGTAACAAATGTTGAAAGCTATCAATGAAGCTCCTCAAGGTTACAAAGGCCCTAATTATGAGAATATCCGAACCACACTCTTGGTGAAGGAAGTGAAACATATTCAAACTTCTTTGCAGCCAATTAAAGATTTGTGGAAGGATTCATGAGTGTCTATTATCTCAGAGGGATGGAAAGATGCTTGAAACAGGCCTTGTATAAATGTTATTGTAGTAGGTCCTAAAGGGGCTATGTTCCTAAAGGTTGTTGCTTGTGAGAGCCAAGTGAAAGATACTTAGTTTATTGTTGACATTTTGATAGAGGCTATCGAGTCGGTGGGCCCCCAACATGTCCAAGTCATCATGAACAATGCAAAAAATTGTAGAGCAACTAGATTGATTGTAAATGGTAGATACGAGAACATATTTTGGATGCCTTGTGTTGTCCACTCCCTCAATTTGGTGCTACAAAATATTGGCAAAATCTCATGGATAAAGCAAATTTATGCATAGGTAGATGACCTTCAGATGTTTGTCACAAATCATCACATTTCTCGGGCCATCTTTAGAAGATTCTTAAGGTTGAAGTTGTTGAAGGTAAGAGAACAAATTCTTACTTTTGAAGTTCTAACTTTCTAAATTTTTAGCAATATTTGGACAATCAAAGTTCTAAGTCTTATTTAATTTTTGTAGATTGCTGAGACGAGTGTTTCCTCTCACATGCTCGTCTTGAGACAACTTGTGTAGGTAAGAGAGGCATTGAGCAATATGGTGATTAGCAATGTTTGGACCATGTGAAGGCAAGCAAACTCTGAAAGTGCCCATAAAATAAAATCATTTATCCTTGATGATGATTAGTGGGCCAAGGTTGAGTACTTGTTCAGTTTTACAGAGCCTATTCTATCCATGATTTGATATGTAGATACAGATGCTGCTTGCATGGGAGAAATTTATGGTGGGATTGACTCCATGTTTGAAAGTATGAGAGAAATCATTAAAAAAAGAGCAAGATCTCGAACTTTTTTTAATAATGAAGTGTGTGGTCATTAAGAGGTGGAATAAAATGACCACTCCATTGCATCTCCTTGCTTATTCTCTCAATCGAAAGTATTATAATAGTGAAATACTTTGGCTACCTAATAGGCAACTAGCGTACAATCACACAAAGGTTGCAAATGGAACTAGGGCAGCATTCAAAAGACTTTTTTCTGATCCATTTGTAGCTAGTGTGGTCAATAATGAAATGGGAATCTCTGTAGCTTTCAAAAAGTAGCATGGAAAAAATGAGGCTCTTTTTGTCAAGTGGAGCATGACTCCAATCAAGTGGTGGTATGTACATGGCCATGATGCCAAGTACCTATGACCTATTGCTATTAAAATTCTCTCACAGGGACAAAGTTAAATCAAATTTTTTATTAAATTATTAACATATATTTTTATACATCGTTACTAAGTTCAAATTTGAAATTTCTTTCAAATAACCACTTTTATTTTGATAGTTGCTAGTAATTCTTCAGCAGAGTGCATTTGGAGAACATATGGCTTTATCCACTTTGCTAAATGAAATAAGTTGGCATCTAAGAAGGCCGATGATTTGGTATTTGTGCATTACAATTTGTGCCTCCTTTCACACAAGTCTGAGGACTATATCTGAGGGCTCAATAAACTTTGGGTTATGCATCCAGAGACAACAGACTTGGATGCTTCTGCATCTACTCTAGTCCAACTTTCACTACTTGGTGTTGATGATGACAATCAAGGGAGTTCTACACAAGGGGTGGAGAGTGGAGCTAGTGGCAGTGACATTCATGATTATGAGGACATATGAATCTAGATAATTTATCCTAGATTTGAATGAATTTATTGTCTGTCTCTTTGAACTTTGAACTTTTGAAGTAATGAATGAATGAATACTATATATTTTCAATTGTTTTATAAGTACTTTTATCTTTTATAGACTAAAAATGAGTATTATGCATTATATATATATATATATATATATATATATATATATATATATATATATATATATAGTACAGATGTTCCCAAATAAGGGTTTTTGAAAATCCACATTTCGGAAACGTTTGCATTTCAGCTTCTAAACACCATAGGTTTATTTTGTAAAAGCAAAGTCCCTTGCTTTGGGGAAATTCATTGAGTGGAACGTTGTGATTGAGAAATAATCTAGACATTATGCTAAATGTTTGATATTGGATAGAGGAGGTGAGTATGCGAATTGTGCTTTGGGAGAAGTTTGTATTGAGTTTTGGCAATGTACTACTGCGTCAACTCCCTAGTAAAACAATGTAGTGGAGTGGAAGAACAATACTTTGGTTGTAATGTGACTCCAAGCCAAAGGTATGAATGATACATTTTGGACCGAAGTTGTTTGTTGTGCTAATTGCATTGTGAATAGGGTTCCTACAAAATATGTCCAAGACATGGCACCATATTAAAAATGGTGTTAGCTGTACACTACAGAGCTTTTGGTAAGTATTGTTTGGGTCCATATTTTCAATGAGAAGCAGCAAAAGATGGATCCCAAGAGCCATAAGTGCATTATGTTGGGCTGTTTGGAGGATTCCAACCCAGCTAAGAGCGAGATCATCATTCAAAGAGATGTCATGTTTGATAAGGTGACTCCTTTTCTTGATGGACCAAAGTACAGTTGTGATACTCACAATATTGTCCATATTCTTGATGCGGATGATGATGAGACATCTAGTCTTGATTCAGATGCTCCTTTTGAGGTGACTTTTGAGGATCCTTTAGGGGATGATGAGGTTGTTTCAAGTAATGTTGCATTAGATGAGGGTCCAATTGCTAAGAGAGGTTTGTGCAGTGAGCCCACCGTGGTGGATGAGGTTGGCCCCAAACATGAAGTAAAGCCAAGACATGGGACTCCTACTTTTAAGGGATGTTAGTCATCCTAAGTGGGCTACACATAAATAGGCCAAGGAAAATAGGGGAAATTAGACTACACCATGGAGGACCTGCAATAATAAACAATGGTCCAACTATGCTTTCATGACTAGGATGATGGATACTCATTATCCACAATCCTATGCTGAAGCGAAGGGAAAAGAGGAATAGGAGAGCGCTATGGTAGAAGATTAAAATTCCTTGATGAAGAATCACACTTGGGAATTGATACCTTATCCTAAGGGAAAGACCAAGGACACTTCAAATGGCTCTATTAAGACACATAAGGCTCAGCAAATACCAAAGGGCTATTCTCAAAAGGGGGGTTTTGATTATTGGGAGACATATGGTGCAGTTGCCAAGGTAGAGTTCGTGCACGTTGTTCTTTCTCTCACAGCAAAGTTTGGTTGGGAGGTGCACCAAATGATCCGATAACCGGGTTTATCTTTTAGATAAATCAAACAGTTTTTGAAAAACGGATACTTAAACTCTCAATTCTCTAAAATGTATAGAATTGGGATGCGGAATTCTAGGAATGAATGAAAGCACTCAAAAACTCTTTAAATTCATTTCTGCTTTTAAAGCCCTGATTAGTGTCACTTTATAAATTCTTGTAATTAATTTTAGTATTCTATTAATTCATTTGCAACTGAATTAAGTTGAACCCCAGAAATAATTGAAAGAAAAATCAACACCACTTGATAACGGAGTTCATCCATTTGGGCTACGTCCCGAGGGTAGCTAAACCGCAATCCGATCCATTAAAAATCTATTTTGCAAGTAATAAGACAACTCACAATAATGATAAATGTATTTGTCAATAATGTTGCAATCTAACTGTATGAAGACTCTGACTCATTTAGCAAACGTCCTTCGTCAGCGACATCTTTTTATCCTCTCAGTACAATTGGGCATGTTTCTTCATTCAGAGTATCTATAAAACTCTTAAAACGGGCATACGCTGATTGAGTGTTCTCTGAGTTTTTATCAACCCTGTAACTCCTAAAATAACCTTGCAACCTCATTATCAAACCTCTCATGGCTATAAGCCTTACAAAAAAAATAGAAGGATCAACAATAACACAATCTTGGCTCTGTTGGTGTATCATTACACAATCACACACATGTATATATACACACTGTGTGTTTTCAATAAACAACCACACCATAAACATCTCTCGTTATGGCCAAAAGGCCTTTTCAAATATAGCTAAGTTGCCGATATGGGTATGGGTACAGATATGGGTACGAGAATCGGATATGGGGATACGATGATTTTTTTTCGAGGGTTTGGATATAGCTGGATACAGTCGTACAAAAATATATATAAAAAATATATGAAGACTCTGACTCATTCAGCAAACGTCCTTCGTCAGCGACATCTTTTTATCCTCTCCGTACAATTGGGCATGTTTCTTCATTCAAAGTATCTATAAAACTCTTAAAACGGGCATACGCTGATTGAGTGTTCTTTGAGTTTTTATCAACCCTGTAACTCCTAAAATAACCTTGCAACCTCATTATCAAACCTCTCATGGCTATAAGCCTTACAAAAAAAATAGAAGGATCAACAATAACACAATCTTGGCTCTGTTGGTGTATTATTACACAATCACACACAAGTATATATACACACTGTGTGTTTTCAATAAACAACCACACAATAAACATCTCTCGTTATGGCCAAAAGGCCTTTTCAAATATAGCTAAGTTGCCGATATGGGTATGGGTACAGATACGGGTATGAGAATCGGATATGGGGATACGATGATTTTTTTTCGAGGGTTTGGATATCGCTGGATACAGTTGTACAAAAATATAGACATATAAACAAAATTACCCACATAATATGCGTAGAAGAAACATAAGTTAAATAACCACAAAACATACTAATAATTCAATGCCAAATATCATAATATTCAATTGTGGAACTTAGATTAGTCTTATTTATTATTATAAGTACATAATGCAAATGTTACAACTCACCAGCGATATCACAAGGTTTGAGTTTGAGTTCGAATTCGACGAGGATAAAAATTGATTCAAATTCGAGTTTCAATAAAAAATCGAAAAAAAATCGCCATTAAATTCAAATCACAAATAAAATTATATATATATATATATATATATATATATATATATAATTAAAAAAATAAAATAAAAAATCTAAAATACATAATTTAAAAAATGAAAAATATCAATTAAAAAAATGATAAATAAGAAATTAAAAAATAAATATAAAACAAATAAAAAAAATTAAATCAAACTTTATATATATATATATATATATATATATATATATATATATAATTAAAAAAATAAAATAAAAAATCTAAAATACATAATTTAAAAAATGAAAAATATGAATTAAAAAAATGATAAATAAGAAATTAAAAAATAAATATAAAACAAATAAAAAAATTTAAATCAAACTTATAAACCCTAACTACATAAAATATAAATGAAAGAATAAAAATTATAAATTATAAATAAAATAAAAAATGTAATTTAAATTTTAAAATAAAAATTATAAATTATAAATAAAATTAAAAAAAACAAAGAAAATAAAAAACAAAAGAATAAAAATTATAAATCATAAACAAAATAAAAAAATTGTAACCGCAAATGAAAGTTAAACTAAAATAATTAACAAATTATAAAACCAAGAAACAAAATCGTAAACCCAAAAAAGAACGAAAGAAAAAACATCGAAATGCAACCCTACCTCGCTCTTTGGCTCATCGAGTCACTGCGTGGAGGCGTCTGCTGCCATTGGGAAAGACTATGTCTGCGGTCCAAACTGCTGGTAGTTGCGTCCTCCGTCCAAACTGCGGACTCTCCTGTTCGCCTCTGTACTTCCCACCGAAATTGGGTTTTCCAGCTTGGTTTTGGTACATGATTTTCAGGCAAACATTCTCGTCGAACGTAACTTCGAACTTGACGTTTTTCATCGATTTTTATTCCCAGCCAGAAAAATGGTGATTTTCGAATTTTGTGCCGAAAAATCCCTGCCTTTGTTGTTGTGCTCGGTGCTCCAACTAGGTGTAATAAACATTCAGACAAGGCTTGGCTCTGTCAAAAACATTCACCCACAACTACATAATAAGTGGACTATATATATATATATAGATCGACTCCCATTCGAGACTGAATGATTTTAACACACAGTCAACTATTATGTTCGGAGTCTATCTGTTCAAATAGAACTCATGCTGATGTATATCTACCAACCGTGGTCAAACGGCTTTACAACAATGGACGCATCACTTTCTAGGCTCAACATCCGCTTAAAAAAACGAACTCTATCTTTTATCTCATTCCCCATACAGATATTAAACACGAGCGAAACACAATGCTGCTCCCTCCTTCAATAAGAGGGATCGAAGGTGCCCACGATGCAACAACGAGCTCCCATGGCGAGTTTTTCAACGGAAAGTTGTCAACGATGAGCTTCCATTCTGGCCAACTCTCTTCCGAGCTTGCAAATATAAAAAGAAAACCTCTTTGCCCTGACTTAACGGCCTTCCAAAATAGGCGAATCCCTTTTACGCTGCTCGGCTTATCACATTTATTATTGCCCAGTTGGTTCAACGGCGAGTTCCTTAACAATCGACGAGCTCCTCAAATGCCATCCCGGACAAAACTTGCCTCGTATATTTCCACCTAGCCAGTCGGTCGAACGCCCTTCCACGTAGGTTCCAAACCTTAGATCTCGGCATGTATTTCTTTGGGGGAATAAAATTCCCACATTCCCGGGAGTTTATGTTAATAAATCCCTTAAATAGGTTGTGGTGGTCTTTGTAATACGTGGCTGTGGCCACGTCTCTAACCTTTTGTTGGAGTTGGTTTCGGTTTAAACAATCCGAGCTCGGTTGAGTGCATAGAAGGTTAACTCAATCTCAAGCAATGTGGAGAATAATAGATTGGAACTTGGGTTCGGTTTCGAGGTGAATCTTGAGCTTGCCATGTCGAGTTGGTACTTGAGCTGCATTTTTCGAACTTGGCATAAATAACAAGTGACTCGAATTCTTCGAACTTGGCATAAATAACAAGTGACTCGAAAAATAGCATGAAGTGGCAAGGCATGTGATGATCTAAGGACCGACCACATGGATCTTTCCCAACGCTCTTCATCTTGCCACTTGTCAACATGAGATGCACCAAAAATAATATGGTATAAAACTATAATGTAATTGAAAATATTAAAATTACATTAATATACCATGGTGGTCGAATGCCCATCTAAAACAAGAGTGGACCCCACCGTAGCCGGCCTTTTTCAACTACGACCAACAAAGATGGAGAACTAAAAATCCTCTGGATCAAACCTCCCCACAAAGAGGCTTTTGGCCTCCAAAAGTCCAAATAATCCACTGAATCTGCTAAACGGCTCTCTGCATCACATCAACGTACAAAAACCAGAATATAACAAGTGAAGGTGTTATGGAGTTAAGCTATACAAATAAACTCCATTTGAAAAACACCAAGTTTACATCAACAAAATTAGATGTTATCAAAACCTCCCTGCAAGAAGTCAACCGTCCAACGGAAACTATAACTAGATCATGGAGAGTAAAACAAACTCTTTATCCATTCTACTAAAATGCCCCGTCATCCAAAATAGTCATAACATCTGGCGGATTGCCTCAACCCTTGCACTGCATAAAGGCTAAGGTATTCTCCTTATCAAATATCACACAAGGAAAATCAAATGTTGCATATTAAACGGTGTCATAGATCAATTGTTTACAAAAATGCTCTATAGGACTTGTCAATAAATTGAACATCTATATACTTGCATTTATAAACGTTTCTCAAGATATAGTGGGACTTAGACGTATAAGTATAAAAATGTCCAATTAATTTGTCTATCCTAAGGCTAGAACTGCACAACACACTTTGTACAATACATGAAAAAATAATCAAGGGAAATTGATGTGATCACCATCCTATAAACAACATAGTTAACTGTTGTGATTCCAAAATCGATTATTAAATCTTTTTCTGTACTTGTCAAACTCCAATGTCAACTTAGAGAATTTCCATAATAAGAGTTTCTTTACAAACTCACAAACTCTGCAAGTAACTATAAGCAAAATATTGTATAAAGGTGAAGAGAAAACCAAGAATTTTAAACCTATCTCGAGGTGTCCACAATCTGACTGCTCCCTGATTCATACTTCCACAACTCATCAAATTGAGTTAGTTTTCAAAATCTTATCACAATGGAAAACTGAAATAGGAGATAGCAAATATATATATCCTTCCACAACACCAGGATTATCAAAATTCCTTCCTAAATCCAAGTAGTTAGGAATTTACCTGAAATAGTGTTTTGAAGTGAAACTAAGCATACTACTCAATACTATAGTTATGCTTATCAAAAATATTCAAGTAAACCATTTGATCAATAAGGGTTGTTCCCTTTCTATGGTTTCCACAATTGAATAGAAGGTTTCATCTGATAAACTCTATCTTAATAAGAGTTAGATGATCCATCTTTCATTTCAAAAACGCTGTAAAACAATTCCAAACAAAAGCATATTTTACTCCCAAAACAACCTTACACAAAGGATTTAACCTAAAATTGTGCATAGTTACATTTGCAAATAATTTATACCTCTGAAGAAACTGTGACGTGCACTTGCTGAGTATTGGTTGACATATTGTTGGTGTCTTAAACAACTTCCTGTTTGCTTCCTACAACTCTTAACAAAGCTATGAAACATACCAATCTATGAACTCAATCCATAAAGTGCAAAAACCTGTTCATTCCTGAACAATGCCTTATTTGTCATTTCCATATCTTACCATGGAACTGGGGTTTTCACTTGTTCCTATAATCAAGGACATAGGCATCCATAATATGATTAGTAATCCAAAAATAAAGGCTACACAACTGGTTATCAAAGACCAAAATATTGTGTCAATGCCAATATAAAATCAAATTTTCACATACCTTATTTTGCCCTTTGTGTAAGAATGGTATAAGACTGCAACCAATTCCTCTTGGATGTGCATCATTGAAAATGCTTTGCATTTTATCTGAATGTGTCCCAAGATAGAAAGGTTGATCCTCTCTCAACACCATCTCACACCTTCAAATGACAATGTGTTGTGTTCTTCATCCATGTTGATCCTGTAGGGCTAGTGGTTCCATAACCTTGGCTGTTAGAAGCTTGTCTTCTTCCAATGAATTGGAACATCTTCCAATTTTCTTTTACACGAGCCATCTTGCATAATCAAATCAAACAAAAGAACAATACCAAAAATCTGATTTCGAAAAACTCCAAAACGAAGTATATCAACAACTGAAGCAAGTCCTGTATCAACCTGCCCTGATACCAAATTTGATCCGATAATCGGGTTTATCTTTTAGATAAATCAAATAGTTTTTGAAAAATGGATACTGAAACTCTCAATTCTCTAAAATGTATAGAATTGGAATGCAGAATTATAGGAAGGAATGAAAGTACTCAGAAACTCTTTAAATTCATTCTCGCTTTTAAACTCTTGATTAGTGTCACTTTATAAATTCCCATAATTAATTATAGTATTCTATTAATTCATTTGCAACTGAATAACGCTGAAACCCATAAATAATTGAAAGCAAAATCAACATCAATTTGATAATAGAGTTCACCCATTTGGGCTACGTCTCCGGGATTGCTAAACCGCAATTCGATCCATTAAAAATCTACTTTGCAAGTGATAATACAACTCACAATAATGATAAATGGACCTACCAATAATGCTGCAATCTCACTGTGTGAAGACTCTAACTCATTCAACAAACATCCTTCGTCAGCAACATCTCTTTATCCTCTCCATACAATTGGGCATGTTTCTCCATTCAGAGTATCTGTAAAACTCTTAAAACGGGCATATGCTGATTAAGGAGTGTTCTCTAACTTTTTATCAAGCCTGTAACTCCTAAAATAACCTTGCAACCTCATTATCAAACCTCTCATGGCTATAAGCCTTACAAAAAATAGAAGGATCAACAATAGCATAGTCTTGGATCTCTCTGTGTATTATTACATAGTCACACATGTATATATACAGAGTGCATGTTTTCAATAAACAACCACACAATAAACATCTCCCATTATGGCCAAAAGGCCTTTTCAAATATAGGAGAAAAACATCCACGGCTTGAGTCTCTATCTCCGTTCAAATAGATAGTCATTGGATCATGGGCCTCGTCAAATAGGATGCATAATCACCAATCAACTTGGTCTGGGTGCGTGCAATTACATACTATGCGTCCATGGATATATATTTCATGGTTAAAACACCTTACCGAATAGAAGAATATGCCAAGAATAAAGGCTTGGGTCTGTTTAATTCGAACCACCTTTGCCCATGGTTTTAGAAAACCATCAAAACAGACGTAACTTCCTATTGGCTCGGGTCTACATACAAAATAGAGTCATACATAATCGACGCCTTGCTGCTTCTATTCGGGCCCTGTGTGCCTTGCATCCATACAACATATGCCCATGGTCGACATCCTTTACAAATAGGTGTAATAAACAATCAGACAAGGCTCGACTCTGTCAAAAACATTCACCCACAGCTACATAATAGGTGGACTTTATATATATATATATATATATATATATATATATATATATATCAACTCCCATTCGAGACTGAATGATTTTAACACAGTCAACTATTACATTCGGAGCCTATGTGTTTGAATAGAACTCATGCTGTTGTATGTCTACCATCCGTGGTCCAATGGCTTTATAACAACAGACGCATCACTTTCCAAGCTCGACTTCCGTTTAAGAAAAACGAACAGTCTTTTATCTCATTCCCCATACATATATTAAACACGGGCGAAACGACAACGCTACACCCTCCTTCAGTGAGAGGGTTTGAAGGTGCCCACGATCCAACAACGAGCTCCCATGGCGAGTTTTTCAACGGAAAGCTATCAACGATGAGCTTCCATTTTGGCCAACTCTCTTCCGAGCTTGCAAACAGAAAAAGAAAACCTCTTTGCCCTAGCTTAACAGCCTTCCAAAATAGGCGAATCCCTTTTACATTGCTCGGCTTGTCACATATATTATTGCCTAGCTGGGTCAACGGCGAGTTCCTTAACACTCAGCGAGCTCCTCCAATGCCATCCTAGACAAAACTTGCCTCGTATATCTCTACCTAGCTAGTTGGTCGAACGCCCTTCCACGCAGGTTCCAAACCTTAGGCATGTATTTCTTTGGGGGAATAAAAATCCCACATTCATGGGAGTTTATGTTAATAAAGCCTTTAAATAGGCTCTGATGGTCTTTGTAATACGTGGCTGCGGCCACGTCTCTAACCTTTTGTTGGAGTTGTTTTCGATTTAAATGATCTGAGCTCGGTTGAGTGCATAGGAGGTTAACTCGATCCCGAGCAATGTGGAGAATAATAGATTGGAACTCGGGTTCGGTTTCGAGGTGAATCTTGAGCTTGCCACGTCGAGTTGGTACTCGAGCTGCATTCTTCGAACTTGGCATAAATAACAGGTGACTCGGAAAATAGCATGAAGTGGCATGCCATGTGGTGGCCTGAGGACCCACCACTTGGATCTTTCCCAAACGCTCATCCTGTCACTTGTCAACATGAGATGCATGAAAAATAATATGGGATAAAACTATAATGTAATTGAAAATATTAAAATTACATTGATATACCATGGCGACCAAATCTCCTTCCGAAACAAGAGTGGACCCCACTGGCTACGGTCTTCATAGGCGGCCTTTTTCAACTACGACCGACAAAGATGGAGAACTAAAAATCCTCTGGATCACCAGATGGATGTGAAATGTGCATTTCTCAATGGTGATCTTCAAGAGGAGATCTACATGGAACAACCACAGGTTTTTGTTGAGCATGGTGATTCTAAGCTACTATGCAGATTTAAGAAGTCATTCTTATGAGCTGAAGCAGGTTTTGTGAGCATGGTATGAGAAGATAGATAGATTCTTTCTATCATGTGGCTTCAACAGGTGTGGGGCAGATCACAGTGTCTATGTGAAGAATGTAGATGGTCATATTTTGATTATGGTTTTCTATGTTTTTGATTTGATTATCATAGGGGATAGTGCTTATTTGATGCATGGTATTGAGGTTGAATTGAAGAAAAAAATTGGGATGACAGATCTTTGTTTGCTGCATTGTTTCCTTGGTTATCCTGTCTTGCAGTTGGAGGAGCGGATCTTCATTTCTCAACCTAAGAATGTACTTGATTTGTTGAAGAAATTGAACATGCGGATTTACAAATCAACCTGTCCCCATATCATCCAGGAGTTAAGCTGACAGCTCATTGTTCTACACTGAGTTGATGCTACTTTATATAGGCAACTTCTGGATTGCCTATTATATGACTCACACTTGGCCAAATCTTAAACTTTGCGGTTGTTCTTGTTTGCAGGTTTATGCATGTGCCTAAGCAAAGTCATTGGGATGTAGCCAAGAGGATATTGAGGTACATTAACGGTACTACTCAGATAGGTACCATGTACCCTAAAGGCGGATTTGGCTAGAGTTGCAGATGAGTGGAAGTCTATTTCTGGATATGTATTTCATCTTGGACCTATTTCATGGTCTTGCAAGAAGCAGAAGGTAGTCATGTTGTCTACTGTTGAAGCAAAGTTTAGAGGAGCAGTGAATGCAGCACAAGAGGTGGCGTGAATTCATGAGTTGCTATGAGACTTTGGTATTCGAGCAACCATATATTCTTTTTGAAAATAATCAATATGCTAATTTGGATTGCTCACAATCTTATTGTCCCTACTTGGACAAAGCATATTGAGATTCATCAATGCTACATCAGGGAATGCATTCAAGAGGGGATGTTGAATTTGAGATTTGTGTAGACTGATGATCAGGTTGTTGACATCTGCAAGAAGTCTTTTGTTGAGACGAAGTTCATCAAGTTGCGAGAGTTGCTTGGGATTTTACTTTCATTAGAGGGGATGGCAAGGCCTCCTTCTCGGAGGGTTCAGATTGTTAATGCCACCTTAATTTTGCCCTCCAAGTTGTATATTCGGGGATATTTTAAGTGTGTAAGACCCATCTTGTCAGGTCCCATTGAGTAACCATTAATGTGGTATACGTTTTGGGTTATGTCTATATTTATATTTTATATGTTTTTTGGTGAGTGCATTTATGGGTTGGCCTATCCTTATGTAGTGTGTTGATATGTGTATAAATAGAGGCATTGCATCCCACATTATCATCCAATTTTACATTCAAAATCTCCATTTTATTTGTGATTCCATTTATTATATTTTTGGTGTCTCTTGACACCACCACGCATATCTGAGTTCTTTTTTATGCTTTTGGACTTTTTATTGTTTGTTCGATTATGGACCACTTGTCCGTAATCTTACAGGTAATAATGATTCAAAGATATGGGCCCAAAGAAAATAACAGCCCAAAGGCAATAATGAACAACAGTAGTACAAATTATAAAACAAGAAAGCTACAGCATTCTGTAACAATTACTAGAGTTGGTTCAACAGTTAATGCAATTAGACAGTTTTTAATTTAGTCAAACTACATTTGTCGAAGTCAAATTTAGTCAAAGAAGTCAAATCTGGTTGGAATCATACCTCATTAATGTTTTGCCCTTTTCAGTAATGCATTAAAATAACAAGATTCCACCTTACCCTTGAAAGATCTTCAACCCTCCTCGAATCCTTAGACAAGTTAGAGCAACCTCTTTGTTCCCTAAACCAGTTTAGCTCCTTTAAATTATTCATCCACTATAAAAAAGGAAAATAACTGCTTAGTTCAGCACCATGTGACCATATTAAATGGAATAGATGGCAGATATCAAGCTTTCTGAAATCTGATTTAATGAAAATCTGAATATTAGTCACTTCATAAAAATTAAATAATGTCCAACATGCTGCACTGCTAATGCCATCTAGCATCTTGGAACCACATCAAAGTCCTTCAAATTGTCTTGATCAAGTTAAAGCCAAATCTGGATTGCAATGGAGACTCTCTTTTAGGCTGGTGGAGTCCATCAGAGGCCCAAATATTTTTAGGAAAAGACCAACATCAAAATTTTGACCAAAGAATGTAATGATCGTCTTTATTCTTTTTTTTTTTTGTTTATTTATATTGATATCCAGATGACCCCCTCGACCCGGCACTCTTAACCGGAAGGGTGACCTGCCCTCCCAGTCCTCGGGTTTCGCCCCTGCCCTTAAGCCTCAATGCATCACAGTGTACTCAGCAGGAATTGAACTCGAGCCCTGGACGACTGAAGCCATTGATCCCATCCACTCGAACTAACCTTTGGGGCTAATTTATTCTAAGTTATTACTAACCTTTGTCTTGCTAACATTAATGCTCATTTTTTAGCGGCCAAACAATTTACTTGGACATCAAGGTGCTTTTGCATACCATCTTTATCACTGTCTTACACAACCACCACATCTGTGGAAATGAGTAGAAGCAATGTATATCATGTTATACTCGTACATCAGTCTTAGGGCCAGGGTTCCCAGGATGGCAATTTTTTTTCCAAATTTTGGGAAAGACGGTGGGTGGGATGGCTATTAAAATATATAAAAACTTATATTTAAATATTATTTAATGTCTTTCAAGGTACTTTTGGGATTAGGGTTCAATGTTTATGGAAAAATAACAGTTTTTTTGTTTTGGGAAGGGTGTCTATTTTAAAATAAAATCTCAGAAAAACCAAAGAAATTGGGGACGTCCCCTGCAGGTCCCTGAAACGTCAGGAATGTCACCAAAATCTAGGGGACACGTCCCATTCCAATCCATTCTTCTAGTTCATACATGAATAAACGAAACAAAGTTGGGGAAAGGGACATGCCTATATTTTCTAGGAATAGAACTGTATTCTAAGAGAGAAGCTTCACACAATTGCGATGATTTTGTGTACTTACTAAATAGGCTGACATGATGTGCTCTACAAATAACGGACTGGACTATGACTGCCTTTTGATCAGTTGCATTTTGCAGGCACAGAGCACGTTATAGCCTGGATTTTGTATGTATTTAGAAAATAATATTTTACAGTGGAGGTTTATATGATAGGAAATGAAGATCTTGAATGATTCAATTCTTAATAATATTCATATTCTTATTTTCTTTCCGCTAATAGTTTAATTGTACGTTGCCATTTTGAAGTTTTGCTTGGTCTATTCCTGAATCATCATGAAAGGTAAATAAAATCATAGATATGGATGTGATGTTTATATTGTTTAATAGGAGACATCATTATTAGCCTTTTTTGGGTGATTTTTAATCGTATCCTTATTTCTTTACATCTTCTGTGCAGGTTTCTTCTCCGGGTGCTGAAAGATTTGTCAGAGTGCCGGAAGACTTGGAACGCTTTAAGGGATTGCCTGTATATGTGATCTATGTTAAGGATACTACTGAAGACGAGGCTAAGAGCAAAGAGCAGGATGGTATTTTCGAGTTAGATAGCATCAACTTGGAATTAGGGAATTGTACACTGAAGCTAGCCAATGTGACAATCAATAAAGAGACTTCTGGTAGAGGTAGATCTTTAAGCAGAAAGCAAAGGGATTGGAGGTTACTTTTGTCTCTTTCTTCATTGAAACTTGTAAGGTTGTATATGGAAGGGTGATTGATGGGTCAAACGTTGCAGAAAGCAATCTGCCACACGAGCTTTTGCTGAATGGGAAACGTGTATGATGTCATTTGCCTTCATGGTGGTTGGGCATTTAACTAAAAATTTGGCTACATGTCGTCAAAGAAAGCTTCTCATGGTTTTAAAAAAACACATATCAGTTGACCATACTGATATATTTACTACTGGAAACACTTATGGTGATTATGAACAAATTCATTATCTGTTTTTGAAAGGAGGAAAAATTGCTCGAGTATTCAATGAAAGTGGTGTGCCCTTTTTATTGCAGGTCTTGTGCAACGAACAATGCATGACTACTTCATTTCTAATTAATAAATCTCTTACCTTAGAGCACAATAATGATGTAGTCCTCATCAAGAATGGAAATTTAAAGCTAGAATTGACTATTATATTTTTCTGTTATGGCTCGAGGTTTTAGATAACGTACTGCTGGACTATCTGTTAAAATCTACTTGGAGATTTACCTCTGATAAAGTTTTGATTGACCTCTGTTGGATTTTTGGCCATGCAATTTTCATTTTTGAACTATTATTTAGAAGAGATTCCTCACTTAGGAAGTTATACGACTATTATTTAAGGATAAGATTTTGGCCATCTCCCATGCAATTTTTATTTTTGAACTGTTATCTATAAGGGATTTCTCAAATAGGAAGCTATGCTTGAGACTTTCCTCCTTTGGAGGAAAAGCTCCCACACTCCTAGTTAGGAATCTTATTTGGGAAACACTTAAGAGGCAGCAGTACTTGAGAACATCACTGGCCCAAACCATTTCCAGGACAAGCTCCTGCACTTTTAGTTGGGAATGTTTATAAAGAGGCAGCAATACTTGAGAACATTAGGCTACGCTGCTGCACTCGTAGTTGGGAAATGCTTATAAAAAGGCAGAAATACTTTAGATCACCAGCCCAAACCAGTTCTAGCTATGTTATAGACTTATGTATCTTTTGGAGGAAAAGATCGTGCGCTTTTAGTTGGGAATCTTACTTGGGAACACTCATAAATAGGCAGCACTACTTGAGAACATCACTGGCCCATACCGGTTCTAGGATAAGCTCTTACACTCTTAGTTGGGGCAATACTTGAGAACATCAGGGCAAGCTCCTGCACTCGTGGTTGGGAAATGCTCATGAAAAGGCAGAAATATTTGAGATAATAACTGGCCCAAAACAGTTTTAGGGATGAACGTACCTCAGTTTCGGATGTGTTATCGCACGTATGTGCTTGCTGAGCTGTGGGTCATCTAATTGTAATGGGATTTGAACTTGAGTCACCCTCTTTACAAATGCGCCAGTTTATTATTACATCACAACCTCGTAGACAAATTTGCTCAAAATTTTTATTATAACCACTAATTTTTTTAATGAAATTCTCTTTCAAATCACAAGGCAACCTTGGTCAAGACTTGATCGTAAACTGGATGGGTGTGATGACAAAAAATAAGGGACATTTCTAGATTTGCAAACTACTTGAAATCGAGATTCTTGATTTGATGTTGAATCGTGACTTTAAATATAATCATTGTAAGAATTAAACATGGCAAAGTAGTTTTCATGTTAGAAGAATATAGAGAGAAACAAGCGATCTATGTGGTGCACTTGGCATGCTAATAATCAATGTAAACCATGAAAACCCTTGAGGTAGGCTTACACTAGACAAAAATGAACTCCACAAAAACCTTCAACAAAGTAATAAAATGCAAATCATGATATAACACGATGATTGTCATATGATATGAACCATATAAATTACCTTGTTTAAGAAACACTAGAATGGGATAAATTTATCATCTAAAACCAACCAATGAACCATATATGTAATACAATTTAACTGCTATAAAAGCGTGTTAGTCACTCTATAACCACTAAAACATTGTATTATGATAAGTCCCTATATGATAGAAGACATCATCTAATTTATAGATATAAGTATTTAATAAATTCAATCTCATTTTTGGAGAATAAAAAAAAATTAGTTAGTCTACTGAGATGTAGTATAAAGGTTATGCTATAATTTTATTGGATATGTTGTAAATTTGTGATAAATTATGAGACATTCCAAAATAATTTACATTGATATATCTTAATGATATGGTACAATTTTTACTCATTATTTTAAAAGTGACTTATAGTTTCACTAAATATTTACGAAGCAAAAATAAAATAAAATTAAGCTTTTATCATAAAAACAATCAAATAACAAGTAAAAAAAATAATACATGATAATTGTGAAATGATATGAGAACATTTAAATTAATTTATTTTAAAAAATTATATTAAAATAATCTTATATTCTAATACAAGAATAAACTTATATTATAATATAAAGACCACTTTATTTAAAAGTTACAAGTATATTGATCATAAAACAATTAAAAACTCAAATTAAAAAATTTAAGAACCTAATTTTACATAATATATTTAATTGTAAATATGTTAATTAAAATATATATTATTTTAAATTAAATATTTTAAATACTTTAAATTCTATTATATTAATGTTTTGAAAAACCAAACTTTTCAAATTTTTTTCTTATAAATATTGGTAATCAACTATTATAACCTAGATTACATGACCAACAATGAGACTCAAACTAGTCTTACAGTTTTCAACAATGATTGTGCAATCAATCTAACCCTACAAGGGAGCCCTTTTCTCTCACACGTATATATCCTAAGTTTGATTAAACTCACTTTAAATTTGAAGGAGCTTGGTTAAGACTTTGGACATATTCGATTGCAAGAAATAAATTAAAAAATTGTATCAATGTTCATAGATCTTTAAGAGTGCAATGTGACTTGGAAATACATCCATGTATACGAGACAAGTGATAGACATAAAATTACCTTAAATCAATCTGAAAGATAGAGAATAACTCAATGTAGATATGTCTTAATATTAATATTTAGGTATTTATAAGTAGAAATAATCGTGTAGAAGTAAGTGTTGACCATTTTGGTCCTGCAGGTCAAAATCGGTCTCCTTTTTTTCCTATTGTTCTAACCCAGTTCAAATTTGGCTGCATAAGTCTTTCGGCAGAAGATGAACTAGTTCAAAGAATGAAAGGGCTTTTACAAAGCTTCTTCGGACTCTTGTCCGAAGAAATTCGCAAGGAAAGAGAGCTAAAATGATTCAAGACACTTTTCCTTAAGGTTGGAGAAGTGGTTCAACGACATGATCTTTCCAAGAGTTAAGAATTTTGAACTTTGAACCATTGAACCGTTGAACCATTGAACCGGTTCAATCGGTTGGTTCAAATCAAAGGGTTCAATCGGTTGGTTCATCAGCTTGCTTCAACAACTTGGTTCAATCGCTTTGAACTTGGAAGCATTGAAGCATTGAACTGTTGAACCAATTGTTGGTTCAAGCGGTTGGTTCAATCGCTTTGAACTTGGAAGTGTTGAACCATTGAACCGTTGAATCATTGAACCAATTGTTGGTTCAATCGGAAGGTTCAAGGGAGTCACCCAAAGCCCGAAGGACAAGTGCCCTTGCAGAGGGCAGGGAACACTTGCAAAGGAATCGAAGAAAAGGCCGAAGGAATTGACCAAATGGCGACAGGCGCGCAAATGTCAACTTTACGGCAATGAAATAGCCGTTGTTTTTTAAATTAAAGGCGCGAGCCTGAAGGAACCAGAAATGGACAAAACAATCCAAGTGGCAAAGGAAGGTGTCAACTCAAGGAGTTACTCCAGTGGTTGACACAATATTTGCCAAGTGGTCATCAAGGGGCACAAATAGTGAACGATGCGACCCGTTTTTCTTCACTTTGCATTGATGAGCAGACAAACCGCATGAATGCCTTGAAGGAGCAGTCTTGTTTGCAGATAAACGACGTGGCCCATGCTTTCACAATAATGATTGATATAACTTAGAAGCAAAAGTCAAGACTAGTAGCCGACACAACATGTTCTTTCAGTGACTTCCACTTCTCAATGGCATTCAACACAGCATGGGCAGTGCTTTCCAGAAGGCGCCAAAAGCCTCTTTCTTTCTATATATTGTGTAAAAACTCTCATTTGAAAAAAAATCTCTTAGCTTGTAAGGTAGAGCTCTGCTGGATTTTACCTTGAATCAAGATAGCATTTTTACCTCCATTTTGAGTTTGCACTTTCGTATGTGTCTATGGCTTTGTCCTATGTTAAGTCATTTTCCTTTATGCTTTCACAGAATGATTCCAACATGTCTAATGTATTGTGAGCTCTTCTTTTGCAGGTTAGCTAGAAGTGTCCCTAGAGGAGTATAGGCGCATGTGAATAGGCTGTCAAAGTGTGTCTTAAAATGCCTCTGGTAGTTCTTCCTCCCTGTATCTCCATGGACCCCTAGCTCACTGATGTAGAAGAATTTCTCGTATCAAATGAAGTGTATGTCAGCTTGTTCTTGGTGGAAAGTCTAGGTTCAAGCTAAGTAGATCAAACTTTTTGGTGTATCACTGTTTAGTTAGGTTCTATTTTCAGCATCCTTCTCCCTTTTCACTCCCTGCATTGTTAGTAGTAGGAAATCCAGGACCTCAGAGATACATCAAAGAGAGCTAGTCCTTATCTAGAGACTCTCCCCTCAGTTTTGCCAGACCCACGGGCAAGAGAGGAGTTTCCATTGTGATGCGTGGAAGACAGGAACTCAGCGCCCTGTCAAGGGTGCAATCCACCGCGTCAACAGTAAGAGAAAATGATTAGAGAAATGATGATAAAAAATTAGGTAGGTTGAGAATAACTACATTATTATTGATTTTAAGAAGATTATATCAAATGATAAATGTTCATTATGTTCATCACATTATTTTTCATATAAATTTTAATAGGTTTGTTTATAACGAATTCAATCATACAATTTAATTATCTTATGAGTCCAGATACCTATGACCCAACTACCACTTAAAAATTATTAACATAAGTAATTAATGACTTACATTAATTATTATCTAACATAACATTAATTTATTTATTAAAGGGAGTGTCTCACAAAGAAATGCATGCCTCGTACATCAAACTAACAACTAATATAAATTTTGGATCACAAGACTCAACAAACCCCCCTTGATCCAAAGGGGGCCAAAAGATTATTTGGAGCAAATGACTATGAGCCCATTCAATAATATCTACCACAACCTACAAATAAACTCCCTCTGTTGCTTCTACAAAACCCTAATTTGATATGAAGATGAACATCATATTGAGCATACTCAGCCCCTCTGATCATCCATGTCTATACTATAATATGAGCATACGTTAGTAGCGGTCCCTAGAATCACTCATTAGGAATGTTAGTTGTTGTAGTCTGCAAATATTGTGATGGAACTCTGAATAATCACATGGATTTACAACCATGTTCAGGTTAAACGTAGTGCATAGGTGTACACCAAGATTTCTTCATTAATGTAGGTACACTTATTACTAGTTTACCATTTAAAGGATTTAGAGATAAAAAGAAAGCAAGAATACATTCATTCACAAGGAAGATGCAATCAATTTAAGTAAGACTTATACATGCATGAGAGAAAATTGACAATAGATTATTGAATCAAAGAGTACCATATATTAATCTTTATTGCATTTCAACCTTTTCTTTTACAAAAACAAAGTATATATAAAGTTGTGACGAGACGATGACTCTTCATTTTCATGACCTTTCATCGTCAGGATCAAAGGGATTGTTCAACTTTCATATGTTTTTATATCCTATATGAGACTATATTTCATACAAAATACACTATGTTGTACACTTGTCGCCTATTTATATTAAAAAAATATGCGTGCGACTTATTTTTTGGATCTTCCTACTAACACTTTCCTGGACTTAATGAGTTTTACCCCGAGACATATTTTAGCAAAGTACCATTGACTAGAGTTGGTGAAGTTGCTTTGAGTTGAACTGTTGAGTCGGTCAAGAAGCAATGGTCACATTTTCACTCGAAATGTCATTTGTTGGTTATCACTTCTTATGCACTACTGAGCCGACATTTTGGGTTTTCAATTAAGAAATTTACCAATCTACCACCCTTTACGGGTTTTCAATAGGTTGACATAATTAGGAGGTCGCCCTTTATGGGTTTTCAATCTTTTTAAACTCACTCGCAAAGCTTCTTGCATACGAAAATTTCCACCTTCAAAATTTGAACAAAATTGCAAAGCTTGATGTTCAGTGAAGAACTTGAATGGGGTAGCCAATATGTCATGTTGGAACTTCTGAAGTGCAAAATCCATTGCCAAAGCTTCTCGTCCATGATAGTATAATTTTTCTAAGTTGTTGATAACTTACGTCTTGCAAAGTAAATTGGGTGATCTAGCCCTCCATTCTCTAGTTGTGTGAGCACTGCTCTAACCGCTATCCCTGAGGCATCAACATGAACATGGAACAATTTGTTCAAGTTAAGGAAGACCAAAATAGGTGTTGTAACTAATTTCTGATTCAATTTTTTAAAGTTTTATAACATTCATTTTTTTTGTCTTTGCGTAATAACTTCTCAAGTAGTACTGAAGTGGTTGCATAGTTGCAAATGAACTTACGATAATACCCCATATGACCTACGAATGATTGTACCTCTGTTGGGATGATAGGTGATTTGAGTCCCACAATGATTGCAATTTTTGCTTGGTCGACAAGAATTCCATAACAATAGACAACATGTCCCAACAATATGCCAAAATGGTGTGAAGAATAAACACTTCTTTATATTTAGTGCAATTTGCAAATCTTAACATCTTTCTAACATCAATCATAACTTTGATAAATCTTCCTTAAATCAAGATAAAGTTGTGTAATCATTTAGATAGACCTCCAAAAAATTATGATTGAAATCTCTGAATGCAGTAACAATTGGTCGTGATAACACTAAAAGTGCATTTTTCAAGACAAATGACATCACCTTATAAGTAAATGATCCTCATTATGTTACAAAGGTTATTTTTGTTTGATTTTTAGCTATGATAGGGATATGATGTTATCCACTAGACCCATCTATAAATGAATAAACTTCATGTCCTACAATGAATTCAAGTACTTCATCCGTGAAAGGAATTGGAAATGGATTATTGACAAAAGCATCGTTCAATGTTGGGTAATAATGATCACCTCAAAATGGCCAATAAAATATCTAATGATCTCCATAGGAACATTCCTTCCCAAGGGTGTTGTGCCAGGTAATTTGTAGATGTGAAAATGTGAAATCTGTAGAAAGAGTAGAAAATGTTAAAAACACGATGATTAATTATTCATTGGAAAATTATTACATGTATATAGCCCTTTGATCTCCTACATATATATAATTGGGACTATCATCTACAACTAATAGATTCCCTAAGATCTCTCTTTATCCTATGTATGTCATGTATGCTCACTCATTACATAATAGAGAGTTGTTTGTTTCAACTCACAATTATTAATATAATAGTTTCTCTATGTATACTAACCATAATTGTAATTATCCAACATTTCCACCCTTAGTATGGAGATGGGGAAATGAACTACCACTCAAGAAATAAAGCAAACACGTTCTTGACACACATAGGAACACATCAACCATAGATTGGGATCCAATAACCAATCCATAAGAATGCATCAATGGTATCATCTGATGGCTGGGGATACATCAACCATAGACCTAGACACATAGACTGATCCTTGGGAACACATCGACCAAACTGACATAAGTAGTGGGAATGGTCTTTGTTGATGGGTCATTTGGCACACCAATTTAGGCAAGACAATGACCTATCCAACGTTTTCAGAAAGGAGGTCTGGAGATCTCACCAAGGTTTGTATCTACCAGGTCATGACATACTAGGTAACCCAGTTGGTCTATGTAAAATTGTTCCAATACAAGGGATCTATGTTGGTTCTGGAATTTTAAACTTCATTTTGGTCTTTAACAAAGTATAAGGAGATACAAATTTGTTGTCATTTTATAGATTAGGGTTTTAGTCATGTTTTAAAGAATAACAAAAATAATAATAATGCATTTACAATTTTTCCCAAATAAATTAGCATTTTGAGATTACAAAAAGGGAAATGTGATTGAGTTTTAAACATTCATTCCATTGCATAGAAATAATCAACAATGTAATAATAAATTAACAATGAAATAGATTGTGCAATCTAGATAAACCTGAGAAATAGATTGCATTCAGATTCTATGCTAACCCTATCTTAACATATTTTTAAAAGATCAAAATAAAGAGGGAAAAATAAAGAAATGTCTATTGAAACACATCCAAATTAGAGTCCTTTGAACAAATACAACCCATGAACTGATCTCACATTTGGCCAATATTCACATAACCACAAACAGAGATCAATGTTAGAGTCTAAGGATCACGCCATGAAAAGGAAGATCACAACCACTGTATTGCATGCACATGAAATGAAATGAAATATCCACATCTTGTATTAATAAAATATTCACTTGAAACACAAATTCGAGTTTACATTCATCATTCAATTACAAATTTGGGCAACATAACCCTAGTACAAACAAAAGAGAGGGAGGAAGTACACTATAAATACATATAAAAAGAGTGATTAGTTCTCTATATGTCCAATGGAGAAATAAAGAGCCAATGCTTTTAAATGTCCATGGGCTAGGTATTTAAACAATTTTTTGGTCAATGGAGAGAAAGTGTTTTCCCTCCAAAAACACAATTGCCTTTAATTTGAGACTTGAGCTCCACTTTTCCCTCCAAGACTCCAAATGTTGCACTCCATTTCCACTTTGACTACCAAAAGACAAAAACAAGTTAATATTTCCAAACAAAAAGTCAAAAATAGAAGCCAATAACAAATTAAAACATGCATTTTATAAGATCTCTTAAAAACATGCCAAGAGAAGGTGAACGTGTTTTAAATGACACTTTTTTCCAAAAACTTGTTGGCATCAAGATGTCCGAGTCAGAACCACTTTCCCAATGCCATAGAAACTCAAAAAATAGAGTTGTGATGCAAAAGTTACGATTGAAAAAATGATGAGGGGTAAAAAAAAGGCCCATAGACTTTTTAGGGATTTTTGGGTCCACTCATAACTAGGCAAAATAAAGGTTAAAAACACATTTCCATGCAAATTGTAAAACATAAAAGTTTGTCTTCTCGAAGCACTCCACGCAATAGAGGAAGTTTGAGGGTCTAAATGTGCATGTAAACTAAGATATGTCAAAGCAATGTCTTGACATGAAAACTCTTACAAGTTTTAAATCATGCACTTCCCCAAAGTCAAACTTATATCATGAGGATGGGGACAAAACTACCATTCAAAACTACAAACAACATCAAAAATAGAGTAGTGAGTCAAAAGTTATGATAAAAAAAATTGACTACTTGTCACTATTTTGGGATTTTAAACTTTTTCGGGAATAAGTGGAACAAGATCACTTTGGGTTTTTGGACGTTGTTAAGAACTAAAAATTTTGAAGCACAAGGTCACATTTTCAGACAAAGTGCAAAATATCAAATTTCATTATATTGAAGTCACCTTTCCAATGCCATAAATGGCATAGAGAATGAAGTTACTAGTCAAATATTATAACTAAAAACCTTACCACTTGTCCACCATTTTTACATTTTTGACATTTTCAGGGGCAAGTGGAACAAGACCGTTATGGGGTTTTGGAGGATGTTAGGAACTCACCTTTTTGAAGCATGAGATCACTTTTTACAATGAAGTTTAAAACATGAAAGTTTATCATCTCAAAGTCAAATTTCCAATGTTGTAAATGACATAAAAAATGAAGTTATGATTCAAAATATATGACCAAAACCTTGACTGCCTATCCATCTATAGACCATTTCGATTATTTCAGCCTTTATGGGAATAAGTGGAACAAGGGTCCCCAGATAATTTCAGACTTTTCAATCCTGTTAAAAACTAAAAAATTTAAAGGTCAAGAATTCATTTCTGGGAAAAGTACAAAACTTGAAATTTCATCGCTTCGACGTGATCTACACAATGAAGGGGGTTTTAGGACTTAATTATGCACATAAATCAAGATATACCAAAAACAATGTAGGCACACGTGAGTGAACAAACAAGATTATCAAAGGCAAGTTAAGTCATCTAAAACTCATTTTTACACTAAGTTCTTAGTATGTAATTTCTCACATGGACTTGATCTTCTCAATGGAGGGGTTTTAGGACCCAGTTTGGCACACATAATGAGATAAACTAGGAGAAACTTGAGATGGCTATGACTAAGCAGGTCATGAGCATAAATGAGAGTAGAGAAAAAATAAAAATGAGGGGTACCATGATTCTTGATGAATTAGGACATGTTGTGCAAGCAAAATTAAGAGACGACTATGTTAGAAAATACTCCTAAGTATTTTAAAACTAGATAAACATGTCTACGAACCTAGAATTTTTGGGTGAGAAAATGTATGGAATAGGAATGGATTCGGTAGAGGAAAAGAAAGGAATGAATAAAATATCAAATATGATATTTTTATTAACCTGGTGTCTAAAAATGAGTTCATTACCACTTCGTGAAACCTACAAGGACTAGCTACTATAGCTTCGATCATCAAGCTAGTGAACTTTACCTTGAGAACACTTCCCTGGACATCACTCCACTACCATCCAGGTATCCATAGCCCTAATAGAGATGTCTCTGATCCCATTCAAAGAATTTCTCTAATGCCAACCAAACATCCATAGCCTTGATAGAAGTTGCCTAAATCACCAAGAAATTGAGTTTTTCCATAAATTGATTTTCTTTTACTTTTCACCTTTCTTTTTTTTCTTTATTTTTTAATGTCTCAATTTTGGGTTAGGGAACACCATGGTAAATGAAAATCAAAATTATAAAATTTTCACCCTAGATCTTGATCGTAGCATTTTTGTCCAAACAAATCCAAATGCTATTAATATGTGATTTTTTGTGTGTGGTTTCAAAAAAAAAAAATTTAAAGGTCAAATAGTTTACCCAAACTTGTCCAAACACAAAAAAATTCAAAGCACACACAACAACCTAAGTTTTTAAAACCAATTAACAAACATAATCTAATGCCAAAAACTACTCAAAGCACTTACACGATAAAACATCACTATCACTATTAACTTACACATCTTTCCTACTTCTTTAAATGATCAACGAGGTACTCAAAGGGAAAAAACAAGTAGGAACAAACCAAAATGAGACAAACAATGAGACCTAACCAACAACAAAAGCGAGAAAAAATAATGAAAGTAGGAAAAGAAATAAAAAAAGAAAAATAAAACTATGCATAGGAACTTGCCAAGCCAACTCAGGGTTGGAAGCAGTGCTCAAGGAATTACATATTGACAAGTAAGGGGATTTCCTCACTAGTTAGACACTTGAGACATAACACACTCTTGTCCAGGATTTGAGAAAGTTGATAAGAACCTAACTATAATGCAAACTCATATTTACATGGTGTTGCCCTTTTTGTTCATGTACGATATCCTAAAGACTCTTATTTATGATTTTTTTAATTAATTTAAGCTAATTTATTCTATTAAATTTAATAATGCATTTATGCTTCATTCATGAATAGCAATTAGGATAAGGTTTGAGAAATAGCTTGGCCCACACAATGAATTGTAAAAAAAGGATAAGTGTGGGGAACATCGCATACCAAAGTGATTGGAAATTTCAACTTGGCAAAAATATGCTCCTTGAAGCAGCCAACTACAACATCAGTTGTAGGTTGTTCTCTTTTTGAGATGAATGTTGTAGTAACGTCGTTCTCATTATTCATAACATAACATATTATTTGTTCTTCACATATCAACAACCTTTTGTTCTTATCTTTGGTGGTTAAAGTATAAGGAGATTTGCATTAAATCCATGTGTGTATAAGTCTCACTCTTACTAGCTCCACTTCTTTGTTCAGGCCATAGTGTGCATGATTGTTCATTTCCACTTTGACTATTTCCACCACTGGTAGAAACATCATGTTGCTACACTCATATCCCAAAAGTTACTCAAATTGATTTAAATCTCCAAATATGAGAGCAACAACATGATCTTCCTCCTCTTTCCACTTATCACAATCAATGCACATGCATCATTCTTTAGTGGAGAGTGACCTAGTGGTTATATCCTTCAAGCATGCACCAATCAAACCATAAACAAATATATCTTGAGTGATATATCTTTTGGTTTGAACTCCACTAGTTCTTCTTCTTTACATGGACAACTGAGTTTAACCTTGTCCTCTTCTATTTTAGCTATCTCCACTGATGGGAAGAGAGTTGAATTATTGTAATTGAGTTGTTGATCTTGGTGAATCAAGGATCCATATAGGGACAAAAACATATTATGGGCTTGTTTTAAATGCATATGATTCATCCTCCTCAACCAATCGATCAAATTCTCTTGTGTCATTCTTAAGCTGACTTTAGGGAGTTTCAAATTTATCTTCTTGCATGAAAAACTCTATTTCATTTGGATTTTCACTTGTCCACTCACTTGATATAACCATTGCAATTTCATCATCGGAGTCATCATCATCATTGATTTATGGGATTGGTTCTTGTTTACCAAATGAAGCATTCTTAGTCAACACAACTGCTTGATCTTCCATTCCATTTCCACTCTCATAGATCACACATTGTGATCATGGGATAATGTTCTCATGAGTCCATCCATGTATTTTTTATTATAAATCTCTTGTAGTAAATGACTGATTAACAATAGCATCAAATCACGATTAAAAGACCTATTGATTAAATGTTTAAGTATCATAATTGCATGCATTAAGTGTAATAATAAGGTTCTCCTTTTTTACAGGGAGGCTTGACTGATTATATGCTTGGGCTCTATGTGATAACGTAGTGGCCAAAAACGTAGCGGTAAAAAATGTAGTGGTAAAAATATAGTATGAAAAAAATGTAGTATGACAAAATATCTTGAGGATAAAACACAATGAAGAAAAAACGTAGTGGTATTGGTGATGTTGTGAAAATATAGAAAGGAGCATAATTGGGATATTTTAGTGATTAGCATATTGTTTGTTTATTGTCTAGTTCATTTTGGTGATAGTAGTTAACATTTCATGGTGGAAAATTAATGCACCAAATTTATAAGCAAAATAACAGAGGAAAATGTGATTTCATGAGTTTTAACCTTTAGTTGAAAGTTATGTCATATTTTGTGTGAACGCATCCTTTTCTATGTTTTGTTCTTGTGATGTTTTATTCTTGCTACATTTTGTCCTCACTACATTTTATCCTCGCTATGTTTTTTATGCTACGTTTTTGTCTACTACATTTTTATCAGGTACCTATGCTTGAGGGAATGTCTGATTAGAAGGCATAAATTGGTTCACAATGTGAAATATAGGCATGTAAATTGAAGGAGTTTGGTTGTATACACTTGGATGTCTTAATGAGTGCCACATGTCAATGCCATATCCATATAACATTGATTGTTATTCAAGAATGAAGGCTTCCTAATATGTCAATGCCAAAGTCGAGTGTTGATGGGGTTCTTCAGATGAGTATAATAATCAATGGGTCCAACATTCTTAGATAGATCTCAATAGCAAGGACTTCCATTTCAATGAATAGGTCCTTCAACCTCATGTATAACTAGTGAAATAAAGTGTTGAACATGTTCATGGACTCGTTGAACTCTCTATGGGTAGTAGAAAAATTAAAGTATAGGGTGATATGATCAGTGGGGGCACTAAAATGGTTGACAAATGTGTTTTCAAAGGCAACCCACGAGGTACTATATCCATCTGTAAAATCAAGGTACCATACATAAGCAACTTGATGTAAAGAATAAGAAAATAAATGATAAGCCATATCTTCATACAAGATTTGGGTCTAGATAATGGCATCTTTAAATGCCTAAATATGTTTTTTGGCCATTCACATTCCACCATATATGTATTTAGGGAAACAATTCTTGGTATTCTTAGGCAAGTCATGGGAAATCCCTAGAATCTTCACAAGGTAGCCACCTCCACCAAGCTAGGTTGTATCCATTGGTGGGTTAAAATTTTATTTTTATAATTTTAATACTTGGAATATCTCATTGAGCAACGCCTCTATAATATCAAAGTTTCAAGTTTTGGGTTTAAAATTTAGCTCATACCCTCCTTCTAGCATTTGTCTGTTGATGTGTGTTTAGTTCACACAACATAAAGAAAGCATAAAGGATAGCCAAAATACCAAAATGAATGATAAGTCTCAAAATATTCCTGATCTGCCCTCCTTCTAGCACCTATCTATTGGTGTGCATTTAAAGCACACAAAAATGTGTGAAAAGCGTAAAGGATGGCCAAAAGACCAAAATGAATAAAAGATCTCAAAATATACTCTAGTTCAAGCCCTCCTTCTAGCACTAGTTTGTTGATGGGTCATTTGGCACACCAACTTAGGTGATATGGTGAGTCATTCAACCTCTCTTGAAAGGAGGTCTGAAGATCTCCCCAAGGTCTATATCTACTGAATCATGATGTATTGGGTAACCTAGTTGATCTATGTGAAACTATTCCAATACAAGGGCCCTGTGCTGGTTCCAAAAAATTTAACTTCATTTTGGACCTTAACAAAATAGAGGAAAATGCAAGTTTGTCATTATTTTTTAGATTATGGGTTTAGTCATGTTTTATAGAATAACAATAACAATGCATTTTCATATTTGTCCAAATAAATCAACGTTTTGATATTACAGAAAGGGAAATGTAGTCAATTTTTAAACATTCATTCAATTATATAAATAGTCAACAGTGTGATAGTGAAATATTAATGAAAGATATTTTGAAATCGAGATAAATGTGAGAAATAGATTGCATTTAGATTCTACGCTAACAATAGCTTAACATATTTAATAAAAAAGAACAAAAAAAGAGGAATAAATAAATAAATGCATGTTGAAACCCAACCAAATCATAGTTGTTTAAACAAATGTAACCCACAAACTGATCCCATGTCTGGATAGTATTCACACAACCATAAATGAGGATCAATGCTAGATTCTAAGGAACATGTTGTAACCTGGTAGATACAGACCTTGGCGATATCTTTGGACCTCCTTCTAGGAGAGGTTGGACAACTCATCATCTAGCCTAAGTTGGTGTGCCAAATGACCCACCAACAGTCTCACATCTGCTTTACTCAAGAAACCATTTTGTCATATAAATGGTAATATGGACTCCCACTTTATGTTCATTACACCATAATTTCAACATTGTGTTTATTTTTTATATTCCCCCCATAATGTGAAATATTAAATTTCTAGAATGTCAGGGTCACTCAATATTGCATCCATACAAAAGGATTTTTTGAATTTTAATACTTACGACATATGTTGACTTATAGATTCTAACTCTATAAAAAATCCATAAATAATGACATGTAAAGTTAGACTTAGATGAAATGACATATACACAATCGTTAATAACATGACACTTTATTGATTACATACCCATTTAACTACTACACCCTTGAACCAACCAATAAACACAAATATAGTAATTAACAAGTAAATTGAAATCTAAAAATAAGACAAAATCAATAAAAATACTTTATTTAAGGACCTATGTACATAAACAAACTACACACCTAAAAATAATACTTTGAAACTGATAAATAGATTTTTCATGTGGATGTTGGCAGATTTTGTGGTTTTTGGTTGATTGTATACTAGTTTTATTTTGATGTTGGATGGAAATTATAAAATCAACTCTTTAGTTCTAGATGGGTATTCCAAAGTGGTGTTATAAAAGTAGATGGAACATGGATTTTAACACCTCTTGTGGAATGTAACATGGATTTTGTGGGGTGCTTCCTTTGAATGCCCTTTGTTATTTTGAAATCAACAATACAACCAATGCTATTTATATTCTAATGTCTATGTTGAAACTTCAAATTTCCTCTTATAGGCTTCTTCCTTAGACATCAATTCTAATTACAAAAAAACACACCTTAAACTACACACAATTTCAGTGTAGAAGAAATTACATCAAACAAGGCAATATAAAAGAATTGAGACTGCCTCCTCCTCAAATCAAAAATTCACTTTTGCACAAAATTTATTTCAAGATTCCTACTTTGATACCAAAATTTATTTTGGTCAGAGTTTCACCCAATAAATTTTGTTACTTTTAACCTCCAACTTGTTCAATCAACTAGGTTAAGTTGCATGGTGTTTCCATTGAATGTCACATAATGAATAACCCCCCCATGAAACAAACATACCTATTACCAAGGATGTTAGGTTCACCTAATAATACATCCTTTACAAGAGGTGTTAATTTGAGTCTGACACGCTTTTGAATTTTAAAAATGACATACGTGGTTTATTTTTGACTTATAAGACTAAAAATAACTAATGACACAAAAATAAATTAGACATAATAAACTAGATTTGTAATGAGAAAAAATACTATTCTATCGACACATAATCTGATACCAAATGCTGAAAAGGTGATGATCCATTATTCATTGGAAAATATATAATATATATAGGCCTTTGGTCTCCTACATATATGGAGTTGGGCATATCATCTACAACTTATAGGTTCCCCAAAAACTTTTTTTCTCCTATCTATATCACATACACTCACTCATTACATAATAGAGAGTTGTTTGTTACAACTCACACAATTATTAATAATACAATATTTTCTCCATGAGTACTAACCATACTATGAATTATCCAACAATAAGATGGGATAATAAATATGCAACAAACAAATAAGGGTTTTCACATAGCTTATAAAAATTAAAATTTGATTTTTTGGAGTGCACTACTATATAATGGAGATCAAACCTTTGGCTATAAAATACAACAAATAATGTAAATCTTGAGTTTTAAAGGGTGAAAATACAATCCTTAGCACAATATCTATTATTTCTATGCTATTGTAATAATAATTACAAATACAACATTCAATAAAAAGATAATAATAACTCAATTCAACCATAAGATTAGCTAATATTTTAAATATTTTTGATATAAATGGAGAAGGGTTAGAAAATGCAATACTCACTTCCCAATTCTTGTATGAGCAATATGAAATGTAGTACAAAAATGTAAGCCCTAATACAAATATAAAATCCAAAGATAATGAATGAATTCAAAACCTCAATATGTAGATGTAGACACCCAAATTCTATCACCTCAATGGCCTCAATAATCTATTATCATTGACATTCATCATTGAACACATTCTAATTGATATGTCCATCATTGAAAAATATGGATTAACACCCCCTAATAAAAATGTAGCCTTCATCCTATTAATCAAATAATACCATATAATCCTACTAATAGTACCCATAAGTAGTTAACCTAATAAATTACAATTAATTAAGTTAATTGACTCTTAATTAACCCATGCGCAAATAATTCATAAAATAAAATTAAAAAAAATCCAACCACCTAATGTAATCGATTCAACCTCCTTATTGATCATTAGAAAACTCATTCAACCCTCTAAGAAATAATTTAAGACATTCAAACCCCTCATTAAGACATTCAACCCTCAAACAAACTCATTTAAGACATTCAAACCCCTCATTAAGACATTCAATCCTCAAACAAACTCATTTAAGACATTCAAACCCCATATTATGATATTCAACCCTCAAACAAACTCATTCAAGACATTCAACCCTCTAACAAAATCAATCCTATAATAGTCAAACCCATCCAAAATCGAATACCCATTAGGCCCCTGTGTTGTCCAAACCCCTCTTTATCCTACCTGTATTGAAAAATCCAAAAACCAAAAGTCTATAAATGTGTAATCAAACCATCCAAAATCCAATACCAATCAAGGCCCTAAAATGCCAAAAAAAACTTCATCCTAACATTATAAAAAAAGTCAATCCATACAAAAGTCAACAAATCAATCATCTAACCATCAACCATCCCATATCAATCAAATCCCTTGTCACCAAAACTGCATTTTTACCTACCTCTATCAACCAACCAACCCAACCAAAATTCCAATGATCCACCCAATAAATCATCTAACCATAAAACACCCCCTACCAATCAGGTCCTTGAGTCACCAAAACTATGCTTTATTTAACTTTATTATAAAGCCAACAATCAACAATCATATAGTCAACAAACCCATAATCGGTAATCCAAAAATTAACTATAACATAATCAATAATCATACAATTAAAAATCACCCAAGGAATACCTTACCAATCAGGTCCTTGAGTGTCGATAATTAAATCATCAACAACTCAATCGATATCTTACCAATTTAGCCCCTGAGTCACAACCCAATCAATAATCACCAAATCAATTACCAAACCTAATCAATAATTACCCAATCAATATCCTACTAATTTGGTCACTGAGCCACAACAATCCAACACTAATTTAACCCCTAAGCCATAATAATCCAACACTAATCTGGCCCTTGAGCTACAACAATCAAACTATTTGGCCCCTGAACCACAATAATCAAACTATCTTACCCTTGAGCCATAATAATCAAACCATAAATAATCCAATTTCAATTAGACTCCTGAGCTAAAAAACTCCAATTTTATACTACCATTGCCACTCCAAAGAATATTGCTTGCCCAAGAACATAATGCATCCACATCTGAAATCCAACAATTAGGGATATACTAAGATCCCTTTTTAGAGCATGGTTAAGCTAGTCCACACATAAATCAAGATAAAAATGACTAAGCTAATAATGTCAACTATAAAACAACCTCCCAATTTCAAGCACTCATTAGACACCTACCTTCGATTTGCCAACCCATCCTTTATCAACAACCCACCTTTGACCAACATGACATACCTTATGTTGGCCCATCACATAAACTCCCCCATTTTAGGAGTTCCCTATCCCAAAGCCTTCATTACCAAACATAAAGTGAATAAGGTAATTTTATACAACAAAATCCAAAATGCCCTCCATGTAGCTAAATTTACTATTTATCCTAAAATTTGTGGTAGGCCTAACAAGAATAGGAAAAATAAATTGACATCTTATCAATTTGGCTCAACATCATTTATCAAATCTGACCTCCTTGTAGATGTGAAGATCAAAATATCATGTTACTCCTCTCTATATGATGATGGCCTAGCCTTCTATTTTCAAATCAAGGACTACCCTATAGAAAATAAAATGTGAAAATCATCAATTATAAAGGAAAATGACTTGTCATTCATGAAAAAGGAATCTAAGAGCCCATCCACATGTGCATAAATAAAATATATCATAAAATTCGATGCAAATCTCCCAATGATCCATATGAGTATAGTAATGATACTTGCAAAAAATTTGAGGAAGATCTTTCCAACATCAAAATAGGGTCCACTCATAACCTCTAAAAGGATCTTGTTGCCACTAACCCTTTCACTGAAACTGTCATCCCTACCATAAACATCACCCTTTGATATCCTAAACTCATTGAATGGGACTAACAAAATCATGTCTCTATCAATCTCTTCCAAAATGATAAGGTCATTGCAGAATTCATGGGACTTCAAGATGCTATTTTGTTAGGTAATCATAAATAGAGATTCAAAATCAACCTTGACATGACAACCTATTTTGGGGAACAATAAGGGTTCCTTAGTTAAAAAAATAAAAATCTAAGTCCCCTAGTGAAAAACCCTTTGAGATGCTATCGAACAAAGAAAATAAAAGTTAGGAACTCAAACTTCCCCTTGTACTAGCATAGTTACAAGACAACTCTACATTGGTTATCAAAGACATTAGAACATAGGAAAATCCCAATATTATCAGACTTGTAGCTAATCTCAGCCCCAAAAAATAGGGAAATTTGTTTGCCCTTCCAATAAAATTTTGAAATATCTTTTTTTTCCTACCTAAGGCATGCAAAATCAATTCATATGAAACACTCATGAAACATTTAGAATCCATAAGGGTGTGTGAGATTGTTGGTCCTAATTTCCATTCATACCACAACGTATACATTTATCTCCATAACCACACCATCACTCCAAATATTTCATGCAATTTAAAAACATCCTTAATCTAACATGCATCCCACTTCATCCTCCTTGGAAACAACCTCTATTGTAGAGTTTATGATGGTAGCTTATTAAGATGTTCAAAATAATCCTATTTTAGCAATTAATGAAGTTCATGATATAATCTATGGAGTGCATACTAGTGGCATAATCCTAGTGAAGCAACTGCTGGGAACACGATAGTATTGGCATATAATACATACTTGAAAATTTTGGTATTTCCAAATAAGATTTAAAAAAATAAAATGAGAGAACAAAACTAAATTGAAAAATTTTCTACGGTGAAAACTATCTCTATGGCACTTTTGGCAAGTACCATGATGAAATCCAATTTTTGGCATCATGTGTAATTCATTATCTACAAGTACCCCACACTTGGGGAATAATCCACTTCATCCCTCCACCTTTGACATCCTAAACCATCCCTATCACCAACCCATCATACCCATCCCTCTCCCTACCTTTGACCTTGATGAGGACATGGAGGAAATCTTGAGACCTTTTTTGGAATCATCTTGGTATGTCATATAGAACACAACGATAAAATGGCACAAAAAATATTGGGCACATGGTTCTTACATGACATGGTCCTTGGATATCCCTAATCATCCCTCAATGTTATCCCTAATCATCCCTAAATGTCATCCTAAATTTTTCCACCGTTCCATCCACTACCACCTCCATCTTTGGTGCTATAATTGGTTTTCCTCTTTGTTCATAGCCATTTCCTTAGTAAAAAATCAAAATAAAAAACAATAGAAAATCCAAAAAATCCAAAAAAAATAGAAATTCCATCAAATCCCAAAAACATTTATCTTGTTCCTAGTCTTCTTGAAATCCTTGGTCTACTTTAAACAAATCATTGTAGCTTCATTGGGATATATACTTCCCACATCAAATCATGCATTTTTCTCAAGATATATCATTCCCCAATCCAACCCCTCACATATATCATTACTTGGGGAAAATTAAAGCTTGTAGCTTTCTTGGGATATATCATTCCTAATCCAATCTCCTCACATATATCATTTCTTGGGGCACAACAAATATATCATCTATAATTGATCACCAAACATTTGGTTTTTAACTTTATAAGGGACAACACATATACTTTTGTTAGTTGTATGTGTGCCATTATTTTTTGTTTGTTTGTGTGTTTTTCATATATTCTTGTTGTGTTTGTGTCATTCCTCATGCATATTACAATAATGTCATCATGGTTTTCAATATCATGATGCATATTGTCATATGTTGTATCAAAAATAGGGTTGCTTGAACATTTGTAAATTTGTATAAGATTAGTGGCATGTACCATCACATTATTAACATACATTTATTCTAACTAACTATCCATATTTAACATCCATTCTCACTCACTAAGTATGCATCATAAATGATACAATAGGAGTGTAAATCCATCCATCACATAATCACTTACATCTACAACAACATATACAATACATGATATCCATAAGCATGAGCCTTCATCATTGCATCATCAATCCAAGCAACCAATTAACACCTTTATTAATTCTTGCACATCCAAATAATCAATAAAATTCAGGCACACATATTTCTAGGGATATATTGTTCCTAATCCAGCCCCCTTGCATACATATTTTATTGGTCACATAAAATCTCATAGCTTTATTGGGATATACCATTCTCAATCTACCCCCTTGTATATATTATTACTTGGGGAAATAAAAATAAATCAAATCTTGAAAGCCTTAGATCAATTGTGTTAATATCATCCATTTATAACATACACCAAAAAATCTATATTCATAATCATCATATCCAATCATCAAATGTGCACCCAAACCCTATTTATTTCATTGTATCCTTAATTCATCCATGCAAACCCTTCTTCTAATTTTAAGAACCTATCTATGTCTTTCATCTCTACATGCCCTCTCAAAGGGGCATCATCTCTAACCAAATCATCACTCGATTTCATCCATCTCCCTAACCATCACACTGCTAGGGGCATCCTCATGAGCCCATTTTTATTCCAATTTTTATTTGTTCTTTGATTTTTTTTGCTTCTTCTAGTTGCAATGCCCTTTCAAAGAGAGAAAAATGTAGACACCCAAATTTTTCACCTCAATGACCTCACTAATCTACTATCATCGACATTCATCATTCAACACATTTATAACCAATCCATCCATCATTGAAAAATATGGATTAACACCCCCATAATAACAACATGACCCTCATATTATTCATCAAATAATTTCATATAATCCTACTAACATTACCCCACAAGTAATTAACTAAATTAATCATGATTAATTAATTTAATTGACTTTTAATTAATCCATGCACACATAATTCATAATAAAAATATATATCCAACCACCTCATCTAATCCATTCAACCTCCTCATTAATCATTAACAAACTCAATCAAATCTCTAACAAAATCATTTAAGACATTGAAAACCCTCATTAAGGCATTTAATCATCAAACAAACTCATTTAAGATATTCAACCCATTAACAAAATCATTTAAGACATTAACACCTTTCGTTAATACATTCAAACCCCCCATTAATCATTTAACCAATCCCTCAACTTCCCAACTAAATGTATTTGATCCATAGACCAAATCATAACCATCCAAAATAGAATAATATACAAAAATCTAGAATTATCTTAAACATCCATTTTCCCTCCAAGAAATCTATAAATTGGACCACCCTCTTCCATTAAAAAAAATATTTGAAATGCTGAGAATATATACTTTTGAAATTAAAAAATTCAAAGAAACTTTGTTATCTTGTCACGTATTAATCAAACCATTGAAGGTACATGCTACTAGATTTCTCATAAAGAAGCCATTGAAGCACCACCATCCAAAAAAGCACAAGCACATCTATGTAAAAATTAAGGAGAGATATCATTTGGTAACCAAAGGTGAAGTTTCTTTTTCTTATTTTTCATTGCTCGATTGGAGGTTTATGTGAGACTTAAGGTAGGAAATCAAATTTGTTCTATTGATTTTTATTTAAGCTTAAAGTTTAAGCATTCACAAATAAATAGTAATAATATAGAAAACTTTCACCTTATGCCATAGGATTTCATTATAGTTGTAATAATGTAAAAATACTATTAACAAATATTCAAGAAGTCTTGGTTGTGTGATAGTTATATTGTGGGAGGATGGATTATGTCAATAATTTGTTGTAGATGCATGGAAAATCTTAATGATCTTTACCAGCAAGCTTAGAAAAATGTCTACAAATATGTGAGGTATGTGGAATACAAGAGTCAAGACTGGAAAATACTATATGATCAATTTAGTTCTAATGACTTTGAGATAGAAAAATAGTATAAATAGTAATAATATAAAAAACTTTAGCCTTATGTCATAGGATTCCATTATAGTTGTAATAATGTAAAAATACTATTAACAAATATTCAAGAAGTCTTGGTTGTGTGGTAGTTATATTGTGGGAGGATGGATTATGTCAATAATTTGTTGTAGATGTATGGAAAATCTTAATGATATTTACCAGCAAGCCTAGAAAAATTTCTAAAAATATGTGAGGTATGTGGAATGCAAGAGTCAAGACTGGAAAATACTATATGTTCAATTTAGTTCTAATGACTTTGAGATAGAAAACTATAGAAAGCCAAGAGAACTATTAGATCGAGTGATAGTGAGAAGAGGTCTCAACATAATAATGTCTTAGAGATTCATTAGGGGTTATAATTTTTTTTATGATTTGACTATATATGAGACACAAAAGATAGGGAGGGATGTGTCACCACATCAGTAACCTAAAAAATAAAGATATACCAGGAGAAAATCTAGGAAATTAGTTATTAATAATGCCTAAATAAGGGTTATATGTCATCAAATTGTTGCTTCTTATAAAATGGTTGGTTTCCCCAAATAATGGACCATTAATTTCTAAAAAATCAATAGTCAATCCACCTATGGCCCTATTTATGGGGGTACACTAAAAAATGGGAAGAGAAAATAGGCAGGAGGATGAAAATAACTATGTATGATGTGAAGCACAATCATAGAGGGTTAGTTTAAAACCCAAATAGAGATTATATTTTCCCCCAAGATATGAAAAATCTACTTTTGAGAATAAGTATGCGAAATTCATAGAAAACATACAAAGATTAAGGTGAAACATCATACTTGTACTTATATATGAATACTAGTGGGCGAGTGCAGTGGAAGTTAAAATGGGAGGGTGGGCATGCTTTGGCTCTGATTTTCAATTGTATTTTTAGCTCTAGATCCATCTACATTTAATATTTATAAATATAAATAAATATAGGGAACATGGTTATTGAAGATATTGTAAACCAATGCATTTGCCCTGTAATTTTAGGATTGGGGAATATGAGAGATTTGAAAAGAGGTAAAGTAGGAGAGTAAATCATGAACCTCGACAACAAGGGGTATGGCTCAAAGATATAGACATGGTAGATCTCATTAATTTGTAATATTATTAGTAAATAATCAAATTATGGTTACACATTAGAGGCTCCAATATCAAGGGTGTCTGAAAACATGATAATAATAGGGCACTCTGCTAAATTGTTAGTCTTATTAGATAGGTAATAATTGGTTGATGTAATTTACTTACCCCAACAATCATCAATAGTCCAAGAAATTTTCCATAGTACTTGGTTTTCCTAACTTCTTCCATTTATGTGGATCACCATAGAGTGGTAAACCATAAAGGTCGACTAAATAATCCAAACAAGCAAGGAAGGTTTACCTTAATAGTGGGTGAAACTACTTATAAATTTGTAACAAGATTCATAATCGATAAGAATGTTATTTATAGGGGTATAAAATGTAAACACTGTAAATATAGGAGGCCAAGGATCGAACACATGATAATGATGATCAAGTGGACATGGAAACATGCAAATGATAACTCGTGAGGGTGACCATATATGCCTATGAGAATAGAGAACTAAAGACCCAAATTTGGTGATTAATCAAGTAAAAATAACATGAAATATATCTAATCATAAGAATTAATGGGACCCATACCCAATTGGCATATAAATAGTGAAGTATGTGGACTCGAGCGTGTGAATATGGTGGTTTGGGCATGACCAACATGGGCAATATTCACAGTGTAATCTAAGTGAACAAGTTGAGAGAAACAAGTCTTCAAAAAATGGGTGCTAAGAAGCAAAAACCAATTAAATGTAGAGGAAACAAAGTATAACCCAAAAATAAGGTGTTGAGATACCTGGGCCAATGATAGGTTGAAGAAACCAAACATAATCTCAAAGTAAGGTATTGAGAGACACATGTCAGTGATATATTATGGAAACCAAATGGAATCCCCAAGTAAGGTGTTGAGAGACATAGGTCAATGATAGGTTGAGGAAACCACATGGAATCCCAAAGTAATGTGTTGAAAGACACGAGCCAAGTATGGTGGTGGATAGGGAGGTTGACGAAAGTGTTTATCTTAAAAAGTGTGGAAATAGGAAACCTTCACCCAAAAAAGTGGTCTAGGAGACAAAATAAGAGGCTAACACATGAAACTATGTAAAACAAACACTTTCATCATGTTAGGGGCATGGAAACTAAATAGAATCCCAAATTAAGGTGTTGAAATACATGATCCAATGATAGGTCAAATAAATCCAAAATTAAAGTATTGAGAACATATACCAATGATAAATCATGGAAACCAAATGGAATCCAAAATCATGGTGTTGAGAGACACATGACATTGATAGGCTAAGGAAACCAAATGGAATCTCAAAGCAAGGTGTTGAGGGACACATGCCTAATCTAGTCAGGGAAAGTGAGGTTAAGGGAAAGGTTGATCTCAAAAAGTGTGAAAATAATAAACCCTAACCCCAAAAATGGATTTAGGGATCAAATGAGGGGTTAACACATAAATCTATGTAAAACATATCCTTAGGGTAGATGTTTCATAGATATTAGAGAAAATAATGAGGTAGGAAAAGGTTACAACTTACTTGGAAGGAGGACCAAGTCAACCTATAAACAAAAATGAAAGTGACCTTTATTTCCTCATTTTTATTTTGAAAATTTTCTAGAGAGACTAACAAACAACTTGGTTGCATGAAGACTACCTAAAAAGGATTATCTTATGCATAAGGATCAATAAAAATGATGTAAATAATAGTACAAATCCAAAAAACTAAAAACTAAAAGTTTTTAGTGGTAGGGCTTATTAAAATATATTTGTTTTTCAACTTATCTAAATTCCACCAATGGAATTCATCAAAATTGAACCCAAAATGATTGTTTCCAAAAAAAGCATTTTAAAAAAAAGTAGAGTTTCCCTAGGTTACTGTGTTGAATCACAAGGTCAAACCATAAAATTTTAGAAAATTTTGTGATAGTATAATGCCAATGGGTAAAGTCATACCACAAGCTCTTCACAATCCTTGAAAATATCAAAATTTTAACAATTATTTCTCATTGTTTATTTTTGATTGGCTCCAAACAGTCATCTAATGCTTAATTTTTCATTTTATTTTACAAACACAATCATCGACTCAAGCACCACATCCAATAGCCACCTTTAATACACAAAGTGAAAGGGGAAAAAAGAGTGGTCTTGTGGTGACTATGAATTATATGAAGGGTATAGGACCTTGGTTAACTAACAATAGGGTGTCCATCAAGAGAACAATAGCCATGATACTGGAACTAAGGACAATGACCTTGGGCACCATTCTTGATGAGTTGATGGAGGCTAGGGAATAATTTTTATGCCGCTAAACTGGAAGAAAATAATGATTGCATCTAAGTAAAGCCACATGATAGCATGGACCCCATATATAATGGGTGATTTATAAAAATAACTTGATCCCATAAGGCTAGAAATTGAATCCTTGTAAGTTATATGTTGCCAAACACTTTAGTTATGGTTTGCAAGGGGATGAACTAAATGAACTTAATCTAGGGATGGGTATATGAGAGGAAGTCCCTTTGTAGGCTCATGCCTAAAGTGGGACAAAATAGCAAATGGATGTGGCTAGGATATCCCAAATGAACTGACTCTAATGTCGATGTGTATGTGGACATATACATTTTGAATATTTGGGAGATAGATGCCATAATGGAGGCACTAATATTCTTGGTAGAGATGGAATGGCCTGATGAGAATTGGCCTAGAGAGATGGTAGAGGCCATATCAATACAAGAATCATGTAATATAGTGATTGTGAAGCAAACCATCCATGCACATCAATATATAGGGGTTAGACCATCAGGTAGGTACATGAGTAATGATCACATAAGACATGATGAAACTATACACATGTCTATAGGAAATATAAAATTATTATATATGCAATGATCTAATACATGCTTTATTTTCTGTGTAGGGACCAAACCTCATATTATCTATGAGGTGGTGAAGAGGTCACTCATTGATCTCTTTCCATCATATGCACCTAATTGCTAATTGTGTTAACAAGATATAGGGGATCTATTGGTTGTGATTGGACCCTGATTGTGAGAGAGATTGATCTCTATGCAAATAGATGCCAAGCACCTGATGTCCAAATTTTGTACTATTTAAAACACATTTTTTTGTCATATGTAGCCTAAGATTTAGGAAACCAAATTCATATTGATGTATAACACATTTTTGGTCCTTGGTTGTAGGATGTTAGATGTATGTGTGATATATTATATGGGACATATTTGGTCTAATATTTTAGAATCCATTATATAAGAGTGAATATAATGTGTGATACATTATATAAGAGTACATATGCCATATGGTTTTAAGACATTGCTATATATATAACCTTTTTATGCTTTCAGAGTCTTGTGTTGTACATATTTTGATTCCAAATGAATATGTGTAATGTAGATTGACATATGATTAGTAACATGTATGTATGTAAGTTGATAATGAGTAAAAATGGGTGCACACATAAAATGATATTGTAGACACATAAATTTTGTATTAGACATTTTGCAACATCAATTTTGACATATCTTTGACGTATATGACTTATGCATGCACATTTGACTCTTGCGCACCTATTTCCTTTTTTGTTTTCCTATCTATTGACTTATCCAACCCAATTTGGCATCACACATGTTTAAAATATCCCTAGTCTATGTTAGAATGCTCTAAAATCTTAAGTAGACAAAAGACATATTTCATACCCTTGAGTTTTTCTCTCTATACACTATTGGAAATAGTCAGATGTTAGTGGTTAATGTAGATGTCCACCTATACCAATAGCATCTAAGAGTCTATAACAACTATTTTTTAAATTCAAATATCACCATTGGGTTGGCCTCTACACATTTCACATGTCGATTCTAGAGGGAAATACCAAAGATTCATCTATAAATACAAATCAATCCTAAGGATATACCTATCTTACACTACTTAAAATTTTCACTGAGAGATCTACTTGCACATCCTTGAGACATTATACCAAAACCATATACATTTGAAAAACCCTCAAAATATCAGCCCAAAATCCAAGTTTGAACGCTAATGCAAGGTCAAAGTTATATGTTGTCAAGTGTCAAAAACCAAAGAGTTATATTACATCTAATGGAATACAAATGAGCATACATACATATATGTGGGAGAATTACATCCAATTTTATCCCTCTTTAGATTATTTTAGACACAAATTAACATTTAAGCTAAAACAATAATCTTATGGCCACTTTTTTGACTCACTTAGCTCATGCCTCATCCTAGGGCCTTTTGACCAAATTATTTCACTTTACGTGTGATGACCCATTCTTATAAGCAACCCAAATGAATTTAGAATGTCCCTATTCTTTATTAAAATTAGTCCAAGATCACACTCAGACTGTCATTATACCTAGAGTAATTGTTAATGTCCCTTTTGATAATAGTTCCCCAATTAGATAATCGTGCACCACTCTCTTGTCTGAATCCTCCGATGTTGTCTTCCCACCAAATAACAAATAATTTATAAAATCCACATTTATGGAAATGTTGAACTGTAATTTTAGGAAGCCCCATTTGAAGGAATTCCAAAAATACCACTATAAAACCACATTTCAAACCATTATTCATACCAGAGGCTTTCACACTAAAAAACACCAGAATTCTAATTGCACACAACCCTATTTATCCCAATTATGATTACATATATCCATAACAACCCCAAGTTAATGTATAAATACACTCCCAAGGTCATAAGTCATAATTTAATCACTCAACCACACCAACATCTAGTATTTTTCACTTGTATTTCACACACACCACCATAGCATGGGATAACTACATGGAGTTTAATCATGATTTAGAGTATTGGTATGTAGGCAACACTCAACACAAGGGGTGTTGATGTCAATCAAAAATTTAATCAATAGTCTATTTTTATTCCTTGATTGCATTCATCATCCTATGTCATTGAGTTAGGGTTTCAAGTGAATAAACATTTACATAGTGGTCTTCACATCAAGTTAAAATATCCTACACAGTCTACAAAATATACATATGAAGGTAAAGCCTACCGAAAAATTTCATATCTTTGTTATTTATTAGACACTATCACTCCCCAAGGACAATAGCACACTGCTCTACTATGCAATGATAATGCTCTTATCTAGAAGCCCTAAAAACTCATGTTCTAGGTCTGCACTCAGTCAACACATTCACCCTATCAATTTTAGTTTTAAAAACTATTCGTGACTCATTTTTATAGCTAAGTTTTTACTCTCCTTTTGTACTTTTCAAATTTAGTATATTTCTAGACTTAGTAAGTTCCAAATTAACTTGTGTCATTTGTTACATATTTGTAGTAATTTTATTTTTCACATCATTTTATCACATTTAACTAACTAATCACCTAGTTTGTAAAAAGATGATAAAACATATTAGTGAATCTATTTACTTATCTAAAATAGCCAAGCCCTAGCTTCTAACCTTAGGGATTTCCTTCAAAAAAAATCTTCCTAGGGTTTCAAATTAAACACTAATTTTTCTATTATGTTAGATTTTTTGCTAGCATTTGTATGTCTTTTTCTTCTTTCTCTCATTTTAATCTTTAGAAAATTTAAAAGCATTACTATGGGAAGGATAATATAAGAGTTACAAAATCAAAATTAGCATTTTAGTTCAAAGATCACATCATTTAAAAATCAGCTCACATATACCAAAATTATAGAATGTGCTAGTGTTAATCATGCATTTATATCTTCATTTATCAATGTTATACCTAACAAGATTTCATATAAAAATTGAAAGATACAACATAATACATCTACAACTAATGCTTCAAAACATATACCACATGCTAATAAGGGTTCAAGTGAGATTCTAAAAAAAAATCTTCACAATAAGTTGATTAAACTACCTTCTATTCATCATTTAATAAGATCAAAATACTATTGTGTGTATCATATAATGCATGGACCTCACACAATTAGCTGTTTGGATTTAAATAAAAAATATGAAATATAGATGATAGTGGTGATCATATCATTGATACATCAATTAGGCAACCCACTCACCTTATGAGTGGATATTCTAAAACACAAGTGCAAAAATAATAAGCATGGGTATAAAAGGATAATTTAGAGTAAAAACAATTGTAAATGACAAAAATAAAGCACGTAATATTAAAAAATATATCAAGATGAAAAATCAAAATTATAAAAGGCACAAGATGAAAAAGAGCAATTGAAAAAGGAAATTATTGCAAAGGCAATGTCACAAAAAGAGTAAGAACATAAGTTACAAAAACAAGTTCAATGTAAGTAACAAAACATAAAAACAAGTTCAACCTAAGAAATAAAGCATATTTAAGAAAGAATTTGTTAGTTATCCAAGTAGCACCCAATAGAGGTAAGATTTATTTAAGTCTGACCCATACCTGAACTAACATGGGAATGGTCTAAGGCTATGGGAAGCCTATAACTAGACCAAACCTCAAGGATTTTTTATGAGGCTAGCTCCTTAGATTTTATAATTTGGACCTTTATTTATAAAATCTAAAACTGGTTGGGGTGAAAAGAGTTAAGAGATTTGCATAAAGTAAAACCTATTCTAATATGTGGTGATGAACCAAGAATTTGTCAGATCCACTCTTGAACTCAGATTATTTATCACACTAATGGACTATGAAAGAAGCTAATGCAATGCTTACTATAGTTTCTATGCAACAATGTTTCATATAGAGGTTAGTTTGAAACACTCATACTAGGGAGCAATGAAAATAAGGTTTGGTTAAAGACACTTAAATTTGGATGTCTATTATATTCTTGAGAGATCAATGCTAAGACACATTATATGACCTACAAAGAAAGTTATTAATACTTAGGTTGAGCTTGGACATGCAAGAGGAAGATAACATTCACATTTGCATATTAAACAAACACTAAATACAAATTAGTAAATGACTGTAAAATACTCTATTCACTACTACAAGAGGTATCAAATATAATTCTAATAAAGTCTAGTCATACCAGCCTGAGGGATCCAAAATAATATCTTGAAGGCTATATTTATAGAAGGAAAGCAAGAGAGAGGGATTTTTGGCACTCAAAAGGGAATCAAACAAGCTCAAATCCATTTCAAAATTTGTTACAATTTCCTCTATAAATTAATCTCATTTTAGCTTCCTGATTGATCTAAGTCACCCTAATCCATTACATCATTACATTATTCTCTCAGTGATGCTCCATGGTGGTTGTAACAGTGGGATCAAGTTATTTTACTTTGTCTTGATGTGAAATTGCTCATGATTGGTTTGTTGATGCATGCCAAAGTGGAGAGAGGAGTCACTTTCATGCAATTGGCTTTGGCGACTAAGCCATTGAAGTCTATGTGTTTGCCTTCATTTTCCATGCCATCTACCACTCGTTACTCATTATGAGGACCAGATCTTCATACCTTGAAACTGATAGAGTTGTATGATCTATACTTTGAGTGATAGTTTGTTGAGTCATGATGAGAATCCCCTACCATATCTCATTTATCTTCTCCTATGAAGTCTTAATGACATCATTTGATCCTAAAATATCCACTCCTAGCCTAATCTAGATCATGACCAAGCTTAGTTCCATTCATACTTGCTTACCTTGGTCAAAAATTGAGCCTTTGACCTCCATCTAAGCCATTTGGTCTCACCTTCATTTAATTTGCCATAAAAAACTAACTCAGATCATTGAACCCTTGACTCATCTTGCTTTATTGATCTACTTGATGTGAACAAATGCAATCTATAGATCTTTTTCCAAGATTCATGTGTTTGTACCACTTGTCGATCATGCCTTTACACTCAAGGTTCACTGACTCTTTGACTTAATTGCATGACATTGATCTTGAATCCATGATTAAATGCGAGTCATTGATCTATCTGGGCCCATTAACCTATCAATCACTGTTTGTTGTTGGATCTTTTATAAGATCGAATGCGAATCATTGATTTAGCTCAGACCCATCCCTTTGTTAGTGAACACGTACTATTGGATCCCATCTTGATTAACTTCTATCATTATATCTTGTCTAACCTATAGATCTTTAAGGGATTTAACCTGAGGACCTTTTGACTTGTTTGAATCCAACACGGATCATTGGATCTCATGTGTTAGTATGTGGGCTCACATGGATCGTCAAATCTTAACCAAATTTAAACTTTTTAAGGACCATTTAAACCCAAATGGTTACTTTTGATGGTCTAAATTTGACATTTACATGAATGTCTTATTGACTTCATGTGTGTTTCTGAATCTTTGCTTGGATTGAATGTAGACCGTCGATCTTGAACCCATTTGAATACAAACGGATATTGTTGTGGCTTGAACTTTAACATTTATGCAAATGTATTTTAACATCTGTGTGACCATCATTACACATTTTAAAACCAATAGGCATCTTTTGTGCTTGAATTTGACACTTGCGGGGCCTTCCTAGACTTTTTGAATTCAAATGGCTATTTCCTATAGTCTAAAATTGATGTTTGTGCAACTGTCTAGCTAACAAATTTTATGGGATATTTCCTTTAGACCTTTTGTTGGAAATTTTGTGGGCTTTGTGTCTCAGCCACTTTATTTGAAGGAATTTATTGGTGGCTCTTTTGCATCAAACAAAATGTCCAGGTAAATTGTCTAAATTGTCATGGGATAATTACCTAAAAGAATTAAGTTTGCCTTATCTTTACCATGGATAATTTCTTGTGAACAAAATGTTTGATAGAATTCATGTCTTTGGGATCTCTGTCTCGGATAAAATATCTGAAATAAATCATAATTAGTCTTTTGCCTCAAAACAAAAACTCCAAAATAATTCTTGCCTTCGATAAAATTGTCTTGAATAATTTTCTCAAAAGAATTTGTGCCTTTGTACCTTTTGACTGAACCTTTATCTTTGGGCTTTTTGCTTGCTTGAAAAATGACCCTTCAAAAAAATGTCTAGGACACTTTGTCTAAAAAGTGACCCTTTGGAAATTTTGCATTTGCCCCTTTCCTAAAAGAAATGACCCTTTGTGGGAATTGTATAAGACACTTTCCCAAGAAACATACCCTTTAGGATTTTTGTTTCGGAAGTATTTTTGCTGCCCTTGTGTTTCAGATAATTTTTCCAAAAGAAACCTGCCTTCAAAACTTTTGCCAAACATTTTCTCTAAAATAATTATGCCTTTGGGAAAATTATGTAGATAATTTTCCTAAAAGAAATCTGACACTTAGCTTGAAAAATACCCTTCAAGATTTTTGTAAAGGACACTTTCCCAAGAAACTAACCCTTCAAGAAAAGTGTTTTGAACCAATATCTCTAAAAGATGCCCTTTAGAACTTGTGTCTAGGACTTTTCTTGAAGAAAAGACCCTTCGAGATTTTTGTTTTGGCCAAAATGTCAAAAACAATTTCCAATACTTAGCCAAAAAATCCAAAATAAATATCCTAAAAGAATTCCAACACTTAGCCAAATAAAGTGGAACAATTTCTCTGAGGGAATTATGCCTTGTACTTTTATTGCAATCTTTATGTGGAATAATTTCTCTGAGAGAACTCTGAATGTTATAACACTTGGCCAAAACTTGAAATATTTGGCTAAGTGTAAACTTAGGTTTTTTTTGGACATGTTCCTGTAACTGTTCAACATCATTAAAACCTGTTTGGATCCCTCCACTTGCAATGTTGATCCTGCTTCTAAGCCACCTAATCCACTCAATAATTGGGACCCTTCTCATCTGTTTAAACCATGTAGAAGCTTGGTATGTGGGCCAAAATGGCCAATAAATTATAATCCAATAAGTTTAAAATAAAATTTTGCCTAAAAAAGCCAATGTTACGAGTGTGATTTTAAAGGAATCAAATAAAAAATGCTCATCATTTCTAGAGCCTTTGATTCTTAAACCACTCATAGATGGCAATCAATGTACCAATGTCATGATCAATAAAACTTTTGAAATGAATGTTTGTACCATGAAACTCCTACAATTTATTGTATATTGTAATGAAAATTTGAATAAGACTATTGTATCTAAATAATTTATTGGGTCCATTGAGTTACCTCTCAGAGTTGTTCTGAGGAAATGTTCAATGGTATATCACATGTCTTATCTTGGCCCAATATAATGTTGAATTAGGAAGGGCATGGATGAAATCAATGGGGTGAATAATGGGTAAAGATCATAACCATGTCACATTTCAACATGAATGTGAAATGATTGTAGTTTCAAGAGAAGATGAAACCTATTTAGACTAAAATCATAAAAAAAATACATATCTTCAGCTAGTATGCAAACAAATACAACTAATGGATTGACAATAAAGGCAAATGACATAGTACCTATTGTAAAAGAGAAATCAAAAAGGTCAATAACATAGGATGGGGTAGTTGGTTTTACATATCCAAGTAAAAAATAAGATAAAAATGGCATATCACAATCTCAAGAATAATCTCAAATGGTGGTACTCTCCTATGATGAAAATATTGATTATATAGAATATGATTGGAATGATAAGAATAATCTGCAGGATGAATATGACAATATTAGTGAAGATTACAACACATATGACACAAGACCTATACAAATGCATCCCCTTAATGATATCCTTACCCTATGGGATAATTATTCCTTATACATAACTTCTTTGCTTATCATGATATATATGCAAAAATACAAAAAAAGTAAAATATTCTAGAAAAAATAAAAATCTAGACTTATCCATGTTTATGTTTAGTTCACATAGATCAGCTAATTTACACACAATATTCAATACTTATTTTTATCTAGTTTTCATATCATATATGTTTCATGAGTGAACTTGAGTTATTTTAAGCATACAAGATGCCATTCTTAGATCGGATTGCAAGTTATTTAACTGTCTCAGACTCAAAAACTACATTGAGACAATAGCACCCTATTCAGAGAGGAGTGCACCACAATGTTATCCCATTTCCACACTCTTGTCCTAATGAGAAAAGTTTACCATTTCTTAGATCCAAAATATACACATGCTTCTTAAAACTTATCTATACATGAGCAATCTCATTGGTGGCATCTCATTTATAGGTTTTATCCTTCTTTGGCTATTTATTATTGTTCATACCTTAGCTCTTTGTATAACATAACATGTATTGATATTGATCACTTACTAACACATTTATATCTTATTGGTTATCTAATTTATTTAATATACTCATGTTACCAATTACTTATGTTGATCAACTCCATGTATCCAGGCATACTTTTCATGTTTGCTTCTCTGTTTCATGTCTTGTGTGTATTCTCTATCTAGCTTGTAGACATTTGAACATGCCCTTGTGTGTGGATATAATCCTTCATTATATGTTTATATGTGTGTGAGTGACATTTGAACATGTACCTTATGTGTGTCTCCTTAGTTTTTTTATAGCATGTTTTGTGTGCTTTGAGTGTACTCTTTGCTTGTGTGCAGCATGGCCATGACACTTGTTTACTCAATTTTTGATGCCAAGATAGACCTAGTGAATGTTCTTGTCCCTTCGATGCCATGATGGATATCATGAATACCTCCCTAAGTTTTTCTATTTAACTTTAATTTCTCAGTTTTGATCACATATATGCGTGTCTAATTGCTAACATCTATATTGACATTATCACTGTGTATGTTTATTTCTCATGCATCTCACATCAATATTATTCTCATTTTATCTATATGATGACGCCATGTTCATCCATGTTATCACTAATACTCATATTTTTGTCATAACATATTTCGAATAACTTTTTATTTTGAGTTAATGTATTTCACAACCTCAATAATTTACCTCAAAAGAGGTGGCATACATAGTGGATTGTCTTAGAAACTAAGCCCCTACAGTATAGTGCATAGGCAGAGTTTTGAAGACATCACATATTGGATCACAAAACGTATCCAAATATCACTTAGAGAGATGATTTATACATAATCACTCTATTTAGATAGGATCACACCATATTGTTTTCCACATAGGGCATTGTTGTCCCAGTACCTAGAAAATAGTCACTTTCAAAATTTCTCAGTCTCAGGCAATACATAGTAATTTACAACAGGTTTTATAGTAAGTTTCTATAAAACACTAAAGTTTATCTTAGATTTGCTAAATTTTGGGGCATCACGTGCAACATGTGTTCCAATTTTGCACATAGGTTTTGATTATAATATCAATTTTAATTACTTGGTCTCAGAATCCATATACATCTAGATATTAGATTGGAAGCATGAGCATGGTGTATGAATCCTTCCTTACTTAGATTTTCATCAATTTCATAAATAGAATGGAAATGTTTATCATTATTTACATTGTAAACACTAAACCTAGATTATAATAACTTTTTACAATAATTTATAGTATATTTGTGTCATTTTTACACCAGAAATGAGCCTTATTCCATCTGTAATGGTTGGTTCAACTTTTGGTACTAATTTTTTCACAAGAACAATCTATTAGAATTCATACAGGGACTCCAAACTACTTCTCTATTATGGTAATGCAATTATGGAATAAAGCACACCTTGATTTCTTAAGCATACTCTCTTAATCAATGAGGATCAAGACATGCATAGTCCAATCCAATATTTTTAATGCATATAAAATTTCCAAGGGTCCAACCCTCTACAGTCGCTAGTTTTGCATTAAAAAACATAATAGATTGTGTACCCCATTAGATGTATTCATTTATTTATTTTATATATATATATAAGTTTATTGTATTTATTTCTTTATTTTCATTTTAAGTAAGACTATTTTTATACATGTTTCATTGCAACTTAGTATGAAATAGAGTTTAGTGTCATTGCTTGCATTCAGGACTGCACTTCATAAGTAAGTTCAAGTATGCACTTTTCATTTTACTCTAGTAATTTTAATTTGATGCATTAATATAATAAAAGGGGGAAAATTTTAGATAAATAAGTTAACATTTAATCTAAAATAGTGCACTTATGACCACTCTTTTGACAACCTAGCTCATGCATCATCCTAGGGCCTTTTGACCAATTTCCGTCACTTTCTACATGATGGCCCATTATTCTGAGCAACCCAAATGACTTTAGAATTTAATTATTTATGACAATCATTTTATGCTAAAACTCAAATTGGCCATGGTACCCATAGCAGTTGTTTGTTCCCCTCGAACAACACTGCCATAATTAGATAACAATAGACCACTCTCTTGTCTAAATCTATCATTTTTGTCTTCCTTCCAAATAATGCTAATTTAAAAAATTCAAATTTATGTAAGGGTCAGAACAAAAGTTTATTAAGCCCCATAGAAGAGTAATTCAAAAAATATAACTATAAAATCACATTTCAAACCATTTTGCACACAAGAGGTTGCCACACTGAAAATCACCAAAATTCTAATTTCACATTGAGAGCAAATTTCCTATTTCTCCCAATTATGATTATAGAATACCCTAACAGCATTAAGTTAAATTTTAAATACACTTCCAAAGAAATAATTAATGGTTTAATAAATTGATCACACCAGAATTATGCCAGCATCTAGCATTTTGTACTAGTCTTTCACACACACCATCATAGCATGAAAAAACTAAATGGAGTTTGATCTCTCTTCAAATTATTAGTATGTAGGCATCACTCAACATAGGGGGTGCTGATATTAAGTAAAAATTCAACCACTAACCCATTTTTATTACATGATATCATTCATCTTCATATGTCATTGAACTAGTGTTTCAAGTGAAGAAAAATTTACACAATGGTCTTCGCATCAGGTCAAAAGTTCTCAGATAGTCTATAAAACACATAGTCAAAGGTGAAGCTAACCCATAAATCTCAAATATCTATTATCTACTAGATACCAACACTCCCTAGGGACAAAAACACATTAATCTATTGTCTAAGTGCATCACCTGTCCATAAGCCTTAACAACTCTTGTTTTGGGTTTGCACTCAGTCACCCTATCAAGATCAGTTCTAAAAACAATATGCATCTTAGTTTTCTAGCTAAGTTTGTATTCTATTTTTTAATTTCCATATTTATTATATTTATATATTTAATAAGTTCCAAATCATCATGTCATTTATTACATATTTTTATCAATCTGATTTTGCACAATTATCACATTTATGTAACTAATTCCCTAGTTTTCCAAAATTTGATAAAAACAAGTACTAGAACATATGAGAGATTTAATCAGTCAACAAGGAATGGTCAAGGTTATCCACCCCGTATTTTAATTCCCCTCTTTTCCAAGTGAATCGGGTGTTGAAAGTGGAGTTATGGTTTCAAGGCAAATGAAGATAAAATCAGATATGTGCACAAAACCAAATTCAAAAAATTAACTCATAAATCATCTATACATGTAGGCATAGTGATTTGTAGAAAAACAAATCATAAATTCACACTTAGATAGTACCAATAGACAATTAACATTACTAGGTGCCACAACTATCTAGGTTTTTTCTAGTAGCATCCACTTAGATTCTGACATTTTATTGCTTGAGCTGAGAAATCATAATATTATTACATAATATTTCAAATGATTGTACATAGGTAATGAACATTACATAATATAATATTAGCCAATTGACTCTCTCTCTTAGTCATTTATAAAAATAGTGATTGCAATCAATCTCTAATGTTATATTCAAATTTTTATGGTGAATGTTATATCTTGTACAATCTGAATTTCAATAACTTAATACTTGTTTAGATTACCTAAATTGAAAATAAGTTAAACATTATAGTGAACCTGATCTTTGTCTTGAGTACAAAAATTCTAGGTTTCTCCTTTAGGGTTTTTATCTCTTTCTTAGGGTTTTAAATTTGTTTTTTGATATCCCCTTCAATAAGAATTAATCTATGCATTTTTCCTATATTTTTTGGTGTTTTTGTGAACTTATTTTATGCCACCTAAGAAGGTTAGCTATCTTGTACCTATAAGATAAAGTGCTAGGTTAAGTAGTATTTCAATTGATTAGAATCAGATTCAATAACTTAATTTGTATGGTGAATTTTGTATTTCAATTGATTATAATCATATTCAAATTTATATGGTGAATGTTATATCTTGTACAATCTGAATTTCAATAACTTAATACTTGTTTAGATTACCTAAATTGAAAATAAGTTAAACATTATAGTGAACTTGATCTTTGTCTTGAGTACAAAAATTATTGGTTGCTCCTTTAGGGGTTTTCTCTCTTTCTTAGTGTTTAAAGTTTGTTTTTTATTTCCCCTTCAATAGACAATAATCTATGCATTTTTTCCTATATTTTTTGATGTTTTTGTGAACATATGTTATGCCACCTAAGAAGGTTAGCTCTCTTGTACCTATAAGACAAAGTTCTAGGTTAAATATTATTTTAATAGATTATAATTATATTATGCTAACCAAACCACATGTTTATATGCAATCCAAAATGGATAAAATTAATTAAATACAAGTTCCTTTGTTTATTGATGCAAATAATGAATGTTTATATGTCAACAAACATGTTATTAATGATGACATGCTTGAACTTGAAAATGCCTATAAATATGATAATGACCATAATAATGAAAATCATGATAGAATACACCCTAATGAGCCTAATTGTGTAGATGTCGCATAAGTTACAACACTTTCTAATTTTTGAAGTCAAATTTGTATGTGACCTAATGATTTAGATAAGGTCCTAAATATAAGTCTATAGGATAAGAATGTAAAGCTTGATAAGGATGGCACATCTAAGGAACAACATGAACTCTTCAATGATATTGATTTAAATTTAGAGGCACCAATACCATAATAGATGTTCAAACCACTATTCCTTCTACCACTATGCATGTCTAAACTTATGGTTGCACAAGTGGTGCCCAATTATAGTGTGGGGGAACACAATGTTTTCCTTAGCTTTATATGGCTATCCCTACACAACATAATTTGTGCCTCCTAAGCTTGATACTTGTGGGACATCATCTATTTTTACTCAATATTATATACCTACTGATCAAGCTATTATGCAAATTATTCTTGATCTTCAAGCTAAATATTCTTAAATCGGAACAATTTATTTTGAGTAGGCCATTCAAATGATTATCAAGAATTATTACACAACCCATTGGCCCCATATATTTCAGCTTATCCATTAAATATAGGGTGTTTTTCACTAATATTACATTATATGATGGTAAATATGATCCAAAACAATATCTTAGATCATTTCAAGTAATAAATTTAGACTATGCATCTAATGATAATTTGTTAACCAAACTATTTCCAAGGAGCCTAAAGGACTATGCCTTGCAATTTTTCTATGACCTTCCATTCCAATAAATGTGCCTTCAATCCTTTGGATGATTAATTCTTAGTGCACATAGATATATCAATATCAATGAGAAAGTATTTATGCTCAAATTGTAAAAATTAAACAAGGACCCAATGAACCCATCAATGACCATATGCTTCATTACAAGACTGTTATCTCTAAAATGACAAATCATATGGTTGATAAAGTGTTAAATATATATTCAAGTAAATGTTGATCACCCCTATAAATGAGTCAATTATTTTTAAACTATTTTAATATTTTAAGGACATGCATCATATGGTCAAATATCATGAATTCAAACTCCTTGTTATGAATAAGCTAAAGTGTGGGTATAATCCTCTATCGTCTTCTAATCTTAAATTTACAAGAATACTATCTTTTGATTCTAAAGGAAATGATACCAAGAATGAGGCTAAAGTGATAGTTAATGTAGTTTCCAAACATACTAATAGATTGGTCCTTTTGGATCCTCAAATAACATAATTTATATGTTTATCAAAACCTCCTCATAAGGTATTACATAAGTTACTTGAGTGCAATCTCATAATTATCCCTCCACATGACGTTGATGTAACTAAGGTACAATATAAAGGATTCAATGTTAATGCATATTGTGATTGGAATAGATGCATAGGCTACTCTATGAATATATGCTTTGGTTTGAGACACAAGATACAAGTTCTAATTGAGATTATTTTTTTTGAGTTCAATGATATTAATACACTTACAAATGAGTTGGTTGTACAATTTAATGCTAAGTTGAATATATTCTTTGATCTTTTTCCAAATAATGCAGAAAAAGAGACCAAGACTAACATTTAATTTCATATGACTTATAAAAACACTTCTTGTGCTTTTAAAGTTGAGGAGGGGCATCCTATATATGATTTTATTAGTGCACTTAAGGATACATAAGTAAAAATACCTACAATCACGTTTGATGAGAAAGATCTTATTGATGATGATTATACTAATGCACCATTATTTGTATGCATTTTTATTGATTCACAACCTATACATAGTGCTCTGGTCAATGATGGGTCAAGTGAAAATATTCACTATGACACTACTCACTAGTCTTGGGTACACACAAAGATTTATTTAGTATGGCTACTACAATGAATGGATTTGATGGAAAGAGACAAAAACCTCTTGGGCTCATTATGTTTCACTTATGGTATGACTTGTAACTATTATTATTTGGTTCTTGGTTCCACCTCATATTGAAGTCTTTAAAATGCTACTATGCTAACCATGTATCATAATATATGTATAGTGTCATCCTTATAATGTCAATGTATATCTATAATAATTGAGTGGTTAAAGTTCCAGGTGTTTCGTATGAGTACCCAATTCATCTTGAGACATTTTATTTACCACCTTCACTAAAACTTGTTATATAACTTGTATTGGTTCATCCTACAAAGTAAAATTTGAGATATAAAATTTATCTCCTTCGAAGGCTAGTGGTTCAACATCCTTTACATCATATGTCTATTTTGGTTCAACAAATATTACTAAAACCATCATGTCCTAAGCTAGTTCTATAGGTTCCTTTGTGTGTTCCACAATGAACACAAACATGTTATCCAAGCTAAAAATAAATTCATAAGTTATTATGGATACTATATTTACATAAATTATACATGATTAGCTTACATATGATAATGATGGCATATATATCGTAGTACATGATCACTTCTCTGATCTATATACTAACACACTATTCTTGAATCACAACATGTGACATTCACACCGATCAATACATGAAATACATATGAGAATCCCATTATGGAATCATTAGTTAATATGAACAAAATTCAATTTTAAAAAAATTATATAATCTAAATATTAAAAAAATCAGTACTTGTGCATGACATGTTATTCTATTTATATGATTAATTAATGTTATTTATCATATGTATGGTAGATTAAATATCTATTTTATATGCATGATTTTAATGGTATACATGAGTGGGATACAGGACATGCAGGTTATATATGATACATGGATTTGTAGATGTGGTACATTCCTTACACTTAGGGGCTATCTTTCCACATTGGGAGCATGCCTACATAGAGGGTATCTTGGTACATCTTATTAAATTATATATTTTTATTACATTACATTGATAATATTGATTATACATGGATTTATCTTATGTATACTCTCTAGGGTGATATTCTCTATGGATATGTATACTTCTATATGCACTAGATAATGGCATTGATGGATTATGTGGACTATCATTTATTATTTCTATGCATGTTTGATGCTGATTGAGTGTATAATATTGTGTGATCATCGATTTTGATTATTGTTACATTATGTGACATTTTTTAATAATAAATATATGATAGGTTGTGTTTTTATATGAGTGCATTGATTTTTTTTTATAACTTCATTTGATAGTTTTTCCAAGAATACTTTATTACATACCATGGCCATATCATTTTTTGGGGTTAGATTTGAGTCAAATTTGAGTCATGTATTGAGTGTTTGTGTGCATCATGATCATGAAATTACATGCCTATTTATTTTGTTACATTTATGGTTGGTATTGAGCTTGGTGTTGTGAATCATTAGTACATGATTTATTTTATTGATGTGCCATACCATGATGTCTATCATTCATCATTCTACGTGTATTATTTTGTGATGTTTGTACTATGTGCATGATTAAATTGATACATCTAATTGACATGACATTTATATTCCCATTCTCCTAGATTGACATGTTTCATATGTGCTTGAATGATCAGATTGAATATCCTATAGTATGACATATATTATCATGTTTACATGCTTTACATAATTTAATATCTATACATGTAACACATCATGCACATAAATCTTATCTTTTGAGATGAGTGATTTGAAGCCTTCATCCATCACACCTAAAAATTAGGAATACAAGTAGGTATTTTCATCAAGATATTCAAGTCCTTAAAAGATAGATAAATTCAGTTTTTAGAATGAATTTATGTGATTCATATTGGGAACAATGATATTAGGTAGATCATGGAATATGCAAGGCATATGTGGGGAATTTAACATGATTATGAGGGAATAGTTGGTAGATTCTATAACATATTATAGATAGGTATATTATATGGGTTAAATTGAGAACATGATTACTATAGATTGATCAAATTGGGATAGATTTGACATGTAAATTATGGCATTATATATCACTTAGAGGTATAAAAAATCATATTTAAGGGCAAATTAATGGTGTTCATATGCATACACTTTCTATATCTATAGGTTAATGATCTATGGTATTACCTAAACACTTTGGGTCTAATTTCCATTTGTATATCAATTTGGTTTAGATTTTCAATTTTACATACGAACCTATTTCATGGCTCAATATTTACCATATAAATTTATTTCAATGATTCCATAAAACTTATTATCACGGTATTTTTTAGTAGTGTAGTTGAGGTTCAATATCACTCAACTTATATCACTTCTCCATTATCCAATGAGGGCTGAAGAATTTATACTTATCAAGCCATGGTATTATAATAGTGGCATATCTTTTTGGGGAATATTCACCCCATAAAATTCTCCATTGAGTCTAACTTGAAGGTAATCTTGGTATTCATATAGCCACATGAGCATTTATTTATTTACCTTTCAATGTTAAAGTAGTTAAATGACCTATTTTACTTCATATTTTTTTTTATCATGGGTGGTCATTGATCTTATACATATTTCCTTGATAGGTTTTTCATGGAGTAAGTTTTATATTTATGATATACATAATAACACTAATTATGGTTACATCAAAAATACCAAATTTATTTATTTTATCTTTTTGGAATCTAACATTTTCAATGCAATAGATTAATAGGATACAATTTTTAGACACATAAATTTGGTATTAAACACTTAGTAAACATCAATTTTGGACATATATTTGACATACATGATTTGTGCATTCACATTTTATTTTTGTATACATAATTCCCTATCCATTTTCCTATTTATTGACTTTAACAACCCATTTTTCTATTATGCATGTTTAAGATCTCCCTAGTATACAATATAATGCTTTAAAAGCCTAAGCAGATTATCACCATATTCCATATCCTTGAGTTTTTCTCTCTAGACACCACTGACAACAATTAAATGCTAGTGGTTACTCCAAGCATTTGCCTATTCTGATAGAATCCAAGAGTGCTTAATATCTATTTTCAAATTTAAACATCTCTAATGGGTCACCTTTGCATATTTCACATGTTGGTTTTGGATGTAAATACCAAATATTCATCTATAAATACAAATCAAGCCTACTATTATACCTATCTTGCACTATCAATCACTACTTGGGAATTACATTCATAGATCAATTTACACATATTTGAGTCATTATTTAAATAGTATACACATTTGAAAAACCCTCAAAGGAGTAACCCAAAATCCAAGTGTGAACACTAACCCAAGTTCAAATTTTCATGTTTCCAAGTGTCAAAATCTAGAGAGTTGCATTGCATTTTAGTGAAACACGATTCCAACACACATACATAGGTGGGAGAAATACATGCAGTTTGAGCCATATTTGAGTATTATAATGTAGTAAATGCTTAATCACTTAGTGATGGGTGTTTGAGGTTGTCAACCCCATATTTACACCCCTCTTTTCCAAGTGAATTAGGTGTTGAAAGTGGATTTATGGTTTTAAGGCAATCATTATCTATAGTTACATTTAGATCCATATTTCAAATGTTATATCTTATGTAATTTCAATATCAATAGTTTTATACTTGTTTAGATCACCTAAAACTAAAATAAGTTAAAATACATACCCATAGTGGGTGACATAATATGATGGAGGAGGGATTAATATTATCACCATATACAAATATCCTAGGGTTTAAGTAGAAGGTGTTAGACATGTTTAGCATTGAGGTGGAACCTATTATTTAGTTTCGAGAGGGGTTGATGTAGAGAATCATTCCCATACTCTAGCTAATCTCTCTATGATACCTGCATATAAATATGCTTGCATTGAATCTTCACTATCTCTTTTATTGTGTCAAATTCTCACTTGGAGTTTAAAGTCATTTTTATTTCTTGATATCAAGCATAAAAAATCTTGAATATTTCAACAAAGTCTTTAGAACCTCTAAATATTCCATACTTATCTATTAACTTGCTTCTATTCACTTATTTATGCAATCTTCCTCATTGGCCTTTGCTAGGCTTCAAGCTTCACTCTACAAAAACCTCTTTTTGGTTGGTTTGGGTCTTTTATACACACTCTCTATCATAGATAGCCTCCTTATGACTTATCAAACTTGTTTTAACACAACCCATTCCCATTTACAATCTCAAGAATCCACTTTTCCTCTCAAGCCCACAACCTCAACCTGTACCTATGAAATTGACCCCTATAACAATCAAAAATCTTGTTATATACATGAAACTACCCTCTTGTAACCACTTTTGGCAACTACTTCAAAGGGGCTTTTACATTCAACATTTCTTAATTTTTAACACCTTTCCAAGGTTAAGTACGTAAATAACCTTGTTATCACCAACATTGACTCACTTAATAATCTACACAAAATTTCACTAGCATGACATTCCTCAATGACCTCATAAAAGACTCCTAACATGCTGGAACATATTCAAATTTTCAAATGCCCATTTTGGTAGGAAAAGCCAAAAGGGTTACCTAAACACACTAAGAGACTAGTTATTGACTCGCATGCCTTCTAAGACATGCTATAAGACTCAAGACACCTATTCATGACTAATTTGACATCATTTCTTGATGCCCCTACATCATACTCCCTGGGGAGAATGAATTTGAGATCTAATGGATTGTTAAATGTTTCTTCCATGTCTTCCAATTCATCTCCCTTGGATCATCCTATGCTACTCCTGCTCCTTCATGCTTTAGCTACTCACTTTTTATTTCATGTCTTCCTCGATCAAACATTATTTTTCTTATCTCATGCCCTTTCTTTTTTGCATCATTAACTTTCACTTCATATGCACTCACTCCTTGCTCTTTATCTCTATATCCTCTCAAAAAAGTCTCTTTCACCTTGCTCCATCCATTATCCAAGCTTTCTCCTTGGATCCAATCCTTTGAGAATTCACTTTGATATCTTTTCTTGAGTGTATTTATCTCTTTGTCTCTTCTCAAGCCTCTTTTGGTTGTCAATCTTCTTTGACCAATTTTCAATCACTTTGCAATTCTAATTAGCAACTTTTCAAGCAAGCTATCATCATAATTTCAATGAACTCGATCAAATATACAAACTAAGAATCAAAATAAATATGTACCTTCATATGTAAACCTTCTCCACAAAATATTTCTTGCTTTGATACCAATGATGCAGATCATCATTCCCATACTCTGTGTAATCTCTCTCTAATACCTACACATAAAAATGCTTGCATTAAATCTTCACTATCTTTTTTGTTATGTCAAACCCTCACTTAGAGTTCAAAGTCATTTTTCTTTCTTGATCTCAGGTACAAACATCTTGAATTCTTCAACAAAATATTTAGAACCTCTAAAGATTCCCTACTTATCTATTCACTTTCTTCTATTCACTTATTTATGCAATCTTCCTCATTGGCCTTTGCTAGGTTTCAAGCTTCACTCTACAAAAACCTCTTCTTGTCTGGTTTAGGTCTTTTATACACACACTCTATCATAGATATCCTCCTTACAACTTCTCAAACTTGTCTTGACACAACCCATTCCCATTTAAAATCTCAAGAATCCACTTTTCCTCTCAAACCCACAACCTCAACCTTCACCTATAAAACTGACCCCTATAACAATCCAAAATCTTGTTATATACATGAAACTACCTTCTTGTAACCACTTTTGACAACTAATTCAACGGGGATTTTACATTCAACATTTCTTGATTTTTTCCACCTTTCCAAGTTTAAGTACGTAAATCACCTTCTTATCACCAACATTGACTCACTTAAGACCCTACACAAACTTTAACTAGCATGACATTCCTTAATGACCTCACAAAAGACTCCTAACATCCTACAACATATTCAAATTTTCAAATGCCCATTTAGGTGGGAAAAGCCAAAAGGGTTGCCTAGACACACTAAGAGACTAGTTTATTGACTCTCATGACTTCTAAGACATGTTATAATACTCAAGACACCTACTCATGACTAATTTGACATCATTAATTGATGCTTCTACATCAGGGGTTGACCCTAGCATTTATAAAGTGGGTAGGCATTATTTTATATGTTTTCAATGATAATTAAGGGCACAAACCATCTAGGTTCAAGTTTGTCCCTTTTTTGGTCTTTTTAAAAATCATGTACCTTGTCTAGTGAAATTTTTGAATGATTGACGTTGTCATCTCTAATATATATTATTATGGGCTCAAGAATGTCAATTCTTTATTGTTCTAACTCAACACGGTAAAAAATATACTCCTCATAAGAATGAGTCTCAAAGGTTTTGACCTGAAAAGAAGGGATCATAACTTCATGAGGGAGGATAGCCTCAAAACCATACATAAGATAATATTGGGTTACCTTTTTGGTAAACACTAGTTTGATATGCCCACAAAATTGGGAACAATTATAAAATGCAATCACATCAGGACTCCACAATAGTAAGGAGAAGGATCATATTTAAAGTTTTATTATAATATTCATCTTAACCACACTGTTGGAGATAGTAAATAGATGGAAAACAAAGTTCAATGTAATATTTTGTGTTGACTCACATATTTTTGGGTTTGGAAAATGAGTCAACATCATCCATAATGATAGTTTGTTTATAAAATTTCAAGAAACTAGATAACCAATCATCTGTTAAGGGGCATGGATTTAACCCATTTGGTGAAGTAATCAGTAGATATGATTATTTAGCCATGTACATTTGAATTTAAAGGTTTGAATTCACCAAAAAATCCAAGCAAATCATTAAAATATACCAAATAGATTTAGAAAATAAGATGGTGATGAGGAGGAAGGTGATCTTTGGAAAATGTCTGTGTACATTTCTCTATGAATTTGACTATTTGAAGATATTAGTAGCATTGAGATGGCTGAAATATATTTCAAGGAAAACCTCCATATGAAAAAATTCCTTGAGAAAGGCATGCACTTCTTTGACTAATATTTTATCACTCTTAGTATCAATAGGAGTTGTGACCCATTCTGGAAGGGATAGATCCTTGAAGATGTTATAAAATAGAGGAGGCCTAAGGGATTTGATAGGGTTAATATGATCAAAATTTTATGTGATAAAATCATCATCATACTCCTTAGAGTGGCAAGAATATGCAAGGCTTTCTAATGCCTTGTGGTAGTCAATAGGATAAAAAATGTATATCCTTGATAAGGTAAGTGTTGGCAAGTGTTTGTTGGGTAGAGATGGTAAGGGTCTCATCTTTATTTGTGTGTCTCATTGAGGGTCAACCAAGGTTCAATATATACTTGCATAACAATCTCAACTTTATGATAAAATTTCACTGTAGAAAAATTGGTTGGAAAGAATGCTTTTATAGCATTTATTGTGGCCTACCAAGGTTTAGATTGTATGATAGATCAATGTTGAGAATAATAATTTCAACTAAGCAATAATATTATGCGTAAACTTGATGTGGAGATTGACATTACACCTGGGATCAACTGTGTTGTTACTAAAAATAATAGATTTATGGGGAGATTTTTACTTATTAGGACTGATAGGAAGAGCATCTAACACATGTAGTGTCATGATGTTCATGGCTTCTTCGTCACCTAAGATAAAAAATTTGATGTCACATCTATTGATAAAAGTATGTGTAGACACCTAAGTTTAGCATAAGCATTATCTTACAATGTCTTTTAGCCACCTTACTTATATGGGTCTTTAACTAAGAATTAATTACTTAGTGGTGCATGTATTTTATGTTTTCTCTTTTTGTTTTGGTTTTTATATGACTATGTGGTTCCATTTTCCATCCATGCCATTTAGGTCATGCTATAAAAATAAAGATATCTAACCACCTTTCATCACCTTGAGTTTAGTCTTACCCTAGGTTGGTTCTAACCTTTGCAGTCAAGATGGATTATAGATCTTGACCCATTTTGATAGATATTGACCCTTGATATTTTAATTATTTCTTTGGGCACATTTCATTTTTTAGTTTTCACATTATTCCTTTTGGTTTTCTTTTGGGTTTGTTTAGTGTGTCACTAGGTCTTTAATTTAAAATTCAAAGAGATTCATATATACACATAGTTGATAGGAGACATTTGGAAAAACATTTCAACATTACAAGAGCTATACAAAATTACATATTTCTTATATTAAATCATTATAGCTACATCTTAAGTATTGTGTTTTACCCAAATTTATATTAATTTGGTAATTAAACTTAATTAAGAAAAAATGATTAGAATATAATAAAGTATTGAAAATGGTATTTTGAAAAGCACAATTAAAGTAAATAACTAAATTCAACAAGGTAAAAATGATTGCAAATAATATAACTATGCAAATGAAATATGAACTTACTTATTTTCTTATGGTTTACTGTATTGACTAACAAAGAGAAAAAATAAGAAAACAATGATTGGATCTAAAAAAGTTGAGAAGTTATATCTAATACTATGCAAGGACAAGAATGACATGGAGGGAATTGATGGATTCCCACTGCTATCCCTATTGGGTGATCTTGTTTTTTTTTAATAAATCTAAAAATTAGGGCATGATCACTTGTGACAATTGGATTTAGGTTTGTTTTCACTTATTTGAACTTCAAAAGTGTGTGGAAGACCTACAAATAACTTTTTAAAGGTTGAAACCCTAATAAGGCTTACGATGATTGAAGACCTGCAAATAGAAAAATATGGATAATAACTAGGTTGAGCTAACCCCAATCATCCCAAAGATGATTGAACATTCCCTACGTATCCAATACTCCAAGGAGGTAAATCTATCCCACATACTTCTACCTAGAGTGATTTATGAAATTATGTTCCTTTGACTATATGAATGCATCTAGAACCAACTTGAATAGTTGATCATGTTTTAATTAGTGTTGAATAAAATAATCTTGTATCTTGGCTAAGGACTATTTAAAGTGCTTAAAATTTGAATCGGGAAGAAGAGAGAACATTTACTCAATGTGAAATAGTGTAAATAAGCCTTTATATTGTAATTTCAAAGTGAAATAATAAGTGACTTGAGTGTGCCTTTATAATAATTCAAAATGGGTAACCACACACTAGGAACCCTAAAAACATAAAAGACAAACTTTGGGGGAGGAGGGGGAGGGAGGGGTTAATAAAAAAAAGTGACCATTGGTGGGAAAAAGACAACAATTATTGTTCTTACTGGATGTTGTTGTCACCTAGGAATTAGTGTTAACCTTTGGATCTCGGTTTGTCCATACAAATGCTTAAGGTAATTATTTAAAAATAAAAATATTTATGTATGTGACAAATTATGGTTTGAAATATAAATAGATCTTCACATGTGCTTAGCGTAGACACTTCATTTTAACCACTTTCATGTCTAAAATGCAATCAGAATGACTTTTTGCAATCACATGCAAATTTGATCAAAAATTGTTATTTGATCCAATTTATCCATAAAACTATTGTTTTAATCTAATAACACAATGACACATCCCTGATTGGGGTAACAAATCATATCGCAACATTAATCTTATTTAACACATCTTGAATCCAACCAACCCTTTGTAAGTGTTATTACAGGATAATTAAATGAATATTTGATTGATAAAAGAACATTGCAATTGCACCATTCTTCTAATTTCCAATTAATCACCTTGATTAATTAGTCTAATAATAAATTCCATGAATTTAGAATTATCTATTTTCCATAAATCAAAGTGACTTTACTACCTTACAATGGTGACATCACATAGGCAAGTCAATGGAATGGAGTGAAGTGTGAGTAAGGTGGTCTCTTACATGGCCACTTATACACTCTCTTACACCTCTTATAAGATCCTCTTACACACTCATCTATGACACACTCCAAAAGGACCATCATTGTAGTTCTTTTCCAAATCTCTTTCACACTCTAAAAAATGTCTTAAATGGCATGTCTTACACACTCCATGTGTGAAATCATGAATTTGAGGATTCATTATCCACCCTGCATTTGGATATGAGATAGATGGTTCAAAATCATTTTAAAAGTTTATAAATACAAGGGCCTTTGGCCATTATAGATAAGCTCTCTTGAAGTAAACTTACTATGTAAAAATCATATTAGAGCTTCACATTTCTTCAACCATTCCCATGCCAATACAATCCAAAAATCAGTTGTAGACAAGGAGATATGTTTCCCACATGTGGAATCAAGCATTGATAAAGACTTCTAGCCTACAAGTCGAGTTCAAGCCTCTTCACATGCTAATTTACAAGCAAATCTCCAAAGAAGGTATAAATTTAGTGTTTTATCTTCTATTTTTTATTTTTTATTTGTTTTCCATAGCTCACCCTAGGGAACAAGCTTAGTATGTTAGTGCTTCGAGTTTGTTTTTTATTTTGGTCACTAACAAATGATCTAACCTATTTTGGATTCTTATTCTTACATAGTGGCACACCTGATGGGACCTGACACACCCCATAAGCTCTTCTAGACCATTTTCATTCTTATAATTACTAGAAATAACCTATTAACTAGTTTAATTCACTTATTTTTCTTCAAGGATTTGTTAATTTCCATCCTAGACCAAATAGTGAAATAATTATTGTGTAAGATCAAATTTAATAAATTTATCTCTGAAATCATTAGTGTTATAAGTGAAATCATCACTAGCAGTGGTGAATTCATTTTTATGGACTTTTTCTCTTTCTTTGCAGGGCCAAATAGTGAAATCAAAACATAAATCAGCAAAATCATCTCTAGCAATGGCAAAAATCATTTTTTCTAGTCTTTTTCTCTTTTTGTGCAGGGCTAAATCAAGAAATCAACATACATATCAATGAATTCATTCTAGAGAATGATGAAATAATTTTTTTATGTTTTTCCTTATTTTTATAGTTTCCAAAAATTAGAGAAATTGGCATACATATCAGTGAAATCATTCTGGAGAACAGTGAAATCATTTGTGTTCTACTTTACCCCATTTTTTATAGTTTCTGACAAATAGAGAAATTAACATACATATCATTGAAATCATTCTATAAAATAACCTATTTTTTGTAATTTCTATCAAACAAATAAATCAGCATACATATCAGTGAAATCATCTATCAGTTTAATGAAATCCTCTAATGAATCAGTAAAATTATCTAATGAATAGTGAATTCGTTATACACAAAACTACCCAACTTTTTGAGGTTCATTTGGGGTCATCTAGACTCCATTTTTTATCATTTATTTTTTAAAATCGTGTCTTTTCTCTTAAATTTTTAGAATATTCCATTAGTTTATCTGCACATTGCATATATTTTTTACAAAATAGAAAAAGTGAGTTTACTAATATATTTTATTACATGTTAGCACTCTAACCTATTTGTCATAGGTTTTGCTTGTCAAAGACCACATTTTCAACCCTCTAACTCTTTTGTCACATTACCATAGGCAAATAAATGGTGTTCAAAGTCAAAACAAAGAATTTTTACTTCACGAAACATTTATTTTCGGCTTAAAAATAATTCACATTTCATTTTGGGTTCCAAATACAACTTTTTATTTAATTGTTTCCCTTCTTGCTTTCAAACTTTTTGCTTCTTATTACTTGAGCGTCTTGTTAGAATCTTTGTGTGTATGTTCTCCCATTTTGGGTGACCAAAAAATACAAAGTTCCTATTTGTCCTTAACCTAAATATTTTCCTACTATTCTCTTCACTTACCTATTAAGGGGATCCTATGAATTATAATGATAATACCTTCCTTTTTCTTTTGACTGTACGGGGTGGAGTTTGTCACCTTCTCACAAATCCACACGGTGCAGTGACTAAGATTTCATCTCCCAACATTTGTACCAACCCCATTATCTGACATGATATATAAATTAAGGTTATGTCATTGGTATCTTATCTAACATTTCCCTTGGAGATTGATTTTTTTGGTATCATTTCACTAAAATGTTATAGGTGAAGTGGTCATGAATGGACAAGACCCTTTAGAAAATGTCCCATTAAATTTTAATGTCCAACTGATGGATTTTTATGTCCACATACTACAAGGATATTGGAACCATATATAAAGCTAAACAAAAATTTTAAGACCTTATTTTATCATGGAACATTCATTGATGTAGGGGTGAAAAAGTAACAGCCTCGAAAGATTACCTTACTCGTATAGACCTTTTGAGAGAAGGGTGAGATTAAAATACTACTGATAACTGTAACAATTTTTTAAATAATATTAAATTTTATAAATCTTCTCTAAAGGTGAGTATATCAAAGGATCAAATTAATGTGATACAAATCCATGTCAGTTATTATAATTGCCTTGTAATCCATGGGTGTTGATGCTTGATTGTTTTGTCAAAACCTTGTTTATACTTAAAACCAAATCTAACAAAAATAAACCAAGTCCAAATTCCAAACATATTCCAATACATAATCACATAATAAGGTGTTACTCTACCAAAATTATGAGTCAAATTTTATTTATGTCATGTCAAAAATTATCCAAGTGCCTACCTTTATTGTCTAAATCATGTCATTATATCATCCAATTTGAGCCAAACCCTAATTTCGATCAAATTCCAACATCAAACCAATTCAAGATAAATATCCAAATTATTGTCTGAACCATGACATTATGTTATCCAATTCAAAACCAATTCTAATTAAAATCTACATTTTAATTCTAGTCTAAGCCAAGTCTGAAGACAAACATGGTTGACTAGGTCAACCCAAATCAAATCAAATTAGACCTTTTCCAAAACTCAAACACAATTAAACCCTTCTTTAGAAATTCAAATTCAATCAAATTTCCAAATCATATCAACTATAATTGAATTAAAGTGTTCAAAATAAATGTAATTCAAACATTATCCAATTTACATGCCCAATTCAAAGTTCACACAACTTTAAATCAACCAAACACTATAAAATGAAATCAAACTAGTTGAAAGCATTGATGTATCAATATTTATGCACCCTTTTGGAACAAGATTTATTCACACACCTTTCCTATTTGGATACTTACATAAATAAACTTTGATTTAAATATTCCACTTTAACATTTGAATTGATAAACCCAATTGAACATTCAATGTCTACAAGGTCAATTTCAACTTCAAAATCCAAATCAGGTCAAATTTGAAATCATAAATTTGTTTTATCTTGAACCATGTGGCATGCCAATCAAAATAAAATCATAGCTAATTTTGAAACCAAACAAATCAAATCCAAATCCAATCATCTTGAACCATGTGCCATGCCAATCAAAGCCAAATCCAATTCATTTTTAACCATGTACCAAACCAATTCCATGTACCATGCCAATCAAATCCAAATTTGATTTGTCTTGAACCATGTGCCAATATAATCAAAATATGATCCCTTTTATCTTGAACCATATTCTAATCTAATCAAGTTTATCTTGAACCATATACGAAACCAATTATATACCATGCCAATCCAAGCCAAACCATGTTGATCTTGAATCACATACCATGTTATTCCAATTTGATCAGGTTCATTTTGAAACATATTCCAATTTTATTAGGTTCATCTTGAACCCCATTCTAATTCTAATTCTAAATCAGGCCATATTTGACCATAATCAATTTCAAAGCCACATATTGGAACAACACTAGACCAAGTTTATTTCAACCAAATATGATTAATTTGAATCAATCAAATGCCAATTCAAACCACTTATTATCTTTTCATTCAATCTCCCACACCTGTTAGTTGGGAATGATAAATTCATGGCATCCATCCTTTCATTCATTTAAATCATATGAAGTCTATTCTTCCCTGTTTGGGGTAATTTCAATTCAAGAAATTGCCCTCTAAAGGGCCTATTCCAATCTAAGTCAATCCACCTTCTTTGGGTAAATTTGAATCTAGTCTATTCCACCCTGTTTGGGGTCAAGCCAAATCAATCCAATTACATTGAGACTAAGTCTTCCCTTTTTGGGCCAATTTATTCCAATCAATACCCCTTGTATATATCCTTGTTTGGGGGCATTAGTCTAAGGTTAATTTTTATCATGGTATATCATGATCCTAAACTTATTTTACTATGGCCAGTCATACATCAAAAAGTGATAAATCAACTCACCCAACTCAGCCAATAATGAGCCCACTTTGCATATATTCTTGACACTTCATCTTTTTTTTCTAAAAGCCAATCTAGTCTTATAATCACAAAAAACCCAATAGTCTAGACCTATTATGGCATTGCCCCTCCAAGGGCCCTTATCTATTGACAATCCAAGTGTGTTCAAATCTAATAACTACTCGATCATTATATGTCATGATCCCATTCCCAAACATGATTAAATACTTCCCCTTCCCAAGTATGACCAGATACATCCACTTCTAAAGCAAGATCAAGATAGTCAAACCATTATCAAAAAAATTATCAAATCACCCATATTTGACCAAATCCAAACCATTAATGATCCACATGTATTTTATGAAGGACCCATCTTTGATGAGTCCATATTTGAAGAGCCCATTATTATTGAGCCAAATCCCATTATTTGTCCATTATTCAAAGTCACCCATTTCTAAAAATCCCTTCATCCCATAGCTATCATTTTTAAAAGAGAGGTGAATTAGGTACTTGGGGACAACACAATTCAACATGACCTCTTCGTGGCCACCTCAACATTAGAATCACATTCTATTTTAGAATCGATATCAAAATTGGGTTCCCTTCTAGAACCAATATCATATTTAACATTATAAGTAAAACCAACATCAGCCTCAACATTAGATTCAAATCCCCTTGAGCTAGAATCATCTTCAAAATTAGAATATATTAATGGATATTATAACATTGGCTATATGCTTCTACCATATCCACTTGAGTCAAAATCAACTTCAAAATTAACATATCCTAGTAGATGTTATGACATCGACTACACCCTTCTTGTAGATTAGATTGAATATATTTGTGAGCCTTCTATGGTTTTCAAGGATGTTTACTTCAAAACTAACACAAGTTCTCCTAGTATCCTCTACAAAGATTGTGTTGCCTTTTACCCTTTCTTTTCCAGTACACATGCCTTTACCATTAACCAAAATATCCATTATATTGACATCCAACTACCCACAAATGTTGATTAGGATCAATAAAATCATACATTATTGAAATCTTTCCATGGTGACATCTTAGTGTAAATATTTTTATAGAACTAAGACAACATTCAATCAAAAGAACAATCTCCTAGTGAAACCTTATTTGAGGTGCTAGGGGACAATCAAAGTCTAAACTCAACATCTTCTAGTGAAACCTTTTTTGAGGTGTTAGATGATAATAAAATTATAAAATTAGAATCCTTTAGTGAAACCTTGCTTAAGGTACTAAGGGACAACCAAAATGAATTATCAACATCCCTTAGTGAAACCTTATCCAAAGAGCTATTGGACAATCCTAATCAGAACAATCAAGAAGACTCTGTTGGTGAAAACCTCTTCGAGGCACCAAAGATAAGCCAATTAGTTCCTCATTACTTGATGAAGACATTATTGAAGTCACTATCAGTCTTGTCACAACCAAAGTCAAGTTGAATCCAAAATCCACAATAATATGTGTGACTGAAAATCCCAACCATTATACATTCCATTATGATCCTATTATCCATTCAAGTCTTATATTGCATTATCCAAACAAACCATTTATCCCATGCCCACCCTTATTTACCCTTACTATTAAGACTATTTTTCAAAGTGACTACAAAGACATTTTGTCTAGAGGTTTGAAGGAAGCATAATCAACAACCAAAAAATATTACGATAGCAAGCATCTCATTCACATTAGCAGTATGATTTAGATAGATAAACCATTCTAAACATGTATTGGTTAGACAACAAAGGGTCTGCACTATGCATATTTTAATCATCCACTGAGTTGAGATGCTAAAAAATAAATAAAAATAAAAAACAATCAAAAGATAAAGAAAATTCATTCATCCAAGGGTGAAAACTATGCTTACAGTGCCTTGAGCAAGTACCATGATGAAAACTACATTTTTGACATCATGCATAAATTTTTTTTTCTGTAAGTACGTTGACACTTGTAGGTAACTTCATTTAAATTATAGACCATTGCAATTTCATTCCATTTAAGCCATTTTATCCATTCAATCCTATTCAGCCTAGCCCATCTCATTATGACCATTATTCTTCCCATATTTACGTTGTTACAAAAGTGGAAGGTGTATTGAGCCCTATTTGGAAAATATTTTGGCCTATTATCAATTAGAGACTTTGACAACTAGACACATTTGTATCTCATGTGACATGGTCCTTGGAGATTTCTAGTCCTTTCCCTCATCATCATCCATTATTATTCAACCTTATCCATTTGTCTTTCATTATCTCTCACTATAGGTTGAACTATAGTAGTTTGAGGTATGTTTGGACTATGTAGGTGGTGCTCAATTTATGAGGTTAGCTCGGCCACCCCTTTACATTCTCTCACTATTTTATGAGTAATTTAAGCCATGCTCTAGATTTTTACGAGTAACCTAAGCCATGTTCTCATCGTTTTACAAGTTAAAACATTTTGCATCTCTTAATCCTCCATTGAGTTGAGATGTTAAAATCCCAAAAACCTTTAGATAATAAAAAAAGATGTAAATTTTTAAAAACATGCTTAAAATATCTACAAGATATATAAATCCACAAAATCCTAAAAATTGGAAAAAGGAATTCAAATCTCCATGAGAGATATTAAGCCACAAAATTCAAAAACATTTGTCTTATCCTAAATCTAGTCATTATCCTTGATTATCATTGATCCACTCATGTTAGAAATCATTGGGATGTGTCCTTCCCAAATCCATGCTACTAGGTTAGATTCATCATTAGCTTCAATCATTTCAACTACCTTGAGATGTGTCCTTCCATCGCATGCATCCTTGTTTCGGGGCATCACCCAATTACCAATCTCATTGAACCTACACACATGGATTTTGACATGGTTAAGCAACAAGATACTTTCTATTGTTTTTATTTTCAATTTGTGTTTACTTGTTTGTTTGTTTAATTTTTTTGTTGTCGCATTGACTCAGTCCATTATGCTAATGAGGTCATCATCATGATGCTCCTTAGCATGTACTTGTACTTGAGTCTATCCATTGACATACATCAACATTATCATCATGGTTTTTCATATCATTGATGTGTTGTTGTCAATTATCTATTGGATTGAGGGTCATTATTTATGCACATTATGATTAGGTCATCATGGTGTTTTATATCATGATGTGTATTATCATGTGCTATATCAAAAATCAATTACTAGAGGTTTAATCGACGATGTTAGAATAATAAATCTCCTTATCTAATACTTGAACACAATCACTGGACCACATGACTAAGTTAAATTTTACTCATAATACATATACAAATGAGCATATACAAAAAGTCATAATCAATTTTCTCCCACTTCTTGGGATAACTACTCAGCTTGAGGTCCCTATGGACTATATAAACAGTGCTCAATACCAACCAGTTTTTTAGGTTAGCTCAACTACCCTTATTTCATTCTTATTAACATCCATTTTCTTTCAATCCAATTTCTACCATTATCTCATTGTTCTTCAAACCATTATTGTCTTCTTCCAATCATTTTTTCATCATTACCTTTGAGCATTCTCATGTGCCTAGTTTTTTTGGCTCATTGATTCTTTGAATAGTCACTATACCATCACACCTACATTTGTGTCATTTATCTCCTATTTAATCTATGTAACAAGTTAAGTCCTTGAGCTATGCATGTCAATCAATCAAACCAATTAGACTAATCAATGATCAAATTTTCCTTACTAGGGAAACTCATTGAACCAACGATCAAATTTGCCTTGTTGGGGTACATTATTATGATCAACCAAGACCACATTATTTGGGTCCAATGTCATCATTTAGTCTTTTTTCTAATTCCAAGCCCATAATTCTCACCCTGTTTAAGGCAAGTAAAAGTGTGATACTTGTTTTTGGATGCATCCTTCCCGCTTCCCATCGCCTTGGGTCTAATTCAATTCTATTATTCTTAACCATTGTAAATCAAAGCTTGGAAGCATTAGCTCAAGTGGGATAATTTTAGCCATATATTAATTTCTCCCATTCTTGTTTCTTCATCTCTTTTTTGAGATTCCATTCACATCTTTCATCCATGTATGCCCTCTCAAGGGGGCATTTGGGTCACTACTTATTTATTCATCTAATTTTTTAACTTATTATTAATTAATTTTTCATTCTTTGAAAAGATGTTACTTTGTTTGTGTCTCATAACACCTTCTCAAACAAGGGAAAATTGTAGACACTTCATTTTAACCATTTTCATGTCTAAAATGCAATTAGAATGACTTTCTACAATCACATGTAAATTTAATCAAAAATCATATTTGATCTAATTTACCCACAAAACTACCATTTTATCCTAAAAATGCAACCACACATACTTGACTGGGGCAATGGATCGTATCGTAACATTAATCTTATCTAACACATCTTGAATCAAATTAACCATTTACAAGTGTTCTTATATTTTTATTGATGGTAAAGGTAGGTTGTTAAAGGGGCCCCACCCCATTATAAATAGATAATAATCCATGTCTAAAACCCTAAATAAACATAAAACCCTATACAAAGACCCAAAATAACATAAAAAAAGTTACAACAACAAAATAACCAAAAAATAATAGAAAACAATATAGACAACACTAACAGCGAAGGTCCTTCTTGCCTTCCATTACATCAATCCAATTTTTATTCATATTTGTAATCATTAAATCCATTATATGGATAGTTTAAGGCTTGTGACTCTCCTCTATCAATCCCTTCTTCTTCTTTTCCAATTTGCCATGATCTAAATTTTCATTCTTCCTTTTTACCATCACTCAAAGACCTTCCAAGTTTTGAAGATAATTTTGCATCATGTCAATACCAAAGTCAATAATAATTATTAGATTATCCTTCAGAGATTCATTTCCATGTTCCATCATTGTAACTTTTTCATTCATTATTTCCATATATTCATTGATTTCCATTAACTTATCCCTTGTGAAAAAAATGCCATCATTCTTGTTCATATTGTTCACTATTTCTATGAGTTTAGCATAGTCCTTCATGAACTAGCACATGAAGGGTTTACGCAATTGAATATCATCTTCCATTTTATCAAACTTATTTTTAATTTTGAAATGCATAATGATAGAATCAAATTCCTTATCCCTTGTTTGATTCTTAGTGGTTACTTTAGGCCTTCTCTCCATAAACCCCTTTTCCACACACCCCTCCTTAAGTTGTTGCAACCCTTCAACCACCCTGTTCAGTTTATTCCCTTCCATGGCATAGAAAAATCTCCCACATTACCTATCTGAGGTTCCTCATTAACCATCTCAAAATATCCTATTTTTTCTCATCCATTCTTTATATTTTAAGCAACCCCTACATCCACCTCCTCCTTATCCAAGTCAATAAGATCTTTACTCAAACTACCCTATTGATCCTTCCTCTATTTCTTCCCTAAAGATCTCCTACGGATTCTTTTAGGGGTTGGGGTACCATTGTAAGGATTTTTCTTAGGATGAGTGGTTAGAGATGAAGGGTTAATCCCATTTAAATATTAAAAATATCACTGCTTAATGAAGAGGATATGGTTTTTTTCCTTTCTTCAAATCTGATACAAAACTTTCCAAAGAATGTAAAATATAGAATGGAAGGCTAATTGGAATTTGACACCTAAAATAGTTCAAAATAAGAAAGTGATAAAAATGCACCACCATAAATCTTCCTTCAAGTGTCACATGCCTTATAATTTGTTCAACCACTTCATCATATGGTTGAGGAAAGTCTTCCTTGAGATAGCCCCCTTGATATTATATAAGATCCTTGACCTCACTCAGAAAAATTTCCTTCTCCTCCTTGCAATCTTTACTAGAATTAATATACTCAGTTCCTCAATTTTGAGACACATGACCTATGTAATTAGGCCCTCCTAAATTTCCATAGTGACATTGTTAATCTCAACCTTCCTATCATTCCAGCTATTTACAAATTGCCTTGACAGATATTAATCATAGCCATTAATTTTCTCCATGAAAGTGGTTAACCCTCCTATTTGAAGAATTTTCCATTACCATAAATGAATGTTTGATTTACAAAATAACATTTCAATTGAACCATTATTATAATTTCCAATTAATCACCTATTAGTCTAATCATTCTTCTAATAATAAATTCCATGCAATTGAAGTTATTTATTTTCCATAAATCAAAGTAATTTTACTGCCTCATATTGATGACATCATAGAGGCAAGTCAATGGAATGGAGTGGAGTGTGGGTAAGGTGGTCTCTTATATGGCCACTTACACACCCTCTTACACCTTTTACAATAACCTATTACACAATCATCTATGACACACTCCAAAAGGACTATTCATTGCACTTCTCTTCTAAATCTCTTCCACACTCAAAAAAAAGGTCTTAAATGACATGGCTTACAGACTCCATGTGTGAAATCATGAATTTTAGGATTCATTATCCACCCTCCATCTGGAGATGAAATGGATGGTTCAAAATCATTCTAAAAGTATATAAATACAATGGCCTTTGGCCATTATAAATAAACTCTCTTGAAGTAAACATACTATGCAGAAATAATATTAATTCAACCATTCCCATGCCAAGCCAATGTAGACAAGGAGAGATGTTGCCCACATATGGAATCAAGCATTGCTAAATATTTCTAGATTACAAGTCAAGCTCAAGCCTCTTCACATGTTGGTTTGTAATCAAATCTCTAAAAAATGTATAAACTTAGTGTTTTGTCTTTTATTTTATATTTGTTGCTTGTTTTCCATAGCTCTCCCTAGGGAATAAGCTTGGTATGTTAGTTTTTTATTTATTTTGGTCACCCAAAAATGATCTAACCTATTTCATATTATGGTTCTTACACTTAGGATAGGTTCAAGTGGAAAAATATGTATTAATTAAGTGCACAAGTTAATTAAGGATAGAAAGGGGTAAAACTAACATGATCAATTATTTGTGATTAGATTTAAGTTACTACATTTCCCACCTTTAGTCTAGAAATGAAATTAATAGATTAAAGGAAAGATGTACCTTATTTTGTAAAATACACTTTGTCTTCGAGCTAGTACTCCAATCATGCAAAGCACCAAACTCTTTGGAAAACCTTGTAAAATACATGAAACTTTGTTCTTTTGAAAAATGAAATTTGAAAAGCTTGAATCTAAAAATTAATTGAATCTTGTTATTTGAAAATTGATTTAATTTTAAATTTGAAAATGTTTGAATTTGAATTTGAGAACAAGGTAAGAATAAACCCTATATGTGTGAAACCAATGTCTATTTTCTAACTTTTCTTGGAGATTATTCTTCTTTGAAGCATTGGAGAATTAGTGCCTCTTATGAAGCACTTGAAGAATTTGGTTCCTTGGCTAAAGCATTGGAGAAAATTTGGGGTGATCAAACCCAAAATTGAATTTACACCTATAGAATATAAATAACATCTTGTAGACACTAAAAATATGCACACTACAATTTTGAATGTCAAAAATCCCCCTAGACCTACCTAGGACCCTCTTGGGACCAATCTACACCTATCTAGCCTAACCAAGTTCACCCGCATTTAGTTTCACAAACTGACTCAACTTAGCCTTCAAGACCTTTTCCTTTGGGAACTTAACCATCGATGGTCAAGGTAACCATCAATGGTCACCCTTGGGAAACCCTGACCATCAACGGTCAGGGTACACCTCCTCAACCAAAAGCATGTAATCATCTGCTGACCTTTTCTAAATATAACTCATCTAAATCTTATTGTGAACCTTTGCATGGACAAATTATATTTAGATGGCCTAGTTGCACCTTGACTTCCACCTCTTACTTGTCCCTATAATAAGAGATGAGCCTGGGAGGTTAAATCCATCTAAAATAATTATCAGGAGCTCAGGTATTTAGGAGTTTCTTTTACAGGTCAATCAATGTCAATCAATATCATCAGCATGATCAACTCAGCCATGACATTGAGAGCTAACTTGTCACCACTTCTCAACCAAATTCTCAAGTAGCATTACTCTTTTGGATTCAACCCAAATTCCACCAATAGGTTAACTGCTTCAACCACTCACCCAATCAACTTCTAGTAAGACAAATACTTATTTGTTAATATTCATTTACTTTGTTTCTATTTCGTAATCAACCCAACCCTTACCCATCTACTAGAATCCATCATTTGGATCCTATTATTTAGCAATTAAAAACCCAAAACTTACATAGTAGCCATCGATGGTTGACTCAACCACCATGGTCAATTTAACCATCGACGGTCACCCTAACCTCTAATGGTCACTATGGCAGTGAAAACTAGTAAGTTGTTTTCACCCATCTATCCTCAACCAAACCTAATTTTTTGTGTTCCTACTTGTATACAGACCTCCTTCAATTTTTCTAAAGCATATCCTAACCCCTTATCACTAGTATTAATTACTTTATCACTAATTTAATTATTTCTAGTTTATTTTCAAAGCAAGCATTTTTGTGTTCAATTTCAGTACATTTGGATTATTGATGCAAGTACCTTCTTTCTAGTTTTGTGAACTTAATTATTTAAAATGTGTGGATTGTGTTGGGTGAATATTTTGTCAATCAGCTAACTGATGAGAAAAATAGGTCTCTTCAACCATAGCAAGGGAGATTAGTCAGCCAACTGTGCAGGTATAATACATCAGAGGTGAAAAAATCTCTCCTCTCATCAAGGGGAGGTTCCCTATAAATATGCAGAGGCTATATATTATATATATAAGTAGAAAATAACACTCATGGGTAGGACTACACCATCCATCTCTCTTTTTTAGAGATGATGTTCACAAACAAAGGAGAAAATCTTGGTGAAAACACTGAAGGCACTTCTCTTCTTTTAGAAGTGATCTTGCAGGAAAAAGTAGGAGTTCTTTCAGGTAGTGACAAGTAACTGGTAACAAGGGCACAGTAACTAGTAGGATGAAATGGAACACAAAGTCTCCACCTCAACTACCCAAAGAGTGAAATATGAAGGATAATGGGGGCACAAAGTCATCCCAAGATCTTTTACACAGAAAGAAACTAAAAACACACACTGAAAGCAATTGGCAATAGCACAAAGTCTTTCAACAATTGGTTTCAAGACATATTCCTGATTACTTCCACTAGTTTTGCTTGTCAAATTAAATAAACAAGAATGCTCCTAGGAAATAGAAATAAGAACAATTTCTTAAAGTAACACAAGCTATAACAGCATAAAGTCTGAAAGTAACTTGCTTTCTCATTCAGATAAAGTAATATGATCAACAATCTGAGCTCAAAGTCTCAGTAATCACCTTTCAATTTGGGAAAAGTTTTTGCTTCTGTAATCAAAAGATCTCTATTACATAATACAAGAGATTACAATGTATAGCAGCCAAGAAAGGCTTAACACTTTTTTCCATGGGATGGCCCATGTTGCATTCAATGCCTTAAATGCATTTCCAGTTCTATCGAAAGGCCATGCTTGGAATAGTGCATTGCCTTAACTATGGCATGTCCATTCATCTTATATGTCTCCTCCTTAGCATGAGTTGTCTGGTCCTTTTCTTGATGTCTGCACAGCTGTCTACTTTGCCTTGACTTCTTGGAAGAAAAATAGGCCGTGTCCTAGATTTGGTGTGCTCAGATGACCACTTGATCAAGTGTTTCACCTACTGGAAATAACTCCCTTGTAGATATTTTTGATCTTTTTGTATTGTTCTCTCTTCCCTGCTGCAATTGGAGCTCTTGGGTTATCTTCTCCATTGGTCACTTATTTTGTTTTTCAAGTTTTGTGCCATATTCAAAAATTAACAGATATTCCATTACCTTAAATTTGACATCTGTATCAAGCCTTTGGAACAGCTCGAAGGCAAGGTGTCCCTTTGGGTCCTTGAGAAAGGTCCATTTTCTTGGTGTTGAGAGCCCCCAGCAAGGGCACCTACCCTTCGGGTTTCTTTGGGTGGCCTTTGGGCTTTAATTCCTTCAGTGGGTCTTCGGGCTCCAATTCCTTCGAACAAAATTTTTGAAGGAATTCCTTCAAATAATTTGTCTGAAGGAAATCTTTCCTTGGCTTTGCTTTGTCTTTTCTTCGGGCTTTTGCTTTCCCTTTCGAGAGAATTCCTTTGGACTTTTTGTCTGAAATAATTCACTTTGTCTTTTGCCTTGTTCATTTTTTTGAATAAAATCTCTTTGTTTGCTTTTGCTCATTGCCCTCCGTAAGGGCACTTGGCCTTGGTTCCCTGCCCTCCACAAGGGCACTTGTTCCTTTGGCTTCTGGGGCAGTCCCTTGAACTGACCAGTTGCACTGACCAGTTAAACCGATCGATTGAACCAACTTTGGTTCAATGGTTTAATTGTTCAATCTCATGTTTGAAGCCATCTTTTTGTCTAAGTTTTTTGATCTCTTCGAACCCATTGAACCGATTGAACCCGTTGAACCTGTTGAACCATTTTGGTTCAAGGTTCAACGGTTCAATGGTTCATTCCTTAGTTTTTCACATAAGTCTTTTGATTTCTCAAATAAAACATGTTGAACCAACTGCTCATTGAACCCATTAAACCTTTGAACCAAAATGGTTCAAGGTTCCATGGCTCAATGGTTCAAGCCTTCTTCTTTTCGTTAAGTGTTTTGAAGTCGTTGAACTTTGAAGCGGTTGAACTTGTTGAACTCTTTTGCCAAAGCGCTTAACTCCTTTAAGCTTACTGACATCGTTGAATCTTTGAACCCATTGAACCTTTGAACCTTGGAAGTGGGGTTCAATGGTTCAATGGTTCAATCCTTCCTTTGAAGCTTGCCGATGAACATTTTTGATTGAACCAAGGCATTGAACCAATCCTGAAAATGCCTAAGTGCTGAAAACTTGTTCCTTTGTGAGAATTTGCCTGTTGAAGCCATTAAACCTGTTGAACTTGCTAATCCCTTAACTGAAAAAGCTTGAAAAATGAGGAATTTGAATGCTCAGAACAAATTTTTGAAAAGGGAAGGGACAATTTTGGTCTATAGGACCAAAGTAGTTCATATGTTGTCCCAAAAATGAGAGGCATATTTTGGGAACAACATATTGAAAACCCCTAAGGAAGTTCTTGCTTCTAAGATCTAGCTATCACTAGGCAATCCACCCAATTATCTGTCTAATGAATAAGTTTGCTTTAGTGCTTTCTTATCTACAGGTCTTCCTCCTAATCTAAAAAGGAGTTCTCCACAATCTTCTAATTTAACACATCCAAAAACAAGTAGATTTTTCAACCATACCTATATCAAGTTTCTTTTCTCTCTTTCTTATAACTTAAAGAAAAAATTTACATGAAACATTTTGGCATGCCCGGTGGAACCTAGAGTCTCGACTCACATTTTTTGTTTGCATTTGTATGTTCTTCTCTCTATTTATGCTCATAATTTAAATTGAAAATTATTTTGGGCTTAAAATAAACTGTATTATTTTATTGCTTTTAACATTAGTTCACTTTGAATTAAATCACAGTAATATTATCATAGCACCACTTTTATTGTACACACTATCCAAACCACTTTCATCAATCAAACATCAAATCAATTTGAGACAAGGCCCAACTGGGATTTCATCACCTAGCAGTCACCTTACCCTTTCTTGGTAATCTTACTTGGAGGTCATTATCAAGTGGAGAACCAACTCAGCTCTTTGGTTGAGTATAAACTCTAGATATCAATATGTATTGGCTAAGCACCTGACCCCCTTATTGTTGTGGTGTGTGAAGTGAGGGGGTATGCCCTAATACCAAACCATGTATTGATTCTAATATATATTATTTTGAACACCTAAAAAACCTAAAACCAACCAAAGACTACTTCTATAATACCTAATCTATAAGCCAACTTCTATCACACATTCTCATAAACTAAGGCATAAGCCAAAAGTGAGATTAAAACTAACCTCTAGGCTTAAATTACTTTATAGTGTGTGTCTTGATTGCCTTGATCATTTTCTTGTCTTATTATTGTTTGAATGGTGAGTTTATTCTTTTATTCTCTCCCCTTTTCTTATATGGTTCTCACTCACCATTAGCAAAGAGACTTAGCGGAGTAGAACACATCACTAGACCAATTAACCTCTTCTACTTCCCCATATATGAAGTACGCCTCTGAAGTAGAAGACTCACCCCATCCTTTGGGACGAATTACTTTTCCTTGGGTATTTTCCTAGGGAGATATGGACTTTACCAATTTTTTGGACAACCCAGTTGCCCTTCAACACTACCTTAACACCTCCCCTCACCATGCCCTAATTTCAACTCCATCTCTAGATCCTCCTTATGGTATGCCATACTGCTTTGTGGGGGATATTTTTTTTAGCGTGGTCACTACCCAACCTTTGAATACCTAGGCATCTTCATCTACTAACCCTTTTGATACCACAACTGAAAACCAACCGACCCACCCAACTATTACCCTTACACCTTCCACCCCTACCAATGACTCCTCCACCTTAGGAATAACCCAACCACTAACCCATCATACTCTACCCACTATTGGAGTACCTATCATTAGTACTACCAACTTTCCCCCTATCAACCCTAACCCATTAATCAATACCCCCTACCAAACTTGATAATATACATACCCTCTACTTCACCACCCATTAGCATGAAGGTCACTACCTCACGTATTGTCACGAACCCAACTACCACCCATACCCAACCTATAGGAATCCATCAATAGGTACCCATCATGCCCAACCTAGGATACATCCCTAATTTTCAAGGGTATGTACCCACTACCCAACCACCATCATCTACCTACCCTTACATACCACCTACCCAACCTCTAGCATCCACATTCTAATATGTGGTAGCCCCTTAACCACCAACCAATTACCAGCATATCACTCAACCACAATTTTAGTATGCACCTTATGATCCTTTGGGTACACCACCTCAAACTGACTTAATGAAGATGCTCATGGAAAAAATGATAAACCTTGAGTCATCCATTTTAGGGGATCATAACATCCTATCCTATGATTAGATTTGTAACGAACCTATTCATTCCTTTGTCCCTATCAGACCTTACACTCCTCAATGGGAGCTTCCAAAATTTACCAAATTTTATAGCAAGGAAGACACCCAATAACACCGTAGGGATTTTAGACACATATGTTACATGATTGCTTATGATGATGCTCTTCACCTTCCTACCTTCCCTATGTCTCTATCCAACCCAGCACTTGACTAGAATAGCGCCATAACTAAGCATTCAATATTTTCTTTCACCCAACTAGCTCAAGTCTTCTTACATCACTTTTCCATTAACATTTCTAAGGTCTCTATCATCGAATTCTATTCTATCAAGCAATTAGATGATGAATCTATTTCTGATTTTATCATCCATTGGAGAAGCTTGATTAATTAGATTTCATTTCCTTGCCTCAACCTAAACTTATAGATATTTTTGCCTGAGCTTACACTAAGCATATATCTTCCACACTACGTGTCCAAAGCATCAAAAATTTTGATGAAGCTTTTACCATGGCACGTAAGCTAGATAATCGAGCCATACATGAGGGTAAATTTAAGTTACAAAACAAGAACTCTACCTTTAAGACCAATAAAACCTCTTCCTCCAAACCAAGAAACTAAGTTAATACCAAAACCAAGATCAAGGGAACTACGAATGCAATTGTCCTTAAAATCGCCCCTCCACCTAATGTCAATCAGAAAAATTCTCCCATTACCTCCAACCAAAACACAAGGAACCCAAGCTGAAGCAACCAAAAATAGTTTACTCCACTTAGAGAATATTATGCCTCAATTTTAGAGAAACTATTAAAGTCTAACCTCATACAGCTTCCCCCGATCAAACCTCCTTAGTATTTTGATTCTTCTCATCCTTCACCTGCTTGGTACAACAAGAATGACCTTTTTTATTTTCATCGGGTAATTGGACATAACGTCAATCAATGTAATACCTTCAAGAATGTTCTTTAGAGCCTTATTGATAAGGGAGAAATCATGTTGGATAATCCTAATGCCCCTTAACATTAAGCTCTTGACATCTTTAGGAAACCTTTCCCCAACCATGCCCCTACCAAAAGCAAGGACACATAGGTTGAATGCTCCCATGATGCCCACATGATCAATATGGTCCTTGATACACTCATCCATGAAGACTTGAGCATCCAATCTACCTACTCCTCCCCCATCTCATCTATCGAGCTGTTGGATTCACCCTCTCCTCCTTTAGAGACCCAAACTGAGGAGGTTCCTTTCTCCCTAGCTTCCCTCATAGAGGCTTTGGAAACATCAAATACCACCTTGACTAGCATATCTGAGCAAATAACTATTATTAATTCACCATCTTCCCTAACTACTGAAGAAACCATAACTCCTATAGACATTATCCCTAAAGGAGAAACTTCATCACCAACACGTCTCATGTAAAAACCACCTATTTCAACCTTACATCCCTCATTCAAGGAAACAAACCAAACTACCACCCATCTTCCCCATCTTATGAGTTTATCCTTTGCATCCACTACCCAAGGATCAAGACCGATATATACACCTTTCTCTACATTATTTTAAAAATTGGAATTTTCCTTAAAATTGGATATGGATCAAACCACTTTCTAACAATAGTTAGGGCTCCCTTACATCAACAAACCATAACCTTCCAACACACCTTTAACCAACCAATATATCATTTCTCCACCCCATCTTAAACCAATTATAACTTCTACCAACCCCTCACCATCTTAATCAACCAAGAAAATCATATCTCAAGCAATCAAATAGCTAACCAAACCCTTCACAAATCTTGGTGCCTTCCCTACATGGAGTTTGGTCTACGTGTCTCTAAAAGTAGAATTAACCACATCTAAGCCTCTACCCAAGCCTCAATCCAAACCAACCAAATATGTGAAACCATGGAAAGGCCATATGGATAGGACTCTACCTACTTCCACCTTACCTTCCATCTTGGGACCTCATCCCTCAACTTTGCTTGAGAAACAAGCTCCTTTTAACATATGTTACACACCACTATTGGTTACACCAACCCACTTACTATCTAATGGGTTGGTTGTTCCCAAATTACCAATGGCCAGACTATGAACCTCGAACACTCCAACCACTATCATACCCAAAATAAAACCATTAATGATCCAAAACTTAGAAGTTCTAATTGATAAATATTTCAATAACATAGAGAAATCACAATAACAATGAATTCTCTAAGAAGAGATGTAGTATTACTCAAGATCACAATACAAATATATGTTTATCTCTGGGAAGAGATGTCTGTCTTCACATTTTGGGCTACCTCTTCATTTATACACATTTTGAAATTATGGGGAGGATGTGGAAGGTCACCAATCTCGAGTCAGATCAAGTGGTTCGACTTCTAATATTTAAAACAATACAAAATTCAAGGAATTACTATTTTTAAAAACTTACTATTTTTAGATTGCACTACTAAAATTGAAATTTAGGGCACTTTTATTGGGTTTTTGGGGTCAAAATTCATTTATCATAGCTCAGTGTCATCTCATAATGTTTTCCTCATTCTTATCTTTCCAACAGTTCAAACGGTGAGTCAATTGGAGCTACAGTGCAAAAGTTATGGCTACCAGAAGTTTCATCATCAATTGGGGTGGAACTGTCACCCGAATTGCCACCTAAATTATTCCCTAGATCATTCCTATCTCCTTGAAAAGCAATGGCCCCCATTGCATCAATGTTTCCCATCAATTGTTTCTTGATTTGATTCTCTGTGAGCCACTCACCTTGATGGCTAAGCTGGCCCCTTTTGACCACTCGATAAGTGGAATAGAGCATCCTCTTGTTGTCTTCATCCAGGTATCCACAATTTGATCCTCTTCCACTAGAGCAAAACTATGTGGATCAAGCTCATCAATTTCTAGTTGTTCTGCTACAACTAAAGTGTCTAATAGAGGTGGGTGATATGGTTTGAGGAGCTCCACATTGAATATTGGATGCAGGCTAAGGTAGGCTGGTAGGTTCAACTCAAAAGCATTTTCTCCAACTCTTCTGGTGATGGTGTAGGGACCATACCGTAGAGGCTAAATCTTTTTGTGTGGGCCTGTAAGTCATTACTTTTGAAGCTGCAACCAAACCTTGTCACCCATAGCAAAATGGTGTGCAATCCTATGTTTGTCATGGCGTTGCTTATACTTCTGATTCATCTTCTCTAGGATGTCATGAACTTGTTGGATGTGTTGCATTTGTTCAATAAACTTTGTTTATTTTGCTGCCTCAGATCTTCCATGAGGTGTGTATTCCATGGTGGAAAATAGAACAGCTATATCAATTGGTGCCATGGGTTGTAACCCAAAACATACTTGGAATGGACTGTGCTTGGTCGAGCTGTGCAGTGCCTGATTGTATCCATGTTGTATGAAAAGAAGTCCCTCATCCCATGTGCATGGATGTTTGGAGTGATACATCTGAATCATGTGAGAAATCAAGTGGTTTACCACCTCTGTTTGACCATCAGTCTATGGATGGAAGGTTGTGGACTTCATCAGCTTAGTATCCATCATCTTTCATAGAGTGGACCAGAAGATGCTCAAGAACCTGCTATCTCGATATGAAACAATGGACTTGGGGAGACCAAAATGGAGCCATACATGACTAAAATATAGTTGAGTAGTTTCCTCAACAGATATATTTTTTTACAGCAATCATGATAGCAATTTTTGAAAAATGACCAACTACCACAAAAATACAGTCCTTACCATGTTTTGAAGTGGGCAAACCTAAGTGAAAATCCATTGAGATGGATTCCCAAGGCCTAGTTGGTTTTGGCAATGGCATGTACAATCTTTGCTTCTTATTTGTTGGCTTGGCTATCGCACATGGGGTGAAATATTTGAGATATCTTTCCACATCCTTTCGCATATGGGGTCAGTAGAAGTGTTTTTGAAGAACTGCCAATGTTTTTTCAATACCAAAGTGTCCAGCTGTCTTACTGAAGTGTGCTTCCCATATCATCTTTTATTGCTCTGCAACTAGAACATAGATGTGCCCCATATGACAGAGGACATTATCTTTCAAATATAAATTAGAAACATGTTTACCTTTTTGAAGTGCTTGATATGTATCAGCAAAGATAAGATCTACGTCATACAGAGCACCCCAAGTGGCAGTCTCATGTCCACACAGGTCAAGAACTATTATGAGTGCAATAATTGGTGAGTGGCTCAGACAATCTACAGCTATATTTGAGCTCCAATTTTTGTGTTTGATTATCAAGTGGAATTGCTGAAGATATGTGGCCCACTTTTGGTGCCTCTCATTTTGTAGTTTGTTTTGCATCTAGATGAATTCTAATGGTTTGTGGTCAGTGTGGATGACCGTTTCTTTTCCCAAAATGTAGTGTTTCCATTGTTTTCAAGATTGCATAATGGCATAGAGATCCTTATGATATGTTGGATATTTCCTAACTATATCAGTGAAAGTTTCACTATGATATGCAACAGGATGGCCATGTTGCATGATGATAGCTCCCATAGCATATTCAGATGCATCTGTCATCAACGCAAAAGGTTGATGCAAATCTGGCAAGGCAAGAACAGGGGCTGAGTAGAGTCTATTCTTAAAATTATCAAATGCCCATTATTGTATTTCACCCCACTAAAATGTATCTTTAGCTCCTCCTTTAGTCACTTGGGTTAGTGACCAAGAAACATGTGAAAATCCAAGAACAAACCTGCAGTATAAATTTGCAAGACCCAAAAATTTGTGAAGCTCCATGAGGGTCCTTGGTGTGGGCCATTCTTGAATAACCCAAATCTTTTTTGGATCAACATGGACCCCTTCCTCATTCACAACATACCCAAGGTACTGAATTGTTGTCATCTTGAATGTGCATTTGTCAAGATTTGCATACAACTTGTGCTCCCAAAGAGATTGAAGCACCTTATGAACATGTTGCAAATGTTCTTCCCATGTTCTGCTATAGATGAGTATGTCATCTAAGTAGACAACCACAAATGAGTTGGTGAATGGTCGTAGGATGTCATCCATCATCCTCATGAAGGTTGTAGGTGCCTTAGTTAAGCTAAAAGGCATAACCAACCATTTAAAGAGCCCTTCCTTAGATTTGAATGCAGTCTTCCAGACATTCGTGGGAATTTGGTGATAACCAGATTTGAGATCAATTTTGGTGAAAAACTTCACACCATGAAGCTGGTCTAGTAGGTCATCAATCCTGGGGAGAGGATAGCGATTCTTCACAGAGATTTTATTCAGGGCTCGATAGTCAATGCAAAGCCTCCATGTTCCATCTTTCTTCGGTGCCAAGACAATTGGGCTACCACAAGGTGAAGAGCTTGGCCTGATGTGACCCTTTTAGATCAATTCTTGAATTTATCTTTTTATCTCATCATTCTCCAAAATTGATCTGCGATACACAAGACTGTTAGGCAAAGGTGATCCTGGGATCAAATCGATAGAATGTTTTACCTGGCAATGTAGTGGAACTCCTGTGGGTGACTTGAATAAGTCATCATATTCTCCTGTGATTCATCCTATCTACTTTTTTTGTTGTGTTGATTATGTAGTTAGGACTGCAACATCAGCCTTCTTGGATTTATGTGGTTTGACCACCATGAGAACAAATTGCTTTGTTTTCTCCACCAATCTCTTGCATTACTTAGCACTGATCAGGGAGATAGATGTGGGAGGTGGTACCTTTGGTATCCTATAGCATCATGTTCCAAGAGTGAGGGTGATCCTTTGGGTTCATGATTCATAGATGCCATGTTGCTCATACATGAATCACTGACCAAGAAGTACATCACAAACATCTAGATTGACCACATCACACAAGACTTCATCTTGGAATGGTTTTATAGCATATGAAAGAAGACACTGATGGGTGACACAGAGGTCTCTCCCTGGGCTCAACCATCCAATACTATAGGGTTTTGGATGAGGCTTCATGGACAGATTTAGACTTTTCACAACTTTAGCAGAGATTAAATTCTTTTGACTCCCACTATCAAGAATGAAATGTAGAGGCTTACCTTTTACACATAATTTGGAGTGAAACAATCTTTCCTTGTAATTTGGGCTTTCCTCATGGGTCTATGATGAAGCAATGATGGTGGCAGGCTCAACATCTACAATTTCTTATTCGTCCTCTTTGACTGTGGGTTGTGTATGAGGTAGAGTACTAGATGTCGAGTATTGTGACTCAGAAAGAAGTGACTTGATGGCTCGACATTCTTCTTTGGAGTGAGTTCTAATTTTGTGGTAATCACACCATTTTTAAGCCTTCCCCTTGTGGGATTTCTTATCCTGAAACTCCTTTTGCTTCCAATTTTGGCCTCGTGTTTGACCTTCCTTGTCACTTTTCCATTTTGAGGGTTGACTCTTCGTATTCTTTCTGCCATGATTCTATTCAATATTCACTACAAATTTGTATGCCTCACCGAGGGTTTCCAAATTAAAGAGTTCTATTTCCCCTTGTATGTACCATTGTAGTCCACCATGATATTTGAGAGTCTTATGTTTCTCACTTTCTTGAATGCCTAATCTTGCAGACAAAGAATGAAAAGTGTTTGTGTAATCTTGAATAGATTGGCCTTACCTTGGTGAAGTTGTTGCCACTGTATGTACAGATCATCATATGCTCTGATGGGATAGTACTCTTCTTTCACTAATTCCACAAAATCATCCCAGGTAGGTTCCACCTCAAGGCCAATGTCATTTGTATTGAACCTCTTTTTGTACACTTCCCACCAGTTTTTCATAGGCAATGATGATTTTAAAAGAGAAAAAGTAATCTTTTCTCCATTGGTGAACTTATTTATAGAGAAGTAGGAAGATAGTTGATCTAGCTAATTTTCTATTGCATCAGCATTGATTTTGCCTTCAAATGTAAGAATATAAAAATTTACCTGAACCTTGAAGGGTGTTGGGGCACTGAAAGGGCATTCCCTGGATGAGGAGCCAGGAAGTGGAGCCACGGAGCCAGGATTTCCCATCGAAAGTGTTTGAAGAATTTGAGCAAATTGTTGTAGCATCTGCACTTGTTTCCATTAGAGGGATTCATTCACCAATTCCTTGAAAGGATCGGATGTATCGGTGTCATCACCCATTTGAAGTCATTTGAAGCGAACAAGTGGAAAATTTGGAAGCTCTATTGTTTCCCACCCAAGCTTCTTGTAGCCTGACCTCATCCTTGGGATCATACACTCTCAAGACAAACCGCTCTGATGCCACTGATCCAAAACCCAAAAGTTCTAGTTGATAAATATTTCAATAACATAGAAAAATCACAATAACAATGAATTCTCTGAGAAGAGATGTAGTATTACTTAAGATCGCAATACAAATATATGCTTATCTCTAGGAAGAGATGTCTGTCTTCAAATTTTGGGTTACCTCTTCATTTATACACATTTTGAAAGCATGGGGAGGATGTGGAAGGTCACCAATCTCGAGGGAGATCAAGTGGTTTGACTTCCAAGATTTAAAATAATACAGAATTTGAGAAATTACTATTTTTAGAAACTTACTATTTTTAGACAACACTACTAAAATTAAAATTTAGGGAACTTCCATTGGGTTTTTAGGGTAAAAAATTCATAAATCAAAACTTAGTGCCATCTCATGATGTTCTCCTCATTCTTATCTTTCCAACGGTTTAAACGGTGAATCAATTGGAGCTACGATGCAAAAGTTATGGCTCCCAGAAGTTCCATCATCAATTGGGGTGGAACTGTCACCTGAATTGTCGCCTAAATTGTTACCCGGATCAATTAATTAGAAACACCACATTACCTAAACACCCTCTCACCAAACCCATTATCACCAAAACACCTATCTTACCAACCAAAACTACATCCTCTAGACCTTTCCCGCATCTGGCTAAATCCTATATAACCACTTTTCAAAGGTTATTTTAAGCCTCTTACTTCACCTTACCTCCTATCAGACCTTTCAATCCTCTTGTTTTGCAACTAGCTTGGTATAATGACAATCAAATATGTTCCTATCACAGGACACCTAGGCATGACATGAAGAACCGCAAAGCTCTCCAAGCCATTATCCATCAGCTCTATGAGGAATATGACCTCTTATTAGGTGAACTCCCCTTGACCCCTTTACCAACACACCCAATAGCCATTTTCCAAAGCATGCCTAATCCCCCACTCTCACCGTTGAATGATAGGAAACCCACCCAACCTCCTATTGCATATTTCCCCTCTATCCACACCATTAATGTGGTCACACGATCACAACAAAAGGATAAAGGGAAGACCAATGTGTCCATTCCATGGACATGCCCACCTTCTCACCCTAAACCAAACTAGATGTTGATCTCTTCGTCTTTAGCTAAGCCCAAAGTGACCATCTTAGGCACCTCTGAGGATAACCCCTCTGAATCCATCAGAAGGGTCATTCTTAAACAACTCCACCAGAGTCTAGCTAAGTTGAGCCTCTATGAGCTCATTTCCACCTCACCTCGCCATCATTAGGCCATGATAGAGGTTATGCAAGCCATTGAGGTCAAACCAAGAGACTCCTGACCTATAAAGGCCTTCATAGGTGCTCTACAACTCTCTAACCTTGTTACCTTTAAGGACTCAAAAATACATTCTATCCACCTCAAGGACCTAGATCCCCCTCTCTTTATTACTTCACATATCAACTAAACCCACATTAAATGGGTTATGATCAATGGGGGAGCCAGTATCAATATCATCTCTTCCCATGCCTATGACCAATTCTACTTGCCAAAAAATATCATGTCCAAAACTTTTACCATCCTTAGATCCTTTAATGACACTATGACCACTACCTTGGGAACTATTATCTTCCACATTCATCTAGGACCTCGCATGCTCCTTGAACTTTTCTATGTGGTTAAAGGTGAATTCCAGTATAATGTTTTTCTATGGAGACCTTGGATCCACTCTATGGGTTGTGTACCTTCTACCCTCCATCATTGTGTCAAGTTTGGACATGACGATCAGGGTATCACCATACAAACTGACCCAAGCCCTTTTGTAGCATGAAACATGACCTACCAACCTAATGATGTCCTCCTACCCTTGACAAAAGCACTCCAAGCATCCACCACCAAGCCCTCAACCATGAGAAATGAAGCCATTTCTTCCCCTTCCTCAGAGGCATCTACCAGTTCATCTATTCCTATAGACTAAATACCCACCACTAATTCCTTGAAACTTACCTACCAATACCTTAACCTCAAATAATATCATCTCCTCACCCTTGATGCCTTCCAAAATCCCCAAGAACATGGGAGACTCAAACATCAACTAGGTTATGATCCCAACATTGGAGCCATTGTTCCTTTGGGACCTCCCAGTTTTCAAACCAACTTCATCTATGGGGGACTTGACAAGCCACTTAACACTACCACCGCACCCTCCTCACCTCAATGTTAGGATCCTATACCCTCTAAAACCACTTGTTAGTGTTCCTAGAGTACAATTGATTACTTTTGTATAAGCAATTAAACACGAAATTAAACTAGAAGTAATAAGTAACTAGAATTTAGAAACAGCAAAGAATAGGAGATACGAGAAACAATACAATCTGTATTAAACTCTTCCAGAAGGAAATACAATGAAGAAATCTCTCTTCTTCCTCACATCTCTTGGGTGTCCAGTAATTCTCCCTCAAGAGTTCTCTCTCTCAATAAATTACAACCCAACTCAACACTGAGTTGTTCCCTCCAGTCAGTGACAATCAACCCAATGGTTGTTGTTGCCTACTTCCTATAGCAGATCTCCTTGATCTTGCACCTTGCAGATCTAATTAACCTTGCTCACCAAGCAGACCTTCTTGATCTTGCACACTTGCAGATCTAGCTGATATTACTTACCATGTAGATCTCCCTGATCTTGCACTCTTGCAGACCTTCTAGATCTTACACTTTGAGGATCTCATCCTTACAAGCTATGAGGATCTAACCCTATTATATAGCACTAGGGTTCATGAGCCATGCATTCTCCACCGTTAGATGCACCTCTTAATCAAAGGTTCAAATCTGTCCTGCCAAAAATAGAAAAGCGGACTCAAGACTAATTTTAGTCTTTACATGCAACTAACTGTTCTCCAAAAAATAGAATTCTGGAAACGCATAGATGACCGATGCCGGTCTCTGTCTGTCTAAAGATGACTGATGTCGGCCAATTCATAACCGATGTCGGCAGATGCTAGTCGACCCCTGATCGATGTTGACAGGTTCTGACTGACATCAGTTACTGTGTAACCCAGCAACCTCTGCATTTGCTCATTTGGTGAAGCTTTTAGCTCCATAACTCAACAATCTCCCACTTGGAGATAAACAGATGCACCTATACCTATACAGCAACATCCTCTAATTTGTTTTTGGCTTGTATCTCCATCTTCAAGTTCAATCTTGAAGACCAACAAAAGTTGAATGAAGATTCAACTTCTCCTTTGTTATCAGCTTTGTTAACATATCAGCAGGGTTCTTATCCTTGCTAGCCTCTGTGACTGCAATAACCTTCTGCATCTCTAAAATCTAGCTAATCGTTGTTCCACCAACAGTGAACACATATCCTGTGGTGCTTCTCCTACCATCCAAGTCACCTGCCATATCTGAATCTACATACCCATGTAGAGAAGTGTTTGACCCTGCATAGCATAAATACCTACTGCTAGTCCCTCTCAGATATATGAGAATCCACTGAACTGCTTTCCAGTGCTCTTTCCCTAGATTGGCCATAAACTTGCTGACAACTCCCACTGCTTGGGCAATATCAGATCTAGTACATACCATGTACTCAACTTCATCATGTGATTTAGGACACTGTTCTAAGCTCAACTTGAACTGTTTAGCCATATGTGTGCTTACCAATTTTGAATCCTACAAATTGAACCTCTCCACTACCTTATTCACATAATCCTCTTGAGACAAAATCAACCTGTGATTTTCCCTGTCTCTAGAAATACTCATGTCAAGGATTTTCTTTGCTGCTCCCAAATCCTTCATGGCAAATGTCTAAGCTAATTTTACCTTTAGCTCAGTAATTCCCTGCATGTGTGACCCTACAACAAGCATATACACTACATACAGTAATAGAATAATGTAGCTACTATTATCCAACCTGGTAAAATAAACACAATGGTCACATTGACTAAAGCCACGCTCTGTCATAAACCTATCAAACCTCAAATACCATTGTCTTGGAGCTTGCTTAAGACCATATAACCTAGCCTTATGTCTCACCTATCCATTCTCTCCTTTCTTTAACCTGTAAATCCATTCATTTTTTAGTGCTTTCTTTCCAGCTGGCAACTCTACCAAATCCCACGTTTGGTTCTTTTCCAAGGAATCAATTTCCTCATTCATGCCATGCTCCCACTGTTTCCTAAATTCTACCTGCATTGCCTCTTCAAAACCTCTTGGTTTTCCACCATCAGTGAGCAACAAGTAGTATAAAGAAGGGGAAGAATGAATTTGAGGCTTACTTACCCTTTCAAACCTCCTCATGGGCGTTTGAGACTCATTGACAACTTGTTGTCCGTCTAAATTTTGTTCTAACAGTGATCAATCTTGGTCATCTTTGGCTGACCTCGGTCTACACCCGATCGATATCGATTCCACCTAATCACCGACGTCAGTTTCTTGACTGACGTTGATGTCCACCTGCCCAACATCACTGACTTTGGTCTCCATCGAACCGACGTCAGTTCCTGCCTGATCGCGTCGATCTCTATCTGATCGATGTTGGTGTCTGTGTTTTCCTGTGAGTGATGATTTTTACCTATGAGCTCATTTTAGATCATAACCTTGTCCAAATCAACATTGCCCTACTCAGAATTATTTGGCCTCTTGAGTTGATCATTGTCCATCACCTTCTCATTGAAAACCAAGGCTTTCCATTTCTTAAATGTGTCAAAAACATCAGATTTTCACTTTATGCAATAAACCCAATCCTTTCTTGTAGCATCATCAATGAAAGAAACATAATATTGTGATCCTCCAATAGAAGCTCCCTAAGCTGGTCCCCACACGTCTGCATGAACAAGCTCCAACTTGTGCTTCTTCTTTATTGACCCAGTTGTGAGAAACCTCACTTTCTCCTGTTTGCCAAAAATACAATGCTCACAGAAATCTCGATCTATCAAATCTAAAAGCTTACCATTTGACTTAAGAACATGCATTCCCTTCTCACTCATGTGACCAAGCCTACAGTACCGCATATTTGCATCTACATCTGAAGTAGATAAAATAGAAGGAGAATCAATAATACAAGTAGATAGATAAAGTGTACCTACTTTCTTACCTCTAGCTAATACAAGTACACCCTTGGAAACTTTCCAAGATTTCGTTGTGAGAGTTACTGTGCAACCCTCATCACCCAACTTTCCTACAGAAATCAAATTCCACTTCAGGACAGGTACGTGCATGACATCCTTCAACACCCATTGTTGCCATTCGGCAATTTTAGCTGCACGTTTCCTTTGCCAACAATTTGACAAGGCTCACCATCCCCTAAATAAATTTTTCCAAAGTCTCCATGGACATAATCATGGAAAAATACTCTATTTGGGGTTGCATGGAAAGAAGCACCAGAATCTAAAACCCATGATTCTACCTGACTATCCAAAGAAAATATGAGAGCATCCTGTGCAACAATACCTGCATCTTTTGCTTCTTCATGCTGATCTTCTTTCAACCAACAATCTTTCCTTGCATGTCCTTTCTTTTCACAATTCCAGTAGGTTATTCTTCCATTTCTGGATTTGGATCTACTGCCTATCTTTGACCTTGATTTCCCTTACTCGACCTTCTCTCTTTGCTTTCCCTTGCTTTCAACACTTAAAGAATTACCTAATGTTTCCCCTGTGCTTTTCTTGCAAATTTCTTCATTCAAGATTACACTAACAACATCATCAACTTTCAAGATATTTGAAGTAGACACAGTATTACTAACTACCATTACCAAGTTATGCCAACTTTCAGGTAAAGAGCATAAGATTAAGAGAGCCTTAATTTCATCATCAAAAACTATTTTGACTGAAATTAACTGATTTACTAATCCATGGAAATCACTAAGATGACTATATACCGATCCACCTTCCTGCATTTGCAAAGTAAATAATTGCTTCATAAGAAATACCTTATTCAAAGCTGAGGGTTTTTCATATAAATTCACCAAAGATTCCATTAACTCTACTGTTGTCTTTGCCTGTGATAAGTTGTAAATCATAGACGATGCTAGGCTCAGCCTTATAGCTCCAAGAGCCTTTATATCAAGAACATTCCATTCTTCATCTTGCATATCTGTGGGCTTTCTTGAAACCCCACCCAATGGTAAGTACAGATCTTTCTAATACAGATAATCTTCTATCTTCATCCTCCATAATTGATAATTCTTGCCATTGAATTTCTCCATTCTTAGCTTACTTTCTTCTACCATTGCTTTACTCCCACTCAATCAGAAACACCTGAGAGTGAACCTGTAATCAACAAACACTAACCCGTTCTGATGAACCAAGCTCTGATACCAGCTGTCAGAATCTTGTACCCTCTGAAACCACTTCTTAGTGTTCCTAGAGTATAATTGATTACTTTTGTATAAGCAACTAAACACATAATTAAACCAGAAGTAATAAGTAACTAGAATTCAGAAACAACAAAGAATAGGAGATGCGAGAAATAATACAATCTATATTAAACTCTTCCAGAAGGAAATACAATGAAGAAATCTCTCTTATTCCTCACACCTCTTGGGTGTCCAGTAATTCTCCCTCAAGAGTTCTCTCTCTCAATCAATTACAACCCAACTCAACACTGAGTTGTTCCCTCCAGTCAGTGATAATCAGCCCAATGGTTGTTGTTGCCTACTTCCTACAGCAGATCTCCTTGATTTTGCACCTTGCAGATCTAATTGACCTTGCTCACCAAGCAGACCTTCTTGATCTTGCACACTTGAAGATCTAACTAATCTTACTTACCATGTAGATCTCCCTGATCTTACACTCTTGTAAACCTTCTAGATCTTACACTTTGAGGATCTCATCCTTACAAGCTATGAGGATCTAACCCTATTATATAGCACTAGGGTTCATGAGCCATGCATTCTCCACCGTTAGATGCACCTCTTAATCAAAGGTTCAAATCTGTCCTACCAAAAATAGAAAAGTGGACTCAAGACTAATTTTAGTCTTTACATGCAAACTAATTATTCTCCAAAAAATAGAATTCTAGAAATGCACAGATGACCGATGCCGGTCTCTGTTTGTCTGGAGATGACCGATGTCAGCCAATTCATAACCGATGTTGGCGGAATGCCAGTCGACCCCTGACCGATGTCAGCAAATTTTGACCAATGTCAGTTACTATGTAACCCAACAACCTCTGCATTTGCTCATCTGGTGAAGCTTTTAGCTCCACAACTCAACACTCAACCACTCACCTCCACCTTCTCTTACTTGAACAACTTGGACTTCACCAAAATATACCTTCATATGTGTGCCTAGAAAAGGTTTAGCTTAGGATGATATGAACATAGCCCATACACATTAATCTTGATTGAGACCCAAAAGCCTCATGAGAAGCATGACCTTAGCTTCATTCTACCCAATAGAAAGAAATCCACACAACTTTCTACTACCATTGTTGAAGAAGAAACCCCTTCCTCACCAATGTCCCCTAAACTTGAGTATGAGGATGAGGAAATCATCCCACCTAACTTTTTTTTCATCAACATGATCACCCTCAACCCCCTAACTTATCAAAAGGAAGGGACACCCTTATCCATCCCTTTAACCCATCCTAAACTTGTGGGAGAAGACTCTCCTACCATAAACATTGTTTAATGCCAAGATGATGATTTTCTTCTCACCTACCATAAACCTCAACCATGTTGAATGAATCCACTATGGATATTAACATAGGCACTTCAGGCAACCCTCATGTTGTCAAACTTGGCCAATCTCTCACCACTAAGGAACTTCAAAACTTATCTACCTTCCTCTAGGACCATAACATTGTATTTACCTAGCCATATGTTGACATGCCTGGTATTGACCCAACCATTGCCACCCATAACATCATAACCAATCATGAAGCCAAGCTTGTCAGACAGAAACATTGATGAATGCATCCTCACATATCCCTTCTTGTCAAAGAAGAGCTTCAATGCCTCCTCTTTATTAACTTCATTCAACCCATTGATTATCTATAGTGGGTTTCAAACATCATACCTATCACTAAATCCATAGGGAGACTACGTATCTATGTGCAATTTTGTGACCTTAACTTTTCCTACCTAAAGTTTTACTTTCCTCTACCTAACATCGACCAACATGTTGATCTTATATCAGGACATGAGATGTTGTCTTTCATGGACAAAGTCTTGAGTTATAATCAAATTGTGATTGCCCCTAAAGATCAGCACAACACTACCTTTATCACCCCATGGGGACTTTATATTATAGATTCATACCCTTCGGCCTTAAGAATGTTGGGGTAGCCTACCAACGTCTATGACCTATATATTTCATGACCTTATCCATACAATTATCAAGGACTATGTGGATGACGTCCTTGGAAAGTATAAGTATCACAAGGACCACATATCCATTCTCAAAATTATCTTTGAGAGACTTATCCATTACCGTGTTCATCTCAATCCCAAGAAATGTATTTTTGGGGTCTTATCATGAAAACTCCTTGGTTTCATTATTTTCCTTCAGGGAATCAAAGTGGATTTGAGCCAAAATTAAAGCCATCATCAAGATTATACCTCTAACCAATCTTAAGTAACTCCATAGTCTATAGGGGAAACTCCAATCCATTTGCTACTTCATCTCTCAGCTCTTTGAATGGTGTCAACCCTTCCATCAACTCTTGAAAAAGGATATCTCTTTAAATTAGAATATTGATTGTCAAAAGGCCTTTGATGCACTCAAAGATAACTTTCTATCTCCACCTATCCTCACACCCCATAAGGATGACCAACCTTTCTACCTTTACATCTTTGCCACTGACCATTCCCTAGGGGCAATGCTTTCCCATCGAGACAAACAACATAAAGATCAAGTCATCTATTACATAAGCCACACCCTTATAGACTATGAAACTTGGTATACTCATACTGAGAAACTTTGCTTGGCCCTAGTCTTCATGGCCACCAAATTTTTCCACTACCTTCTTAACCATAAAACTTTTATCATAACCAATATTGACCCACTCAAGTACAGCACTCCAAGCCATGTGAAAACCAATATATGGCCAACTGGCTCATGCTTTTAGCTAAGTTTGACCTTGAGTTCCTTTAACATAAGTCAATTAAGGGGTGAGTTGTCACTAACCAATTGGTTGATGCACCCATAATAGACAACCAACCCCCTCCTCTTGAATTTATAGATGTGTCTATTATAAGCCTATCCCAAATAGATTTCACTAATCATGTAACCATGTTCTTTGATGGTTCCAAATGTTAGCATGGTGGGAGAGTTAGTATCATCCTTATCCCCCTTGTCAGTGAACCACTTCCTTTCTCTTTTAAACTTGATTTTGAATGTACCAACAATGTGGCCAAATATGAAGCCCTAGTAATAGGTCTCCAAACTACGTTAACTTTGGGATTCAAAACAATTAACATCTTTAGTGACTCCCAACTTGTGGTAAATCAAGTCAATGACATTTACCATTATAAGAATGAGATTTTACAACTATATAGACAATTAGTCATAAAACTCTTGATGTCATTTGAACACTATCACATTCAATCCACCCCACGATCTATCAACAAGTTTGCCTGCACCATGGCTTCTCTTGCTTTTTAGATCCCATCATCACCCTTAGAATCCAAGCTATCAGTCATTATCCATCACCTCACTAAACCTTCATACATCAAGTCAGACACTCCAACCATCTTCAATGTGGAAGGGATCTATCCTGACCTTTGGTATCAGCAAACCTTTGACTACCTTAACCTTGGCATTATTCCCTTTGGACTCTTTAGGAATGCTCGTTGAGCATTAATCCTGAACACCTATTATTATATGATTATGGGAGGAATTCTTTATAAGCATGGCCTTGATGGTCTCCTATTCCATTGCCTCCATGGTCTAGAAGCCTCTCATGCTATCAAAGAGATGCATGATGATATATGTGGGGGTCACTTTAATAGACTCATTGGAGCTTAGCGCATCCTTCACCTGGGCTAATACTAGCCTACCCTTAACCAAAAATATTGTGATTATGTGAAAAAGTGTGTCAAGTGTCAACAACATGCTAATTTACATCATGCACCTAGCCATATTCTTCATGTTTCTAATGATTTTTGGCCCTTTTCACAATGGGTTTTGGACCTTATTAGTGAAATTAACCCTCACTCTTCATAGTGACATCACTCTATCATCACTGTGACCGAATATTTAACCAAATGGGTGGAGGCTATTCCTCTTGTCTTGACAAAAGTTGAAAATATTATCAAATTTATCACCCATCAAATCATCTGCCACTTTGGTGTTCCCCATAAGATCATCACTGATAATGGAAAATCCTTTAAAAAAAAAAGTTCAATGTCTTTGCGATGGATTTGAAATTAAACTAAGCTTCTCATCATCTTATCACCCACAAGAAAATGAACAAGTAGAGGCCTCTAACAAAACCCTTAACAACATGCTTATCAAAATGGTTGGTGCCTCAAGTTGGAATTGGAACTTGCACATCCTTTTCACCTTATGGGTATATCGTACTAGCATCCAAACCCTTATGGGTGCTATACCTTTTTTGCTACTGTTTGGAGCTGAGGATTTATTTCCTCTTGAAGTCCAAATACCTTCTCTTTGCATATCTTTATGCGACCTTATTTTGGAAGATGATTATCATCAAGAATGTTTAGCCCAACTTGAGCTACCTGATGAGTGTCATTTGGCCTCTCTTTCCCATCTTTGTGTCTATCAAAAATGAATCAAGCATGCTTACAAAAAACACCTAAAAGTGTGAGAATTCAATATTGGAGACCTCATTCTCAAGGAAAATTAACATGTAACTAATATGGAAAAAAGCAAATTGGGCAAATTGGCCTTCAATTGGCTTGGACCTTACATCATAATCCATCAGTATGGATCAAAATCTTATCATTTATCCTCTCTCAAAGTCAAACCAAAACCTGAGCCTCTTAATGCTTTGCATCTACATCCTTTTTATTATTAATGAGGGGTCACAATCATCATTTGTCTAACTTTAGCTCATCCCCTACATCCACATTTATTTTCCCTCTTCTTAGGGGTAACTGACTATAACTGAATCATGTGATTATCCATCATAGTCATAGCTTAATCTTGAACTATGGGTACCACAGCTCTACCCATGGCATGATTCTCATGGTACTTCTCATCTCTTCTCAAGATCAGTTCCCATGGTCATTATCACCTAATCCTCTTTTCACCTACATAACCTTCTTGTGATCTTAGTCTTGCCTTCATAAAGGTAACCCCTTGAACATGTATAAGAAATTCTATGTCAAGCAAAAGCAACATTAGAGTCAAAAATGAATCATGGATCATTCTTAGCATTCATAGACTGCTCCCTTGAAGGGCAGCTATTGAAAACTTATTCAAATTTACAAAAATGTAAGGTGGATTGCTCCCTCAAAGGAAATCTATCAAAAGCATTTAAACTAAGCATATAAACTTAGACCACTCCCTTGAAGGATGGATAAATAAATCACTTGTTAAAGCTAGCAATTTTTTAGAAGCTTCTCACATTGCTCAACTTCCCCAACCCTAAAGCATAACCAAAAGTGGTGAAAAACCCATAAGCAAATGCAACAGTAATGAGAAACATCATAATCAACTCTCATAAAAGCAATAATATTGGAAAGTTATAATCAGATCTCCTCAGTAGACTTCTACATCAATTAGTCTACACTTTATATATGAGCATAGACTTGTTTATACTATCCTCTTGATAGCCTACATAAGAGGCATGCTAGTTTTACACAAAGGTTCCAGTTTCACCCATCATCCCTCCATATATCATATGCATAGGACTATGAGCTTACTTGACATAATGTGATCAAGATACCCATTTATCAACCTAAGCATGCTACTGTGAAGCATTTGAAAGGCTTATTTTCACTATGCCAATCCAACTTCGGGTTTTATTTTTGTCCTTACCAATGAAAAGGCATCAAATATATTTTCCTATCTTTTATTGGTTCATATAGATGTATGTCTCATAATTTTTATCACTTTACTTACTTTTAGCTTTTTATCTAATTACTTTATTCTTATTACATCCTTACCCATGTTCACCTTTTATAGCTATGATTATAGATGACAAAAATCAAATAACAAATGAAACATTATGAACTATATCCATACAACATCTCATAAATCTATCGATGATCACAACACCATGAAATCACATCATATCATAAACAACATCTTATCCGTCTACCATCAAAACATCATGAGAACATATATCATATCATAGACAACCTTAATTACACCATTCAATATCATGAAAATCAACAAAATAAATAATCAAAACATCATGAACCATATCATATATCATCTACCTATCTATCTATTAACCATCACATCATAACAACACATCTTATAACATCAATATAACCATAAACAAAGTCATTACAATCACATTATCATATGGCATATACCCATCCATAACACATCTTATCATATCCATGAACAAAACTAGAGAATCATAACCATCCTTTAAACATCACATGCCTAAGCTACTGAGTCAACATCTCATAAAGTATATGCATGAAACCATAGACCATCAACCATAAACATGAATATAATTATCCACATTAACCATGAACCATAAACATACATCATAAACCACACATCATCATCACATATATCATGTCATCATAAATAATACATGTGATAATGTATAGACTCTCTCTCAAAACATGTATATCTCACTGCATCAACATGCAGGCTGGTATCAAAATGATCTACACCTATCTCTACAAACATATCAAAACATGTGTAAATCAAGCCCTCAAGGCACCACTATTATTGGCCCCACATGCCCCCACACCTGCACTTGCACTAGCACTCTCATCTAGTGGTGGCCCCCCTGGTATCCATATCTGGCCCATTATCTTAGAGTAGCTATAGATGTCCCACTAGACAAACTAGCCCTATACTCCCCATATCTCATCACCTGTGGCAACTATGCTAGTACCATCACCTTGTAATATCTTAGCCCCTCAATAGTGTCTAAGTACCATCTTCTCAAAACTATATTAGGTGGTCTTCCTCTTACTATCAGTGCTAGTGCCCCTCCTGTTGTTACCCTCTATCTAAAAGTATCTCTCTCCTATGTGACTACCCCAATGGATGCCTATGACTGATCTTGATCTATTATGATAGTCACCACCTGACCCTATAGCACAATAATATAGCCCTATAGTGTGGCCACCTATCCCTTTAGTACATGTACCCATGTCTAGGTTGTAGCTTAAGTTGCCCCTGCTAGTCCATCATGGCTAGCTAGATCCACAACCATCACCCTCACACCTCCATCATCCCCACCAATGTTTACAGCTACATATATGGGTTGATACTAGGCCATGTATCCATCTACTAACCCAACATCATCTATCAGAGCCCTAATGAGAATATCTTCATACCCACCATCTAAAACTATAGGAGCAAGCTATGACACTGGTAATCAAACCTCTAAATCCTCCCTCCTATACCTAGGAAATAGGTCTAGGATACCCTATACCAAACCAAATTATTGATGCATCCTATCAAAGAGGATCAGCTCCACCTCTCCCTCTTACCTGCCTACTATCTATCTGTATCTTTGAAGGGAAAGGGTTTACCTCCTATACCCTAGCCATATCAAAATCAGCACATATGACCTCTAGGTGATATCTCTAATCACTAGTGTACTTAATACACCCATGAACCACTCCACATCGTGGGCACCACCCCTTGCATTTGATGTAGCCAAATCATCCCTCTATCACATAAAGCCAATAGGGAACTCTGTCTGCATGTAACCTGCCCATGATAATCCTACTAGTCTTAGCACTTGAATATGCTCATAGGCCCATCAATGTAGAACCAAGCTGACACTAATGTCATACCTCATATAGTGCCTAAACCCCTACAACTCTTTGTAGATTTATACAAGTAAATTATGAACCCAACCAAATATTATCTGACCTAGTAGGAGCTCCACCAATACCCCCAATAGCAAACAAGGAAACCTCGCACTACTTGAATCTGGAAGCCCAAAACATGTCACCACAATCATGAACATGGTCATAAGCCTCCTCTCAGCCAGAGCTCTCTAATACAACATTGTGTATTGAAATCCCCCAGCATGCCATTAGACCTAATCACTCTCATCTCCATAAAGTACTCAATGAAATCCTCACACTCCTCATGCTTGATATGATAAATCACATTGCTACATACTGAGAGTATGGTAATCTTATGTACATCCTCAGAGAGAATGGTCATCTCCCTAGTCAAAAGCAAGAAGGTGTTTGTAGCAAGATCCCATCTCTCGATGAGTGTTACAACCATAAATGCATCTCAAGGCACATGCTAGTAGTGCCTCATAGCTCCTAGCCCCACCTGATCTACATGGGCCCAATCCTTTGGAGTCATCCCCTCTTATATCTTGGGAAAGATGCATGACACATGGTCATGCATCTGATTCTGCTCCCTGACCTGCATCATATCGACACTTGGCTTATTTACCTATGTTATTCTCATCTACCCTAGCTTTTACCCACCTCACTTGCCTCTCTATTTCTCTTAGCCATCTACCTCATACTCACTCATTTCCCTTTTAGTATGTAGGACTTACCCTATTAGCAAGTATCTTCTTAAAACACATTTTAAAAACTTCCCCCCACCCTACCCAATTACTAGTGTTATGGTGACCACCGATGGTCAGACACCCCTCATTCATAATGTGTCAATCATAAAGGATTAGACTTGACTGTTGACAATCACTATAGGCATTCCATGGTTGGAATGCCTAAAACCACTTCTACCATAAAACCACCTAAACAACATTCTAAACTACTCATGTAGCTAGCCTACCAACCAACCTAACCGACTTTACCTAGCCACCCCACTAATTCCTACTTTAACCCATAACCCACCAAAACCCTACCTAGGACATTCCAACCCAAACTGAGCCTTCCTAAAAAAACCCTAACCTCCCAACCTAATGCAATTACATCAAATCATAGCTATCTACCAAATTTAAGACATTATCTACCTCATTCCTCAATCTCTACCATGGTTGAAGCTCATATACATCCACTCGATCACATACATGTGCTCCCTACATCTCAAACCCACTAAGATCACACCCACACACCTCCATCCAATGACTAGTCACCAACTCAGCAAGCACCCTCACCACAAAATGCTGCAATTGCCAAAACACAAAGTTAATCACACAAAAGTTAAAAATGAGTAAAAGTAATTTGGTTTTTACTTTTTACCCTATGAATTTTTAGGTTTTACCCTGACTGTCAATGGTAAGGGTGATCGTCAATGATTACCTTTTAGGAGCCTTGATCATCGATGATCAGGATGCCCCAATTTTACACTTACACCTAGAACTACCCTTCTTATCACAACTAAACCAAGTTTTACCCATCTTTGAAGACTACCTTCTCCAACCAACCCAGACCACATGGTCACCTCATCATTGGTCTATTTTGGCCCATCTGGCACATAATTTGTGACACTTTTTGCCTAGTCTTTTGACTGCCACAATAACATTTTCATGTTGACCCTTCTTAAATGTATGCCACATCACACTTCCATAACCTACTCATGTCTGTTTGGGAGCACTTCCTACTTTGGATACCTACAACACTTGACCATTTTATGTTTTCCTTAGGATCACTTCTTACCTTAGATACCCACCAAACATACAGACATTACTTAGAAGACTTGCATTTATGAGTGTTCTCAACACCATGCCTATAGGAAGTCATGTAGCTCACTTGTTACTTGTCTTTCTTCACATCGACCCTTATTTTTACCAACATTGACAACCTAGCCTATGCACGATATTGGATATCACATCTTTTTGTCGTACTTTGTGCATTTATTTGTGCTTCAATGCCCAACCTATCATTCACCCATTTTTATCATCAACTACCCATTTATCAAACCCTAACCTAATTTTAGTTTCACCTCATTAACTCTCAATTTGAGGGGGAACACCTCCTCCCACTCTAGAGGCAACTAAACCTCTTTCCCATACTCTATTTTTGTTTTGCAACTCATTCACATAAGCTACACATTAAAAAAGGGGCAAAATATAGACACCATAAATACACACAGTACAATTCTAAATGTTGAAAAAAGCCCTAAACTACCTAGGACCCTCTTGGGACCAATATAACCTAGCCAAGCTCATTTGTAGTCAGTTTCACAAACTAGCTCCACCTAGCCTTCATACCCCTTTTTCCTTGAGACCTGACCATCGATAGTCAGGGTAACCATCGACGATCACCCTTGGAAAACCCTAACCATTGGCATTCAAGGTGCACCTCCTCAACCAAAATCATGCAAGTTTCCACTGACCTCTTCTAAATATAACTCATTTAAATCTTGTTGTGAGCCTTTGCAAAGATAAATTATATTTTAATGGCCTAGTTGCACCTTGACTTCCACCTCTTTCTTGTGCCTATAAGAAGAGAGGGACCTGGAATAGAAATCCATCTACAATAATTATCAAGAGCTCAAGGATTTAGTAGTGTTGTTTTACAGGTAAATCGACATCATCAATAATTTAGCCATTACATTAAGAGCCAACTTGCCACCGCCTCTCAACCAAGTTCTCGAGTACCTTTACTCTACCAAATTTAACCCAAACTTCAACCACTCACCCAATCAAATTTTGATAAGGTAAGTACTTGTTTGTTAATATTTATTTACTTTTTTTTTATTTCATAATCAACCTAGCCCTTGTCCATCTCCCAGAATCCATCTTTTGGATCACATTATTTAGCAATTTAACAACCCAAAAATTACATAGTAACCATCGATAGTTGACTCAACTGTCGATAATCTGCCCAACTGCCAATGGTCAGCTTGACCACTAATGGTCACCTTAACCACCGATAATCACCCTAACCACTGACGATCATTGTGGTAGTGAAAACCAAAAAGATATTTTCACCCATCTACCCTCAACCAAACTTGGTTTTATATGTTCCTATTTGTCCATAGACCTCTTTCAAATTTTTTGGAGCATACCCCAACCTCTTAGCACTAGTATTAATTATTTTATCACTAATTTAATCATTTATAATCTATTTTCAAAGCAAGCATTCTTATGTTTAATTTTAGTACCTTTTGATTATTGATGCAAGTACCTTCTTTCCAATTTTGTGAACTTAATTATTTAAAACATGTGGATTGACAGCCCTTAAGAAAGCTATCGCTTGTAGGATCTAACTATTACTAGGTAATCCACCCAACTATCCATCTAATGAATAAGTTTGCTTTAGTGTTTTCTTATCTACAAGTCTTCTTCCCAAGATAAAGAGAATTTCTCCACAATCTTCTGATTCAACGCATGCGCAAACAAGCAAATTTTTTAACCATACCCATATCACACCTTTTTGTCACAATTTTTGTGCGCTTATTTGTACTTCAGTGACCAACCTATCATTCACCCATTTTTATCATCAACTACCCATTTATCAAACCTTGACCCAATTTTAGTTTCACCTCATCAACTCTCAATTTTAGGGGGAATACCTCCTCCTACTCTCAAGGCAACCATACCTCTTTTTCACACTCTATTTTTATTTTATAGCTCATTCACACAAGCTACACAATAAAAAAGTATAAAATGTAGACACCAAAAATCTACACACTATGATTCTGAAGGTCAAAAATCCCCCTAGACCTATCTAGGATCCTCTTAGGACAAATCTACACCAATCTAACCGAACCAAGTTCACCCATAGTCAGTTTCACAAACTGACTCAAACTAGCCTTCAAGACCTTTTCCTTAGGGGACTTGATCATCAATGGTCAAGGTAACCATCGATGGTCACCCTTGATAAACCCTAATCATTGACGATTAGGGTACACCTCCTTAATGAAAATCATGCAATCATCCACTGACCTTTTCTAAATATAACTCATCTAAATCTTGTTGTGAGCCTTTGCATGGACAAATTATATTTAGATGGCCTAGTTGGACCTTGACTTTCACCTCTTACTTGTGTCTATAATAAGAAAGGAGATTGGGAGGTCAAATCCCTCTATAATATTTATTAAGATCTCAGGTATTTAGGAGTTTTTTTTACAGGTCAATCAGCATCAATTAGCATCAATCACTATCATTAACATGATCAACTCAGCCATCACATTGAGAGCTAACTTGTCGCTGCCTCTCAACCAAGTTCTTGAGTACTATTAATTTATTAGATTCAAGATAGATTCCACCAATAGGTTAACTTATTCAACTACTCATCCAATCAAATTTTGGTAAGATAAGTACTTGTTTGTTAATATTTATTTACTTTGTTACATAAAGCATGAAAATCAAAATCATCATCTTCTATCTCACTATCATTAAAAATAATTATAAGATATGGTTGAATATTTTGAGTAATTTTATCAATAATTCCATCTGATGGGTGATCATATGAAGTAGGAGGTGGATAAGCATTGTAAGTATAACATACAATTGTATTTTCCTTGTTAGTATTATGCTTAGGAAATGATTCACTAAAAATATTTAATTCAATATTTTAATTTTGTTGAGGCTTACTTTCCTTTATATGAGTACTAAGTTTAATAGCATTGTTTTCAATAAGATAATGATTAATATGCTTGAACTTGAAACATTTGTTAGTATAATTACCTTTCATCTATGGTAATCACAATATGCATTGTTATCAAAATATTTTCTTTGTGGTTTTCTCATGTTAATTTCAAATGAAGGAGGCATAGTAATTAGATTGCATTCAAGTAATTTTCATAACAAATTGTAAGGTGGTTGTGATTGTTTATAAATTTCCTTTCTTTTTTGATCTAATAAAATAATCTTATTAGAAATTTGAGAAATAACATTGATTTTTATCTTTGCATCTACTTCAATATATATTTGCTTAGGCTTGTAAGATGGTTTGATTTAAAATTTCATTGTGGAAGTTGAAGTAGATGTGGGTGTCTAGTTGAGCTTGTTTATAACAAGAAGCTTGACTTCTCTTTTTCTTATTATATGACAAATCTCTTCAAATAATTTGAATTTATTGAAAATAATTGACTCATGCAATGGTGCAAGCAAACTTTGTTTGAAAATGTCTTGTAATTCAGTATCCACCATAGTATTAGTCATATTGGTGAGCATGGTCTTGTAACAAATTGCATAATCATTGATAATCTCAGTAGTTAATTTTTAAGCTTAGCAATTTATACATAAAAAAAATTCATCGATGTTAATAGAAAAAAAATTAAGAAATAAATTTGTTAATGTATTTAATGATTTTACATATTGAATAGATATATCATAAAATCAACACAAGGCATAATCTTTTAAGCTTCTTGGAAATAACTTTGTTATATATTTTTCATTAAAGGCATAATCTAAGCATGTTGTTATTAGCCAATTTTCACACCCAAGTTTTACATCTTTCTTTTTGGCTAAGTGCAACATCCTTATTTATTTATCCCCACAAAAAAGTGTCAAGTGTTATTTATTTTGGCAAGGTTTTGCTTTGGGTTTTTTTTCCAAGTCTCAAAGGAATTGTTTTGGACTTTTTGTCTGAAACAAAAAAGTTTGAAAGAATTGGTCCAGTTCAAGTTTTCTAGAGGGCACTTTACAAATTTTTCAAAGGAATTGTTTCAGACATTTTGTTTGAAACAATCTTTTCGAAAGGTCTTTTCCTCATAAAAGTGTCCTAAACAGGTTTTCTGAGGGGACACTTACAAAATTGCTGAAGGGTCTTTTTCTCTTTCGAAGGGTACATTTCAGGTTTTTTGAAAGGTACATTGCAAGATTTTTGAAAGAAATGTCCCTTGCAACTTTTCCAAAGGAAATTGGCTCTTTCAACTTTTTCAAAGGAATTGTTTCGGATATTTTGTTTGAAACAATCTTTTTTAAAGGAATTATTTCTCATGCAAGTGCCCTTCAGAAAGCCTGAAAGGTCCATTTCAAAAAGCTCGAAGGGACACTTTACAAAAACCGAAGGGTCTTTTTCTCTTCTGAAAGATACATTTCAAGTCTTCCAAAGGGTAAATTGCAATATTTTCAAAAGAAATGTCCCTTACAAACTTTTTGATGATCCATACATCCCTTCTCAGGGATAGCGATACACTGTTGCCATGTGTCCGATCAGGTTCCACCTCGGGTGCTTCAGTCCCTAAGCCATATAGTGGTCTGGAAGAGGACCCAAATCACTCCGAATCTTTTGGCATGATAGCTCACAAGAGAATATGATGACTTATTCAAATCACCCATAGGAGTTCCACTGCATTGCCAGGTAAAACATTCTATCAATTTGATCCCAGGATCATCTTTGCCTAATAGTCCTATGTATCGCAGATCAGTTTTGGAGAATGATGAAATAAAAAGATATATTCAAGAATTGATCCAAAAGGGTCACATTAGGCCAAGCTCTTCACCTTATGGTAGCCTAGTTGTCTTGGCACCGAAGAAAGATGGAACATGGAAGCTTTGCATTGACTACCGAGCCCTGAATAAAATCTCTGTGAAGAATCGCTACCCTCTCCCTAGGATTGATGACCTACTAGACCAACTCCGTGGTGTGAAGTTATTCACCAAAATTGATCTCAAATTTGGTTATCACCAAATTCCCATTGATCCCACTGACATCTGGAAGACTGCATTCAAATCTAAGGAGGGGCTCTTTGAATGGTTGGTTATGCCTTTTGGCTTAACTTACGTACTTGCAACCTTCATGAGGATGATGGATGACATCCTACAACCCTTCACCAACTCATTTTCGGTTGTCTACTTAGATGACATACTCATCTATAGCAAAACATTGGAAGGACATTTGCAACATGTTCGTAAGGTGCTTCAAACTCTTCAAGAGCACAAGTTGTATGCAAATCTTGACAAATGCACATTCAGGATGACAACAATTCAGTACCTTAGGTACATTGTGAATGAGGAATGGGTCCATGTTTATCCAAAAAAGATTTGGGTTATTCAAGAATGGCCCACACCAAGGAACCTCACAGAGCTTTGCAACTTTTTGGGTCTTGAAAATTTTTATCGCAGGTTTGTTCTTGGATTTTCACATGTTGCTTGGTCACTAACCCAAGTGACTAAAGGAGGAGCTAAAGCTACATTTTAGTGGGGTGAAATACAACAAAGGGCATTTGAGAATTTAAAGAATAGATTCTACTCAGCCCCTGTTCTTGCCTTGCCAGATTTGCATCAACCTTTTGCGTTGATGACAGATGCATCTGAATATGCCATGGGAGTTGTCATCATGCAACATGGCCATCCTATTGCATATCACAATGAAACTTTCACTGATAGAGTCAAGAAATATCCAACATATGATAAGGAGATCTATACCATTATGCAAGCTGCAAATAATGGAAACACTACCTCTTGGGGAAAGAAACGGTCATCCACACTGACCACAGACTATTGGAATTCATCCAAATGCAAAGCAAACTACGAAATGAGAGGCACCAAAAGTGGGCCACATATCTATAGCAATTCCACCTGATAATCAAACACAAAAAGGGGAGCTCAAATACAACTGTAGATTGTCTAAGCTACCCACCAATTACTGCACTCACAACAGTTTTGGACCTATGCAGACATGAGACTTCCACTTGGGGTGCTCTGTATGAAGTAGATCCTACCTTTTTTGATACATATCAAGCACTTCAAAAAGGTAAACATGTTTCTAATTTCTATTTACAAGATAATTTCCTCTGTCATATGGGGCACATCTGTGTTCCAGTTGTAGAGAAACAAAATATGATATGGGAAGCACACTTCATTAGGACAATTAGACACTTTGGTATTGAAAAGACATTGGCAGTTCTTCAAAAACACTTCTACTGGCCCCATATGTGAAAGGATGTGGAAAGATATCTCAAATATTGCACCCCATGTGCGATGGCCAAGCCAACAAATAAGAAGCAAGGATTGTACATGTCATTGCTAGAACCAACCAGGCCTTGGGAATCCATCTCAATGGATTTTCTCTCAGGTTTGCCCACTTCAAAACATGGTAAGGACTAAATTTTCATGGTAGTTGATCATTTTTCAAAAATGGCTATCATGATTGCTTGTAAGAAAAATATATCTATTGAGGAAACTGCTCAACTATATTTTAGTCATGTATGGCTCCATTTTGGTCTCCCCAAGTCCATTGTCTCAAATCGAGATAGCAGGTTCCTGAGCATCTTCTAGTCCACTCTATGGAAGATGATGGATACCAAGCTGATGAAGTCCACAGCCTTCCATCTACAGACTGATGGTTAAATAGAGGTGGTAAATCATTTGATTGTTCACATGATTTAGATGTATCACTCCAAACATCCACGCATATGGGATGAGGGACTTCTTTTCATACAACATGGATACAATCAAGCGCTGCATAGCTCGACCAAGCACAGTCCATTCCAAGTATGTTTTGGGTTCCAACCCATGGCACCAATTGATATAATTGTTCCATTTTCCACCATGGAATACACACCTCATGGAAGATCTGAGGTAACAAAAGCAACAAAGTTTATTAAACAAATGCAACATATCCAACAACAAGTTCATGACATCCTGGAGAAGATGAATTAGAAGTATAACCAATGCCATGATAAACATAGGATTACACACCATTTTGTTGTGGGTGACAAGGTTTAGTTGCGGCTTTAGAAGGAATTACTTGCAGCCCCACATAGAAAGATTTGGCCTCTGTGATATGGTCCCTACACCATCACCAGAAGAGTTGGAGAAAATGCTTTTGAGTTGAACCTACCAGCCTACCTTGGTCTGCATCCAATATTCAATGTGGAGCTCATCAAACCATATCACCCACCTCTCTTAGACACTTAGTTGTGGTAGAATAACTAGACATTGATGAGCTTGATCCACAGAGTTTTGCCCCAGTGGAAGAGGATCAGATTTTGGATACCTGGATGAAGACAATAAGAGGATGCTCTATTCTACTTTATCGAGTGGTCAAAAGGGGCCAACTTAGCCATCAAGGTGAGTGGCTCATAGAGAATCAAATCAAGAAACAACTACCACACTTGGTGGGGAACATTGACGCAATGGGTACCATTACTTTTTAAGGAGGGAGGAATGATCTAGGCAACAATTTAGGCAATAATTCAGGTGACAGTTCCACCCCAATTGATGATGATACCAATAGAAGGACTGGCCATCACGCCAAAAGCTCCAAAGTGATCTGGGTCCTCTTCTAGACCACTATATGGCCCAGGGACTGGAGCACCTGAGGCAGAACCTGGTCAGACATGTGGCAGCAGTGTATCGCTATCACTGAGAAGGGATGTATGGATCATCTGAAGGGACATTTCAAGAATGTTGAACAATATATTTAGGATTTTGGAAAGGCAAAATGAAAATGCTAAAGGGTTATTCTCGGCAAAAGTGTCATTCTTAGAAAGTCCAAAGGGACACTTGTAGAAAGTATGAAAGAAAGAAACACTAGAAAATAGACCAAAAATAGAAGGGGCGTGAGAGGTTAATTCTTTCAAAAAAAAGGGTCCATGGGAAGATTGTTTGAGAAAATGCCAAAGCAAAAGTCTGAGTAAAAACACCAAAAGAATGGTCCTATTAGAATGATGATTATATGGATGTCAACTTCAAGGTGAGGAGCTAGCCATTAGCATTTAAACGGTGGGTCCCAAGTAGATCGATGGTCCTCATTCAAATGCTCAAAGATCCAAGGGCTCACATTCTCCATCTGCCAAAGCAAATCTGAGGGTTCATCTTACTATTGATCAGGGTATGATCTAAGTCATTTTTGATGGCCAATCAAAGGAACAATTAGTTATACACATAGAATCTAAGTGATGCCTCTCTAATTCTAATAGAATGAAAGTGACTCTTCCCTATGCCATTGCACACCTCAACAAGCCAGTGACAAGCTATTAGCATCAGGACAAATCTACAATAAGTGGAATCTCATTTACATAGCTGATTGATGCCATTACTCAGCTTGAAAATATCTTATTTCTACTAGTGTAACCATTGGGGAAGCATATTTGAGAGAGTAAGTTAGTTGTGTAACCACTTGAGGTGACATGGATCAATCGAATGGCCCAAATAAGCATCATTTGCAAATATACTTGTAGATGAAGATGGAGACTCCTAACAAATTGATTCCTCTTTATGGTGCCAAAGGCCTCCTCCTCTCGCTTTTTTTTTGCTATATATACAGCCCTTGGGTTAGTGTAAAAATGACCGCATAGTGTATGGTGAAGCCCTACTAGATTTATGTTACGTTCTGCCTTTGAGCATTAGTACAAGTTTATTTCTTTCAAGTTTTTGGATAATTGTTTAAGTGTGTAAGAGATGTATAGTGATAGTAAATGATGATTTTCCATCCTTCTATCCTCTATCCTTCATACCTGAGCAAAATTTCTTAGTCTAACAGGTCATATAGAGTGTGTTTAAGTGTGTTGAATTATTTTAAGTGTAAAACTATTCTTGGAATGTGCAATTTGCCTTTCAGTTCATTTGCCTTGTGTCATTTCATGCATCTTGCCTTTATATTGAAATAATTGTGTTAGAAATCCTTAGAGCTTGGCAATGATTTGTGCATTTTATTGTATTGTGCACTAGAATATGATATTCATGTGGAAGATAATCTTGGTGTATCACCGCTCTTAGAGTAGGTTTTCCTTTCCTGTAATCTCTAACTCTTTTCCTTTTAATAAAATTGGTTTAGACAGAAGTTGTTTTGTAGAGATACATTTAGGGAGCTATCCCTTTAAATCTAGAGGTTTATTTCCTCTATAAGCATACCCACATGCCTGGAAATGTTCCAACATTGCCCAAATCTGGAAGAGGATTAAACACTCTCTTCTAGGGTGCAAGATTTGGAGACAACAGTTCTAGCATGCCCGGTGGGACCAATTATTTACATGTCAAGGTGAATGCTCATCTTAACAAGCCTAAGATTATAGAAATATTCTTAATCTATCATTTGGTGACTCCAAAAATTGAGAATATCTATTTGTAGATCAAGTTTCCCACATAATACTTCATGGTCCTCACTAGGTCATGTAGGATTTTTGACCAAGCCCCTTTAGTTGAAGCTCTTCTTGAATAACAACACCCTAAACCATTCCTAATGCTTAGATATCCTAGACAAGGAGGTTTTAAAGAAGAAGAAGAAGAAGTTGAAGAGATAGGAGATCAAGAGGAAAGAATAGAAATGGATAGTTATCAACCTTTCCTAGCCTTTAACACCCAAAATCCTATTAACCTTTTTGCATACGACCCTATTCCTCCCAATGCTACCAAGAGTCTCCTTGGTTTCAATTGAGAGGGTCTTATTACCCCATCTGAGCATATTAGGGATATCTCAAATTTATGTAACTTCCATGATGTCACCCGAGCCAACACAACCATTAGATTTCTTGCCATGTCTCTAAGAGGTAAGGTACTTACCTGGTATAAGACTTTGGAAGGTGGTTGCATTACAAGTTAGGATGGCTTTGGGGAATTGTTGGTAACTAGATTTAAGAATAAGAGTGACCATACTTTGTTGATACATCAGTTGAACATGATAAAGAGAGGTCATAATGAATCCATGGGAGATTTTAACGAAATATTTCAAAGGACATGGCATAGGTTGCCACCCATCATGAGACATCCTCCAAGCTTTGTGTTCCTCACTTATCTCAAGGGTATTGGTACTGATGTGGTAGTGATGTTATAATCAATGAGAGGATTCACTCTGTTAGATGCATATGAGATAGCTTTTGAAGCTAAGAATAGCTTAATATAGGCTATAAAGCTATCTCTAATAGTTTCCATGCCTTTGATGTCTAATAGTTTGGTTGAATCTCCAAGCATAGCATAAGTTCCTAACTCCAATGTCAAGCAAAGAGCCTTTCCCAAGAAGGTGGATAATGATATGGACAAATATGAGGAGATCCAATAATTATGATCTCATCTTAAGCAAGCTCAATTTCAAGCAAGTGCTCCACCTAACCCTCAATACTATCATCAACAAGGCTATAGAGCTCCACCCTAATATAAATATCAAGGAAGAGGACAAGGTCAACAAGGTTTCAACAGGCAGCCCAATGCCTATAATCCTAATTCCAATCCTTCCACAAAGGATATTGTTCTAGTGAATGCTAACCTAGTCCAAGGATAAGATCATTTGGACCAATGGGGACAACTTCAAGGTTAGCTTATGCATGGTGATGGAGAGGACAATCAAGCTTTGGTGGCACAAGAAGAATCTACTCCTTATGTGACATCAAAAGAAGTGAATCCCATGCAAAAATTTACTCATGGAGAAGGTAGAAACCACAGTGTAGGTATGATGAACTTTCAAGTGAAGGATTATTATGTGTTGAATCAAAGCACATCAATTTCAGCCAACATAAGAGCCAAGATAGAGGAACTCATGAAGAAAGAGTTGATCAAGTTGATTGAGTCTAGGATTATCTTTCCTATCAAACACTCAACATGGGAGGCTAATCTTGTACTTGTCTAAAAGAAGAATGGAGAGATCAAACTTTGTGTATATTTTTGAGACCTTAATAGAGTGTCTCTCAAGGATCATTATCCACTACCTTCCATGGAATAAATTTTGCAAGTTATTTCAAGTTCTCAATGCTTCTAACTTTTTGATGGTTATTCAGGTTACAATCAAATATTGGTGAAAGAAGAAGATCAGTTCAAGATAGCCTTCACTATAAAATGGTGGACCTTTGCCTATAAGAAGATGCCTTTTGGTTTATTTAACGATGGGGCTACATTTCAAATGGAAATGGGCATGGCTTTTAAAGGTTTGATCAATATGTTTCTACTTGTGTTCCTTGATGATATAACTATTTTTTTGAAGGATGCTACTGGTCATATGGAACATCTAAGGTAGGTGTTTGAGAAATGTAGGGAGTATGGAATATCCCTTAATCCAAAAAAATACATCTTTGTTGTCCATCAAGGTAATTTATTGGGTCATATTGTTTCAAAATAAGGCTTGTCTATTGATCTCGAGAGGATTGATGCTATTCTAGGCTTGTCTTTGCCTCAGCACAAGAAAGGACTTCAAAGCTTCTTGGGGAAAATAAAATTTGTAAGGAGGTTTATTCCAAGTTTTGTAACTATGGTAAACCCTATCACAGCCATGCTCAAGAAGAACCAAGCTTTTTCTTGGACAAAGGAAGGTAAGAGTAGTTTTGAAGCAATCAAGCAAGCAATTACAAAATCTCCTACTCTCTTAAACCCAAACTTTTATAAATATTTAAAACTCTATACCTTTGCTAACCTTGATACAATCTTAGCTATGATTATGCAAAAGAATGATGAAGAGGTAGATTAGCCAATTGCATTTTTCAACCAAGGATTGGAAAATTATGAGGTCAAGTATACATTTTTTAAGAAGCAAGCTCTAACAGTGATAAGAGGATTAAAAAAATTTAGACACATGGTTTCAAACAACAAGATACATATCATGGTTTTTCATCCTAGCACTAAGGAGTTTCTCCTAAGCAAAGACCTCAATGAAAAGAGAGCTAGGTGGATTACAAAGGTAATGGAGTATGATGTGGACATTAAGGTGACAAACTTGGTAAGAGGAAAAGGGTTATGTGAGCATTTAGTTTCAGATTTTCAAGAGCCAAGAGAGGAAGTATTGATCAACCACATGCAATCCCAACTATTTGATCGCATACAAGTTCAAATTTGGACATAAGACATCATTAGTTTTCTTTAAAATGGTGAGTGCCCCAATGGGTTGGACAAGTCTCAAAGGAGATATTTTAGATTGCTGACCATTCCCTACTGTCTTGTAGATGGTGTTCTCTTTAGGAAAGACATGAATGGTGTGCTATTGAGGTGTGCTAATAGTTATCAGTTTGATATGCTACTAGGAAAGTTTTACAATGGTGCAAATGGAGGTCATTTCTCTCTTAGGACAACAACTACAAAGATAATGAGGTTTGGTTACTATTGGCCTAGTCTTTTTAAGGACTGTTACCACTAGGCTAAAAAGTGTCCTCAATGTACCTTCTTTATAGGCAAATAGAAACTTGCAGCCCTTCCATTGAATCCTATCCAAGTAGACTAGCCTTTCATGCAATGGGGTCTTGATTTCATTGGTGTGATCAACCCTCCATCAAGTAATAGACACAAATGGATATTGACTGCTACTAGCTGCTTCGCAAGGTGGGTAGAGACTATTGCATTGAAGGAGGCAAGTGAAAATGCTATCTTGGAGTTCTATGAGAGCATTATAATAAGGTTTTGGGTTCCCCATGTTATTATTTCTGATAATGCACTTGCTTTCATAAGTGCTAAAACTTTTGATTGGGAAAATAGGAATGGAGTTTACTTGAGTACCTCATCCAACTATTACCCTCAAGGTAATGGGTTGGTTGAATCTACTAATAAGAATCTCATCAAGATCATCAAGAGGATATTGGAGAACAATCAAAGAGCATGGCATAAGAAGTTGAAGATAGCTTTCTAGGCTGATAGGATTACTCCTAAGAGATCAATTGGTAATTTTCTCTTTGTGCTTGTTTATGGGAGAGAGGCTAGGTTGTCCATATCTCAATAACTCCTTGCTCTAGAGATTGTGCATCAACTGGAACTACTTGAAAATACTCTAATGGAAGTTAGATTGATAGAACTAATGTAACTACAAGAAGTAAGAGACAATGCACATAAGGCCATGAAACACCACCAAGTACTCATTAAGAAGTCCTTTGACAAGAAAGTAAGTGCAAGAGTGTTCAAGGAAGGTGACTCCATCCTGAAATGGGATGGGGATAGAGAAAAACTAGGGAGACATATAAATTTTGACACTTTGTGGAGTGGCCCTTACTTCATTAGCAAGTGCAAGCAAAGCAACTCCTTTCAATTGACCAAGATGAATGGAGAATAATTGCCTATCCCTGTGAATGGGATACATTTAAAGTTTTGCTATTAGTCCTTGCAAGTCTATTTTGTAAATAGTAGTTTAGTCTGTGTTTCCTTTGGTTTGTTGTTGTGTTCCCTAAGTTATTTCTAACACAAGTGTGTTTCCTTCTCTTTGTTTGGTGTGTGTCTCTACCTTTTTGCATGTGAATCAATCCATATTGTGTTTTTTGATTCAAAAGTATGTTCAAGTCATTTTTGGGTGCCTATATGTGTGACTCCATGCCCAATGGAAGGATTTAAGCAACAGGTCTTAGGCATAATAGGGATGCCTCCCCTTGGAATCACCAAGAATGTTAGCCAATTTTCACACCCAAGTTTTGCATCTTTCTTTTTGGCTAAGTGCAGTATCCTTATTTGTTTATTCCCATAGCAAGTGTCAAGTGTTCTTTATTTTGACAAGGTTTTGCTTCAGGTTTTTTGTTCATGTCTCAAAGGAATTATTTCAAACTTTTTATTGAAAATAAAAAAGTTTGAAAGAATTGGTCCAATTCATGTTTCCCAAAGGGCACTTTGCAACTTTTCCAAGGGAATTGTTTCAGACATTTTATTCGAAACAATCTTTTTGAAAGGTCTTTTCCTCATAAAAGCATCCTAAACAAGTTTTCCAAGGGGATACTTAAAAAATTATTGAAAGGTCTTTTTCTCTTCTGAAGGGTACATTTTAGGTTTTCTGAAAGGTACATTGCAAGATTTTTAAAATAAATGTCCCTTGCAACTTTTCTGAAGTAAATTGGCTCTTTCAACTTTTCTAAAGGAATTGTTTCAAATATTTTGTTCGAAATAATCTTTCTGAAAGGAATTGTTTCTCATGTAAGTGCCCTTCAGAAATTCTAAAAGATCCTTTGAAAAAATCCCAAAGGGACACTTTACAAAAACTTGAAAGGTCTTTTTCTCTTTTGAAAGGTACATTTCAATTCTTTTGAAGGGTACATTACAAGCTTTCCAAAAGAAATGTCCCTTACAAACTTTTTGAAGGGACATTTCAATAATGTTGAAGGGCATATTTAGGCTTTTAGAAAGGTGAAATGAAAATGCCAAAGGGTTATTCTTGACAAAAGTGTCCTTCACAAAAATTTTGAAGGGACACTTGCAAAAATTCTGAAAGAAAGAAACACTAGCAAATAGACCAAAAAGAGAAGGGGCCTAAGAAGTTAACTTTTTCAGAGAAAAGGGTCCACAAGAAGATTATTCAGGAAAATTCTAAAGCAAATTTTTGAGCAAAAACCCTAAAGGAATGGTCCTAGTAGAATGATGGTTATATGGATGTCAACTTTAAGGTGAGGAGCTAGCCATTGGCATTTAAACGGTGGGTCCCAGGTAGATTGATGGTCCTCGTTCAAATGCTCAAAGATCCAAGGGCTCACATTCTCCATCCAACAAAGTGATTAGAGGGTTCATCTCACCATTGATCAGGTCATGATCTAAGTCATTTTATATGGCCAATAAAAGGAATAATTAGTTGTACATGTAGACTCCAAGTGATGTCTCTCCAAGGCCAATGGAATGAAAGTGACTCTTCCCTACACTGTTGCACACTTCAACAAGCTAGTGAGAAGTTGTTAGCATTAGGACAAATCTACAACAAGTGGAATCTCATTTGCATAACTGATTGATGATATTACTCAGCTCAAAAATATCTTATTTCTACTAGTGTAATTGTTGGGGAAACATATTTGAGAGAGCAAGCTAGTTGTGTAACCACTTGAGGTGACATGGATCAATCAAATGGCCCAAATGAGCATCATTTGAAAAGATGGTTTTAGCTAAATATGGAGACTCCTAACAGATTGATTCTTCTTTCTAGCACCAAATGCCTCCTCCTCTTGCTTCTTTTTTGTTATATATACATCCCTTAGGCTAGTGTAAAAATGACCACATAATGTATGGTGAAGCCCTACTGGATTGATGTTACGTTCTACCTTTGCGCATTAGTACAAGTCTATTTATTTCAAGTTTTTGGACAATTATCTAAGTGTGTTAGAGATGTATGGTGATAGTAAGTGATGATTTTCCATCCTTCTATCATTTATCCTTCATCCCTGAGTAAAATTTCTTAGTCTAATAGGTCATATAGAGTGTGTTCAAGTGTGTTGAATTGTTGTAAGAGTATAACTATTCTTGGAATATGCAATTTTACTTTCAATTCATTTTCCTTGTGTCATTTCATGCATCTCACCTCTATACTAAAATACTTGTGTTTAAAATCCTTAGAACCTGAGAATGGTCTATGCATTTTGTTGTATTGTGCACTAGAATATGATATTCACGTGGAAGATAATCTTGGTTTATCACTACTCTTAGAGTAAGTTTTCATTTTTTGTAATCTCTAACTCTTTTCCTTTCAAAAAAACTGGTTTAGATAAAAGTTTTTTTGCAAAGATACATTCAAGGAGCTAGCCCTTTAAATATAGAGGTTAATTTCCTCTATAAGCATACCCACATGCCTGGAAATGTTCTAACGTTGCCCAAATATGGAAGAGGATTGAACACTCTCTTCTAGGGTGCAAGATTTGGAGACAATAGTTGCATGAAAGGATCTAAGATGTTCTCTATCTCTTTTAGCTTCATATAGTGGAACCTTAGTATCTATAAATCCTATAGGTAAAGGATATGATGTGATATCAGGTTCTAGTGGGTTAAGAAGTAAAGCTTGGGAATCCAATAATTAGATATATTTTGGGATCCCTTGCTCTACTTTTAACATCTTTACATGCAAAAATATAATAGTTTACTCGAGGGATTGTTTAGGAAGTAAGGTATGTGATGTAGTATGCATAGCTATCAAAGGATATGGATGAGTTACTTGGTTAGGCATAGGTATAGATATTTATTGTAAAACTTATGTTTCCACCAAACCTAAAGGTGTGTATGGAATGAAAGTATAAACAATAGTAGTATTAACACCTATTGTAGGGTTAACAATGCAAAAGGTGGTTCTTGTTATGAATTAAGAGTAGAAATTTTTAATTTTTGTGCATTTTTGGAACCTAGGAGGACTAAAATTACTTTGGGTATATCTTGTGGCATTTGAAGAATTCCCTCTTGAAATATGGATAAATGTTATACTTGTTCTTGATTTATAGCATTGAGTTCATCAGGATGTATCTTGTCTAAACCTTCAAGGGTATCTTGTGCATTAAGATGATTTTCATTAGCTTGTTCATTATGATTATCTTCTTAAAAATATTCTTTAGCAACATGTTAATCAAAAGAGGAACTAATGTGTGCATTAGTAGAATCTATTATAAGTCAAAATAATTTAGATATGTTCAACGGGAATCATAGTATCCTAGCACTTCACATTAAAGGAGTATTAAAAGCAATTTTCTTAGGTGGCATGGATGAATAACATGGAAAAGATGTTGCAAACAATAATTGAAAAATAAAATACAAATAATTGTGTGTGGAGATTACTAAATTATTATGAAATTCATGGTCAAAAGAAGATACTTCTAGTGTTATATATCATCTAAAGTTAAAATAAAATGCTTTTAGTGTCAATTATTGTCTCTAAGATCGAAATCAAGTTCTTTTAGTATCAAATTTAGATCCAAAGTTGAATAGGAATTTATTCTAGTGTCGAATATTCTATAATTTATCTAGACCCCAGAACAAAAAATTTGAAACCCCAAAAGGTTAGAACCCTAAGGAAAACTTAGGGTTTTCAATTCTCAATCAATAAAAGGTTCACCAATATTCTTTGCCTAAATTTGTATTAATGTGGTAATTAAAACTAATTTTGATAAATTGAATAAAATATAACATAGTGCTAAAAATGGTATTTCAATAAGTAGAACTAAATTATAATTGAATTTAATAAGGTGAAACTGATTAAAAATAAGCTAACTATGCAAATTAAAGGCAAACTTAACTGTTATTATCTAATGGTTGACTGTATTGACTGACAGAGAGGGGAAACAAGAAAATAGTGAATATATATGAAAATTCTTAGAAGTTAGATCTAAGACTATACAAGGACAAAAAAGATAAAGAGGGACAAGATTGACTCCCACTATTGTCTATATTGGGCAATCTTGTCTTTTTTTAGAAAGCTATAAATTAGGGTATGATCCCTTGTAATAATTAGATTTGGGTTTGTATGCATTGATTTGACCTTTGAAAGTGTGAAAAATACCTATAAATATTTTTTGAAAGGTTGAAATAATAATAGGGATTACAATGATTGAAATGCTTCTAATTATAAAAATGTGGAGTGTAATTAGGCTAAGTTGACACCAATCTTCCCCGTGATAACTAAACATTACCTATGTATCCAGTTTTCCAAGGAGATAAATCAAGCCCACATAGTTCTCCCACCCATAGTGCTTTGTGAAATTATGTTCCTTTGACTATATGAGCGTATCTAGAACCAACTTTAATATTTGATCATGTTTTTCTTAACGCTAAATAAAACAAGCTTGTAACTTGGCTGAGGACTATTTGAGGTGCTTAGAATTTGAAATGGGAAGAAGCGGGAATTTTACTCAGTGTGTAATAGCGTAAATAAGCCTTAAGTGAAGTAATAAGTGGTTTAAGTGCCTTTATATCAATTCAAAATGGGTTTATAAAATACAAGCTTTGATGAGGGTGGGGGGTTATTTGAAAATTTGATCATTTATGGGGAAAAGATAGCAATGTCCCATAGGGGAAAGAATTTCTCCCATTATTGTCCCTATTGGATGTTTTTATTCCCTATGGACATGCTAATATTTGAATTTGGCTTTGTCTATATAGATTCTTAAGGGCATTTTTAGTAATCAGAACATTTCTATATGTAATAGATGATAGTTTGACATATAAATAGATCTTCAAATGTGCTTAGGATAGGGTGAAGTGGTAAAATAAGTATTAATTAAGTGTACAAGTTAATTAAGGGTAAAAATGGGTAAAAATGACATGATCAAGAATGCATGAATATATTTATAAATATTTAAGGTTATAATTTACATGTTTGTGCCAAGGTTAAAATACGAAAAAGAGCATATAGGCTTGTATTCACAATTAGACACATACATGTTAGTGGGAGAACTACATTCAAGTGTGAGCCCTATTCAAAGATGTGGTATTGTAGTGCAGCACATGGTTGATAAACATGGATTAATTAGGGTTATTCTAACTCAATCCCTATCACTTGATATGCCCCATTTGATGTCTCAAGTGTTTGTGTAAAAAAATAGGGTTTGATATTTCAAGTGCATTTGCATATGTTGAAATAATTGAGAAGGAAAAAAATTAAATTGATGATGTAGGTGAATCTTCATAGAGGAAATCATAATATTGCATCTATAGGGTCAATATCAACTGATATAGGTCCATATTAGCAGTCAATCTTGTATGCTAACAATCAATATAGACCATAATAGAGATGTCAGTTAATTTCAGATATGAATAGATTACAACCTCTTTTACACATTTTCAAATCTAGAAGATGGACCTATGTATACTAGGTAAGTACGATAAATAATATGAGTTTATCTCTACCCATTTCTAATTTTTCATTACAATATTTGAATTACATGTTTAAATCATAGTTGTAAATCTATAGTTTGTGTATATTCCACTCATCTATAGTCAAATTTTTATTCTATTATTTTATCTATAATTGAGGGATTATTATTTCATTAATCCAATTTTACATAAGAAAAATATGTAGAGTGGAATTGAGATTAAGTTATGATGATGTCATGAAAAGGGAATAATGATGAAACAAAACTCAAAATATATTGCCTTATCTTTTGGATGAAGGACGTTGATGCATGGACATCCACGTTCACAAACAATATTGTAACAACCAAAAATAAAAACAATGATTAAGTAAAAAAATGAATTTTTTTATATATTTAGTGTTGTAATAATTTTGGTGATCTAAAAACAATTTAGGATGTCTACAAAATCTCTCAAACCATCAAACTGTTGATGTAAGTTACCACACAATCTTATTTTGTGTTGCAATGCTTGGAAATCTAATACAGAGCTTTAAGTCAACCTAAAACTATAATAATTATTACATATATACACCATAACTCATGATATTCATGAATCATGTAAACAACATTAGGAACTCATCTATCAAATCATACCTTACTACACAATTACAATTTTGCATGAATATAGAAAAATTGCTACAAGCTTCATTATAACTCACAGATTTTTGGGGAATATCTTATCAGCATTCTAAATTCATCTACCAAAATAGATCATACCAAAATATTATAGTTTTCTTTATAATTTCAAATTATGCTACAAGCTTTACAACAACTCATAGCTTTGTAAGTAACATCTTGAGAGCAATCTAAACCCATCTGTAAAATTAGATTATGACACAAGATTATGGTTTTCCATAGAAGAACCTTGAAACATTCATTTGTATGATGTGCATCAATTAATTACTATTTAATTACAAAATTTATAACTTGTGGTGGGATATTGATGTAAGGGGTTCTTTAAGATCCTCTTCTCCTTCAATAGATAGACTTGATTTATAGGCTTGAAGCCTTTCTACTAGGCACGTTTGTTATTATTGCACTATAATTAAAAAATAAAACTTTGGGAATCATAAAAATATATTCAAACATTCATTCATATTTTATAACATCTTATTTTATCCATTTATACCTTTATCTTAGCTTATAAATGCAAGATATGCAAAACAAGGGTTTCTAGGTCTAAAAACTAGGCCAACATACTTTAAAATTGATATAAATTTAGTTAAAAAGGTTAAAACACTATGAAAATACTTTTAATACTGAAAAAATGTTTTAAACAACCTATCTACAAACTTTTAGGTCATTTTCATGATTAGATTTTGAGATATTGAGGTTTTTGTATTGTTAAAACATATTTTTTGACTTTCTTAATAAGACTGCAAGTCTAAGTTTTGACAATAAATTCCTCACAAAGTACCTTAAAACATTGAAATAATATTTTAAAGTTCATAAAAATACTATTTAATATGCCTAAAAATTTTCATCTTGTTTGAATCCTTCATTTCAAAATTATGTACTTTTTAGTCTTCTTAAACTCTTCTAAAACCCTCACCTATAGACCTGTTGACTGCATTTTATCAATAACTTCTTATATAAACCTCAAAAACACTTGAAACTAGTTTTAAAATATCATAAACATATCCATGCATACATCATATAATTTAATAAATTATTAAGGCCTAAATGTTATGTTATAGTGATTTTTGTGCTCAAACCCCTAACAGGTTCGTACATAGGCCGAGAGCACACAAAAATGAATAATTTAAAATTTAGAGATAGTTTTTAAAATATATTACTTGTAAGTGTTCTAAAAAAACATTATATACCATTTCATACAATTTTATACTTTTAAAAAATCTGAAAAGTGAATGAAATGACATATCCTTGATTTGTACCTGCACTCTTCTTAACTGTAACAGACATGTATTATCTTATCAAGCATGCACCATGAACAATGTTATTACAAAAAAATTAAATATAATTTAAAAAGAAATATACATTCACTTAAATGTTTAAAATTCTCAAAATTTATCCAAAATCATAAGAAAAAGCTCTCTTTATTCATATATCTCCAAAATTGTTACACAAACTCTTGCAGACTATTCCAACCTCTCCAAAAACATGTAACTTCAGACTTTATCCTTTCTTCATTACTTTTCTTGGCTCCTCCTCAGATATTTAAAAATTCATATTGTTTTTAATGATGCCTAAACTTGTTTTATTTTTTCTTCATGAGCCAAAGATCTCTCAACCAACTTTAGATGCATTCCAACATGTTTAATTTGGTCATTTTCCTATATTGGATGCATCTAGTTTGGTGTTAGGACAGGTTTAGATTGAATAAAAGATTAATATATAGTTTAAAAATGTGACTATACCCTAAATATCCCTAACATAAGGATAAAAACCTTTACAACATGCTCATAACCTTTAAACTTTTAACAACAAAATTAAATTTTTGAATTTCTATTTTTGGCGGGGGAACCTAGAATCACCATCAAATGACCTATAAATGACAAATGAAACCTCAAAAAGTCTTCTTATTTATCAAATATCACCTATTAAAATTATTAAGACCAAAAACAAACATAAATGAATCATCTATATAGATTCACTTGCATCAGATATGGCAATGTGTTATGGAACTTGTGATGTGTTATGGGGCATGTGATGTGTTATGGACACTACGCATTTATTTTGCATTTAATAATTTTGGTTCATACTAATGTGATAAAATAATTTAATGATTATTTTGCATAGTGATGTGTTGTGTACATTTAATTATTGTGGAATTATTAGGTATTTTAGATAATTGATATAAGTAGTTGGATTGTGTATTTATATAGACACATCCCCAAACTTGTGAGAGAGGATAGCTAGGGAGGTGACTAGAGATTTAGAAAAAATAATCTAAAGGCTGATAGGTTGGGTCAAAGAATTGCGTGTTAGATATGTAAATAAAATAGGGAAGAAAATTTCATTGTGGTTTTTGTAGGTTTGCATGTATTTGTAATGTTCATAACATGATTGTAGTGTGTTGATTGTAATTTCTTCCATTGAAATCAATAAAATAATTAATGTTGTTGTTTCATTTAGTGTTCAAGCGCAAGGCTAAAATTTCATCATTTGTTTGTGTTCATTTTTTGGGATATATTGTCTAAGGCCTTCCTTAGTTTGATCCCATTACCAAGCACAAGCTCAAACATAACCATACAATAAATACAAATATTCATAGAGAAAATAAGAAAACACACAATGTCTCAAACGTGTGAAGTAATGTAATGTATCCATGTAATGAAGAATCTAATGTATATACTAGAGTAAGATATGTATAATAAACTATGAAGCTCAAATTTTTACTGGAAAAAAAATAAAAATAAAATATCAAGCCCATTAAAAAATGCCCATAGTATATGCATAGCCCAAATGTATAGATGCCCTCGGATGTAAGCTCACAATGAAGTTGTGAGATAACTAAATCACATGAGCATATGTACCATGTATATCCTACATCTAAATAAGATAATATCATGAGTATCACATGTTTAATAACATATATGTAAAACTATAGTAATATGTAAATGAGTATGATATGCAATAATGTAAGCAACAATGTAACTTTATGCACCTAAAAATTACATGGTGTGACATGTCCAAAACAATGTCCAAGGATGATGTAGTGATCTCCTAATTTAAGCTCAAGTGGGTTATCTTTAAACTTTTAGTCCTTGCTTTCTCCTAGTCTTTTTTTTACTTCGACCATTTTTGAACATTTTTTTAATATTTTTACTAAGGATGAAACTTCCCTTCTTAGTGATGGAACTATCGCGATCCATTATAGAACTACCCCTAAAATGATGGAATTGTTATGGTGGTTTTGTATTTTGCCCTGACTAAACCATCATATATAGGGTAGTTTCATATTACTATAAGATGGTTACGTCACTATATAGGGTAGTTACCACCCCCTAAAAATAGGGGTGGTTCTATCACTTCTTGTTTGCTTTCTAATTTTAGCTCTCGTGAATCATTCCTTGATGTATTTTGCAAGATTTTTATCACATTTATTGATTATTACACCTTGAGTTTGCCTCCATGCTATCCCAGCTCACTTCCACTCTCAATTTTGTCTATTTTGATTCATTTATAATTCCTCTCAAATTGAACTCCCATATAGACTTAGTTAAACTCCCTCATGCAATCTCCTAACTCTTTCTACAAGAAAGTCATTTTGGCCTGATTTTAGATCTAAAAATTTGCATTGAATCCTATGTTATTGAATTTATTCATATCCATAGACTTCTACCATTATTTCCAAGCTCTACCTTTTTTGTTTTCACATTCAACTACACAATTTCAAGTAATGGAAGTCATTATCTTTGTAACCATATCTTTGCATTCAATGCACTAGCCAACCACATCTAGCTGCTCTTTTGTTTGTATTTTTATCTCTCTTATATTCTCTCTTTTGTTATTTTTATTTGATCATCATTCCAATTAGAGATTTATTACAATCATTTATTGAGTGAAGGAGTTATCACACTGAGGACCACATCACAAATATTACTTTTACTTTCAATTGATTTACACATTAATTATGTTGGGATTTTCAAGCTTAGATGTATTTATTTTAATCATTGGATTAGAATATGTTAGTTCAATTTATTGTATTAATTTAAATATTTAATTTTAAAAAAAGGTAAATTTGATATAAAAAAGAATTCTTCTCTCTCCCATCTTTGCACAAAAAGATTAGCTAGTCTCTTCATTGCTTTCAGTCATTCAATAGAATCTTTCAGAGTATATAGATTTGATTAAAAAACCTAAGTGGACATTATAAAACAAATCAAACACTTTAATCTATAATCATATTTAATTTTTAGTTTTAAAACAAACTCTTATTCACACATAAATAAGCGCACTAGTAAATAGAAACCCCTAGTCAAATCTAGGTAATTAATAGGTGTTGTTTTGCTCTTGATTATCTTTATTTTATTAAATTAAAAATTTTATATTTAGCTTACTAATTTAGAAAATTAGAATTCAAATATTTATTTTACTTAGAGCAAATCATTCAAACATAGTGTGCATCCATCTAGAAATACCAAAACTGGGTCTAGCTTACATTTGAAAAGAGAACTCCTAGATACTTTAAAGTTTTTTTGCTTAGAATCTAGATTTGATTTTTCATTTACTTTCATGTTATAAAACCTTAGTTTTCACAATATATTCATTCATCTACAATCTAAAAATTATATTTCCTTTAGTTTACACTCAGAAAATTTAGAAATCAACACTTGCATTTGTTAGGCTAGATTTCATTTTCAGTATTGCATCCATCCAAAAAAACTCAAGAAAAGGATAAAAATAATCACCTGTCTCTCTTTTTTTCAGTAGTTTTTATTTATTTGATTTACATACTTTCATTTTATTAATTAATTCAATACAATTTATTTTCAAAAACCTTGTCAAAACACGCACAATTACAAAAAATAATCAACAATCAAAACCTTGCCAAGATGAGTGTAAGTACCAAAACCATTCTTAAGCAAGGCCTTAACAAGATGAGTGCAATTAAAATCCTTTCTCACAAATTTAAAAATAATAATAATCTACTTTAAAATGCATTCAAAATAATCTATACGCTTATTCATTACCAACTAATCTTTCTTTACCTTGGATGACACTCACTTAGCCTCTTTATCCTCATAGTGTTAGTCCATTACTTAGAGTGCATGTTCCTATTCTATTAAGTGCACTTGAGATCAATATAGATTTTGATCTCACGATTCAGGTATTTAGTTCCACTCATATTTAAAATATTATCCTTAGCCAGTTTGAAGCCTTATATATACAATCTAGGCTTGTACCCACTTTAATAGGACCCCTATGCATTCTTCCCCGCCAAGTGAGTGACCTTCAAATTTGAGCCCTCCATATTTCATTTCTTTTATCCTTGGGTCTAGCCTCATCCTATTTCATTTAGGCTACCCATCATCTTCCATTACATCAATTTTCTTGATCAAAGCTCAAGAACTCAAGTAAACAACTTAACATGTGTTATTTTTATGTATACAAAATGGTGAACCCGACATGAAAGTCATATCCTTTTACATTTCCATATTTATCTCTTCTCTCCACTTTTTATTTTCATTCATAGTTTGAGATTATTATATACTCCTTAAATATGTCTAGTCATAACATCTTTGAGAGAACCATAGACTTTAAAATCCATAGGATGAGTCTTCACCATAGTGGTGAAGCCTACCTTCATAGTAGGAATAACAACACTTCTCCAAAAAAATTGGAATCCCAATATCAAAATCATCCTCTCAACTCAAAAACTAGATCAAGATTAGTGATCCATGAGCTACATGATCCATTAGAACCTACAAATAATCACCCTGACTCTAACAACATTCCTTTATCGGTAGGAGTGATACCAACGTTCATGTTGTAACCCAAGTATCAATTAGCCTACAAATTCCATATGCCCAAAGTATAGCAAAACATGACCAATACATTAATATAATCCATAATTTGGAAGACATGCTAAATAGATTACAAACACATTTGCATCATTCCACTTATAACTAAAACATCACCAACCCTCAAGAGTAACATTGAATAGCTCCTCCAGGGGCCTATAGCCCCAATCAATTTTTGGGTGATCATCAAATTATACCTCATATGGTTGATACCAAATAGGTCACAAGAACTACCATTCCTTCTTCCTAGGATGAACTCATCTCAACCTTGGAGGGTCGCATTTAAGATTTAGAAAGTAACCAAGCCTCTCTGAATTGAGGTATGGCCAAAAATCCCTCTAATAAAGGCCATTCATCTCATATTCCTACCCCAAAAACAAATTTCCAACCACAAATGTATCCATCTAATCCACCTCTTGTCAATCATGCCTTAAACTAATATTTAAGGGCCATCCTTACTCATGGCATCTATAATTCCCCTACTTATAATGCTCCTCCATCCTACCAACTCCCTCCTCACAATCCTATGGGAAGTGTTTACACCTACGCTCCTCCACATAATATGGTGGCTAATAGCCTATTATCTTATGTCCCTTTGAGTTAAATACCACCCATGTATACTCCCCCTTCAAAAACCAACCATCTACTCCCTTATACACCTCTAAGTTATATACTACCCATATTTACTCCTCCCCAACAAGAAATTAGCCCATCTTCATCTAACACTCTTCCTATTTACTATCATATGTTCTCTAAATCCATTCATCTTGATAACTATTTCCTAACCTATTATGCACTACTTTACCAAACGCCTTCTTTTCCCACCAATGGTTACGTGAGTCACCCATATCCAAACCCACTCATTCGATCTTATTATGCCACACCTTTAATAGACTTCAATGGCATCGGTAAATTCACTGAGTACTTGAAATAACCCCTCGATCATAATATATGAGGAGTTATTCTACCATGTCCCCTACCTGACCTCCTCAAATTCTCAGGGGAAAGAGATCTTAATGCACATGTCAAGGAATATGCTACTATTGTTCAATAAATCTTACCTTGGGATGGGGTGGTTACAAAAATTTTATAAAATACCCTTGAAGTAATATCCCTTGATTGGTATTATCACCTCTCTGAGAGGTCCATACATTTTTTTTGCCAATTCATAGCTGAATTTGGCAAAGTCTTTGATATGAACAAACTCCTAAAGACTAGAATATAAGATTTATTGCACATCAAATAAGAACACAATGAATCAACTATCTATCTCATTATGAGATAATGATGAATATTATACTCATATCCTAGTGTACCACACATGGACCAAAGGGAACTATGTGATATCTTCTTGCACTCTTTTAATAAGGAGATGAGAGAAGATGTGAAAAAATTCCCCTATGGATCATACAAAGAAGCACATGAAAGTGCTCTCAGAATCGATCAAGTGGTCATTGATAGAGGTTGTAGAACCTATGAGACTAATATAAAAATAGTCATCCCAAACAAAAAAATGGAGGCAATCAAAACTCTAACCAAAACAACTCCAATAATCAAGTTCCTAAGAATCTCAATGGGAACCGTAATGCCATGATAGATCTAAATAATAGGGTGAATTTGGTTAGTAATAATCCAACTCAACCCATAAACAATAATAACAATGCCAACAATAAAACTTGGGTTTAAGGAATCAAATCCCTTCACCTACCATTCACATGGTTGACTTCAATTTCCCTCTTCCTCATCACACCCAATGGCAAAACCATAACCAAGGACAATTTCAAAATTAGTTTCAAAACACCAACCCTAATCAAAATCAACATTTATATTATAATAAATCATCAAGGGTTTTCCAACAAGGTCAACATCAAAAACCTCAAGACTATGATCCTAACATCTACTACATTTTTCATAAAGTCATCAGACATGGTACTCAAGCTTGTAGGGAATAAAATAAATTCATTCAAAAACTCCCTGATGACCAAAAACAAACATTTATAGACATGTTCTTAGGGAATGCTAATGCAAACCCTCAAGTCCAATTAATCGGTCCTATAATGCTTCAAAGTATTAACTTGAGTGTTTATTGAAACCCATTCCAAACCATTAACAATGTACCTTCCCAAAATAGTCATAGGTAATCAATCTAACCAACCCCCACTGATTGTTACTCTTAAAACTAGGGCTTCTACCTCCAACACATTCAACCCCAATGTGACTCCCTAACTAGGACCACAAGCAAAAACCCACATGATAGGAGTCATGAAAATTGAAATTGAGGAAGACACGAATGTTGTCAATCGCATTAGGGAGTTGTTGACTAATTTTGGCCCCAAGGTCAAAATTTCAACCTGTATAGGCAAAAACTTATTTATCATGTCTTGTCGAATTTGCTTATAATTTTGTCATGCCTTACATGGTTTTCAAAATGTCTTTCTAAAACCTTATTGGCATTGTTTAAGGTAAATTTAGAAAAATTAAGGTAATGGTTGTTCTAATTTTAGAATAGCCTAGTCATGTCATGGTGAGAAAAAGGTGAGTTTCAGAAGTAACATAGGTTTTTAGGTGTCTTTAAAAGTCACTTTACCACTTAATCAAATTGTATAAACATTTCATGTTGGTTTAGAGAAGTTAATGTTCTTTTACAAACTTTAAGGTAAAGTTTATGAAGGAAAAAGGTGTTGTTGACTAACTCCAATGTGTATCAAAGATGATAAAATTTAATAATATATAAAATACACTTTCTAAGGTTCTTTGAGGAGTTATATAATTGTTATTTATGTCAGGATGTCAAACATTGGTCAGATTCTTGCATTTCAATGCCAAAGAAGGGAGTTTCACTCACTTTTATAGACTTGGCATATCCACTTCCAAGTGAAAAAAAATCATATATGTCTCTTAGGATTTTACATGTCAAATTCATGACTAGATTATAGGTAAAGGTCCTAAAAGTGCAAATAATGCTTCGTTCTCTCCATCGCTCCATTGGCACACTTGCAAAGGTAGTTTTCAAGTGGATAGTATGGCCAAGAGAGAGAGAGAGTCAGGGTCTGATATTTTTAAAAAAGGAGGGGTTCCTATTAATATTAAAATTTGTGTCATTTATTTTCATAACCATTCATATCCTTTATGAACAATCATTAAGAAGCCAGGGCAATTTAGAAAAGCTAGTCAACCCCACAGACTCATTTTTCTTCTTTGAAATGGTAGTTTCAAGAAATATGAATGCATGATATGAATTTAAGAGGATATAGGTCACCTTTTCATATATATTCAATGTTTTCCCATGCCCTACTTGGCACGTGTGGGCCCAATTTGTTAAGAAAACTTTTCCTTGGCATAGTTTTCAAGCTGATGGTCATGGTTTTCTAATTGTCCCAGAGTTCTCAATAATAAAATAAGATGGAGGAAAATTTCATATCATGTTTTCACTCTTGACTCTCTCCAATTCTCCATCAATTATTCTCTATTCTCATTCCAACACCACCTTCTTCAAGAAACATGCAAGTGTCTAGTTTGTTTTGGACTGTGTGTGTAACTCCAAGGACAAAAGTGGATTGAATGGTCTCAATTTTGAATAATAAATTTTGTATGAATGTATTTACATCGTGAAAAATGTAATAATCCACTAGATAAACTTCCTCAATATTGATAAGATCAAAGCTTGCATTATTTGGAGGCTCAAAACATGAAAATGCAGACCTACAAGTCTATAGACCTGTAGGTCTCTTTTCATGAGAAATGTTTTGATATGTGTGTTAATAAATAAAGTTTTAAGACCTGAGTGTTGATAGGAACATATTTTATATTCCCCTAAAGTATTTTTAATCCACTCAAGCAACCTTTCAAAGAACTCAGTTATAACCTATAGGTCAACCCAAAAGCTCAATAAGGCCTGTAGATGAAGGAAGGAAGAAATTTATGTCTTAAGAGGTCCTGAGTTACATGACAGATGTTTTAGGAGTGAGATGTTTTGAAATATATATGACCCTTATATAATAAATAGAGAGGACTCTTAGTTTATAGTGACCTACAAGTGGTAGGGAAGAAGAAAATGTAGGCCTAAAGAGTCACATAGGCCTATGTGTGTGAGAATGCAAAGGAAGTTATTTATGGAAGACAAGGTGGAATCACTTGAAACCTAGGAAGTTTTTGAAGATCATAATAAGGATGATATGTATACAATCCATCTTTAACTTCAGTTAAAACATAATCCACTATCACTTACAAGAATACTGGCCAAATTCAAGCAACTTGAGGACTGTCTAGTCTTGTTAAGAGGGTGCCTTTTTATTTGCAAAAGTTTGAGGTCTAAAAGTTTTGTAAATGACTAATTAATTTAAAAACCTATGATATCATCACCTAGTATCACCAAATTAATGTGGTCTAGGAATTTGACTCAAGAGAGGATGGTTAGTATGGTGTTAGTTCCAAAATGAAAACAAAATGAAAGAAACACACTAATAGCATAACATCTCTAGGCCTAGACACTAGGGAGAGCTTATTTAACAAAAGAAAATGAAAAACACAACTAAAAATTAAGGAATCAAACACAATAACTCCTTCACCTTCCTTAGATGCTCCAAATGCCTTTGTAATGGTGGCTTGTTTGGCTTGTGCTCATGAAGTCCTTGGCAATGGAAGCTTGGCTACCTCCATCTCTCCTTGGCACCCTTGGCTTGTGGCTTGGATTGGCTTGAAATCAATTTTTCATGGTAACACTAATTGCAATGGCTCCTTGAATATATTTTTGTATTATAACTTTGTACCAAAATAGCTTAGAATTGATGTTGTGAGGCCTCTTATTTATAGATTTTTGGATTTGATCAGAATCAACCTCAACCGTCCATCTCAAGATAGAGATGTGTGGTTGAGGATTAATTTAATTTTTGGAATTAAGGTTGAAATTAGCCTCATCATGACATTAGAATAGCGGGAAATTAAGAGGCATGGAGGGCATCATGGAAGGCATTGATGAGGCATGGAGAGCATGAATCCTAATATTTGTGGCATTTATGGCCTAGGGATGTCTTCCCAAGAAATGAGGTTACTTGATGCAAATATTCAATATTCATTTCTAAAAATAAGTATTCAACAAGTTTCCATGGAATTATTAATTAGGCCTTGATTTGGTTTAATTAGCTCTTAAGCATGATTAAGCACATTGTGCACAAATTACCTAAATTGATCAGAATGCCTTGTTATTGGTCCTAAATTTGATTGGATTGGAATTGGAAGGCAATGTCAGATGTGTTGGATGTCATATTCCCATTTTGGATGTTGAAAACAACAAATAAAAAGGCATGCATCTTGTGCAGAAGATTTGATAGGAAAGAGGTATCCAGAGCACATAGGTGTAAATTTGGCATTTTGACTTGAAATGATCTGATCAAAGTTAGTAAGCTCATAAATTGCATTGCTCCATTTAGGGATACTCTAGCCAAAATCAGCACTTGAATGTGTCAACTTCACATCATTTATCATGCTTTAGTGTTTTTAGGCTAAATTTTGCACTTTGGGTGGAAATTAACCAAAATCTTGATTAGAGGTTATCGATGGCCAGTTTTAGGTGTCTACAATTACCAATGAGGAAGGTGATTAGAAACAAGGAAGAGAAGCACCTGTAGTCAATTAAGACTTACTTGATGCATACTCAGTCAGAGAAAGGAAGCACTTAGTTTTCAAGAGGTTTGATGGCCAACACAATGTGCCAAGCGGTAAATAGGTCTACATAGACATATTTAATGTTGTCACTCCACTTTGTCTTTCCATTGATGATCAAGAACCCAAATGACCACTTGCAGGTGTGCTTAAGCAACTCAAGCTGGTTTTAAGCTTAAAAAGAGAGTCAAATACATAGTAGTGGAATTGTATTTTGGATGTTTGGATGAACAAGTGAATGGAACCACTAAGGATAAAGACACCTAAAGAGGAGGGACAAGAAAGACATTTTGGTAAACCTGTTCAGACCAAGTAGGCCTAAGCTTGCAGACTATAGTGGCATGTGTGCTAAGTGTGAAGAGTTTGTAAGTTTAATCTCTATTTTAGGTATAATAAAAGTAATTGAGGCCATAATAAGGTCATGAAGACTTCAATTAATCCCCCCATGAGGTTTTGAACTCTCCCATGATGAGAAAAAGGAAGCTCTCAACCATATAAGCCTACAGGCCTAATGGGATTATTCATGCCTGCTTATGAAGATTAATGATTTATACTAAGTATGAGTTGGATTTGAAGGAAAAAGGGACATGAAATGATTATAGAACATTTGAAACATACTTTCATAAGTTGCAAGCTTAGAAAACAGAGAAGAGATAACTCAAATATAGACACTAGGGCCACTAAATTGGTTTACCAAAGAACCCTAGGCATGAACAAATGAAGGTTGAAGAAGGATTATGAAGATGAATCACAAAGGAAACCATAATAACAAGTAAAATTGATTATTATATACCTCCTTTAGTTTTTTAGAAGCAAATACAAAATTAAAATAACACTCTCAGACCTGTTTTCTCTCTTGACCTCACAAATACACAGTCTACTAGCCTAAAGGTCTCCTAAACTTCATCATATATTTCATGAGAAGATGCATGGTGGCTCAATATATTTGGCATAATATGGAACCCATATACACTCATGATTCATGGCATTTGGATGTTCATCCAAAGCCTATATTTTATGAATCATCCTTAAGACCCTAAAGCACTCACAGGCTACCTAGAAAGCAAGAAGTGATCTGATGGAAGAGATTGCCTATATAAGTGAAAAAAATGGATAAAATGAGCCTATAAATGACATTTATTATCTTAAAAACTTCCATAGACACTTTAATGACACACTTGACAGTACATTTGAAGGCACAGGGGTTCAGAATTGCTCAAGAAGTTTGGTTGTAGACTCTTTTGTGAAGAAACAAAGTCTATATTGGCTTATAAACTAAGTGAAAAGGATTAAAAAGACTTTAAATAGGTACCAAAATCCTCAACATCCCTATTCAGGTATCATACAGTGATATATAAGTCAGCCAAGTCATAAAGTCAACCAAGAAGGTGAGAATGCACTATTTAAAAGCCAAAAGGCCTATAAAGTACTTAAAGAAGCCTAACCTCAGTGGATTGAATTTTAATAAGGTTTTTAAGACATATATGGATAATTTAAAAGGAATGTAACCTGAAAATATTTTAAAAAACCACTCCAACTACCTCTTAAGCATGCACAAGCACCTAGACTATGGTTTTGACCATTTTATGGTTTACCCATCCGTATAGGGTCTCAAGAGTTAAAAATTAACATGGATAATGGTATTAACATGGGTAAATTGAATAAAACACTTCCTAGAGGTTTCACATGTGTGGGAGTGATTTTGAGCCAAAACTTAGTTTTTGAGTAAGGAGGCCTAATTGAGGCCTAATTAAAGAGAGAGAATAGTAGAAAAAGGAAACTTCCACTCAGAGTTGAGTCCTAAAATTTGGAATGAATATGTAAGGGGACACTAGGTCCTAAAAATTGTATTTATTTCTCTAATATCCTTTTCAAATTATTCTACACAAGGAGGTTTTCATGATGTCAGGATTACAAAGAATTGGGTGCTCGTGAGAGCTTTTAATGGAAAATGAGGTCTTGGAAAGAGTTTGATGAATCCAAATTAGTTTTTTAGGTTTAATATGATATAAGGATAACTTTAATGGATTTATATTTCCTTTTTGTGGATGGAACCAATATTTTACACTTATAAGTAAAGGTACATGTAGTAAGGCCAAGTGGGCTTCAAGACACTTAGGAGTTATAATCACCATTGTAGAATCAGTTATGAAGACTCCTAAAAAATTGAAAAGTGTAAAATATAGAAAAATATGTAACTCAATAATATTTTATGATTTAAGGGTGCCATTTATCCATTTCCAAGCCAAGAGGAGTAGTTTTGAAGAGTCAGGCAAGGTGTCGAGTAAAGTTACAAACTCCCATGCCACTTAGAGGAGAAGAGCATATTAAGGAGATCAAAAATTGTCCTTAGAGACCTGATAGATATATTTAAAACTCTTTTATTATTTTAACTCTCTTTTGTACACTTGTAACTCTCTCTCTCCTATGCCCTTCTTTCTCTCTTTTCTCACTATTTTTTATAAATTCAGCCTTGATAGGCTATGTTTGTATCCTCCACCTAGGTATGGCAAAGCCCTTCCCATTTTTAAGCCTTTGATTAATGATAAAATTATGGTGTTACCTCCTCATTTGATTGGTTTCAATTTGTGTTCATGAATATTAGATCTTTTCAAGTGATTAGCTTTGCTTCCTTGACATGTTTGTCCTTATCTTGCATTCATATTCAATTTGAAACTTCTTCACAAGTCTTATGAATTGTCTAAGTGAGATGTCAAGGTTGAGTTAGTTTTATACTCATTAGTGTTGTTATATGACCTCTTGACTAGTCCTCCTAGATAAAGCATCTTTCACAACCTTCATGTGAAATGTTGACATAGAGAGGTAGATTAGGAGTAATGTTTATTGCATTAGTCTCATGGTTGAAGTAAAAATGCATTTGGTTGGTAGTGGTCAAGTATATCTGGTGCATCACCTCCATTAAATTAGGTTTCTCTCTCTTTTCCTAGTAAGTTGGTATAATATTGAATGAGCCTAAGTTATTCATCAAGGAGATCTAGCACTTTAACCTAGAGATTTAATCCAAGTTTAGGCCACCTATAACCTAGGAATATTTTCATATTATTTCAAAAGTGGAAGGCTTGAACTACCTTCCAAGGGTGAAAATTTTGTTGATAACATGAGTATCAACCCACAACCCATCAAATGAAAAATGTCTTGGGTATTGACGTCAATGACAAAGCTGTGGGGAACTATGATTTAATTTTTGATTTCACAAAGATATTTTGCCACATCTCTTTCATAGACCTCATCAAGAACACTCCAGCCTATCATTCAGCAGTATTTGATGCCCTGAGATTAGACCATATAACCAATATCACACCTCTAACTCAAGCTCAAATCAATCATGTTTGTTTGAATATGTTTCCATTTGATAAAATTTGATAGACACTAGTTACTTTTTCAACTTATGGAGCTTACCTATAGACATAAAAATGGCCAAAAGGGGAGATTTGGCCTTGTATTATAAGTATGGATCTATAAAAACCATGTAAAATTATCAATGATTGATTATAGGGTAGTTTTTAACATAGTCCCCTTGTCATTTATTCAAAAACTTGGGATTGGAGAAACTAATTTCTCTACTACCAACAACATTTTTCAAGGTTATGATAGCTTCAAGTCTACTTCAATAGGAAACATCATACTTCCAATCACTTTGGGTCCTAAGGTTTTGTTGATATAATTTTATGTAATTGATAGAGATACCATTATAACATGATCTTAGGTAAACCTTAGATCTAGAAGATGAAGGTAATCCCTTCTATCATGTTATAGAGAACCATGTTCTTTCACTTAGGGAAAGTATTCATCACTTAAGGAGACCCTAAGCCCTTTGATTCCATTCAAGTGACCATGCATAAAAAACTGGGGCTACACATTTATTATCACTTTCCCACCAATGGTGTGGAAAATACCCCATAGTTGGTTGAAAACAAATCCCCCCCGATAACCAAATTAGTTGTCTCAAATATCGGTACTGAAGTTCTTAAGCCTTCATCACATGAGAAACCTAAATAAAGAGGAGTCCAAATAAAGGAAATAGTAAGTGAAGAAACTCCCGTGACCATGGCATCTATCTCAACCAAGTCTAGGGTTAAAATTATCAATATCTTAGAAAGAGACAAACCAATCCAACTTTTGTTTTATCCTTATAACATCAAAATTTATAATCCTCACATGCCTCTCAAATTAGAAGTTCTTAACCCTAGTATTAAAATCCACCACGTTAACATGATATAAATCTTTGGGCATGAATAAAAACCCCCAAAAGAGCCTAATGATCCATATCTTCAACATACTCTCCCAATGCCCTATCATATAGGGGCAAGTAGTAGTTCAGATTGTGGTTTAGATTTTAGGATAGATAAATAAACCATTCATCTTCCCTTAGACAAGCTAGTGCTTAAGGGAAGGATTATTACATTATCAATAGGAATAATAGAGATTATCATCAATTATAATGATTACCTAAACATCCCCTATGTTGGATCCTCTTTCCCTCTTACAAAAGATGAATACTGTTGTTCCCAAAATCTGTCACTCATTTTTGGGACAACATATGAACTATTTTGGTCCTGTAGGCCAAAATTCTCTCTTGCCTTCTCAAAACTTGTTCTGAGTATTCAAATTCTTCATTATTCAATATTTTTTAGCTAAGGGACTCACAGGTTCAATAGGGTCAACAACTTCAATAGGTGAGCTCTCACAAAGAAATAAGTTCCCAACACTTAGGCAATTTCAAGATAGGTTCAACGTCAAGGTTCAACCGAAAGGTCCATTAGCAAGCTTCAAACAAAGGATTGAACCATTGAACCATTAAACCCTGCTTTCAAAGGTTCAACGGGTTCAAAGGTTCAATGACGTCGGCAAGCTTAAAGAGTTAAGCGCTTCGGCAAAAGTTCAACTGCTTCAGCAAGTTCAACAGCCTCAAAAGACTTAGAAGAAAAGAAGAAAGATTGAACCCATTGAACCATTGAACCTTGAACCAAAATGGTTCAAAGGTTCAAGGTTCATTGAGTTCAAATGAATGGTTCAAAGCGATTGGTTCAAGCAGTCGATTGAATTAGTGAAACACGGTATTGAACCATTGAACCGTTGAACCAAAGTTGGTTCAATCGGTCGGATCAATTGAATGGTTCAAAGGAGTCCCCCAAAGCCTAAAGGGCAAGTGCCCTTGCAGAGGGAAGTGAATAAAAGGGAACAAAAAGATATCCTTCAAAAAGTGGCTAAGGCAAAGGAAATATTTCCTTTGGACATTTTGTCTGAAGGATTCGAAGAAGAAGACCGCCCAAAGGACCCCAAAGGGCAGGTACCCTTGTGGGGGGGATCTCGGTGACCAGGAAATGGACATTTCACAAGGCCCAAAGGGACACCTTCTCTTCAAGAGGTTCCAAAGATATAAAGCTGAAGGAATGATCAAAGGCCTATTTCTATAAACTCCACAGGAATGTTTCTATGAATTTTGTAGGCTAGTTTCTACGGACTCTACAGGAATGATTCTATGGACTTTGCAAGAATGATTCCACAAACTCTGTGGGAATGATTCTACAGACTCCTAAGACCTATTTCTATGAACTCTATAGACCTAATTATATAGACTCCTTAGACCTATTTCTATAGACTCTACAGGGTGATTTCTACAAAATTCGCAGGCTAATTTCTACGGACTCCACAGGCTAGTTTCTACAGACTCCACAGGCTTGTTTCTACAGACTCCATAGGCTTGTTTCTACAGACTCTATAGGCTAGTTTCTATAGACTCTACAGGAATGATTTTATAGACTCTAAAGGAATGTTTCTATGAACTCCACAGGATTTAAAGAAGAAGGCCGCTTGAAGAACCCTGAAGGGCAGGTACCCTTGCTGGGGGGCTCTTGACGACCAGGAAATGGACCTTTCTCAAGGATTAAAGGGACACCTTCCCTTCAGGGTGGTTCCAAAGATATAAAGCTAAATGAATTTCAAAGCTTTGAAAGACTTAGAGAAAACAAAGGCTTCTAAAAAAGAGGATGAACCGATTGAACCTTGAACCAAAATGGTACAAAGGTTCAACGGGTTCAACAGTTCAAAGAAAGCTTTGAGCAAAGGAAAGTGAATGAACCAGGAAAATGAATGAACCAAAGAAGTTATGGAACCAAGGAGCTGAGAAGGCCACCCGAACCATTGAACCAGTGAACCAATGATGTCTCTATAGACATCAAATTCATGGTAATGAAATATTCACTAATTTTCAAATGTGGCATAGAACCTGAAAACAAACTCAGCGACCAGCTAAAGAGGGAGCTGAAAGAGCTAGTAGAAAGGGAAAAGATCACCTGAGAGCTCAAATTGTAATAAGAAAGAGGGAAAGACTAGAAATATCTTTGTATGAGTTATTTCCAGTAGGTGGAATAGTCCACCAAGTAGACATCTAAGCTCACAAGCATTAAAAGGCGCAACCTATTTTTCTTCCTTGACAAGATAGCGAGGGGACAGATGTGTACCTATTAGGGGAATATCAGATGACCCATGTAGAGGAGAAGATATTTTGAGATGAATTGACATGACACAATTAAGGCAGACGCCCTGTTCTAGCATGGCCCCTTGACAGGACTGAAAATGCATTCAAGGCATTGAATGTAGCATGGGTCATTCTAGGAAACAAAGTGCCAAGCCTTTCTTGGCTACTATATATTGTAAATCTCTTATTTTATGCAAGGGAGATCTCTCTGATATAGAAGCAAAACTCTACCCAAATTGAAAGGCATTTCCTGAGACTTTGAGCTCAGATTGTTAATCATATTTCTTTATTTGAATGAGAAAGCAAGTGACCTTTCAGACTTTGTACTGGAATAGCTTGTGTTGTTGAGGAAATTGTTCTTATGTCTATTTCCTTAATGCATTCTTGTACATTTAATTAAATAATTAGTACTAGTGGAAGTAATTAGGAAGGTGTCCTGAAGCCGACTATGGAAAGACTTTATGCTGCCACAATTGTCTTTAGTGTGTTTATTTTCTATTTCTGTGTAAAGGACCTTGGTATGACTTTGTGCCCTCATTGTCCTTCGTATTTCAATCTTTGGAAGTTGAGGGGGAGACTTTGTGCTACACCTCATTATGCTAGTTATTGTACCCTGTTCCAGTTACTTTTACTACCCAAGAAGGAATCTGGCGATTGACTGAGTATTGCTTCTGAAAAAATAAAGTACCTATAGCAATCACCTAAGATTTCTCCTTTATCTATGAACATCATCTCTGAAAAAAGAGAGATGGATGGTGTTATCCTACCCCTAAGTGTTATTTTTTGCTTATATATATAGTATATAGCGCCTTATAGTTATAGGGAACCTCCCCTTGATGAGAGGAGATATTTGTCCCTTTTTGATATGGTAAACCTACACATTTGGCTGACCAATCTCCCTATGTTGTGGTTGAAACAACCTATTTTGCCCATCAATTAGCTGGTGACAAAATATTCACGCCAACAATTTTTAGCGACTTTACTGGGGAATGACGAGCATTTCCAATCCTTTTGCAGTCTATTCAAATTGAAGCATTTCATATTACTGGGGAACAATGTGAAGTAGGAAAGAACACTGCCAGCTTCATGCCAACAGTTTTTAGCGACTCTTTTGGGGAAGAACGAGTAGTTTTAGTTCTTTTTCTTATCCATTTTCTCCACTAGGGACATAGTAATATTGCACAATTTGAAGCCTTAATATTTAGATTGAAGCATCACCTGTGTCTTATCCATTATCATTATATCCTCTGAGCTGCAAAACCAGAGACACTGGAGATCAAGTATTTCATTTCAAAATTCAATTCTCTGCCAGCTCCATGCCAATAGTTTTTGGTGACTCCACTAGGGAAGAGCACATAGTTTGAAGCCTCAAGCTTCAAGCTAAAGCAGGGCCAGTTCTTTTCCATTTTTATTCTACAGTCTAGCAGCTCCACGCTATATAAGAAGCCAGAGAGCCCAAGGTGTTGTTGACCTTATTTTTGTGTTGGTGCAGCAGGGCAATTTTGATTTGTTTCCTCCACAACTTCAAGTTCAACAAACTAAGATTCTTCCTCCTACCAGTATCAAGTCACCAATACAAGGTAGAGGTTCTTTTTCTACTATTAGTAGAGCTTTGCCTATACATACTCCACAAAGATTTGTTATCCCCCCTTTCCATAATCAAATCATGGTAGCTCAAGGCCCCTGGGGTAACTCTTTTGGTCCACTCAATCTTACTCCACCTCTATATGAGCTGCCACGTAGTTCAAAGAAGAATTTCCCCAAATTCTTTGGTGATGGGAGAGTTCATCCTAATGAACATATTACAGCCTTCAGCATAGCCTGTGGCATGATAGGCATGGAGTATGAGGATGTAGTAGTCAGGTTGTTTGTGGAAACATTGTAAGGCACTGTTGCAAACTAGTTATACCATCTGCAGGCTCGGTCAGTGACTGACTGGGACACTCTCAAAGCCAAATTTGAAGCAAAGGTTAAGCCTGTAGAAGATGCACATGCCCTACTAGCTCAACTCACACAAATGAAGAAAGAGGCTCATGAACCTATGAGGGACTTCATAGCCAAGTTTGTCAAGCTGAGAAATAGGATTCCTATAATTGCTCAGCCAACAACTGAGAATCTCAAATGCTTTTGCATCAATTCTCAGCTACCTAAAGTGAGTTTTTTGTTGAGACGGGTTGGCCACATAGACCCTGCTACTACTCAGGATTTGGCCATTGAGGTGGAAGATGATCTCATCTTAGCAGAGAAGATAAGAAGAGATTTTGATAGAGGTAAATCTTCTTCATCTTTTGAGAATTCATCTACAGGCACCACTGATCAAATGGTGCAAAAGCTGGCAAATGAACTGCTAGCCTTGAAAAGACAAATGGCCCAAGGTATGTCTACTCCTCCTTATTGGGATATGCCAAGGAGGACATTTTAGAACCAATCATACCAAGGTAATGCTGATAGAAGTCAAGGGCAACCAAATCATCTACCTCCCCCATAGGGAAAACTTGCCATTGAAGCAGCACTAGCCAACTCAGCAATTAGATATCTTGAAACAGAACATGATTTCTCTTTCCAAATTGAGTTTGATCAAGAAAATGATGCTGATATTTTTGCAGCAGACCAAGAAGAATCAGCTGGCAACTCCAACATTGGTTTCCTAAATTACCAAGATGAACCCAGAAGTAAAGGTGAAGCATTTGATGGATCATATGTCATATTCACCCGATCCCAAAACCAATCAGCCCAGCAAGCTGACTAGGGAAAAATAGAAGAAGGATTTGAGCTTGCAATTTCAATTTTTAAGCGAGGAACTTCTCTACCTTTCCAACCAAAGGACCTAGTGAGTAATGAAAAAGTAAGTACCTCAAGTACGCCTTCACCATCAAATTCAATTTTACATATCAGTCCTACCCCCTAAACCCTAGAAGGATGAACTCCCTTCCTTTGTTCTTAGTCCATTTCAGTCATTTGACATAATTAACCATAATAAGAAGACCAAAATTCAAATGATTGAGTTTGAATATTTGTAATCAAACCCTGAGCAGTTGGATAGGTTGGTTGAGTGTGTGAAGAATAAAGCCATCCCTGTAGGACAAGATGTTAAGAAGGTAACTCATGATCCCCCAAGGAACATGTCCATCCCAAACAATCTTGTCATTATTCCTCCCATTGCCCCTAGGAAAAAAGAGCCTTTCTATGTTTCCCTATTGATAAACGGTCACAAGCTGAGCAACTACATCATTGATTCTAGATATTCAGACAATGTCATGCGTACCAAAGTGGTAGAATCTCTTGGTCTCACACTGACCAAGACCTTTGGGAGATGTTTCTCCATGGAGAACAAACAAGTGCCACTACTGGGACAAATCAAGGATGCCCAATTTGCATTTGTGGCATTCTCGAATAAAAGGATCAAAATGACAATCCTGGTGGCTGACGTCCTAGCCTCATACGTCATTCTTCTTGGATGAAATTTCTGCAAAGATGTTAGTGGTGAGTTAAGTATGGACCTGTCTGAAGTGAGGATCTTGATCAAAGGTGTCATGCAGAGGCTGCTCCCTGAGAAGGAAGCAAAATATGTTGTCACTCAAACATCAGCCCCTAAAGCCCAAATTCTTTTGGAGTCATCAGGTAGGGGTAATTATTTTTTGTCTACTGAAGACATTCTTGTTACAGCAGACGAAAGTCTTGTAGGTGGTGATCCAAAAATTGATTCAAATAAGACATCAAAAGAATTGGTAGGGTGCAATATAGATGAAAAAGGATCTTCCCTCTCTAATGAAGAAAAATCTGATAGAAAATTAATTTATTATGATGTTTGGATCCTGGAATTTGATGGCAGCTGCTCTTCTACCGGTGTTGGAGCTGGGATTGTTCTAATATCTCCTCAAGGAGATATTTTTCCTTCTTCGTACAAGTTATGGTTCAACAACACCAACAACACTGCCAAGTACAAATCTCTATTACTCGGGTTGAAGGCTGCTCAAGACAAAGGTGTTAAACTCCTTCATGCTAAAGGAGATGTTGAATTGATGGTTTGTCAAGTGAGGAACCTATGTCAAACCAAGAACAAAAGATTGTGCTATTACCGCAATCTGGTATGGGACTGTATTGAAAGTTTTAAATCTTTCAATATTTTTGTAGTACCCAGGGAGCCTCATAATAATACAAATTCATTGGCTATCTTTGCAACCTTCATGGTTCCTCACCCTGATTTCAAAGATAATAGGCACACTATCAAACTAGTTGTTTAACCAAGTGTGCCTAATAAAGCTAACCATTGGCAAGTGTTTGATGTTGACAATCAAATCATGTGCTTCACTGGACCAGAAGAGCCACAAGCTATGGTGGTGGACCATACTTTTGTGCACCAAAGTCAAGAAAGGAACTCTTTGCCAAGAGAGTAAGGGTTTATGGTTTTCAGATTGGAGACCACATCTTGCCATGGGGCAAGAAGAGAGCCAAAAGGAGTACACAAAAAATTTGATTCCTGGTGAAGAGTTTCATTCACCCATCATCGATTTTGGGGAGAAAATAGTTTCTTACTAGTTTATCAAGATGAAATGCCATTTTCATTATCCCACAGTGGGTGTCATCTGAAGCACTTCAATCCTTGAAGTATCAAATAAGATTATTTGTACATATGTATATTTGTATAGTCTTTAGTTCTATTTTGTGCATTTCATTTTCATTTTCAATATTGGCACCTTTATTTTTTGGGTAGCATGACTCCGTAGCCCAATGGCATACTTGAAGGCACTAGAGATTCTAGTTTCTACTCCCCTCAGTTGTTTCAAAATTTCAAATGAAGTTCCCCAATTGGAGCTAGCTGTTGTTCCCAAAATTTGTCACTCATTTTTGGGACAACATATGAATTATTTTTGTCCTGCAAGCCAAAATTCTCTCTTCCCTTCTCAAAAATTGTTCTGAGTATTCAAATTCTTCATTATTCAAGCTTTTTCAGCTAAGGGACTCGCAGATTCAATAGGTTCAATGACTTCAATAGGTGAGCTCTCACAAAGAAATAAGTTCCCAACACTTAGGCAATTTTAAGATAGGTTCAATGCCAAGGTTCAACCAAAAGGTCCATCAGTAAGCTTCGAACAAAGGATTGAACCATTGAACCATTGAACCCCGCTTTCAAAGGTTTAACGGGTTCAATGGGTTCAAAGGTTCAACGACATCGGCAAGCTTAAAGAGTTAAGCACTTTGGCAAAATTTCAAAGTTTAACCGCTTCAACAAGTTCAACGGCTTCAAAAGACTTAGAAGAAAAGAAGAAGGATTGAACCCATTGAACCATTGAACCTTGAACCAAAATAGTTCAAAGGTTCAAGGTTAAATGAGTTCAAATGAATGGTTCAAAGTGGTTGGTTCAAGCGGTCGATTGAATGAGTATAACACAGTATTGAACTGTTGAACAGTTGAACCAAAGTTGGTTCAATCAGTCGATTCAAACAAATAATTCAAAGGAGTCCCCCAAAGCCCAAAGGGCAAGTGCCCTTATGAAGGGCAGTGAAAAAAAGGGAACAAAAAGATATCCTTCAAAAAGTGGTTAAGGCAAAGGAAAGATTTCCTTCGGACATTTTTTCTGAAGGATTCGAAGAAGAAGACCGCCCAAAGGACCCTGAAGGGCAGGTACCCTTGTGGGGGGCTCTCGACAACCAAGAAATGGACCTTTATCAAGGCTCGAAGGGACACCTTCCTTTTGGGAGGTTCCAAAGATATAAAGCCGAAGGAATTATCAAAGGCTTGTTTCTACAAACTATGTAGGAATGTTTTTACAGACTTTGTAGGTTGGTTTCTATGGACTCTACAAGAATGATTCTATGGACTCTGTAGGAATGATTTTATGGACTCTGCAGGAATGATTCTAAAGACTCCTTAGACCTATTTCTATGGATTCTACAGACTTAATTCAATGGACTCCTTAGACCTATTTCTATAGACTTTTCAGGCTGATTTTTATGGACTCTACAAGCTGATTTCTACAGACTCCACAAGCTGGTTTCTACGGACTCCACAGGCCTATTTCTACAGGCTCTACAAGCTGGTTTGTACGGACTTTGTAGGATTGATTATATGGACTCTAAAGGAATGTTTCTATGGACTCCATAGGATTTAAAGAAAAAGGTTGCCCAAAGGACCCCAAAGGGTAGGTACCCTTGTCGGGGGGCTCTCAGTGACCAGGAAATGGACATTTCTCAAGGCCCAAAGGGACACCTTCCCTTTGAGGGGGTTTCAAAGATATAAAGCCAAAGGAATTTCAAAGCTTCAAAAGACTTAGAGAAAATAAAGGCTTCTAAAAAAGAGGATGAACTGATTGAACCTTGAACCAAAATGGTACAAAGGTTCAATGGGTTCAACGGTTAAAGAAAGCTCCAAGCAAAGGAAAGTGAATGAACCAGGAAAATGAATGAACCAAAGAAGCGATGGAACTAAGGAGCCGAGAAGGCCACCTAAAATATTGAACCAGTGAACCAATGACATCTTCGTGGATGTCAAATTTAGGGTAATGAAATATCTGCTAATTTTCAAATGTGGCGTAGAACCTGAAAACAAACTCAGTGACCAGCTGAAGAGGGAGCCGAAAGAGCTAGCAAAAAGGGAAAAGATAGCCTGAGAGCTCAAATTGCAATAGGAAAGAGGGAAAGACTAGAAATATCTGTGTAGGAGTTATTTCTAGTAGGTGGAATAGTCCACCAAGTAGACATTTGAGCTCACAAGCATTAAAAGGTGCAGCCTATTTTTCTTCCTTGACAGGAAAGTGAGGGGACAACTGCGTACCTATTGGGAGAAAGATCAAACAACCCATGTAGAGGAGAAGATATTTTGAGATCAACTGACATGCCATAGTTAAGGTAGATGCCCTGTTCTAGCATGGCCCCCTGACAGGACTGAAAATACATTCAAGGCATTGAATGCAGCATGGGCCATTCTATGAAACAAAGTGCCAAGCCTTTTTTGGCTACTATATATTTTAAATATCTTATTTTATTCAAGGGAGATCTCTTTGATATAGAAGTTAAACTCTGCCCAAATTGAAAGGCATTTCTTGAGACTTTGAGCTTAGATTGTTAATCATATTGCTTTATTTGAATGAGAAAGCAAGTGACCTTTCATACTTTGTACTGGAATAGTTTGTGTTATTGAGGAAATTGTTCTTATGTATGTTTCATGAATGCATTCTTGTCCATTTAATTAAATAAGCAGGACTAGTGGAAGTAACCAGGAAGGTGTCCTAAAGCCGACTGTGGAAAGACTTTGTGCTGCCACAATTGTCTTTAGTGTGTTTATTTTCTATTTCTGTGTAAAGGACCTTGGGATGACTTTGTGCCCTCATTGTCCTCCGTATTTTACTCTTTGGTAGTTGAGGGGGAGACTTTGTGCTACACATCATTCTACTAGTTATTGTGCCCTATTCCAGTTACTTTTACTACCCAAGAAGGAATCTGGCTGTTGACTAAGTCTTACTTCTGAAAAAAGAGAAGTACCTCCAATAATCACCCAGGATTTTTCCTTTGTCTGTGAACATCATCTCTAAAAAAAGAGAGATGGATGGTGTTATCCTACTCCGAAGTGTTATTTTCTGCTTATATATATAGTATAGAGCACCTTATAGTTATAGGGAACTTCCCCTTGATGAGAGGAGAGATTTGTCCCCTTTTCATGTGGTTAACCTACACATTTGGCCAACCAATCTCCCTATGCTATGGTTGAAACAACCTATTTTTCCCATCAGTTAGTTGGTGAAAAAATATTCACCCAACAAATACCATATATATTTGCTCACTAAACTCTCCCAAACTCTCCCAAAAACAACAACAAGAAAAATAGTATCAACCATGTCTCTTCAGAAATATTGTGAGTTTCACCAATATGACCACAAACCTCTTATACAAGAAACATTTTATGGAAAAAAACCCATTGAATTCTCACAAACTTTGGCCTTCCCTTATGTACACATACTAACAAGACAAATAGAGTTAATCCTAACCTATCAACAATATCATGAGCTTCACAATCATGATTAAAAATGGCATATACATGTAGGAGACCTTATTATTATATTTAGAAGTTGAATTGATAAAAGAAAGGAGAAGGTCACAAGTTTAGACCTAACTAGTTAGGCCCTTACCTAGTGACTGAGGATTTCAATAATGGAGCCTATCAATTATGTGTTTTATAGGGAAAGGATTTTGTTCAATTTGTTAAGTCTTCACACCTAAAACATTTATATATCTAGTTCTTGCATTCTACACTATTGTCATTGCATTTCATATTCCATTGTTAAAATTTCATCTTGCATATTAGATGTCATGTTCGGTGATTATTTAGTTGTTAATTTGCATAGCATGAAGCTTCTAGAATGCAACGTTCATATCATTCCATTCTCACACTACCCTATTATCCCATATAAAACATTTTCAAAGCCAACATTACATTTGCTCTTGCCTTAGTTATTACAAACATAGTATATCTATTTTCCCTGCATCTTGCACAATGTAGAAAATGCTAGCCTACAATCTAGTCTAGAGGTTTGTCCATGATAGAGTCTCCTCTTATGCTACCTTTAAAAGTAGAAAATTAGAATGCTCGAAAATAGGTAAACTTTGCTTTCCTATCTTGGTCCTCGATAATGAGCCCTTGCATCTTATTAGTTGCATGGGGCCAAGATTTGGGGTTAAGGCCTTGGAAATAATAAAAGTAGACTCCTATGAAAAATCAAAATCTTATATAAATACATAAGTCAAACTCCACATCTCTCACCCTCTACTAACCTTCGGTGTTGATCCCTCACATCTTACTAGTTGTATGGGGTTAGCATTGGTGAGATATGCCCTTACTCGCTTACATCTAGCCTTTGGTGATAAGCTCATGTGTGTTCCTAGTCATGTGAGACTAAGTGTAGGGGGTCACAAAGAAAATTAAAATATAAATGTAGAAGCATTATTAAATAAAAAAGTGTCCAAGTATAAATATCTTCAAAGATCTTGTTTATATGCCTATGTCAAAAAAAGTAATTTTATCCCATTCATCAATTTTATCAAGACTAGTTCTCTCTAGATGAAGCCAATTAAGTTAGCGTTTTATAAATTTAAAAAGAAGTACATGTTCCCTTTTACTTGTAAGGATTACATCATCTTCCTTTTTCCTACAAAATTTTGATTCATGGTTTTCATATTTTATCATCTCACATTGATCCTATCTCCCTTCTCATTCCTTTCTACAAATTGAAATTCATATGTTGTGTAAACAAAAAAAATGGGTCGTCACCTGTAAAATAATTATTATTGCATTCATAATTTCATGCATGTTCTAAAACATTACATCATTTGTATACATTTTATTCTCATATGTATAAGCATATTCCAAATCATTTTATCAAAAACAAAAGGGTACATGGTATATCATCATGTGTCTAGTCATCTAGAGTGCATAAACTAAACAAACATGGAAATTAAAATCCATAACACAAGAATGACCATTCATTGAAATGAAAACTGGAGCATCTCTATATATATCATATAATTGTCAAGTTTATATAATAATAATATTTGGTATAATTCACCTTCATAGAGGGAAAGTGAGTTAAACATCTCAAAAATTTAAAAAAATAATAATAAAATTTATGCATGTGTATACATGTTCAATAGTGGCCCTAATATCAAGGCCTCCTCTTGCTTCAATCACCCCTTATAAAGTATTCATTTGAGACTCTAATCTAGCTATATGCCTCTATGGATGATTTATCTCTACAGATGAATGATAAGTTAGGGGAAAAACATATTATACCTACCTATCTTGATAAGTAGTCTTGCATCAACCAACATCCTTTTCCTAACCTACCCAAATCCCCAATCCCATTTTCTCACTCAAAACCATCACATGCAATCTAGAGCTCAAAATGAATCTATTTTTGGCAAGTTTTTAGATAAATAGGTTACCAAATAAGCCATTTTAGTTTAAAATCTTTCTAAATTTATTATATTCTTTCATTTGGAACATATTTTCATATTTATGAATCATCTTCTTTCTATATCTTATGATGCATGTTACAAATTTACTATTTTAATGACATTTCTATCTTTTGTAGCACATTTTATAGTTTCAGAGGTACACAATGACTTGGCTCCAGATTCGACCCCTGACAAGATGATTCATTTAGTATAATAATCCCTACACATATGGGACGTATTCTTTTCCATGTTTCAGTTACACATTACATTTTCTAATTTTGTTTAAAATTGCACTTGATTCTCATCTTCTATCTACATGTTACACGAAGTCTTAGCTGGATTCACTGTGCCACTAAGGTAAATACAATAAGTATTTCTAACTTTGTATTTCCCTTTTTCATGTCATTACTTAGGACCACACCCTCGTCAATCCATGATAACGTATACTCTCGATGGGGAAATATGTATGCACCTAAAAATTACACCATGCAACATGTCCATTATAATGTCTAGTGATGATGTAGTGATCTGCTAATTTACACTCAAGTGGACTCTCTAAAATTCTAGTCCCTACTTTCTCCCAGTCTTTTTTTTACTTAGACCATTTTTGAACTTTTTTATATATTTTTACTATGGATGAAATTGCCCTTCTTAGTGACAGAACCACTGCATTCCCTGGCCTAACTAAACTATCATATATAAAGTAGTTCCATATTTTATAGGGAATTTCTGTCACTATATAGGGTGGTTTCATCACCAGGACCAAAGGTTGCATAACTACCTCCAAAAAATAGGGGTGGTTCCATCACTTCTTATCCACCTTTTAATTTTAACTCTCGTGAATCATTCCTTGACACGTTCTACATGATTTTTGTCACGTTTCTTGATTTTTTTACCTTGAATTTGTCTCCATATTGGCCCAACTCACTTCTACTCCAAGTTTTGTCTATTTTTAGTCATTTCTAGTTTCTCTTAGGTTGAACTCCCCATTAGACTTAGTTGAACTCCCTCATATAATCTCCCACCTTTTTCTACAAGAAGGCCATTTTTTGCCTAATTTCATATCTAAAAATTTGTATTGGAACCTACATTTTAAAAAAATTCATAGACATAGATTGCTATCATTGTTTTGAAGCTCTAGATTTGCTTTTTTGTATTTGACTACACAATTTTAATCAAGGGATGTCATTGTCTTCACAACCATATCTTTGCATTCAATGCACTAGACAACCACATTCAGGTGCTATTTTGTTTGGAGTTGTGTCTCTCTTATCTTCCCCATTTTGTTATTGTTATTTGATCATCCTTCCAATCAGATATTTATTACAATCATTCATTGAGTAAAGGAGCTAACACACTGAGGACTACATCATAAATATTACTTTTAATTTTAGTCGATCTACATCTTGATCAGGTTGGGAGTTTCTACCTTAGATTTATTTATTTTTCTCAATAGATTAGAGTAGATTATTTTATTTTCTTGTATTAGTTTAAATATTTGATTTGAAAAAAGGAAACTTTTATAGGAACAGTAATTATTCTCTCTCTTGTCTTTGCACAAAAATATTAGCTAATCTCTTCATTACTTTTAGCCATGTAATAGAATATTTTAGAACATATGGATTTGATTCCAAACCCTATGTAGACATTATAAAACAAATAAAACACTTTCATTTGTAATCACAATCAATTTTTAGTTTCAAAACAAACTCTTATTCACATACAAAAAAGTACACTGGTAAATAGAAAACCCTAGTCAAACCTAGGTAATCAATAGGTGTTGTTTTGCTCTTTATTCTTTTTGTTTTAATAAATTAAAAATTCTATCTTTGACTTACTAATTCAGAAAAATCAGAATTCAAATATTTATAGTATTCAAAGCATATCATTCAAACCTAGTGTGCATCCACCTAGAAATACCAAAACTGAGTCTAGCTTGTATTTGTAAAGAGAACTCCTAGATACTTTGCAGTATTGCTACTTGGGATCTAGATTTGATTTTGCATTTACTTTAATTTTATAAAACCTTAGTTTTCATAATTAATCCATTCATCTACAATTTAAAAATATAAATAAACTATTTCATTTAGTTTGCACCTAGAAAAGTTAGAAATCAACACTTGCATTTGTTAGGCTAGATTTCATTTTCAATATTGCATGTATCTAAAAAAACTCAATAAAAGGATACAAATAATCTCTTTTCTCTCTCTCTCTCTTTGCTTTCAGTAGTTGTTAGTTCTTTGCTTTACATACTTTCATTTTAGTAATTAATTTAGTTTTAATTTATTTGCAAAAACCTTGTCAAAACACGTATAAGTACAAAACTATTCAACAATCAAAACCTTGCCAAGATGAGTGTAAGTAACAAAACCATTCCTAATAAAAACCTTTTCAATATGATTTCAAGCAAAAGCCTTTCTCACATGTTTCTAAATAACAAGCATCTACTTTACAACACACTCAAAACAAGCTATACTCTTATTCATTACCAACCAATCTTTATTTACCATTGGATGACACTCATAGAGCCTCTTAATCCTCATAGTGTTAGTCCATTTCCTAAAGTGTCTACTCCCATTCTAGCAAGTGTACTTCAGAATGATATAAATTATAATCTTAGGATTCAATTATTTAGTTCTACCCATATTTAAAATATTATCCTTATCCAACTTGAAGCCTTAGATGAATAATCTAGGCTCGTATCTCCTTTAGTACAACCCCTATGCATTATTTCCCACCAAATGAATAACCTTCAACTTTGAGCCTTCCATATTACATTTCCTTTATCCTTGGGTTTATCCTCATCCTATTTCATTTAGGCTACCCATCATCTTCCATTACGTCGGTTGTCTTGGCCAAACCTTGAGAATTCAAGTGCATAACTTAGCATGTGTTGTTCGCATGCATATAAAATGTTAAACCCAACATGAAAGGCATATCCTTATTTTCTCTCTTCTCTCCACTTTTTCTTTTCATTCATATTCTAAGAGTATTATAAACTCTCTTAATATGTCTAGTCAAAACATCATTGATACAACCATAAACTTTGAAACCTATAGGAGGAGTATTCACCCTAGTGGTGAAGTCCCCCTTCATAGTTGGATTAACAACACTCTAGAATCCCAATATAAAAATAATCCTCTCATCTCACAAACTAGATCAAGAGTAGTGACCCATGAGCTACACAATCCATCAGAACCTGTCAATAATCACCCTAAATATAACAACATGTCCTTTATCAGTAGGAGTGATACCAACATTCATATTACAACCCAATCATCAATTAGCCTACAAAGCCTAGATGCCCAAAGTAAATCAAAACATGACCAATACATTGACAAAATACATAATTTGGAAGACATGATAAGTAGACTACAAATGCCTTTGCATCATTCCACCAATAACCAAAACATCGCCAACCCATGGGAGCAACACCAAAAAACTCCTCCAGAGGCCTCTAACCCAATAAATTTTTTAGTGGTCATCAAATCATACCTTCTGTGGTTACTACCAAAGAGGTCACAAGAACCACCATTCCTTATTCCCATAATGAACTCATCTCAACCTTGGTGGGTTGCATTTAATATTTATAAAGTAACCAAGACTCTTTGAATCGAGGGATGGAAAATAATCCCTTTAATCAAGGCCATTCATCTCCTATTCCTACCCCAACAACAACATTCCAACCATAGTTGTATCCATCTAATCCACCTCTTGTCAATCATGCCTCAAACCAATATCTAGAGGACATCCTTACTCATGGCATTCCCAATCCCCCTAGTTCTAACATTCCTCCATCCTACCAACTCCCTCCTCACAATATTATGGGAAGTGTTTACACCTATGCTCCTGCCCACAATATGGTGGCCAACAAGCTACCATACTACATCCCTTCGAGTTATGTGCTACCCACATATGTTCCCCCTTCCCATCTACTCCCTTATATGCCTATGAGTTATATGCTACCCATGTATACTCCTCCCCAAAAATAAATTAACCCATCTTCATTTAACACTCTTCCTCTTTACTAACATATGTGCTCTAAATCCACTCAGTTGGATAACTATTTCCTAACCTATTCTACACCACCCTACCAAACACCTTCAAATCCCACCAATGATTACTCGATTTACCTATATCCAAACCCACTCATTAAATCTTCTTCTACAAAACTTTTAATAGACTTCATTGACATGGGGACATACGCTAAGTGCTTGGAAGAACCCCTCAATCATAATATACAAGGAGTTATTCTACCACGTCCCCTACCTAACCTCCCCAAATTCAAGGGGGAAGGAGATCTTAATGCACATGTCAAGGCATATGATACTATTATTTGAGAACTCTTTTTTTGGGATGAGGTGGTTGTGAAAATTTTACCAAATACCCTTGAAGGAATATCCCTCGATTGGATGATTTTGTTAAAGCCTTTGATATGAACAAACTCCTAAAGACTGGCATACAAGATTTCTTGCACATAAAGAAAGAGCATGATGAATCAGCTACCCATTTCATTATGAGATGGGAACAAGTCTTATACTCATATGCTAGTGTACCACCCATACACCAAAGGGAACTATGTGATCTCTTATTACACTCCCTTGACAAGGAGATGAGAGGAGATGTGCAAAAATTCCCCTATTAGTCATATGAAGAAGCACTTTAAAGTACTCTCATAATTGATCAAGTGACCATTGATAGTGGTCATATAACCTATAGGACTAATGTAAAATAGTCATCCCAAACCAAAACAATGTAGTCTATCAAAACTCTAACCAAATAAATCTGGTAATCAAGTTCCTAATATTTTGAATGGGAACCATAATGTTATCATAGATCAAAAAAATAGGGAAAACTTGGTTAAACATAATCCATCTCAGTCTGTGAACATTAATAATAATGCCAACAATAATAACATGGTTTTGAGGAATCAAAACCCTTCACCTGCCATTCACATGGTTGAATTCAATTGCCCTCCTCCTTGTCACACCCAATGAAAAAACCATAACCAAGGATAATTTCAAAATTAGTTCCAAAACACCAACCCTAATTAAAATCAACATTTATATTATAATAACAATCAATAAGGGTTTGTCCAGTAAGGCCAACATCAAAAACTTTAATACTATGATCCTAATGTCTACTGCATTTTTCATAAAGTCATTGGACATGATACTCAAGCCTACATGGAATATAATAAATTCATTAAAAAACGCCCTGAGGACCAATAACAAACATTTGTAGACATGTTCCTAGGGAAAGCCAATGTAAACCCTCAAGCCTAATCAATTGGTCATCTAATGCCTCAAAATATTAACTTGGGTGTTTATTAAAATCCCTTTCTAGACCATCAACAATGTACCTTCACAAACTGGTCATAGGGTAATCAAGTTAACCAACCCCCATTGACTACTACTCATAAAGCTGAGGCTTCTACCTATAGCACAATCAACCCTGATGTGTCTCCCAAACTAGGACCATAATAAAAAACCCACATGATAGGAATCATGTAAATTGAAACTGAGGAAGACGTGAACACTGGCAATCACTCTAGGGAGTATCAACCCATAACCCATCACACAGAAAATGTCTTTGATACTGACATCAACCCCAAACTTGTGGGGAACTATGATTTAATCTTTGATCTCACAAAGACATTTTCCCACATCTTTTTCCTAAAACCTCATCAATAAATCTCAAACCTATCATTGACATTACTTGATTCCTTGGGTTTAGACCATCTAGCTAGCATCACACCTCCACTACAAGCTCAAATCAATCATGTTGATTTTAGTATGTCCCCACCTAGACAAAATTTGAGAGACATAAGTTACTTATTCCACTTACAAATCCTACCCCTAGACAAAAAAATGGCTAGAAGGGGAGATTCAGCCTTGTATCTGCAAGGGTGGATCTATAACAACCATATAAAATGAGCAACAATTGATGGTGAGATAACTATTAACATAATCCCTTTATCATTTCTTTAGAAACTCAGGTACATAGAAACCGATTTCTCTACTACCAAGAACACTTTGAGAGGTTATGATAGCCTCAAGTTTACTTCAATAGGAACCATCATACTTATAGTCATTTTGGGTTCTAAGGTTGTGTTGATAGGATTTTATGTAATTAATAAAGATACACATTATAACATGATCTTAGGTAGACCTTGGATCCATAGGATGAAGGTAATTCTTCTAGCCTATTCCAGCAAATTAAGTTCCTTCACTTAGGGAAAGTATTCATCACTCAAGGAGACCCTAAACCCTCTGATTCCATTCAAATGACCATGCACAAACAACTGGGGCTACACATTGATTACCACTTTCCCACCAATGGTGTGGAAAATACCCCATGGTTGGTTGAAGATAAATCCCTTAGATAACCAATTTATTTACCTCAAAGAGGGGTACCGAATTTCTTAAGTCTTCATCATAGGAAAACCTAGAGAAAGAGCATTCCAAACAATGGAAATAGTAAGTGAATAAATTCTCACAACCATGACATCCATCTCAACCAAGTCTAGGGATAAAATTATCAGTATCCTAGAAAGAGAAAAACCAATCCAACTTCCATTTTATCCTTATAGCATCAAAATTTATAATCCTCACACACCTCTCAGCTTAGAAGCTCTTAACCCTAGGATTAAAAACCAACATGTCGGCATGATATAAATATTGGGGCATGAAAACAAACCCCCAAAAGATCTTAATGATCCATATCTTCAGCATACTCTCCCAATGCCCTATCATGTAGGAGCAAGTACTTGTTTAGATCATGGTTTAGATTTTAGGATAGATAAACAAACCATTCGTCTTCCCTCAGCCAAGCTAGTGTTTGAGGGAATTATTAGTACATTATTAATAGGAAACATCCAACTTAAAATAAATTCTAATGATTACCTAAACATCCCTAATGTTGGATCCTCTCTCCCTCCTACAAAAGAAAAATACCACAGAGAGTTTCTCACTAAACTCTCTCAAACTCTCCCAAACACAACAACAACAACAAAAATAGCATCAACCATGTCTCTTTGGCAATATTATGAGTTTTTACAATATGACCACAAACCTCTTATACAAGAAAAATTTTATGGAAAAAAACCCCATTGAATGCTCACAAACTTTGGCCTTCCCTTATCCACACATTCTAACAAGACAAACAAAGCTAATCATACCCTATCAACGATATCATGAGCTTCACAATCATGCTTGTAAATGTCATATACATGTAGGAGATCTTGTTCTTAGACTTGATAGTTGAATTGACAAAAAGAAAGGAGAAGGTCACAAGTTCAGACCTAACTAGTTAGGCCCTTACCTAATGACTGAGGATTTCAATAACAGAGCCTATAAATTACACTCTAGGGGGCAAGGAATTTGGTGAATTTGAGAATTTTTTGCACCTAAAACATTTCTATATCTAGTTATTGCATTCCACATTACCCTTATTGCATTGCATATTCCATGCTTATAATTTTGTCTTGCATATCAGATGTCATGTTCAGTGAGTATTTAGTTTTTAATTCGTATAACATGAAACTTTCATAATGCAACATATCATATCATTCCATTCTCACACTACCCTATTATTCGATATAAAACATTTTCAAAATCAACATTACATTGGTTCTTGCCTTAGTTATTACGAGCATAGTATATCTATTTTCCCTACATCTTCTTGCACAACTTAGAAAATATTAGCCTACAGTCTATTATATAGGCTTGTCCATGATAGAGTCTCCTCTTATGGTGCCTTTTAAAGCAAAACATTAGCATGCTCAAAAATAGGTAAACTTTACTTGCCTATCTTGGTCCTCGATGGTGAGCCCTTCCATCTTACTAGTTGCATGGGACCAAGATCTGGGGGTAAAGGCCTTGAAAATAAGAAAAGTAGACACTCCTATGAAAAATCAAAATCTTATACGAATATAAAATTCAAATTCCACATCTCTCTCCCTCTACTAACCTTCAGTGTTGAGCTCTCACATCTTGGGGTTAGCATTAGGGAGATATGCCCTTACTCGACTCCATCTAGTCTTTGGTGATGAGACCATGTGTCTTCCTAGCCATGTGATACTAAGTTTAGGGGGTCACAAATATAAGTAAAAGATAAATGCAGAAGCATTATTAAATCAAAAAGTGTCCAAGTAAAAAGATCTCCAAAGAACTTATCTATATGTCTATGTCAAAAAAGGTAACTTTATCCCATTCACTGATTCTATCAGGTTTAGTTCTTTCTAGATAAAGCCAATAAAGATAGTGTTTTATAATTTTAGCAAGAAGTGTATATTCCACATTACTCATAAGGATTATGTCATCTTCCTTTTTCTTTCAAAATTTTGATTCATGGTTTTCATAATTTATCATCTCACATTGATCCTATCTCTATTTTCATTCCTTACTATAAATTGAATGTCATATGTTGTGTAAATAAAAGAAATGGGTCATCACTTGCAAAATAATTGTTAGCACATTCATAATTTCATGCATGTTCTAAAACATTACATCATTTGCATACATTTTGTTCTCACATATATAAGCATATTCCAAAGCATTTTATCAAAAATAGAAGGGTACATGGTATATCATCATGTGCCTAGTCATGTAGAGTTCATATACTAAGAAGGAAACATGGAAATTAAAAGCCACAACACATTAATTGACTAGTCACTTATATGAAAACTAGAACATATCCATATATATCATATAGATGTCAAGTTTATACAACAAGAATATCTAGTACAATTCACCTTCATAGAGGACAAGTGAGTTGAACATCTCAAAAATCCCAAAAAAATTAAAAAAAAAAATTATGTATGTGTATGCATGTTCAACAGTGGCCCTAAGATCATGGCCTCCTCTTACTTGAGTCATCCCTAAAAATTATTCATTCGAGACTCTAATCCAGCTTTATGCCTCTATGGATGAGTGATCTCTATAGATGTGTGAGAAGTTGGGGCAAAAACATCTTATACCTACCTATCTCGATAGGTAACCCTGCATCAATCAGTAGCTTCTCCTAACCTACCTAAACCTCCAATCCCATTTTTTGATTTACTTAAAATATTAACAGATCTAAAATCATTTGAGATGATTTTTTGTGAATTGGGGCAAAAACACAAAAAATAATCAAAACCTACTCATCCTGCCCTGCATTACTTACCATTAGTATGTTCAACATCCTCATCTCATAATCATTATTTTAACTATTTTCTCACTCAAAACCGTTACAAGCAATCCAAAGCTCAAAAATCTCTCAAATAAATTGGCACAAATGAATCTTTTTTTGGTAAGTTTTTGGATAAATAGGCCACCAAACTAGTCGTTTTACTTTAAACACTTTCTAAATTTTGCATATTTTTCATTTGGCTCATATTTTCATATTTACAAATCATCTTATTACTATATTTTATTATACATGTTGTAAATCTACTATTTTAAAGACATTTATATCTTTTTTAACACATTTTATGGTTTTGTAGGTACATAATGACTTGGTACCAAATTTAGTCTCCCGATAGGATAGTTCAAGTAATATGATCTTTCCTGCACATATGGTACGTATTATTTTCATGTTTCAATTGCATAGTAAATTTTATATTTTTTATTAAAATTTTACTTGATTCTCATCTTCTATCTACAAGTTACACAGAGTCTCGAATAGCTTCATCATGTCACTAAGGTAAGTATTTCTAACTTCCTATTTCCTTTTCGCATGTCGTTACTTAGGACCACACCCTCATCAATTCATGACAAGGTATCCTCCCAAGGGGTAAATATGTATGCACCTAAAAATTACATGGTGTGATATATCCATTACAATGTCTAATGATGATGTAGTGATCTCCTAATTTATGCTCAAGTGAGTTTTCTCTAGAATTATAGTCCGCCTTCTAATTTTAACTCTCATGAATCACTCTTTGATGTGTTTTGCACGATTTTTATCATGTTTATTGATTTTTCTGCCTTGAATTTACCTTCATATTGGCCTAGCTCACTTACACTTTTACTATTATCTATTTTTAGTCATTTCTAGTTCCTCTCAAGTTAAACTCCATGTTAGACTTAGTTGAACTCCCTCATGTAATCTCCCAACTCTTTCTACAAGAAGGTCATTTTTGGCCCAATTTTAGATCCAAAAATTTACATTGGAGCATGGTGTTTTGAATCTTTTCATAGCCATAGATTGATACCATTGTTTTTAAGCTCTACCTTTATTATTTTCACATTCGATTACATAATTTCAAACAAGGGAAGTCATTATCTTCGCAACCAAATCTTTGCATTCAGTGCACTAACCAACCATAGTCAATTGATATTTTATTTGGAGGTGTATCTCTCTTATCTTCCTTTTTTTTACTATTATTTGATCATATTTCCAATTATAGAATTCCTACAGTCATTTGTTGAGAGGAGTTAATACACTGAGGACCACATCACAAATATTAGTTTTACTTTTAGATGATTTACACCTTGATCAAGTTAGGAGTTTCTACCTTAGATTTATTTATTTTTTCCAGTAGATTAGTTTCCTTTCTTGTATTAGTTTAAATATTTAGTTTTAAAAAATGGAAATTTTGATAGGAAATATAATTCTTCTCTCTCCCATTTTTGCACAAAAATATTAGCTAGTCTCTTCATTATTTTTAGCCATTCAATAGAATTTTTTAGAGCATAAAGATTTAATTCCAAACTCTAGCTAGACATTAAAAAAAAATCAAACACTTTTAGCTGTAATCACAATCAATTTTCAATTTTAAAACAAACTCTTATTCACACACAAACAAGGACACTGGTAAATAAAAAACCCTAGTAAAACTTTAGGTAATCAAGAGGTGTTGTTTTGATCTTGATTATCTTTGTTTTAGTAAATTAAAAATCCTACCTTTAGCTTACTAATTCAGAAAATCAGAATTAAAATTTTTATTTTATTTAGAGTAAATCATTCAAATCTAGTGTGCATCCACCTCGAAATACCAAAATTGAGTCTAGCTTGCATTTGCAAAGAGAACTCCTAGATACTTTGGAGTATTATTGCTTATGATCTAGATTTAATTTTGAGTTTACTTTCATGTTGGGAAACTTTAGTTTTTAAAATAGATCCATTCATCTATAATTTGAAAATAAATAAATAAAACTATTTCATTTAGTTGACACTCAGAAAAGTTAAAAATCAACACTTGCATTTGTTACACTATATTTCATTTTTAGTATTGTATGCATAAAAAAAAACTCAAGAAAAGGTTAAAAAGAATTGCCTCTCTCTCTCTTTGCTTTCAATAGTTTTTAGTTATTTGTTTTTACATACTTTCATTTCAGTAATTAATTTAGTTTCAATTTATTTGCAAAAACCTTATCAAAACACACACAAGTACAAAATAAATCAACAATCAAAACTTTTCCAAGATGAGCACAAGTAACAAAACCATTCCTAAGCAAAGCCTTGACAATACAATTATAAGCAAAATCATTGCTCACACGTTGCCAAACAACAAGTATCTATTTTACAACACATTTAAAATAAGCTATACTCTTATTCATTACTAACTAATCTTTCTTTACCATTAGATGACACTCACTGAGCCTATTTATCCTCATAGTGCTAGTACATTTACTAGATTGCCTAATCTCATTATAACAAGTGTGTTGGCCCAAGTAAATGGAGAAAAAATGTGAATTTACATTACTAATAAAATATTTGATAATAATATTAAATTGTATTATGTCGGGTTATCTTTTTACAAAGAAGGTAAAAGCTTATATCAAGATTGGGTGGTTCCACAACATGACTCAAATAACTATCCCATGAACCAACCAAGATAAACAAACTTATTTAATTAATTTACTAACATAAAAAAATTAACCTACAAAGTAAATAAATAAAACTATTTTGGATCATATGACCCAACAAACTCCCTCTTGATCCAAAGGGGTATGGAAGATGAAAGATCTAGAGAAATGACTATGAATTCATCAAAGAAACTTTAAAAGATTATAACTAGCACACTGTACATCTTAATACTAACCAAAACTGATGTCACTTCATATAGAATCCCACCCTATGAGTTGTGGCATAAAAGGTTGATGAATGTGATCAAGGCCTACTCATCCCCTATGATCATCATACCATAGTATAGTAGAACATGATCAAGGCCTATCCAACTACATGGATCCACATAATACTCCACCTAGAAGCCCATAAAAGTGACCAGCCCTACTCTATATGACACATCTTCTTAATGCCTAATAAATTCTAACAACCCTTGCTCAATACTATTGGTTCTAGCAACCCTTATAAATGTGTACTATCATCGATGACTGATCAAATACCAACTAATGCAATATCTTCTCCCCTTATTAGGTGAGAGGTAAGAAGTTGTGCAATGAGAAAAACAAAATCAAACTAACATTGTGTGTTCCATGTCATGAATAACAGATTTAGAAAGCCAAAAATGAAACTAAAAGTAAGAACACAATCCAAAAATTTACCATTCAAGCATTGGACCCAAACTCTAAATGAATAGCTAATTAAAGAAGGGTGATAGTCTTCTAGCCTCTAACAGATCCTCCAACCTCTAGTGTGACACTTACACTTAGTCAATCACAAGGATTCTAAAAGACCTATAAAGGACAATGTATTCACCGATAGCACAAACATGAGGTGTCATGAAAATTGTCATTTTGAAGGTGTCAGTTTCCACTGATAATGCACCTTTATACATTGTTGAATAGTTTTGTCACAAAAATCACATATAAAAGCTTCAAAATAAAAAATAAACTATTTTGTTGTGTTTGAAATGTCTAAAAATCTATAGCTTGACTGGTCACATGACCACCTTTGCATAACATAATGACTAGTCAAAAAAATATCACAATACAATGCCCTCAATATCAAATGTGACCAAAAAGATAACTAGCTTTGGAGGTTTTGAACTCTTAACCTCTCCTATTATAAGTGACTTACAAAAACCTTAGGACCAGCTCCTCTAGAAATAATTTTAAAATATTAAAGGAAGATTTTTTTTTTAAACTATGTTTCTCAATTTTCAAAAATATATATGCATGTTAAATTATCTCACTCACCTATTTTAATTTCGCTTGCATGAAAAGAATAATTGTGCCTCTCTTAAATTATGGGCTCCACAAAGCATAGAGAACCTTTGGAAAGGCAAAAATTAAAAATAAATAAACCAAAATAAACCATGTATTTTATTGTTGTACCATTGTTTGGATAGAAATGCTCTTACAAACCTTTGAAAACCAATCAGATCGCTCCTTCTATATGCCAAATATTATAATTTTTAGATCACCGTACAATGACATGCTACTTAGAACTTTGGCTTCTATTTATTCTCAGTACACCAAAAACTATTTCAAATTGTCATACACTATACAAGTCTACTAAAAATAGGATTTAATGTTTTTTTTTTTTTGTTTTCTTTGTCTTAAATTATTCCTTAACAGATCAAACTCCAAGCATTCATTACAAAAATAATATTGTGTAAAAGAATCACTCTACAGATGGAGACATTACCTCAACTATGTCATTTAATTTTTTATATTAGTCGTATTACCTTTAGAGGCCACCGTATAGGTGGAGAATACAAGTTTTTTATTTTATCTGTCTCTCCAAGCCAATTCACTACAAATCTCTTTTGTATTCTTTCAAGTGAAGCTAATACACTATGTGCAATAAATGGATAATAACCAAGTCTGCATTGTGATTTCTCTACAACTCAGAATTTGGTTGCTTTTTAAAAAAATCTTCAATCCTCCTGCCAAGCTTTGATACCATTGTTGGCCTATGTAAATGGAGAAATAACTATGAACTTACATTGTTAATAAAATATTTGACAATAATATTAAATTATATTATGTCAGGTTATATTTTTACAAAGAAGGTAAAAGCTTATATAAAGCTTTTACGGGTGGTTCCATTGTGGGACTTAACTAACTATCCTGTGAACCAACCAAGATACACAAACTTATTTAATTAATTTACTAACATAAAAAAATTAACCTCCAAAGTAAATAAATAAAACTATTTTGGATCATACGACCCAACAAAGTGCACTTCATAATGATATAGATTTTAATCTTAGGATTCAGGTATTTAGTTCCACTCATATTTAAAATATTATCCTTAGTCAGCTTGAAGCCTTAATCGAACAATCTAAGATCGTGCCCTCTTTAGTAGGACCCCTAAGTATTCTTCCCTACCAAGTGAATAACCTTCAAATTTGAGCCTTCCATATTCCATTTCCTTTGTCCTTGAGTCTAGCCTCATCCTCTTTCAATTAGGCTACCCATAATCTTCCATTTCATTGACTATCTCAACCAGACCTCGAGAAGTCAAGTGCATAGTTTAGCATGTATTATTCGTATGCATACAATAACTTGTAAAGATAAAGAAAAAGTAATTTTTATTTTTATTATATCATTTTTATAATAAGAGAACCAAGCAAGAGATAATCTAATAAGCAAAAAATAAAATGAATTATTAAACAAACCAAGATGTGAAAAAAAGAATAAACATGAACATAAATATCAATCATGTGAGACACAATCCAAGAAGCAAAAGTGAAAAGAATCAAGATGAGAAGATTCCCTATTAACCTACAAATTCCCTAATAGCTCAGTGAAAACTAGGGTATAAGGCTTTGATATATAGGTGTTATCATCATTTGGAAGTTTTTGCAAGCTTTTGCAATGGGAAACAAAAATTAAAGGCAAGGGCCAAATAAATAAGGCAATCGTTAGAAACCAAGGGGGTAGAATCATGACAATACAAATCAAAACATAAAAGAATAGGGTAACTTAAAAATTAACACAACATAAAAGAATCAATAATCAACAAATAAATCAAGAGAGGATGGCAATGGAAATCTAGAATAAATCATGATGAACCCAAAATACATACACAACAAAAGAGATCAATCAAGCACTAGAGAGAGAGAAAAAATAACAAATCAAAAAAAGAAGCTATGTTAAATTAGATTATTCCACTAAAGTGCATGATATTAGTAAGAAATTATACGCAATAACTCCATATGAATTTTCATGCCATGCATAATAATTTGCTAACTTTATTCATGATCAAGATCCACAAATCCCATGGGCCATGTATCACAGGACTCAGATGTATCACTAGTATCATCATAAATGTAATCACAATCCTTATAGTAACCATAAAAATCATTACTAGTAGCGCCATAATTATCATGGAAATTAATTTTAATATTTGTTTTATCCTCTTGTAAGGAATCACTTTGTATGGATTGTCTAGTGGAAACCTTACCAGGTGATTTAGCTTGAAAAATGTAACAAATTGCAATAAGACTACTTTAGTGTGTGGATGAGTAGGTACTTGAACTATGGATGTTTCCACTTGAATTTGTATGATTTTTTGTATTGGTAAAGCTTTGGGTAATACCACGTGTTGAATTTGGATTGATGACTCAAATGGAGTGGCGCAAATAGTAATAACTTTGTTATCATGTACAAACTTCAGACATTGATGTAATTTGAATGTGATCACTCTCACTTGATTAATCCAAGGGAGTCCAAGTAATATAGCATGTGTCTCATTATTCAACATTACATGAAACCACACTAGAAATTTCTAAGGACCTAAGATAACATGTAATGTGATACCCCAAGAGGCGTTCAAGGAAGACTGTCATAACCTTTAAGAATAGTGTTCATATCTTATAAACTCTTTTTGAATATATCTTTAACTAGCAATAAATTGCATTGTGCATATGTTTATAACTAAATAATTATCAAACATAATGCCTTTTTTTGATCTAAAATATCAATCTATGAAGGTTTGTATGAATAATGGTTCATTGGTAGATTCTCATAGTCATAAGAAGTAATAGAAGGAACATATTTACATGCATCTATGACCACAACTATGAAACCATCTAAGATATGAGCATTTGAAACTAGTGAAATTTGTTTATGAGTTACCATGTGAAAATCATATTGCTTTCAGTATTTTGAGTAGCATGATTTGGTTCAAGGGATTAATAAAGTCTTTCAATTGTTGATTTAGTTGAGAAACTAATTTTTTCAATGTAGTATTATTTCCTTCCACTTATATGAAATTACTATCAATTAAGTCTTGAATCTTATGTCTTAATTAAAAACATATATTTATAGTATGACCCAAAGGTCTATGATTATCATGATATGCATTCACATCAAAATGATTAGGTAAAGGCAAAGATGAGTTAAATTCAGATTTAGGAGGTAAAGAGATCCTATTGCACTCAAGCAACAATTCAAACACTTGGTTAGAACTCTCAAATAACCATGTAAATTGTAGACACTCTTGAGGTGGAAGGACAAGCCTAACAAGTGGTTAAGATACTCCATTGACTACATTTTTGGTCTCATGCTTAGCTTAAAAAGTGGTAGTATAATTCATCTTAGATTTAAATGTTGTTTTACCATTATGTTTCTCTCCACTAGAGGTTGGGGCACTAGTCCCATATTTAATTGTAGTGGCCTCTATAAGCTTAATCCATAGTTCATAACCGTATGAAAATGTTCATCGAAATATTAGTATATGTTAAACATAAATTTATATTTAATAGGTTGGATAAAATGAAAATGCAATTCATAATCAGGTAATTAGTGAGATATCTGCATATGCATTATTTAGAATTTAAGCATATACTTACTAATAGGGTCATTTAGTCATTGTTTAAGTTGTACAAGTTGTGAAAATGTAACCTTTTATATAATATTCATTGAAAAAGGGGGTAATAAATTATCAATAAAATAATTGAAATAACACATGAAGTTAGATGGTAGAACATAAAACCAATTTAATGCATAATCCTTCAGACGTCCAGGAAAGAGCTTGGTCAATAATCTATCATTTTGCACAAAGTTAGGGCATGAAGCATTTAATTATTTGATATGATGTGAAGGATCACCCTTGCCATTAATTAATTAAAACTTAAGTGAAATAAAAACATTAGGCAAAGGGTAGATAAGGACTTCATCAACCAACAAATTGGGTAATTCATCACGAGAATAACTTATTTTTTAAGATCCTTGTGAAAATTTTTGAATCTTTTATTGCATATCTTGAATAGTTTGTTGAATGAGTGCATCTTGAGAAGTAGGATAAGGAACACATGTATGAATAGACAAACTATTTTTTTGAGATATATCATGGCTAAAAGATGTAGCTTTAAAAATAGGTCTAGACGTAGGAGGCATAAAATGAACATTAAGTTAAGAAGTAATATATGTAGTAATCTAGATAAAAGTAATAGGCAAAGATATAAAATTAAAAGCAATATGAGCACTAAAATTGATACCTAATTTTCAAATGAAAATATCTAGTAGGTGGAATAGAAGTATTCAAAGATTTATTTACAACATGTACTTCCTCAAATACAAATTCCTTAGTTAAATTTTTATTTTGTATTTATCTTAAGATAAGCAATATTTCATACATTTGTTCAAAAAGATCCTTAATAGTTTTTCTAAATTCAAAAGTATTTTTACTCTTTCTTTATCGAATTCATTATTTCATATATTTTGAGATCCACTAACACCATTATCATGCATAACTTTATCGTCAAAAAAATTGGCATCACAAGAATATAGATTTACATAAACTATATTTGTACCATTTGCATTATCAGCATAAATATAAGGAGTAATAATTTCATCAACAACCACCATTTTTATTTTCAAACAAGCATGAGTACCAAGCAAATTAATTTGAATCAAATCAATATGTATACCACTTAATCTATCACTTCATTTATTAGGTGTCGTCGATCCAACTTTATTAATTGGAAGAAGATAGAAACATAGAGAATTGGAAAGCATCTATGGCTAATGACATCACAATAAAAATACACAACCCTAGATAAATTAGATATGAAAACACATGAAAATTAGGCCATAGAGGGGGAAATAACATTAAACCATAATATTCATTTGCTCTAAAGGATCGAGTTCACCAAAATGTTTTATGTGGAGGGTGCACAAGTGTTCAAAATACTAGACCAATCGCATAAAAGGGTAAGGAGAATTTAGACCCAATATAAATACATCAAAATAACAAATAAAGACTTAAATCATTGATTTTAGGGTATATAAATGAAAGTAAACTGAGAAATTGATAATTGAAAAAGGAAAAGATAATCATGTGTGCTTGATTTTTGAGTTACCTTGAATCTAATAGAGATTAAAAGTAAAGAAAGGAAGAATTTGATGTAGTGCAGAATAGTATCCAAAAAATAAAACAATGATATAAGATAGTGACTAGAATCAAACCATATGAAAATGAAAGTGCCTAAATCAGACCATATGAAAATGAACGTACCTAAATTAGGCCATACAATAGTGGAAATTCTCCTAAAAGTAATCAACATTTTCTAATAATGATTGTGTAGATATATGCAACTTGAAACTTTCTCAACTCCTTCTTTAGTAGATGGTGCTTAGAAACCTATCTCACTTGAACTCAAGTCCACACTAAAGAATACATAAAATATTTAGTGTTTTAGTTGAGGGGTCTACCTCATTCAACCACCATCCTAATTTTACATGTGTATAATTTGACACTCAACATTCATGCATGTTAATAATAAAATCATGTGAATTTATAGTTCCTACACTTATCCCTACAAGATGTGGATTCTTAAATGAAACTATATATGATAATGCAATAATATTATTTTGGTATAATAATGCAATATTATTATTTTGGTATAAGTATTCAATCTAAAGGATTCAAAAAATAAATAGTGAAATATAGAAAGAATGATCAATGTGTGAGCCCCTTGATAAGAATTGATATCTTCATGATGTGTTCTTCATGATTATAACCTTAGGGTGCATTTGTATATATAGGTTTGTTTAAATTCAAACTATGACACATTATCACTCAAACCGACCATGGAAAAACATGAAAGTAAAAAATCAAGGCATAAGAAAACATGGCAAGATAAAATAAAGGATCCACAACCAACATCACAAAAATTATATATCACAACAGTTGTAACACCACTATCAACATGATTTAATAAATTAATACTAGTACAGGTGAATTAAAGCTCATGAAACATAAATAAATGAGTCTACAAGAGTAAAATGACCATCCTAAGGTAAATGAATGACCAATCTAAATATGTTCATGATAAAATGATGATAATGAAATAAATAGGAACTTTGGCGTGAAGGGAAAGTGTATAAAAAAAAGCCTAATGTGTGATAATGGTTCAAATGTAAAAAATCATAATAAAATCACTATAATAACATGACTTGTACCAAAATTAATTATATACACTAATTTGTGTGGATGTTGTAACCACCCAACAAACCTACTAAATTTGATTTATTTACCTATCATCCATCCTTATGTAGTTATCTCACCATTACTATGGTGTAATAACCTTATTTCCTAACAATAAATATTATGAAGGTTTTCATTCCTTTTAGTATATATTATTTATGATGACATATTAAAGACTCTTAAAATTAGCTTTTTATGGTTTTACATTTGTTTCTTGGGGTATTTCATGATATCTAATTTGATACAGTTCTTCGCGTTGTTTTGGGTGCATTTATTCACTTCATATCTAATTTGGAATAGGGAGAGGAACTCTAATGTTGATCCTTCAACTATGCTTTCATGTTTCTCTATATAATTATTTAACTTTTCTTTTGAAAAGTTTTATGGTGTTATATCCAATCATAAATCCCTTTTTATGAATATGTGAATGGTTATATAAATGTCATCAATTTATATTTATCATGTGTGTTCTTTCAATGGAAGCTTATCCTACAAATAAAGGAGACATGATAATCTCACACGTATCCCTAATGTATTTGTTCTCAATAATTTTTAGGTATAGCATACTTATTTTTAAGCATATTTACATCTAAAATTTTGACTTTAAATCCCTTAACTGCATGACAAAATTCATCAAAAGATTGATAAGTGTTGAAATCCAATTTTTTCTTAATAATTGATTAAATATTTTTAATTAATTACTTTTATGCTCACTATCTCGTGGTTGATAATCCATCCTAATAACCATGGTCTTTGATTAGATTGCATATTCCCTAATAATTTCTTTTGATTCTTATCTAGCTTGAGCCAAGTGTGCAAACGTGACATTTTTACCAATATTTATTGAAAAATGAGCTAGGAAATCATCCAATAATGTTGCAAAGGAATGTGAAGATTTGCATGGTGACACATAGAACCAATGATGATTATATTTCTACAAGTTCCTTGGAAATATCTTAGTGAGAAATTTCTCGTTATGGGAAAAATCTAAGCATGATGCATAAAATGATTTAATATGATTATAATGGTCTCATTTTCCATTACCTAATGGAAACTTTGAAGCAATAAACCCTATTGGAAATAGATATGGAAGCACTTCATAGGCCAATGGATTTAAAATATTATCATTAGAAGTGAACCTAGTTACTATTTAGTTTTTGAGATCCTTCAGAAATAAATTTAATTTGTTGTTACAATTAATGTATGTATCATAGTAATCATTTTAGGATTTTGTAAGGATATAGAAGGTGAAGTAGTAGAATGGATTGGAATGAAATAAATTTATGAAATAGAAGGGTTAAAAATATTTAAAACAATTTGAGAAACATTATAGTAAAGTGATGGTTGTATAAGAAGAATTTAAAAAACATGTTGAGACATTAGAAAGGCTTGAGAAGGAAGAGAAATGTGATGAGAATTTTAAGGAAATACATCTTGAGAAGAAGGAAATGCAATCAAAACATCTTGATAATTTGACAACATATCATTTTGAGACGAAAAAAACACTTACAATAGTAGAGACATGAGCAGGTTTAGAAGAAATTTTTGAAATGACTTCATGAGAAGGTAAATTTTGACAAGAAACTTCTTTCAATATATTTGTGACTATAGATATCTTAAGTATATTATCTATATCATATCTCTTAATACTATCAATGTTGTCATCTCTATGTTGTTCTTATAATTCAACCTCATAAACATAATCATCTTCATATTGTTGCACGTTATGCATTGGAGATCCATCTACTACATTATCATTCAAAGAAGGCACATCTTTTACAAGATAAAATTTAACTATTGAAGAAACATTAAATGCATTTCTAGTATCCAATTCTCTCATTTAAGCTTGATATAAATTAAATCAAAGAAATACGGTGAAAAAAATGTCAATTAAAAATAGGAATCTCAAGTATAATCACTTATGAAAATGTAATTCAAGCATCAAGTACAAGTACCTTAGGGTTTGAAATTTCTTCTAAGGAAATTAATCAAAGATTTAGAGTCAATCTTGAAATAGTCAGGGATAAGTAAATATAAAATCGTGAAATAACATAAGTCCTATAAAAAATCAAATTTAACTATGTGGAATAAGATCTAACCCTTTGAAGAAAGGCATAACACTTTGGGGTTTTTGTGACAACCTAGAGGAATATTTCAAATGATTAACCTTAAGAAAATCAGATCTACCAGAAAGGAAGCAAGATCTAACCCTAGAAGTGGTGTAAGAAACATAGCTTCACCAAAATTTAATATATATAAATTAATTTGAAACAAATTACAACATATATATCCATAAACATTTAGTTAAGCCTAAAATAGTAAATCACATCTAATTATTTTTACAAAGCTAGAGCAATAAAAGACAAAAGGAGTGTTCAAATAAGTAGTAATCTAGAGAAAGTTGTTGAAGTCTAACAATAAAAATCAAGGTTTTGTGACAATACAATGAGAACCCTAAAAACTCATGACAAGCATAGGACTTTGTCCAAATCATAAACATTTATTTCTAGGTGTTATGGCCATAATGAGTATGGTTTTGGGATATGTCAGGTAGTTGCATATTTTTTTATACAATTATGTTTTTCAAAAAATAGGGGGTCCAAAAGCCTTGCTTAGTTATTTGAAACTCTGTTCTAATGACTATGTAAATGTGCCTTTTCTCCTTGCCCTAATTGAACAATTATACTTGAAATTGATAAGGAAAATGATGTGTTTTTGGGCTTACATTACACCAGGGTATGATTGAGCTTCCTTGATTTTTGTAGGCCCCTCAATGGTGTAAAATATTGAAAACAACACTCCAATAATTATTGTAGTTTGTCATGCAAACAAACTAGTGTAATGCAATGTGCCACAAATATGAACTTCAGTGTTACAATGGATGTTCTCTAAATGATTGTAAATGCTTAATAGATTGTCATGAAAAATAAATGATATATGTTTTTCAAATGATATCAATATGGTTAAATTCACTAAGACACATCATATTTATAGATGACTTGAATTCAAATTAGGACCCTATTAACACATAAAGTGATATCAAACAATCAATAAAACAAACAAGACAAGGCCACAATACATGGGAGCACTCTAATGGAATAGGAACACCTATCATCCCATAAATGTAGTGAGTACATTTTTGAGGGACCATCATTGATAGAAACATGAGGAGAGAGAAAAAAGGAAAGAGAATATGGGACACAACGACAAATTAAAAATACAGATGTACCTTAGAATTATACGATTTTTTTTTTATAAGTAAAGTTTTATTGATCAAGAAACAACTTATAAAAGATTTTACATATAAACCAGATAGAATTATACAAATTAATTGCTAATAAATGCTTAGGGGCTATTTTTAGGTGTCTACAGTTGAAAGTTGCAAGAAGAAAATTACGACTACAAAATTAAGATGTAACTCACCATGAACTACATAGCGAAACCGATAGATGGACACCCTAAAAAAAAACATGAAAATAAAAATATGTGAGTTGTGTAACTCAAATAAAATAAAAGATGAATCTTATTTTCTCATAACATTCCCATTATATAATGATATTAGGCATGCCTATGTTAATATCTACAACCATAAATTGGTTGGTGAACTCTTAGATTAGGACAACCAAATTTTGGTGATTTTATTTTAAATCTAAACACTCATCGAGTCAATTTTATACATAAGTAAATATGGTTTTGACAGTGCAAGTTTTTTTTCAACAAATAGGGTGTTAAAAAATATTTTATGTCTTGTGTTTAATTATATATTATCTTGACATGTTTCTAATTTGTTACTTCTCTTCTTGATCATTTTGATTAGGTGTCATCCAAGTATTGTGAAGGCACTTCAACAAGGAAAAATCATTTATATCTCTATTTTGCTTTTTGTGTTTAATTATTTATTATTTTGATATGTTTCTAAATTGTTATTTCTTTCCCTAGGCACTTTAATTGGGAAGGGTCCAAATTTTGCGAAAGCATGTTCGCTGGAAAAAATCGTATCTCAATTTTGTCTTTTATAGTTTGATTATTTATTATCATGATTTTTTTCTAATTTGTTACATCTTTTCCTAGGAACTTCAGTTGGAAAAAGGCCAAGGATTGCAAAGGCATTTTAGTGGTGAAAAAAACATCTCTCTCAATTGTATCTTTGGTGTTTAAATATTTATTATCTTGATTTGTGTCTAATGTGTTACTTCTTTTCCTTGGAACTATAATTGAAAAGAGTAAGTATTATAAAGGAACTTCAATTGGGAAAAACCATTTATCTCTCAATCTTGTCTTTTGTGTTTGATTATTTATTATCTCAATCTTTTCTAATCCGTTATTTCTTTTCTTAGACATTTCAATTTAGAAGATTTCAAGAATTGTGAAGGCACTTCAACTAGAAAGAGTCTAAAGATTGTAAACCTTAGCATCAACAAAGATTCAAAATGAAATTATATTATCTACACAATTTATTGGATTGTACAAGCCAATTTAGTCTAACGAACATTAAAACTCATTGCCATCATCTATTTATATAAAGGTATAGCTTAACTTTTGTAACAAATTTCACCTAAAGGTTTTTAATTTGTTAACAATCATGGTGGAGGATAGGAAATTATTTATACAAGTGGCATTTTTCCCATAGTGGATCAAATTATAAGATATGATTTCATGATTTGAGTGTGTAGTTCTGAGTCAATTTAAATCAACCCATAATTCCTTAGTGGTTCACAAGAACCCATATCCTGTGAGTAAAATGGTCCACTTGGCACTCCTTGTATCTAGGTGATGCTCACAAGGGTGAAGCATTACAACTTCTTGGGAGGTCATCATCTTACTATTTCTCTAGTGCAAGCATTGATTTAGGGCCTAAGAAGACCCTTGTAGACAACACTCTAAATGAGGATCTAGATATGTTATATGCATATGTGGAAGCTTATATCAGATAATATGTAGAGAATCAAGAGAGAGATAATAGAACTGTAACATAAAGTTTTATTATTCTATGTGTTATGTACATGACATACTCTTGAGAAATATGTATGGTTGTCTATCTTATACTCTAGTTATTAAATAAGGTTACAAATGTGTATACATATATTACAAAGTTCAGAAGGCATGAAAATCTTTTATGGAAGTTGAATCGTTTCCATGTGTGACTCTTCATCCTCTAACAATTACATGGCTTAATTGATATGGGTGTAGTATGTTGATAGATGTTCTAGCATAACGCGAGCCCCCTGCATGGCATAGGGACTATGTTGGTCAACATCATAAATGTAATGCTTAGAACAACTCAGTACTATGTGGTGTAAGTTAGTATTTGTAGTTTGGCTTGGAGGTGTGTTAGACCTTGTTGAAGTCAATGGTAGGTATCCCAAAAGCTTGAGCACATGCATGGGTGGCACCAAGTCCGATCTAAATAGATTGCATTATGTCACTACAAGAGCATATGTGGCATATGTTGGAGATGGAATGATGATCTTGGTGTCATCACAAACCTCTAGAGGTTGCTCTAGAGTATCATATACCATGGAAGAGGAACCACAAGTTATGAGAATAGGTTTGGTGCTATCATGAGAACCATTGTTGGTAGATCTCCCTAGATCAAGTGCGCTTATCACCCATCTCAAAATTGCTCTAATGCAAACACACTTGTCACCCACCTTAGTATTGCTCTGCCTTAAATGCACTTATCACCCATCTTAGTATTCCTCGAACTCAAATGTGCTTATCACCCATCTCAATAGTACTTTGGGTCAAGTGTGCTTATCATCCATCTCAGTCAAGGGTTAAATTTGATAGTCATATGAACGATTTTCAACTTTTAGTTGTAAAACATGGTTGAGTCTTTTTAAAGACCATGTCGCATGATAAGATAATTTTTTGGTGGATTGTTAAAATTTATAAAGGATTACAAGTATATATATGTTTAGTTTGTAGTAAATATATATTTAGTCTTTTAATGTTTACTTCTTTAAAAATGAACTCTCCTAGCATTTGAAGCGCAGTGTTGAATGGATAACTGTCATATAAATATTATCTGACAAGGTCGACCGTCAAAATTTAGCCTTGAATTTCTTGAATGCAAGCTCAAACATACTTATATGAAACTTTCTCAGAATCAAACCCACTTAACTTACTACCACATTTGCAAAGCATGATTTTTTTTTATTTTTTTTATTTTTTATTTTTATCAATATTCCACCGCCAACTTTAATCATTGAGCGACCAGTAGAGTGTAAAACAAAAAATGAATGCTCGCAAAACGTGGCGTTCACAATAAAAGCCCAAGTTGCCACGTTACCATCCCACAAGCCACGTCACAGGCCCTTTATTCTGTTGCAGCCCTTATTTCTTACAAGACGCCACGTCACCACCACAGGTCGATTCTCACCGACTCACAAATTAACACAAATACACCCACTCCTCCTGTTTTTATATATAATACCCTTCGTTCTTGACAACCCGCAGACCCGAGTTCGAATTCCCCTAGGACCACCATGGCATCAAAAAGATCTGTCTGTTTTTTTATATTTCTGGGCCTCGTCCTAACATTTGTTGCCGAGGCGCAGGACTGTAAGAATGTGCAGAGCAATCTGGCCAGCTGCATTAAATTTGTGACGAACCCGCCCACCGGAAACCCCAACTTAAGTCCCGATAAAGCCTGCTGTGCAGGCGTGAATAAGATCAACATTGTCGCCAACACTACGCCAAAACGAAGGGCCACCTGCAACTGCATCAAAATCGCAACGAGCGGAATGAAAAACCTCAACACTCTCTCTATCAGACTACTCCCTAGTAAATGTAATGTTAAAATTCCCTACGAAATCGGCCCCAACATCAACTGCAACACGTAAGTATTTCTTGTTTATTTTCTACTCTTTCACTGTAACCCTCTCTTGTCAGGGTTCAGAGCTTAGGGTTTATGCGACTAGAGGTTTTTTTTGGAAAAACTGTGACAAAACTTTTGATGAATGTTTTGGATTATGTCTCCGATCCATCATCAGGAAGAGGCTGATGGACTGTGAAAGCATTAAATCTTTTGAGTTTTTTCTGGTTGTAGAAAAATCAACCTAATATTCATGAATAATTGGTCTCCTTTGATTTAGTGCATTTCCATCCACTCAATACAGTAGCAGGCAAAGAATCTAGGTGAACTCTTTGTTAGTTTAGATTTTTTTCAGCTAATTATCTTAATCTTAACTTTTTAATTGTGCTTTTCAAGCTGCACCTTAAAAGGCCTGGCCTGAACTTTCTAAATTTTTTTTTTTCCTGTTTTCAATTTTCATTGAACATTTAGCACTAGAAATTTACGGTCTTTCAATTGCTATTTGGTTGCTTGGCTGCTCTACCACAAATATATCAGTTTTTATAGTTCATTTTTTAACTTTTTATGATAAAATTTTGCTGGACTTGCACTCAGCGTTGTACTGGCATATCGTCTGGAGCTCCTTTTTAGCTTGGATGTCGTTTAAGAGCTTTTTTAATATATTTTTGGATTTTAGTTATAGGCATCATGTACTGAAGAAGAAGCCGAAGAAGCTGCAATCTGATTCATTTTATATCTCCATTACATGATGTCAATTTTATACACTCTGAATTATTTCTATTATATGATGTTAATTTTGGTAATTTAAGTTTTTATTTTTTAAATGTATTGAATTATTTCAGTTTAAATGTATTGAATTATCTCCGTTACAGGATGTCAATTATACTTCTAATTATTTAAGGTCGTATTTTTAAAATACACTGAATTATCTCCATTACATGATGCCAATTTTATATAATGTGAATTCGCAGTTGATAGTTTAAGTTCTTATTCTTTTATCCTTCAAATATTTCTGTTAAATTTCTATCCATTACTTACGACTCGAACTTAAGACGACCTATTTGCTAAGTTTTTTTTTAACTTCTAAAATATTTTTTTGTGAAATTTCTATGAAATTTCTATCCACTACTTATGACTGTTAAATTTCTATCCACTACTTACGACTCGTAAAGTCCTCCTATTTGCTAAGTTCTTATTTTTTTTCTTTTTATTTTTAAAATATTTTTCTGTTAAATTTTTATGAACTACTTACGACGACCTATTTGTTCTTAATTTTTTACCCTTAAATATTTTTCTCTAAATTTTTATGAATTAATTAAAATTTATTAACTTATGATGACCTATTTGCTGCTGGGCCGAACTTATGACGACTTAGAACTTATGACAACCTATTTGTTCTTATATTTTTACTTTAAAAATATTTTTTTATTAAATTTTTATGAATTAATTAATTTAATTAGGACTCATTAATTTATGACAATCTATTTGCTGTTGAGCCGAACTTATGACGACCTAGAACTTATGACGATGTATTTGTTTTTTTTTTTTACTCTTAAAATATTTTTCTGTTAAATTTATGGACTAATTAGGACTTATTAACTTATGACGACCTAGTTGCTGCTGGACCTGCTTGCTGCTGGGTTTAAAATGTTTTACCATTAAATTTCTTTGAACCTATTTGTTGTTGGGTAGGCTGGTTTATATGATTAAATTGTACTGGGCTTGCACTCAGATTTTTACCTCCATATCATCTAGAGCTTGGTTGGACTACTTACTATTAAATTTTTATGGACCTACTTGCTGCTGGGTTGGCTGGTTTATATGATAAAATTGTGTTGGGCTTACACTCAGATTTCTACCTGCATATCATCTAGAGCTTGGTTGGACTCTTACCATTAAATTTCTATGAATTTTTATGAACTATTTACCATTAAATTTTTATGGATTTATTTACAACTGGGTTAGCTGGTTTATATGATAAAATTGTACTGGGCTTACACTCAGATTTCTTATATGATGATAAAATTGTACTGGGCTTACACTCAGATTTCTTATATGATAAAATTGTACTCTGCTTACACTCAGATTTCTACCTGCATATCATTTAGAGCTCAGTTTTATTATTAAAACTGATAAACTGATAGGCAGGTTTATATGATAAAATTCTGCTGTGATTGCATTCTGATTTCTACTGCATATCATCTAGATCTTGGTTAAACTACTTACCATTAATTTTTTATGGAATACTTATGATTAAACTTGTAAATTTTTATGGATTTATTTACAACTGGGTTAGCTGGTTTATATGATAAAATTGTACTGGGCTTACACTCAGATTTCTTATATGATGATAAAATTGTACTGGGCTTACACTCAGATTTCTTATATGATAAAATTGTACTCTGCTTACACTCAGATTTCTACCTGCATATCATTTAGAGCTCAGTTTTATTATTAAAACTGATCAACTGATAGGCAGGTTTATATGATAAAATTCTGCTGTGATTGCATTCTGATTTCTACTGCATATCATCTAGATCTTGGGCTTACACTCAGATTTCTTATATGATGATAAAATTGTACTGGGCTTACACTCAGATTTCTTATATGATAAAATTGTACTCTGCTTACACTCAGATTTCTACGTGCATATCATTTAGAGCTCAGTTTTATTATTAAAACTGATAAACTGATAGGCAGGTTTATATGATAAAATTTACACTCAGATTTCTACGTGCATATCATTTAGAGCTCAGTTTTATTATTAAAACTGATAAACTGATAGGCAGGTTTATATGATAAAATTCTGCTGTGATTGCATTCTGATTTCTACTGCATATCATCTAGATCTTGGTTAAACTACTTACCATTAATTTTTTATGGAATACTTATGATTAAATTTGTAATTTTTATGAACCTATTTGTTACTGGGTCAGCTGGTTTATATCATAAAATTGTGTTAGGGCTTACACTCAGATTTTTACGTACATATCGTTTAGATCTTAGTTATATCATAAAATTGTGTTGGGCTTACACTCAGATTTCTACGTACATATCGTTTAGATCTTAGTTTCATAATTAAAACTAATGATGGGTTGGTTTGTATGATAAAATTGTGCTGGACTTTTTCTCAGAATTCTACGTACATATCGTTTAGATCTTAGTTTCATAATTAAAACTAATGGATGGGTTGGTTTATATGATAAAATTGTGCTGGACTTTTTCTCAGAATTCTACGTACATATTGTTTAGATCTTAGTTTCATAATTAAAACTAATGGATGGGTTGGTTTATATGATAAAATTGTGCTGGACTTTTTCTCAGAATTCTATGTACATATCGTTTAGATTTTAGTTTTATTATTAAAACTAAAATTGTGCTGGTTTATATGATAAAATTGTGCTAGACTTGCACTCAGATTTTTACATACATATAGTTTAGATCTTAGTTTTATTATTAAAACTCAGATTTTTAACTACATATCGTTTAGATCTTAGTTTTATTATTAAAATTAATGGATGGATTGGTTTATATGATCTTAGTTTTATTATTAAAACTCAGATTTCTACGTACATATCATTTAGATCTTAGTTTTATTATTAAAACTAATGGATGGATTGGTTTATATGATAAAATTGTGCTGGACTTGCACTCTGATTTCTACCTACATATCATCTAGAGCTTAGTTTTATCATTATTATCATTATTAGTGTCTCCATAGTTTTAATAGTGTTTATAGTGTCAGTGTTTCTAGTGTCTCCTTCATAATTAAATTAATGGATGGATTGGTTTATATGATCTTAGTTTTATTATTAAAACTCAGATTTCTACGTACATATCATTTAGATCTTAGTTTTATTATTAAAACTAATGGATGGATTGGTTTATATGATAAAATTGTGCTGGACTTGCACTCTGATTTCTACCTACATATCATCTAGAGCTTAGTTTTATCATTATTATCATTATTAGTGTCTCCATAGTTTTAATAGTGTTTATAGTGTCAGTGTTTCTAGTGTCTCCTTCATAATTGGGCTGGACTTGCACTCAGACTTCTACCTCTAGAGCTTCTCTTAAGACGCGTGTCTTTTATATATTTATATATATATTATTTATAAGATAAAATTGGGCTGCACTTGCACTCAGATTTCTACCTGCATATCATCACGCGTATTAAGTACTTATTGAAAAATCAATAAATACGTTAAAATATTCATATATATATATTTTTCCTTTTCTAAATTATATTATGTGAAAATATTTTTTTTTTTCCCCTCTTTTGGCATTGTATAGTGGCAGTTGAGGTGGTTGTAAGGTATAATGTCTACGAGTGTTTGTTTTAGAAATTTGACATTTATTTGAGAGTCGCAAAGAAATTTCCCATCTCTTCGACATTTTTCTAATAAAATTTTTAGCATTTTAATTATTTTTAATTTTTCAGAATCTCTTCCACATTTTTCTAATAATTTTTGTATAATGAAGATAATTAAATTATTAATATACTACATTTTTTCAGTAAATTTTTTCTCAAGAAGATAATTACATACGACATTTTACAGATTGGTATTTCTTTGAAAATTGTGCTGCTCATATTTTACAACCTGCGCTTTAAAAGGCCTGGCGTGAACTTTCTAAAATATATTTTTTTTGGTTGAACTCTTTGTGAGCTTAGATTTTTTTCAACTAATTTCTTTCATTTAATTGTCTAATTGTGCTTCTCATATTTTTACTTTTAAAATATTTTTCATTTAATTTTCATGGACCGGTTAGCACTGATTTGCAATTGCGGTTTGGTTGCTTGGCTGCTCTACAACAAAAATATCAGTTTTTATAGTTCTTTTTTAACTTTTTATGATAAAAATTCACTGGACTTACACTCAGCGTTGTATTGGCATACGTCTAGAGCTCTTTTTTCATCTTGGTTTTTAAATTCTCCATTACATAATGGAGAAGGCTGATTCATTTTATATATTGAATTATTTTCATTACATGATGTCAATTCTGATAATTGAAGTTTTTATTTTTTTAAATATAATATGAAGTATTTGAATTGCATTATATTACTTTTATACATAATAAATTATTTAAATATTTTCTTTATATAATTTTAATTTTATATATTATTACAAATTCTCGATTATTATTATAAATTTTCAACTAGTAATTTAACATCAATTTTATACACTATCAATTGATAATTTATTTTTATTTTTTATTTTTAAATATTTTTTGGTTAAATTTCTATGAACTACTTACGACTCGAACTTATGACCTCTCATTTATTGGTGGCTGATTTTATCACTAAACTATTAATTTTTAGTCTCCTCCGTAGTTTTTTATACGATAAAATTGAGCGCAACATGCATTCATCTTTCTCCCTGCATATCATCCATTGCCTCCTTTTAACACGTGTATATTACGTTTTTAATTTATAAAAAATACGTTAAGGTATTCATTCATATATATATTTTTTCTTTCTCGAACTGATCAATATTGTGTGAGAATACATTTTATTTTATATATTTTTTCTTTCTCGAACTCATCAATATTGTGTGAGAATACATTTTATTTTTTAATACCTCTTGTCATTGTACGGTAGCAGTGGGGTGGTTGTGTACTTCTAAAGTTTTTATTTTAAAAATTTGATATTATTTAAGAGTTAGAGAGATTTTTTTAATAAAGCTCACATTTTTCAGATTGGTCTCTCTTCCACATTTTTCAAATTGGTGTATTTAAGATTATATGTACTTCTCTAAGCTCATCAATAAATATTGTGAGTGAATACATTTTAGCATTGAATAATCATATACGTTTTTCCATTTTTTACTTTGGTAGACTCATCAATGTCGTGTGAATACATTGTGCAGGATTCCGTGAGCCTCCATTATACAGCTCATCGTATGACACGTTCATATATAGTGTTATGTTATACATTTGTCGTTGCTACCGTACGAATTACGTATTGTAGAGATGGATGGAATGTGGTTTTGTCTTGTTGCACCGTATAAATATATGGTAATAAGGCACGTAAGCATATGTTGTGCCGTTATGTAACTAAATAAATACATTCACACCTTCATGGTTGTATCAAGGCATTTGTTCTTTAATTGTTTATAGATTTGAACATTCTAAAGTTAATTAAATTGGATAAAAAAGTTTCACATAATTTTTAATTTTTTAAATATCATTCTCCTATGTAACGGGCATACGATAGGAATCACAATAGATTATTTATATATGAAATATGGTCTTAATTCGTAAGGTAATGTATATTTTATTAATTTTAAAATTTATTACATTTAAATATTAAAATAATTATTTTTTATTGAGTTTTTTTCAAAGAGCAATATCTGCTCTTTAATCTACCGTTCAAAATTGTGATACATTATTTTTTATTGATTTTTTTTTTAAAGAGCAGTCTTTACTCCTTAGTCCAATTTAAAAAAGTATTTATTTTATATAAAATCTAATCTATTATGATTGTAATTTCTCTCTCGAATGATAATGTGAAATTGGGTGTCTATTTTTATTAAAAAAATTGATTTATCATTAAAACATATTAAAAATTATACAATTCAAAATATTTTACATGTAATTTTATATAATTTTTTTTTTTCAATATTATATAGAAATAATATAATCAAAAATATTTGAAATAATAAAATTATATTTAATTTTATATTTGTTTTTCAATATTATATGAAAGAAAAAAAAATCCAATATTATGGAATACGAACATCTATACCATGGGTAAAGTTAGTAAGATTGTGATTGATCCTAGAAGGAAACAAATGGAAAAAACAGTATGTCATTCTAACAATTTTGACTTGGTGAGACTATTTTGTTTATCTTACTTTATCTGTAAAAAACAAATGTATGAAAAATGTATCCAATAATAATATTAAATATTCTACATTGTTTGAACAAATATATAAATTATGAAAAAAGATTGAATCAATATGCAATTGAGTCGAATAAGTTAATAGAAAACGTTAGATGGCTTGAATCATAAATAAAACCATAAGAACGAACTTTTGTTCCTCATTTCAACGAGGAATTCCCTTTACGAAACAGAATATGAAAAAGACTTGGTTGTTTAATATTTTGGCTTATGTTCCAGTATTAATCAATTTTAATGATTCATTTAATACCATATAATTTAATGTTTATAATACTCATTCTCGGATAGGAGCTTCTACAATGAAGTTAATTATATATATAGAATGGTACCATTTTCAGTTTACTAATAGTTTTGTGCAAAATTCTTTTCTGGGAAAAAAAAAATATGGATTTTTTTAAATTTTTATCTTGAAGAATTTTTCTTTTAATTTCCATATACAGTTTTTTTTCCGAGGATTGTAGAATGGCCATTGTCTGTATAATAGGAGGCAGCTATTTTGGTGTGGCCCTGGTTTCTATAATAGGAGGCGGCTGCACGTATGCATACTCAAGAATATTACGTAGATATGTATATTAATGATTATTTTGAAAAAACAAAATGGTTTGTTGTACCATAAGTTTTAGTCTGACAGTTTATTTAGATAATAAATTATTCTTCTCTCATAAATTTATTTAAATATTAAATTATGCTTCTCTCATAGGATTAATTAAATTATAATTTAATTATGTATTTTAATATTCTAAAGAACAATTTAATTATATAATTGTGAGATAAAGTGATTTATTAAGTATTAGACATTTAAAAAAAAATTAATAGAAAAAAAAAATTAAATAACATTAAATAATTGTAAGCTAAAAATGATTTATTAGACATGTCAAAAACTTTGTCAATAAAAATGAGACCTTCAAAGTGATGGATGACATTCACCATTTCTCCTCGCACTAACAAATGTTTATTGGTATTTGTATGTTAAAATAGATTCCTTTACATTATAATTATTATAAAAATATATATGGAAAACGTTATCATTTGGACAATAACTTATCATATAAACTATTAAATAATAACTAATTACATGAATATAAAATCTCACAAAAATTAATATTTAAAATTTGATAAATTATATATTTATATTTTGATAAATATTCGATATTTTTTTTAGAATTCTTTTTCATGTTGAATTGTTTTATTGGTGAACCATTTTGAAACTCGAGTAAGTTATTCCTTGATATACCTCTTTTTTAAGTTCCTGGTGACAAGTAATGGTACTATTGTTTTTTGTTGAAAACAAATAATTTCAACTGAACATCATTTTGTACAAATGTTTCAAACGAAATTTTATAAAAGAGTAACATTTTTAATACAAAAATATAATATTTGAAAATTGTACAGAGCACTGAATCTCGATGTGATTATATTTTTGGTGGTTGTGGTTATTTTGAAATTAAAAAAATATAATTTAGAAAGCAATCAATCAATTTTTAAATTTTGTATTTTACAAATTTTAAAATATATCATTGCCCTCACGATAAAATTTACAAAGCTTTTGGTATGCATAGATAGATGGTCATGGAAGCCACCTAAGATAGAAGTAACGAGAGTTGTCCGCCATTGCCACCACCCGTTATTGCACATTTCTAACAACCAACATAGGATGAAAATTTGGATATTCTTGCAATGTGTTCTCTTCTTAAACAATCTACACTTTTGAATTCCCTACACCATTATTACAACTCTCACTTACATCTCTATCACCGTTAATAGGTATTCTTTTATTTTTATGCATGGTTGTAAACTAAAGAGCAATGTTCTTAGTTCTTTGTAGAAGATATATATAATATATTAATATATATATATATATATATATATATATATATATATATATATATATATATATAATCGACTTACAGGGGAGTTTAAACTTATTTAAACCTAAAAATCATCTCACTCTAGACTAATGATCCTCGTTCTTCATGGAGAGAAAGAACAGTTAGCTCTCACCATTACTTTCCAACTTAAACGAGCCTTACTAGGCACTTCAAACTATGACTTGTTCAATATGAGGATATGATTGCTTATCTTATTTTAATTGTCATTGTTTTATCCTCATCTCATGATACATGAACCAAGAGCTCTCTATATCATTTCTCATTTCCACAGGCATGTCTTGCGTCTTCCTTGCCCTTGAGAAATGTTTTTTATGAGATCACTTTGTGATTGAAAATGGATTCTTCTTTGAAATGTGTGTGTCAGAGTACCATGTCACTAACTGATGGTCGTCATTAGGATAAACAATTCTTGTCAACAGCACTTGGGGTGACTGATCTATTGGAGAAGATCTGCAAAACAAATTGTTGATGTTGGGTATTGGAGCAACAATGCAATTCTCTATTGGAGAGTTGTGTAGGAGGAACCAAGCTTCAATGCCCATACTCTTGATTTTTTCATAGGAATAAAACAAACATATATGGTAGGCATATTTTGACTTGTGGTCTTTTTTTCAAGTGATAAAAATGTGTTCCCAAAAAGATATAAATATTATGAACATAAATACAAACCATGGAACTGCAATAGCCCTTTCAATCATAAAACAAAAAATAACCCTCCAAGGAAGGCAATCGTGTGTATTTAAGCTTAGATGGAGGTAGGAGCGAATCAGTGACTGTAACAGAAGAGATAACTTTGTAGGAAGAGGATTCGAGCCAAAACTCTAAGAATGGGCATTTGGGCAAAATATTCCTTAATGAAAGAATGGATACACTAGCAAAACAAATCAAACATTTTATTTTAGTGTGGTGTTTTCTTTTTTTAAGCTATGATGGGAAACTCTCAATTATTTACATTGATAGGGTTATATACATGTTTTTCTACAATTCCATCTCAATTGCCACCCTGGTACCACTTGCAAAAACCTTTTTCAATTCCATAGTGGTGTAGGTCAGGCAAGATGAAGACATATTGTGCACTCTAACTCCAATGGTTAGTCCCCAATCGTCTTCTATCAAAGTCATAACTCTAATAACATCCTTGAATTGGTCTAAGATTATGGGCACTAGGCATGGGGTTCGATGGAGGACCCACCTGCAATAGATTTTCCCCGCTTGTAACTCTCTCAGTCAGATTGGACATAGGCCTTGAAGTGTAACCGTGAGTGAGTTAGGTTGGGCCTCCAACTTTATAGCCTCTATATGATGCATTACAAGGGTAAATTTGTAAAGCTTGAGAAGAGGTTTTATTTTATGATACCCAAAATTGATTTGGAAGATTTTCTCAAAACATTGCAAATTGTACAATGATTATATGTGTCCCAATTGATGAATTCATGATAACCCAAAACATAGAAGTCCACATAGCATAGAGCACAAAACATATGACACACAAAGAGATGGCTAAAGAAAAAGATTTAAATAACACCCACTCATGAAAATATATTAGAACCATCAGCAACTATCCCCTACTCACAGTTATCTACGTGTTATCAACCTCCTTCAACTTGTCCATCTTTAGATTCCAATTATAATCTTCTTCTTGGTGTCATAATATTAGCCCATTTCCCCTTAATAATGCACTCTCATTAACATCTAAGAGCTTGGTGTTGCCTCCTTCAATATTACGTCATTTCAATTTTTAATATAAATATATAATAATATATGATTTATATATAATATATTATAGATAATAATATATTATATTATATAAAATACTATATTATGTTATATATAATATAATTTAGTAAATAGTAATGCATAATATAAAATTGTGAAATTGTAATATGCAATATACTAAATTTTATTTAGTATACAATATATTATAATTTTTTATAATATTATCTACTATATAATATAATATATTATAGAAATATTGTATTAGTATTACAATATATATTATAAAATTTATTTTTCCATATAATATTAATTATAAATTTATAATATAAATACAAATAATATTTTATATATTATATGATTAGATCAATGATTATTATTCTATAATAATGTTTTTATTATTTTCTTGAAAAGTCTATCTACACACAAATAAATTGAGTCAATTGAATAGAATTCTAAGGTAGACCCAATGAATATCATTTGGAGAATGGCCCAGACTTAGGGAAGGCTGCAATGTTACCTTGTGTAGATGGATATTGTACCTTAGAACAGTCAATGTTGTCAAGCGATTAATAAATCCAAAATTTGGTGAGATGAGTTTAGCGAGAATCTATGTATCTCAAGAGTTTGGGTTGTGTTTGACTTGAGTTTATTAATATTTTGGAGTGTATTGAAAAGAGTCCCAAAAAATCAATGGTGCATGAAGATGGGGAAGATCAAAATGTATGATCAAAGTTGAAAAACAATATTATTTTTGTATGTCTACTTTAAAAATATTTTTATAAATAACTACTACCATTTTGCTATGGAAAAAATAACCTTAAAACTTTTATATGAAAAATATATAAAATAATGATCCCACAAATAAAGTGGTTCATTCCTTAACCAGTACAAGGTAAATGGTAAACTTTTCATTTAGACACATTAAACTACATTTAAGTAAGACATTTATACAATATTGGTACAATCTCAATGCAATTTTTATATTCATTGGAATATTGAATACATAATTCTTTGTGCTTATAAGAGGAAATATATTTCATAAAACATTATCCCAAATGATCATAAGTATGCTTACATATATTTCTTATGCATCATATATTTCTTATGCATTACCTATTACCTTCATGATCTCTCGAGTAAAGAGGCTTGTTATCTTTTTTGGAGTATTGGTTGATAATATAAAGTCGTTAGCTCCTCATGATTCTAAACTAGTAGATTTGAAACATTTTGATCATTAACTGATACTACTAGGGATGGGGATGGATTTTTTTTTTTTTAATTGAGAATAGCGATGGATATAATTTATTTAAGAGAAAGTGTACAAAAATTTGATTGAATTATATAATTTTAAATTTATAAGTAAATATATATTTTATTTATTTAAATTGTATATTTTAAATTTGTAAAATAATATATATTTTATTAGTTTTAAAATTTATTATATTTAAATATTAAAGTGATTGTTTCTCATTGAAATTTTTTTAAATTTGTTATTTTTATTTATTTTAGATGTATTTGATAGTGTTTTTATGTATTATATTTATGTAATTTCTTTTTAAGTCAGAAGTCATTTTTGCTTTCAGTAGATATTTATATATATATATATATATATATATATATATATATATATATATATATATATATATATATATATATATAAAATAATATTATAAATTTTAATAATATTAAAATTTTAATTAAATTATATTTTTAATAAGTGTATTATTTGAAGCTCTCAATGTTTTAATGGTAATGTGAAGTTGGAAAAAGTTTTTGGATATAATTATATTATTATCATTTTAAGTTATTATTTAAATGTAGAAATGATGTAATTTGAAATATCAATAATAATAAAATTATATTTAAGGTGATTCATTAGGTACTACGATTAGAAGGTGAGAAACCCAAAGTATTTAATTATATTCACCATTCCTCCTACCTACTAACAAATGTTTTGGATTATGACTAAAACATATATAAATAAATAAATAAATATGATTTGTTCGACACTACACTCACCAAAAACTTTGCAAATGGAGAAAGAGGCTAGAAAGTGAGAAGCTCCTTGTGGTGAATTATATTCACCATTCCTCTCACAGAGCCTAAATTTAACAGTTGACCCTACCTAACATGAATTTTTTGTGATGGTTATTGAGTCAACATTGCTCTTCAAATGTTAATATAATTCATAATTTAGAAGACAAAAACATTAGAAAATGTGTGTGTGTGTGTGTGTGTGTGTGTGTAAATAATAATTCTTTAAATTTTTTATCGATCTGTATCTAATGTGGTTTCCTAAAAAAAAAATTGATTGTATTTTACAACTAAAACATAAATACAATCATATGGTCATCAAATTTAGGCCCTACTTCCCTCTACTACCGAATGCTTTTTTGTGCTCTATGTCCAAATGACACGAGTAAAAATCCCATGAAAAATTAGTATCTAATTAAAATTTCTCATGAAAACCTTAACTTATGGAAAATGAGTTAGTTGACACATTTATTCAAGAGAAAGATCAAAGACTACATATTCAAATTATATATTTAGACTATATAGTTTAAATTTGTAAAATAACATATATTATATTGATTTGAAATTTTTTTATATTCAAAAAAAAATTCCTGAGATAACTAGGGTATGCCCCTATAGCAAAAAGTTAAATGAAAAACATCCCTAGGATTCAACCCCGTAGGCAAACTAGGACATGATTCAAACCCACCAAGATGGTTACTGAGTTATTACCACTTGGTGGGGATCAACCATAAAACTACCATACCACCACCACAAAAGCCAGCCACAAGCCAAAATAGTAAATATATTTATATTAAGTTTCAGTTATTACATCAAGACTTTCCAAAATACCCAATAGGGTTATAAAAACCAAATATCAGGGCACCAAAAGCTTGCCCAAATAACCAAACTAGGACCAAAAACCATCTTGCATACCCAGTATCATTCTAACATAATTACCTATGCATCTAAAGGCAAGTCACCCTTTGTTGCATGCTCAGTCAACACAACCCACTCTTTTCCTTGCCCACCATTTTTATCCTTCACACTGACATACTCCCCTTGCTCCTCCTCATCACAACATACATGAGGCCTAAAAATGCACTCAGGTTGAAGTTATGTCCCAAGCCTAGCCGCTAGGAAGGCTAATCTTTTCTATGATTTCACCATCTCATTCATTATTGCATGATTGTGGTTTGTAGTTTCTAACCCCACTGAGGGAATTAACATTTCCAAATCCAAATACTCCTAATGCAAGATGAAGGACCCAACTACATTTAATAGTAAATCCACTCCACTAATCACCTGAACAACATCAAATACATTTATGCATCCAATGGATTATTTAGGGCCCATCATGAAATATTTTATCACCTTCTTAATCTCTTGCTCCTCTAATTCATCAACCATAGTTGTTGCCTACCACATCTTTCACAACCAAATTCTCATCAATGGGTTATGAATTTCCTTATCAATATGGTTGGCAAATTGATAAGAGGATGCCTACCCTATCAGCCACTCTAGATGTGTTGATTGATGTCCTGCTCTAGTTTTCAGATGCACACCTGACTCTAGCTTCACCCCTTTGCCTTTCTCCATTGAATCTCTTTACAATAGTTCAAATGCTTCCTCATTATATTACTTCATCTCCCAAGCCACAAATAGAGGAAATGACAACTACATAGATGTCACCATCATCTTGGCTTCTTAAAACTTGACTCTTGGCATGAGTGACTACTAATTCATGGCACACACCACCCTCTAGAATGATTGACCATGGTAAATGCTCCTATCTCTTTGATCTAATGTCACATGTCATTCACCACCTCCCAACCTTTCCTCTCATCATACACCCATCACTTGGATAGTTTCACTTACTCCCTTAATTTTCAGTAATAAGTCACCCGAATTATAATTTTATTTCCAAAGACTCGCTATCAATTCAAACCCTCCAAGCTCAACTTGGCATCCTATGAAAATAATTTCAACAAATCATTCAAAAATGGGGGGTCCATTCCTTATAACTTCTCTTATGTTTATCCCTTAGATTCACTGCTACATTAGTGGTCCAATAAGCCACCACATTCCTCACCTATTTTGTATGCCGAAACTCCACATGCTTAAAGGATTTCTCTCAAACCCTTCACTTCCTCTAGAATAATGCACACCTTCTAAGTTGTGGTCCTGTTAGTCCTTAGTGCATTGAAATTAATCTAAGCACCTCCTTCCATAATCAAATTCCCCCAGTCATGGTCCATTACCACTAGAATTCCTTTCATCACAACATGATCCTCTGCCACATTATTCATCTCCACTCCTAACTTTTTAGGAAAAAATCAACATTGGTTAACCATCATGTCCCTAAAAAACTCCACTTGCTCCTACCATTCCAAGGTTGCCTTTAGATGCCCCATCAAAATTTAGTTTTACCTTGCCCACATTTAGGGGTCTCTAATGATGGTTATGCAACAAACCCTACTCCCTACTATCCCCAAGCCCTTTATCAAGAATACAAGATTCATACCAATTCTAGATCTAATCATCTTCACCTGAGTCCTGGGATGGAGGCCTCATCCCTCATGTCACCATAATTACCTTCAATGATTTTCTTATTGCTTGCCAGACCCACCTTGTTGTATGGGAATAATCTTTTAAAAAATATTATATTTCTTTCTAGCCAAATATTCCAGCAAACCACTACAATAGCAACCTCCCAAATCTGCTTTAAGCATGGTGATTTTAGTTGGAGCTTCCACTGAAAGAGAAAGAGCCTAAGGTTCTTGGCAAAAGGGATATAAATGTTAAAACTACATCGAAACAACTCCCAAATTTCCTAGGTGAAAGAGAAATGAAGCATAATGTGATCATTCATTTCCTCCTTAGCATGGCACAACGTACACGTAGATGCACTGACATAAACTTTTTTCTTTCACTGAGCAATATTTAATATTCTATTAAGAATGATCATCTAGATAAATAAGTTTGCATTAAGCAAGCGCTTCAGATACCAAACAACATCCACATGGAGCTTATTGTGGATAGTTCCTTCCATTATTAAAACAACATTGTAGCCTAAGTCAACTAAGACCTCCCATGAGGGGCAAACTTCCCAAATAAAACTATCCTCTTCTTCTCTACTAGGAATCGGGAATTTATTTAGTTTTGACATAAAATCAAAAACATCAAGCTCTGAGAGATTGTTCAACCAGCGTTAACTCTTCCACTCCTTTTCTGAACATATCTTATCAATATAATTTACCACCTTCGAGTCACAAGAGTTCTTAGCATAGGTCATCATAAGAAAGAACTTCTTGCACTCCACTAGAGCCTCACTCCTTAGCCAAGTGTCTCTCTAGAAGGATATATTTAAATGATTATTGAGCATTCATATGACACGAGGGACCACCACAACATGACATGACTTCATAAAATTCTAAAACCTCAATCCATGTGAAATTTTTAACTAAGTAAACAAGTGGATTACTTCCTAGGAGTCTAGATATTTATATTAGAGAACTCGACTCCATAGGTTCTCTTTACACTCATACATCTTCTAAAGCAACTTAGCCCCAAGATATTTATTCAATATGTCTAGTATGTGAAGGCTCAATCAAGTTGGGCATGAAAATATAATCCCAAGACACCAGGGCAAACTTTATTTTCCCTTCCAATCCATTCCACAATAATTCTCTCTAAATTTTGATAGTTCCTTCCCTTATCTTCTAAGGGATTTTGAAGATGAACGTTGAAGAGATTAGCATAGCTTAAAATATGATTGAATGAGTAGAATTTTCCCTGCCATAGATAGCCATTTCTTCTTCTAGGATGCAAGTTTCTTCTAGGTTGTCAAAGCATGGAGCTACATCTTCCCACAAACAAAGTCATAGCTAAATAGGAACTCAACAAATTACTTTCAATAAATTATAGGATGCCAACAAGTTTTTCTTTCATCCTATTCTTTACATTAAAAAAGAATATTTTAAACATATCCACTCTCACTTTTTATCTTTTTGTAATCTCATATGAATTCAAAATTGTTTTTAGCTCCCTATCTTCCTTCTATAAAGAATCTCTAGCAAAAATGTATCATCAACAATCTGAATATGTGTGATGCTTTCCAAAGTTGCACTGAGATTCAATCCCTTCAGCTTCCCTTCTAGCATGGCCCTCCTTAGACCCTGTCCAGTTCCTCAGCCACTATAATAAATAAATATGGAGAGAAGGGATCACCCTACCTAATTCCTCTAGATTAATTGAAATACCCAATGACTAACCCATTGACGAGTAATGAGAAAGAGGCCATAAAAATATAATTCCTAACCCATCTCCTCTACTCCTTGTTGAAACTGAACATTTCTAACATCTAATCTAGGAAAACCTAGTTTATTCTATCATACACTTTTATCATATCTAGCTTGATGCACATCTTCACTCCTTTTGACTATTGGAAGGAATTAAGTATTTTGTGTGAAATGACTATATCTACCTAAAACAAATCCACCTTGTTCCTCATAGATAATATCTTCTAAACATTCTTTCAACCCCAACGCCATCACCTTGGTTATAATCTTGTACAGAGTGTTACGTAGGGAAATTGATTTGAAGGAATAAAAAAGTGGCACTCATTTTTTTGGGATGATGGACAAAAAGGTGTTATTCAACTCCCTCAAAACATTTTTCCTTTTTCTGCACTCCTCCACCATTTCCCAAACTTCCTTACTGGCCAACTACTAAAATGCTAAAAAAAACTTGCTTGAAACCCATTTGAACCCGAGGCCTTATTAGCTCCTAGGCTGAACATCACCTTTTTGACCTCTTCTAAGGAAGTGGGAACCATCAGCTTATAATTTTGTTCATCAAAAACCATAGTCAAAATATACTATTAGAGCTAGTGTTGAGCTTCCTCCCTTGGCAACATTTCCTCATTCAACAAGTCTTTGTAGAAAAGCACAGGCTGCTTTTTTTTATTTGAGATATCCTCTAGCTCCCTCCCATATGGGGTGATAATCTTGTAAATTCGATTCATGTTCTTGCAAATAGTAGTTGAGAGGTGAAAAAATATATTTCGGTCCCCAACCTTCAACCAAACAACTCTTGAATTTTGTCACCAAAAGGTTTCCTCCTGAGCCATAATCTTTTGTTGCTCCCTCAATTGTCATCTTTCCAAGGTAGATAGCTCCTCCAAAAACTCCCCCCTTTCAAAGTCTGCCACAATATTTTGAGTTCCTCCTCCACAACTAATTTTATATCAAAAATATTTGTGAACTTCTATTTATTCTAGTTCAGGGCTGCCTTTTTTACCCCCTTCAACTTTTGGGAAAGGACAAAACATTTAGAGCCTCTCACTCTCTACTTCCAATAATACTTAATAAGTATGATGAATGTTAGTTCTTGCGACCACATAAATTCAAACTTGAAGAGCACCCCATGCAGCTTCAGTTTTGATCCTTTTTGAGTAATATTGGCTAGTGATCAAAACCAACAAAAATAATGACCTATGTCATGAAAGTGAACTTTTTTCCAAAAATATCTAAGTTGAGTAGGGATCTATCCAACCTTTCCAAGATTAGTTGATCCCCTTGATGCCTATTATTCTAGGTAAAGCTCACCCTATAGGAATTAAGATCGGATAGTCCAACTTCTTGACATAAGGAATTAAAATTACTAATGGCCTGGGTTAGCTTGATTGAACCACCCTTGTTTTCTAAAATTATTAGGATTGCATTGAAATCCCCCACAAGCATCCAATCCACTACATTATCTCCCCCCTATGAAACATAATAACTTGTACCATAAGGCCTTTTTCCCTTCCATAAGCAATGACCCATAGACAATGAAGAGTAAGAAAAAACATTTTTTTCAACTCTTTAACCATCACATTAATTGCTTGATTATCAAATCAAATAAGATTGAAATTGAACACCTTCAGATTTTGTATCATAGTTAAGCCTTCAACAAAGCCACTAGCTTCTTGGAGATCCAATCTGCCCCAAACCAACTTGAATTTTCTACACCTTCCCATAAATCCTCTCCTAATTTGGGGGATATCAAGCTTCTAGGTCTCCACCAACTGCTTGACCAAGTGGCATTTGTCAAATGTATTCAACCCTGTGACATTCCAACTCAAGATTTTCCTAATGACTTGGTGGTAGAGGTACCTCTACCACCCAAATGCATTATAGTGAGCTTCAACTAGCTCCCTTACTCTAAGTTAGTTTGAGTATCAGATTAGATCTTGTCAATAACCTTCTTTCATCCCCTTTTATTAGGAGGATCCGTGAAAGGAAGGATCTCGGGTGGTGGCAGAGCTTTGGAGACATTTGGAGGATCTAACTAAAAACTATGTCTCTTATACCTCTAAGTTTAAATTCTTGGAGGAGAGAGGGCTCTCTTCCAGGGCTACTACAACCTTCTTAACAAGGTCAAAGCTTGGAGGAGCCAAATATGAGGTTCCTTTAGTCACTTCAGGAGAATCCTCTACTTCTCCAACTAAATGGGGGGAGGGGCGGAGAGGGAGAGAGGTTGGAGGGACATTTTCCTTTGAATCAAACACTTCCATCATCCTCTTAAGATATTTTTAATGTCTACCAAGGATAGGGATTGGACCAATAAAAATCCTTTCCCTAACCCTCTTCCATCTAATTCCTCCTTCTCAAGGGGCAATTCTCAAAACTAGTAGCCTTGGGGGAATAATCCAAAACATATTTACCTAGAAGGAAGAATTGAGTATGTTGCCTCCATACAAACCATTGTTACTATTCTCAAAAGTAGACTTCTACTTCTAAGCCTTCCTAAGACTAGAAAGATTTGAAAACCTCTTCCAAGCCCTGACATTCCTCTCAACACCTTATCTATCATTTTATGACTTTATCATGAGGTCAAAGCTCACCTTCTTTGGGCATGTCTTTCGAGTATGTTCCACCTATCTACATAAAAAAACCAAAATGATAGGCAGCCATAGTCTAACACCTATAGCCAATCTCCTCTACTCAAAGTTAACTTGACAACATGGGGTATAGGCTTGCCTAGATCCAATTACACACAAAATCATGCATATTAGATTAATTCCCCAAAGGAAGTAGAGTCTGAAATAAAAATACACTATCTAATATTTTTAGCATAGATTTCCAAGATATCCATGCTCTAATACTCGGGGCTAACTTATACAACCTTACCCACATTGAGACATCATGCATCCATTCCTCATTGGGATTGAAATATGGAGACCAATGTTTGGAGTACATTATTGCATTATGGGAAAACCAAAGACCACCATTAAATATGAAGTCTTTGTTTAAGGCTGACTGAAATGGAAATTAGAAAAATCCCTTAGTTAATAGTTTGATCCTTGGCTTAGGGTAGCACTTCCAATTCACTCCCATCTATATTTTAAATCATCTCAACTTGGACAAGCTCCTAAAAATTTGCATAACAAAGCCCTTTCAATAAAAACCAAAAATTTGTCTTCCAATAACCCTCCATTCACACACACTATTGGGATCTCCTTCCACATATGGATAATTAGACTAGTATCCATAGAAACCCTGAGTCCAGAAGCCTCTCCCTTCGAACCTTCTCCCCACCCAATCACAATGGGGTAGGAGTATAATAATGAGTTTGGACCTCCAATCTCATCAACTTCTAAAAGAGAATTCACCCACATAATTCTACTCAACATTTATACCAACACCCTATTAGCCACCTTAGATTCCAAGTGAACATTGAATTTCCTATCAATATCCTTGTTCAACAGCGCCCCACTCTATGTTTGATCCTCCCATCCCTCTTTGATCACCTAATTTTTTCCCAATTGCTCCTCCTCAACCAACCTCCTCTCCTCCTTTTCCATAATACTTGACCAGTTCCTTTCTAATTCCACTTCTCCTCCACACACCTATTACTTATCACTGCTTCATGTTCCCTTCCCCTTTTATGATGTGCTTACCATTCTTTTGTCTTAGACCCATATATTTATGCCATGCTACAATTATTGGAAATATTATTATAATAATTATGATAAATATTTTATATTCAAATATTAAAATGGTTGCTTCTCATTAAAATTTTATTCAAACTTTGAATCATTTATTTTTTCTATCTTTTGGAGATGTATTTGACAGTCTTTTTATGTATTATATACATGTAATTTCTTTGTAAGTTGAAAAGTCACATGGGCCATTTTTGGATTTTAGAAGACATTAATATCTAATTTTAATTATATATTATGGATTTTAAAATAGTTAAACTATATTTTTAATGTGTGTTATTTGAAATTCTCAATATTTGTAATGGTAATGTGGAGTTGGAAAAGGTTTTTGGATATAACTATGTTATTATCATTCTAATCTATTACCTAAATGAATAAATGATGTGATCTAAAACATCATCACTAATAAAATTATACTTAAGGAGATATATAAGGCATTACACTCGTGAAAAGCTTTTTCAAGGGGGAAAGAGGCTAGAGGGTGAGAAGCCCAAAGTGTTGAATTACATTCATCATTCTTCCCACCTACTAACAAATATTTTGGATAATGACTAAAACATATATAAGTAAAAAACATGATTTATTAGGTACTACACTCACCAAAAACTTTTCAAATGGGGAAAGAGGCTAGAGGTTGTGAAGCCCAAAGTGCTAAATTATCTTCATTGTTCCTTTTCCTAGGGCCTAAATTTGATGGTCGACCCTACCTGTCATGTATTTTTTATGATGGTTATCAATTCAATATCGCTCTTCAAATGTTAATATAATTCATAATATAAGATGAAAATGTTAGACAATATATATATTATAATTTTTTTATAGTTTTTGGCAGTCTCCATCTAATACACTCTCCTAAAAAATTGATTGTATTTTACAGCTAAAAATGTAAATATGATCATACAACCATCAAATTTAAGCCCTACTTCCCCCTAATAACAAATATTTTTTTTGTGCCCAATGTCCAGATGACTAAAACACACATGAGTAAAAATCCTGTGAAAATTAACATAGATTAAATTTCTTTTTGAAGCCTTCAACAAAACACCAAAAAAATAATATATAATCAAAATTGTTCATGGAAGCCTTCAACTTAACATAAAAAATATTGTAAATGCATAAAATTTGGTGCATATAGTTTGTTTGATATGGATTTATGGTTTAGTAGTAAGTTTGATGGATTTTTAATGCCCACTAAGGTTCCACTCCACCTCTGGTAAGTCCTACCTTAATAATTGACTTTTCAAGATAACATAATTTTGTCTAGATTTTCTTAGGCTTTATATTAATAGTCATATCTAAGTATTAAAACCATATATATGCTCTATAAATGATCCATAAACACCACTGAAAAACTCAAAGTGAAGTTTTAAACGTACGGATTCTGAATTTCTCGAAAATAATCAAAAGAACTTTCAAATTGTTTGGAAAAGTATTCTCGGTTATTGAATTGGATTAGAATTGTCAAAAAGACTGATATCTTCCATTCACCAATAAAACTGGATTTTGTTTCAAAAATTAAATGTCGTAAATTGTCAATTTTTCAAATATTACATGAGCTCTTGATTAATTAAAAATTAGACTACTTGAAAATAAAACATGCAATCATGACAAATTACCACATAAAATTTATAACGGAGTTCGGCCTTGATTGCCTACGTCTCCGGGTCTACCCAATAGTGAGAACCATTTCTATTAAATTTGTGCAACAAATAGCTTACAAATTCTTGAAGCGCTACACAACTTTTGTCAGGCCTGATCTCTGTCCAAGAATTCCACCTTCGCTGATAAACTCAAGCTCGGTCACACGGAATCCTTCTTCAGTCTTCAATCCCCTTCCGAAATTGCTTTGGTCCTTCATTCAATCTATTGGTATATCCAAATAATAATAATAACATTCTCTTTTTAATTACAAAACATAATTAAAAAGGCTTACTTATTGTGTACAAGGTCGGATATTGGAGAAAATTCCATTTGGTAGCTATCTCCAAGCTTCCATCTAGCTCTCAGCCTCTTAAAAATAAAACACAGTCAGAAATTTGTGCCAATACAAGTAAAAATTACTCCCTTTTATAGCATTTCAACCACCATGGCTAAAGCGGTCAAGACCTTAACCTTTTAGGCGCCAGGTCTCAAGTTCCAAACCCTTTTCCTCCATTCTAGGTGCTTAGGGATGTGGGAAAGGGCATCCTTACTCCATGGGCATGCTTTGACGAAGGAAATAGTCCCACATTTGCTAGGAGAGGTTGTTTTAATGCTTAAAATAACAAACTTGCTGAAGTTTTCAAACGCCTAGCATTTGGATGCCAACTTTGGCCGCCACCTAGCTAGTGAAACACCTAAGAATGAGATGCATGTTTAGTGGAGTGTTTGGTGGATGGCGTGGAGATTTAGCACCTTTAAACATTTGAAAATGTCAAATATCATGTGCAAAAATAAAACACTTAACAAATTTTTTTGCCTCCCTATTTATTTGCCATGTGTCAAATGGAGATTGGTCCACTTGACATTCCTCAACTGTGCGACGTGTCGACCTCTGATAGGTCCAAATGTCGATACATTTTTTGAATCACGTGCCAAATGTCGCAAGTGATTTTTTTTGACAATTCTTCAAATGACCATATCTTGAGCATCCAAACTCCATTTTTCAAACTACGAAAAGCGTCGAAAAACTCTTGACGAGCTCTATGATGTGCAATCATTTTTATCAGAATATGAAAACTTTTATTTTTTCACAAATGGAGAGATCCACCTGGATCAAACCTCCCCACTAAGCGCTTTTGGACCCCAGAAGCGTGGTCTCCATTAAAAATGCTTCTGCAAAAACATCACTGCAACATATCATAGTAACAATTCAAAAATCAAACTGAATCCTTGAAATGTTAGTGAAAAATAAATATCTACCCATTGCCACATTGTGGATAGAAACACACTGCTTGCTCAAATGTCGCATCTCAAAAACGGTGCATCTGCCAATCACTGCAAATTGTTCACCAAGTGCAACTGCAAACCAATTTGTTAGTGTAATAATTTTACACACTATTGTAACCACAATTGACAGTTACAATAAAATGCCCAAAAATGAATAAGGGTCTTAGAGAATGTGCAAATATCATGCATGGCTACAAATTGTTTGTATAATTAGTACAATTACAAATGGTGACCATAAAGGGTCTTATAAGCCTTTATTTGCACAATATAAAAGACAACATATAAATTGCATTGCAAATTTCTCAAAATAGACATACTGCTCATGCCCATATAAACTACGTATACTATTGCCAAGGTTTAAAAATGAAGTTTAAAAATCCCAAACATGAGAAAATATTCCAAGTATGTTTAACCTGTCCCTTGGTTGTTCTCTATGGGCCACTCCAATAAACCATATCAACATTCAAAGCATGGTGAATGTCCTTTATCATCACATTACAAGGATCCCAAAAATGAATGCATTATCAATCCACTAATCATGACATCATGAATGCCAAAATTTGTTTACCAACCCTCTTAATCCAATTTTATTGATTAGTTGGTGAGATTTCTTTAGTGGATTTAGTAACATTGGTATGGGTTGATTTAACTTCATTAATTACCTTATTGATAGGTTTATAGACCATCTTAATCTTACCATTTCTAGGATGGTGTGATGGTTGAAGTCTCCAACACTTTTCAACCCGATGTCCACTTATGTTATAATGAGTACAAAACCTTTTGTCCACTATATTGAAAAACATATTCTTATTGTTACTCTCAGAAATCTGTCTAGGAGAATAGTCTTTCAAAATCTTTCCTAACAAAGATTTACGTTTCCAACATTTGGCTACACAATGATTAGACAATCCACAAAAATTGCATGGATAAATGTGCCACAAATTTGTGTACCATAATCAAAAGGAACATTGGAATATTTATGTTGTCTGGTAGAATTAGAATCATCATGATTGCAAGTGTGGCGAAAAGAATGTGTTTTACCTTCCATCCAAGAGGATTTACAATTCTCCATAACACATCTTGCTTCTACATTCACTTTTTTCATTCTGAATACCAAATCTCTATCCTAACCCTGCACGATTAGGCTTATTCTCTACCTGAATGGGCTTAGTATCACCTTGGCCATCTTTTCCTAGGCCTTTTCCATTAAATCTCATTTTAACAAGTAATTTTGAACCTATTCCTTTTGTATATTGTTCAAATTTACCAAAACCATTGTTACTAGATTCTTCATGGGAAGGAAAATCAATTGATGACTTACATGCACTTACAATGTTTTCATCTATCATAGTGCTTGCATCTACAGTGGAAGGCAAAACCTTCACTTGTCCACCATTATGTAGTTTTTCCATGAGCTCATCCTTGGCTCGTAACTCCATTTTCAATTGGGCAATGTCCTCATCCAAGGAGTACACTCTTGCTCTCAAGAAAGCATTCTCTTCTTGGATTTGTTGGTTATATGCTTCAAGCTCATCAAGTTTGGCTATGTTTGATAACTTGCCCATTACACCTGTCAAATCACAAAAATTGTAACAAATGCTGAAATAGAAGCAAAAACAACAACCAACTGTTAAATCCCATTGATCAACTGCTCTGATACCAACTTGATCCATAAACACCACTGAAAAACTCAAAGTGAAGTTTTAAACGTACGGATTCTGAATTTCGCAAAAATAAACAAACTCTCAAAAATAATCAAAAGAACTTGCAAATTGTTTGGCAAAGTATTCTCAGTTATCGAATTGAATTACAATTGTCAAAAAGACTAATATCTTCCATTCACCAATAAAACCGAATTTTGTTTTAAAAATTAAATGTCGTAAATTGTCAATTTTTCAAATATTGCATGAGCTCTTGATTAATTAAAAATCAAAATACTTGTAAATAAAACATGCAATCATGACAAATTACCACATGAAATTGATAACAGAGTTAGGCATTGATTGCTTACGTCTTCGGGTCCGCCCAATAGTGAGGACAGTTTCTATTAAATTTGTGCAAAAAATGGATTGCAAATTCTTGAAACACTACACAACTTCTCTCAAGCCTGATCTCTATCCAAGAATTCCACCTTCGCTGATAAACTCAAGCTCGGTCACATGAAATCCTTCCTCAGTCTTCAATCCCCTTCCGAAATTGCTTTGGTCCTTCATTCAATCTATTGGTATATCCAAATAATAATAACATTCTCTTTTTAATTACAAAACAAATTAAAAAGGCTTACTTACTGTGTACAAGGTCGAATATTGGAGAAAATTCCATTTGGTAGCTATCTCCAAGCTTCCATCTAGCTCTTGGCCTCTTAAAAATAAAACACAGTCAGAAATTTGTGTCAATACAAGTAAAAATTACTCCCTTTTATAGCATTGCAACCACCGTGGCTGAAGCAATCAAGACCTTAGCCTTTTAGGCACTAGGTCTCAAGTTCCAAACCCTCTTCCTCCATTCTAGGTGCCTAGGATGTGGGAAAGGGCGTCCTTCCTCCATGGGCGTTCTTTGACCAAGGAAATAGTCCCACATATGCTAGGAGAGATTGATTTAATGCTTAAAATAGAAAACTTGTTGAAGTTTTCAAATGCCTAGCATTTGGCCGCCAACTTTGGTTGCCACCTAGCTAGTCAAATGCCTAGGAATGAGATGCATGTTTAGTGGAGTGTTTGGTGGATGGCGTGGAGGTTTGGCACCTTTAAACATTTGAAAATGTCAAATATCATGTGCAAAAATAAAACACTTAACACATTTTTTTGCCTCCCTATTTTTTTGCCATGTGTCAAATGGAGATTGGTCCACTTGGCATTCCTTAAATGTGCCACATGTTGACCTATGATAGGTCCAAATGTCGATACATTTTTTGAATCACGTGTTAAATGTCGCAAGTGATTTTTTTACAGTTCTTCAAATGACCATATCTTGAGCATCCGGACTCTGTTTTTCGAACCATCAAAAGCGTCGAAAAGCTCTTGATGAGCTCTATGTTGTGAAATAATTTTTATTAGAATATGAAAACTTTTATTTTTTCACAAATGGAGAGATCCACCTGGATCAATAAATAACCTATAAAGTTTTTCATACTTTATATGTAACTATAAAATGATTGCCATCATGTTCATCTATAGGTATCTATGAGCATCTGGAAAAAATATTTTTCCTCTATGCTCTCATGTCAAGTGGCGAATGAGGGTTATTTTTAGGCTATGCATATGGGAGAGGCAAACTAGGCATATATAACATTGTACAAATGTAGTGGACCTATTGTGTAATGTCATCATGGATCATCCACTATCATCATTGTTTTCTCCTTCTCAATTACGCAACACTAGAGTCCAACCCCCAACTCCACTAAAGCATGCCCCAAGATTAAACTGTCCCTATTGACTACCAAGTGCCATCCCTTTACCTATCATATCATACCTTCTATGTTGCATACAAACCATAATCCATTAATTTTATTTTTGCTTGGAGATTTTTAGTGAGAGTGTAAGTGAGACCATGAGCCCCTTGTTGGAGAAACATTTGGCACCACAATAAAGAGAACATTTCTACAATATCAAGGGATTTAAAGTCCCTCTTCTGTTGTGACGAGATGTTCCCTTTATTGAAAATATGTAAATATAAAAGTAAACTATATATAACATGCACATGAAAAATTATGTGGGATTTTATTACACTCAACATTAAAAAATAAAAATAAAAAAAGAAGACAAAGGGTCATGCACAAATAAGCAAACTCATATCTTATCCTTGCATAATAGAAATGAACTCAAATTTGATTTAATGGTTTGAAAATGGAAACTTGTATTACTTGAAAGGTAAGAAAGACATACATTAAACATAATAATAAATTAAATCACCAAAGAGATTTCTAAACACATTTTTTTGGAGATTTTATTTATATTTCTGAATAAAATTGAGCATAGTTTATTTCCCTTTCCTTTCAAACAAAATTTTTAATATCATCAAACAATCCCACTATTATGGGTTTACCCTTCATATTCTCATGACTACCATTTCCTAGTTTTATATTTGCTTTTTTGCTTTTTGATAAAATAAAATAAATATTAAAAAAAACAAATGACATTCTTTAGATATTAAATAACGTGTGTGTGTGTGTGTGTGTACATTCTTTAAAGATATTTTCCTAGTGAAGGATCTTTGCTTGGTAGGCCTAGATTTTGTGAATATGGCTTACTTTCAACTTTCATTGTTCCTTAAGATAGTTTAAGTGCCCTAAACTTGTTCACAACTTATACAATGGAGTCTCCTTTAGGAATCATCATGTTATTGCAACATATCAACCATATGTTAGTGATCATGAACATGATGTTAGGAGTGTCTTAAAACCATCTATTTAGTTCTTCTAAGGTGGCATTAATTTGAGCTTGTTCATTGCAATGACACTGAAAGAACCCTCCTTGCACAATGCTTCCTTGATTACCTTTATAAATTTATTTTTCAACTCATTAACTAAGTGTTTCATTAAGCCATCTTTGCCCAACTCATAACAAATCTCCCACATATTGGAATAGCCTTCAGTGAGCCTTTCAGCATCTATCTTCCATTTCTCACGTTTAGGTCTTCAATGGAATTATTCAAGATGTCAATTTTGGGCAACATACTTTAAAACCAATCATAATAAATATCACACACCATTTTTTCAAATACCCCTTCTTTGAAAAATAGGTTGACATCAATCTTTGACATTTCTTCTACATTCTTGTTCATGGCTTCCCACATTGCTAGTTCCTTTTTGTCATATTGGATATGTTGATCCACTTTACAATGCTCTATTTCAATCTTTTCACAAGTTTTCATTACTTCCTTAATATACTTCAGCCCTTCCAACAACAATTATTCCAGACAAGCTTCAAAATTCTTACCGAAGTTATTGTACCTACTTATGGTAAATAATTCATCCTTATTGATTCTAGGTATTTGGGGTGGAACATTGAGTTAAGATGTTGTCAGGGCTACTAGTAGACTCAAAATATAATCAACATACCCTATAAATTGTTAAATGTTATATTTCATCTACTATTGGGTCAACTCATTTTTATTTGACCCCTTGATCATTCTCTTTATGATTGTGTTAGTCATTCTCATAACTGGTAATTCACAATGGAATCCTCTTCAGAGTGTCATCATTACTTGTCATGTTCCCCACATTATTTTCCATGTTAGGTTCAACAATTTCCATAGACTAGATCCCAAAGGGATTGAAAACCAACCTAGACATAGTCTTTGCTTTCTTTTGAGTCCTGAGTTGTCTTTAGAAGATATGTCACTGCAAAAAAAAATTGAAATGTCATATCAAATATCTTATTCTTCCTTCCTAACAGTGGTTGCATCTAATGGAATGAAGCATCACCAAAACTTACACCCTAAGTCTATAGAAGTTTCAAGTGGAGTAGGTTGCCTTGGCAATGTGGAGTGAGGAAGAATGGGTATTTGAGGGGATAATGGAGTGAGCAGAGAATTCAAACCCTATTGAGCAAAGATATGATCTAGTCCTTGACTAGAAGTGATGTATTTTTACATGGTGTTGTTAATTAGAAGATAAGTATCACCCATCTAAATAAGAATGTTTGAGCCACCTAGAGAGGATGTTGGTTGTGGGTGGATGGGTCTCTTCACTATGATTTCACCATTATGGAGAAACCTTCTTCACAAGTTAAGAAAAACTAGGGAAAATTTAAAAAATAGTACAAATTAGGAAAAACTCATAAAATAAGGCAAATTAGAAAAATTTAAAGAAATCTACAATAAAATTCAAAAAAACATAACATAAAAATTAAGATAAATGGGCAAATTTAAAGCATTAGGGAAAATCAGAGAAATTGCAAATAATTAAGATAAATTTGAAATATTAGCCCATTCACCAAAAAAAATGGCAAATTAGGGCGAATTTAATAAGTTAAGAAAATTTTAAAAACTTGGAGTAAATGTGAAAAATTTAGGAAAAATTCGAAAAAATTGGCAAATTCAAAACATTTAGGGTAATTTTTTTTAAAAAGGGAAAAACTCCACAAAATTTTTAAAAAAAAGAAGAAACTTGAAAAATGAAAGGGAAAATTTAATTTTTTTTAATTATATATAATTTTCTATTTTATAATTATATGTGATTTTTCTATTTTTTATATTATGATTTTTATTTTATTTTTGGTTTTAGTTTGAAATTGGTTGATAGATTTTTTAGCTGCCTTTAGGTTAACCTTGAATTGGCTAAAAAAATTATTGTTGCATTAGGGTGTACCTTTGGTATGCCTACCCATTCCTCCCACTCGTATTCCTCACCTTTTCCTTGTAATTGTTGGGTGAATGTTTTGTCACCAGCGTACTAATGAGCAAAATAGGTATGATCAACCAAAGTAAGGAAGATTGGTCAGCCAAATGTGCAAGTTTACCACATCAAAAGGGGACAAATCTCTCCTCTCATCAAGGGGAGGTTCCCTATAAGTATAACACCATCCATCTCTCTTTTTTCAGAGATGATGTTCACCAATCAAAGGATAAATCCTAATGAAATGACAAAAGGCACTCCTCTTCTTTTAGAAGTGTTGTTCAGTAGACAGCAGGAACCTTTCGGATAGTGACAAGTAACTGTAATAGGGCACAGTAACACAACAGGATGAAATGTAGCACAAAGTTCAAGGTTCAACGGTTCAATCCTTTGTTTGAAGTTTGCCGATGAACCTTTGGTTGAACTTTGGCGTTGAACCAACCTTGAAATTGCCTAAGTGTTGAGAGCTTGTTTCTTTCCTGCAGAGTCCGTAGAAATGAACCTGTAGAGTCCGTCGAAATGAATTGGTGGAGTTCGTAGAAATGAGTCCATATATTCCTGCCTGCAGAGTCTGTAGATTCCTTCCTGCAGAGTCCATAGTTTAAGCCTATAGAGTCCATAGAATTGAAGCCTACAAAGTTCATAGAATTGTTCTTGTGAAGTCCGTTAGCTAAAAAAGCTTGAAAAATGGAGAATTTGAATGCTCAAAACAATTTTTGAGAAGGGAAGGGATAATTTTTAGCCTATAGGACCAAAAATAGTTCATGTGTTGTCCCAAAAATGAGTAACAAATTTTGGGAACAACACCTACCCATTCCTCCCACTCGTATTCCTCACCTTTTCCTTATAACTGACCATTTTCCTTTTACTAACCTTCACATCTCTTAGATGTGCATGTTTTTGTTGATTTGCATACCCTTTAGACATGTTTGGTTCATTCCATTCAATCAATGTTCTATGCCCTTTAAACCTACCTACCATTCACATTCCTATTACACATGATGTGATAGATGATAATTATCTTGATCCCTCTCCACTTGCATCTCTTTTTAGAGAGACACCACCAAAAAATGAGTAGGATAGATGATTGGCTCATGGGTTTATCAGGTAGGTATAAGAGATCTTGTTCTATCACCGTGAACATGACTATCTACATAGATGTTTTTGAAGATGTATTTTTAATAAAAAAATAACATGTACATTAACACGTGTTATAAATTAAAGGTATATTTTCAATTTATCTTTTAATATGTTTTATATTTATAAGCAATGAAATATTAACACAATTTTTGATTCGAGGATTTTAAGGCATGTTTAAACATTTTAGTGAAGAAGACAACATAAGACTATATTTATATTTACTATGTTGACTACTAAAAAAAATATAAAACATGGTTCGTAAAGGAAAATTAGGATTTTATATGGTGACTTGTTGGATGAGGGTAAGTTTTTCAAAAAAAATAATAATTTGAATATTTATGTAATACTTTACCACATTATGATTTATATTCTAATTTGTTTTTTTATAGTACACATTACATATAATCTAGGGAAGATATGCCCTGCGATGAGAGTAGGATAACCTAAAGAGAGCCTTGAATTAGACTCTGCCATAATTAAAGTGGAAAACTACAGGGAGGTAAATTTTGTTTTGCGATTTAGTCACCTTTTTCTATAACTTTTTTTTAATGTTATATATTTTAGAATTATGTCTTTGATTTTTTTGAAAAATTGTACTAACTAAGTTTATACTTTGTAATTATTTCTAGGACCCCTTTGAAAAACCTAATCCTTAGAAGGGAATTTGTGAGTATTAGGATAGTCATGACCTTCCAGGTCAAGTAAGCTAACAATAACTAGTTACACATGTCACAATTTTATAGGGAAAAAAGGTCACCAATCCCATGGGACCAATGGGATTTGAAGGAACATGTACCCAATTCACTAATATGATAACTTTAATTATATTTCACTAATAAAGTTATAGTTTGATTTTATTTATTTAGTTCGAATATCATTAATTATTATAATCTTCTAACACAATGAGAATTATGAGGAGGTTCTTCAACCTTGGTATAAGAACTATATCTGTAGTTATAAATATCCTTTTTTCAAGAGGGAAATGATATTGAATGGATACCAACAAGAACATGTACATTGTTTAAATTGATTGTAAAGTATATTTGGAAATTATTTATATAACATATAGTTTAATATTAGTTTGTGTTTAATGATTTTATTTTAAGAGATTTTTAATAGTCGCCTCGTTGTATTTTATGCAGGGCAAGTGTCAAACCCACCCAAATTCAAAGTGGAAGAACACTTCTAATTGTGAATGGGAGGATCAATACTACTAGAGTTTTGTTACTTCAAGGGACAACTGGAGAGATGTCAACAAAGTTGATGGTTAGGGAGATACTTAGAGTACTGGAATAATGTAGCTAACCTCAACGACACTAATATTGTCTGGGGTCAATATTGAATTCATGACTTTATGATTTTTTAATTACGTTATTATGAATTTCACTTTAATATTGTGTTGTTTTACTATCATGTTTAATTTATTATTGTATGGTTATACGTTTAATTTATGTTTGCATTAAAATTTATTTAAAGCACCACAATTAAACCATTTTCATTTTTTTAATAGTGTTACAATTATCATTATCATTATCATTATAATTAAATAATTATAATTATATAATTATAAATATAATAATAATAATTTTATAATAAATTAACATTATTTTATAATTAATAGTATTTATTACTTTTAACTAACTAAAAACTATTGTTTTTTAATATAATATAATTTTAATTAACTAAAAACTTATTTTCAAATATAATTTCAAACATTAAAGTCAGAGTAAAGCCATATTTTAAGTCAACCATGTGTGGCACTTAAAGTCAAACCTAATGTCACATTTAATATCACTTTCAAGTTGGAACTAGTCCCACACTTAAATTCACCTTTAAATTGAAATTAGTGGTGCACATAAAGTAAGACCTAGTGTCATATTAAAAATCAACTTAGTAATAAAATTAAAGTCACCTTTAGTGTCAGATTTAAAGTCAGCGTAGTGATATATTTAAAATCACTATACATACAATTTTTTTGGATAAATTAGGGAAAACGAGCCCTTACCTGAAATACAAGAACCACATCAAAATTTTTGGGGAAGCTTCAAAACCAAATGAGAGTCATCCCATGAAAAGCCAAGAAAAGTGGATGAAAAAAGCATCACAAAAGGAAAGCCCCAACGAAGAAAAAAGGGCAAAAAAAATGAAATACAAACGGAACATCAAACGGTAAATCCAAATCCAAAAGCTTCTCCAAAATTTGCTAGAGCTCCTTTTGTCCATCAAGCCACAAACAAGGAATGAGAATGGGCAAGGAATCCATTTGTGCCAGAGTCAACATTTAAACCAATCACTTTCTCCTGGCAATAGAGAGTGTCGAAAGCTTTTCCAACTTCCTTTAGGATGGGCGTTACCAAATCCCCATGAAGCAAAACTCTATTATAATTTTAGGCTTTGAAGAAGATTCACTCACCAAGCACTAGAATAAAAGGCATGTAGATTGGGCACCCAAATATGTTGTTGCTTCGATCATGATAAGTATTGAAGAGGGATCTAGCCATGTGACACTGATGGTTTTAATCATTAAGAGATGTGATCAAAGATTTCAAACCCTAGCCACCTAGACACCTCATTATCCATGATTTGAGCATCAACTTGGTCCACTCCCCGATTGCCAAGAAAGTTGGCACTCTAAAATAATGTTGAAAAGTCCAAGAATCGAATTCATCTAATTGAGACCATATCGATTCTAAAATGTTGTTTATTTGCCAAGATCTTCCATGGTGTTGTTGAATGGTCTCCAAAATTACTATGGAATCACCTTCAATAATAATTTTATCAATTCCACATTGGTGAGCAAGTTGGATGCCCATGACAAATGCCTTGCTTTAGCTTCATTATTAGTGCCATCGAGTAACTCGGCAAACATTGCTCGAATTAATGGTCCTGCACAATCGTGAATGCAACATCCTGCTCTTGAGGCTCCTAGGTTTCCTCGAGCAATACCATCAAAATTCATTTTGAAAAACCCAATAATTTGTTGGATCCATTTGATACCTTTACAAATTAGGTGTTTGTTTCTCAAAATAATTGCTCCATTGATATGAGGCATTTTGACTAGTAACCAATTGGGATGGATCAACATATCCCAAGAGGAAAGGTTGGGGTTGTGTATTTTGATTCGAGTTGAAATTATTTTAAAGATGGATAACTCAATTTTGGAGATGAAAGCAGGCCAAGGAGCACAAGTGTCACATAATATCCTTTTATTCCTTTCTTTCTAAATGTTCCATATTAAAATAACTAGGTTGACAATCCACAGGGCCCGAAAAGTGTCACATTCATCTCTGATGTGCCATGAGGATAAAACCTTTGAAAGCAAAGGACATTTAGCCCAACACCAATTGAACTTCGAGCACAACCAATCCTGACAAGTGTTTGCAAAGGGACACAACATAAATAGATGGTCAAATGTCTCCTCGGCTTGACTATAGAGACAACATTTGGAGGGGCCATGCCACCCCTTTTTTTTAATCTGTCTTGAGAGAGAATTCTATTTTGAGGGGCCAGCCATGTGAAATCCCCAATTTTTTGAAGGCCAAGATTGTTTCAACTTAAAAGTTTGCTTCTAGGGCAATCATCTTTCTTAGGAACTACCAATTTGTATCCTATTTTGACATTATATTCCCCATTTTGAGCTCCCATCCAACAGATTGAATCTTCTTTAGTGTTGATGAAAACTTTCCTCATATCCAAAAGTGTGGAAAGAAAGATCATTTGGGCTGTAGGAATAGGAGTGGCTCCCAAAGGTTTCCATCTACCCCACATCCCAAGCTCTGGATGTGTTAGATCAAGATAATATTTGACTTTGATACCCTAAAGAGTAGAAAGAATTCTTTTAGCATCCTCTAGCTCCCTGTACTCACTGAGCAAGTTGTATCCATTCTAGGAGTCATCCCAAAAATATGCCTTTCTACCATCATTAATGATCCAAGATACATGATTTGAAATTAGGGGCTTAAATTTGAGTAAGAAATTCCAAATATGTGAGCCAGCTGGGGGAGAGTATTTATTAATGATGGACAAAAGGTTGTGAGATCCCAAATACTTGAGCTAGAAAATTTTGCTGCTAAGGGAGTTGGGAGTGGAAATAATTCCCCATATAAGTTTGGCCCCAAGAGCCAGATTCTATAATTCTGATTTTTGAATGCTTGTGCCGCCCACTGCCTTGGATTTGCACACATTTTCCCAACTAACAAGGTGGACTTTCCTTTTATCTTGCTTACCCTACCAAACAAAAGATTTACAAATTTGATCAATGCTTTTCAACACTTTAGTGGGGGGCTTGAGAACTGGGATAGGATAAATGGGAATAGCCATGAGAACAAATTTTATGAGGGTTAGGCATCCAACAAAGGAAATAAATTTCCCTTTCCAAGAAGATAGCCTATCTCTGAGCAAGCCCATCAAAGGATCCCATAGATTTTCTCTCCCAACTCCAATGAAAATAGGAACACCCAGGTACTTGGATGGGAGTCTGCTAATTTTGAAGTTTAGAAATTGAGCAAGATGTGGTTGTTGTCTATTAAGAACATTTACACAAAAAAGTTTTGAATTAAACTCATTCACTTATTAACCTAAAGCCTTTGCATATTCATCCAGGATTGCCTTGAAAGAATTGGTTTCTCTGATAGACGCTTCCCCAAATAAGAAAGTGTCATCAACAACTTGTTGATGAGTTAGATTATTCAATTTGTCACTTACACAAAGACCCTTGATTCCTCCATGCTCATTTGCTACTTTGATGGATCTGCTAAGAGCTTCTGCCATGAGGATAAAGAGGTAAGGGGAGAGTGGATCTCCTTTCTTGATTCCATGGGAGGATTTAAAATAACTCACTAGTCTTCCATTCAGAAGGATGGATAAATGAGGAGAAGAAATGCAACTAAAAATCCAATTGCACAGTCCTTATTAAAACCAAAATTTTGCAGACATTTCATGAGGAATCTCTAGTTTACCTTGTCATAAGCCTTGATGATGTTAAGTTTGATCATCATCCCTTTATGATTGTTGAGGGCAAGAGAGTGTAGAAGTTCCTGAACCACCATTATGCCATCCTCAACCTGTCTTCTAGGAACAAACCCTCCTTGTTTTGGGGAGATGAGATAAGGGATAAAAGTCTTTAGTTTGAAAGAGATGGCCTTTGAGATGATTTTATAGATAGCGTTGCATAAGGCAATGGGCCTAAAATCACTGAAGGTGATTTGATTTGCTCCATTGGGGATCAAAATAGTGAAAGTATTGTTGATTTCAGAGCATACCTTCTTATTAAGCCTCAAGAATTCAACCACTACTAAGACCTCCTCACCAATAATAGGCCAAAAACCCTAATAGAAGGTAGTTGGGAAACTTTCTGGGCTAGGGGCCTTATCTATTTTCATGGCAAAAACCACTCTTTTTATTTCATCCATTATGAAAGGGGCAATTAAGAGATCATTTTGTTGTTTGGTAATTAAATGGGGAATGTGACTCAACATATTTTCTTGTGAATGGAGGTCTGAGGTTGTGTTGCAAGCAAGATCAGTGAAAAAGTTAATTACCTCTTAATTTTAGAAAAAAACTCCAGTTCCTACCCCTCTCTATTTTGAATTTTGGAGATTATGTTGATACTTTTCCTGATTCGCATTGAAATGTGGAAGAATTTAGTGTTTTGGTCACCAACTTTTAGCCAATTCTCTCTTGTTTTTTAACCTCCAATATATCTCTTCTCACTATTGCAATTCCTCCAATTCAAATAAAAGAGTTTGTTCCTTATTATATGCTTCTGCATCCATAACAAAGGATAGAATGAACTCATTAAGAGACTGAAGCTCTAATTTTATTTTGTTGGTTTCTACAAAAATATTTTTGAAATGGGTGACATTCCAATGTCTGAAACAATTCTTGATGAATTTCAACTTAAAAAAAAAAACATGGATGCAATTCCCAGATATGTTAGGAAGAGCATTCCACCAAAACTTAACAATTTCAAAAATGATGGGGTCTTTGAGCCACATTAGCGCAAATATGAAAGGGGTGAGCGAAGACGCCTGATCATCATTAATAATCCATTCCACTGGGGCGTGATCCGACCTAGATAAAGGGAGGATGTGGCTCTCAAATACCCAATTAGAGCTTAGCCAAGGTTGATTGATAAGATATCGATCCAATCTTTCTGCTATGTTGTTGAATCCTTTTCTTCTATTAGTCCAGGAAAATTAGCCCTTTTTCGAGACAACATCCATTAGTGCCTTAATTTCCAAAAAGTGCATAAAGTCTTGATGGGATTGCATTGGCCTCATGATGCCTCCACACTTGTCTTTTACTTTTAGAAAGGCATTAAAATCACCTCCCATTGCAAATTTTTCATTTGGATATAAAGCCATTATCTGACTGAGATCCTCCCAACATTTTCTTTTTGCCTCCACATTGTTTGGACCATATACATTGAAGAAGAGGAAGGTGATGTCAGAATGCAAAGCTTTGATTTTGCTTCACTTCCAATTGGTACCATGATCGAGTGGGGTAATTTACACCTTGGTAGGGTTCCAAAGTATTGCAAGTCCATCGGAGGCCCCAACAACACCCACAAACCATCCCCTCCAATTTGTCCATTCTTTAGAAAAGATGCTCTTGGAGTCATTAGTTTGTAGTTTAGTTTCTTGAAGAATGACTAAATCCATCCTTAAAGGATCAAGTTGATGCTTGAACAAGCATCTTTTGTTAGGGGCATAGAATCCCCTAACATTCCAAGTTATGAATTTCATGGCTCCTGTGAGGGGCTTTCCAGCCCTCACACTTCAACAACATAATATTTAGTGCGTTGCTTCTGATCTTCCAATAAGCCCTATTCCACAAGCTTCTCCACATTTGACTTGCAACCTCTTTTGATCTTCTTGCCATAATTGGGAATAGAGATAGGGCAAGGAGTTTGGGAAATAGTGAGGATATTTTTAGACCCTAATTCTACATCAAATTCACTTTCAAAGTCACTCAGGTGGTTTTGGTCATAGATTTGGGGAAGAAGAGATTCCTGGTCCAATCCCTTAGCAGTTACTCCAACCACTTCCTCTTGACTGTTGAGGGTACCGATAGCTTTTTCTACTTCCTCAAAGTTAGACGTTACCAAATCCTCCATGATGTGAATATCCTTCACCATTACTTGCTCTGTGGAAGGATTAGCTGACAATAGAGTATTTAAGAGGTTTGTAGATTGGGTGACTAGCTTGGTCGTTGCTTCAACCATGTTATGAATTGCAGAGGGTTCCAATCGAGTGACAACTATAAGAGTGAGTGGACATTCCTTTGGTTTAGAAGGAAAGGTGGGGTTGTCTTTGAACCACCATCCATTGTTTTTGGAAATTAAGGATTCTAAGGGTGGAGACTCCTTGGCTCTCTAAACAGAGTTAATGGTGTGAGCTTTCTTCACAACCCTAAGAGGTTTCAAGGTTGGGCAGTCTTTTTTGATGTGGCTTGTTGTGTGACAATCATAACATCTAAATGGGATCCTTTCTAGATCTATGTTTTGGATCCACTCTCTTCTAAAGTATTTGATGATGATCACTTTGAGAATAATAGCTTCTAGGTTGACTCTTACATATATTATTGCAAATGTAGAATGAGAACCATCCTCCAAGAATGGATCAATGCAAATAAAGTCTCCAATAAGGTTCCCAATGGCCTGAAGGCAAGAAGTTCCCTAGGATTCTAGGGGTAGTGCATAGAGACAGACCCAAATCGATGTCTTCAGATGGCTTGGCAACAGTGGGTCAAAGTTGGGGTACCAAGCTTGAGTGCCAACACCACAACCCTTCAACATCCATGGATTATCGTGGAGGATTTGACTATGAGTTTCCTCAGTGGAGCATAAAGCATGGAAGAAGACTTGAGGCAAAAAATTTAGGGTTAGATTCTTACCCCATGAATCTGAAACCCACTCGCTAATAACATCCAAAGGAGGCCATTTCCCTGCAACACGAACTCTTGCAATGATTCCACATGAACTTAGAGAAGATATCCTTTCCTGAATTAACCCATCTTCCAAACATAAATCCTTACTAGGACCTATTGCCACTGTAGGGTGAAGGCTTGAATTCACAAGGTTCAAAGATTGAGAGTGCTCTGACAGAGATTTGATCTATCCCTACACTTTGAGGGGGTCCTTTGTTTCAAGGTCATGCTGATAATTATCATCTAGGGTGTTAGGATGAACATGATCCTTAGCTCTAGTAAAGTGAACGAAACCTTGACCATCTTCTAAAGTACATTCCAAGTCTTCTTGTACCTCTCAAAGAACCTTGTGTTGTTGTTTACTACCTTTCTTCCCCCTATTTCCTTGTTTTATTGTCTTTAATTGTGACGTGTCTTTCGTAGTCTCTTTCATGCGTGCCATCCAGGCTATTCCACTGTACATACAAATGTAATGTCATCTATGACACATATTAAAATTCAACGTAAGGATGGCTCTGATATCACCCTAAGGACATATGTTAACATTGGTATTTATTTGTTGGGTGATGTTGGAGCCATCCTTAGGGTGACTTAAAGGTGTTTTTGTATTTAGTGTAATATAGGGATTAGTGGCATACTAAAGTTACTTGTCTAAATTTAAATTTGACTTTAAGAATCAAATTTGGATTATTTATTATTTTGTGACTTAAGGGACCCTTAAAGGTGATTCAAATACTACTTCAAATCTTTCTTAAAACAATTAAAATGTTGTAGTATTACCTCTTTTGATTAGTTAAAGGGGACAAGCTTGTACCCTTAGGTAATTAAGGTGGTTTTAGCCTCTCAAAACTCAAAATCATGTCGTTTACACAATGAAACTTTGTCTCAACCATTGCTTTAGTCTAGTGGACTAAAAACCAAGGTTACCTTTTTTATTAATTAGGAGAGGCATGATTTTAACCTTGGGAAATTAATGGGCTCTCAATGTGCTAGGGATCGAAGATGGGCAGTTTGCATGATAATGTCTCATCCCAATTATTACACATATTTGGTGCATTGTGGCTCAAACTTGGGTGGTTTGCACGATACGCCCGGTCTCAACTGTTAAACCCAATTCAATGGCCTAAAATTCAAGTTTATTTTTTTTGATTAATTAGAGGAGACAAAGTTTTACCTTTATATAAGTAAGGGGTTATCCCCCCTTGGGACTCAAGCCTAGGTGGTTTGCATGGTGATGCTTCATCTCAATTGTTGTACCCAACCTTAAGTATAAATTTAGGTTTACATAGGTTATTGATTAATTAGAGGGGGTGGGCTTTTACCCTCAGGTAATTAAGGAGTCTCAACCTGTTGAGGCTCAAACTTGGTTGGTCTACACGGTAACACCTTGGCTCAACTATTTCGCCCAACCTACTACTCTGAAATATAGATTTATATTTTTTGATTAACTCCAATTCCACTTAAGATTGAACCTGTGTAGTTTATTATGACATCCCATATCAATTGTTGCACTTAACTTGAACTTAGGTGGTTTGCATGATGTGCATCATCTTAACTATGCCACTTACTCAATGGACCAAAAACTAGGTTTATATTTTTTTAATTAATTAGAGTTTTACGACAAAGTAGTTAAAAAGCTCTCAGGGAAGCAAAGCTCAAACCAAAATGGTTTGCATGCAACACCCCATCTCAACCATTACACATGGAAAACAAAACTAAGTTTACCTTTTTTTTTATCAAAAGATAAACATTTCATTTCAAGTATATGAATGATCAAACTTCTTTAATATAATACCAAGGATTTAGTTCCCTATGAAATCATCCTTGCTGAAATAAGGACTTTCCCTTTAGAGACAACTGATATGACTAGTTTATTATGTTACTTCAAAAAAATAGAAAACGTAAACACTGAACAATGGCCTATGGCCGCAAAAGATGAAGAGCTACATAGGAGGAAGAACACTTGGATGAAACAAACAAATGGACGAAGAGATGGGATATCGACTCAATCAAATGTCTAAGCCGTGACTAAGACATAAAAAATTACATGCATGAAAAGTTTAGAATGATAATGTAGATGAAGGAAACAAGCAAGAAAAGATAACACTATATTTCAGTGTTCAAACCGACTAATGACCATGTAGTAAAAAAAACATATATATAAGGGGTTGGCTTTAAATATATATAAAAGACCTTTATTGCTCCATCAAGGACTAACTCTTATAAACTTAGATCTGAGATAAGCAGATGGACGACTCATAAGGAAAAATGGGAAGAAAGGGTTTGTATGTTTTAAACTTCAAAGTTGGTTAAAATGGAGAACCACTTCATCCTTGAATGTCCTCAGTACATGAGCATACAAGCCAAATATGTAGAAATTTTAAGAGTTGGCTTCACGATAGAAATATATGAGGAAAAAAGAATAAAAGGATGATAGAGATATTAACTCAAATTAACAAAAGATGGAGTAGCCTTCTAATAGATACCATGAATCTCAAGAATGTCTGAATGATTAAAACAATTGGTATAATCAATGATCGATGAAATCTTCGATCTCATAGACGTAACTAAAGTCATTTCTTCTCAATACTAAACCTTAAAAAGAATCTCTTACCCTCTCCGTCTAAGTACTTCTACATAAATAAATTTAAAAATCAAATTACTGAATTCCCCTTCTGAAAACATCTTGGTTTGTTGGTCACACCGGTTGTCCTCTACGGTTGTGAGGTTTGCGGAAGCAGCATGTCAAATCACAGATGGAGATAGTTGGAAAGAATTCAAAAACATCTTATCACCAGCAGTCTTAAAGTTAAAGCAACTGTTCCATATGAGATCCTCTTGGCGGAAGCTGGTACATTTATCCAATGGAAGCTGCAGCGATTTCACGGTTACTAAGCTACCTAAAAAAAGTTGAAAACATGGGGAATCACCGGTGGCCCAAAATGGTGGTGAACGAGGTGTTAGATTGGAGGAAGAAGACATGGATGAAGCAAAACATCAAGTGGCTAGGAAAATGGGATATTAAGTTACATGAGTGCCCTAACACCAAAGAGGAAATAAAAATGTTTGTGTTAGAAAAATTCAGAGCTGCCATGTAGACAAATCATATTGGGCGTAAAAAAATGCATTATATTAAAGAGTTCAATCCCACTTGGGAACACGGGGATAAAGCATACATAAGTGCTGATCTTAAAGGTAAAGCTATGCTCCTAGTGGCACAATTGAGGACCGGTTCACACCATCTTAGGTGTAAAACTGGTAGATGGACGGTTCCCAAGGAAAGATGGGAAGATAGGACTTGCATTTTCTGCAGTGATAGAGCGGTTGAAACTTAACGACACTTCATTAGAGAGTGCGATGTGTACAAGGATATCCGTATGCAGCAGGATAACAACGTGAATGTGAGCAGTTTTAGTGAGTTATTTGAGGAAGAGAGACTACACAACACAACCCGGCTGTTGGTAAAGATTCATAAGAAGCCGGATGACATTGAAAAGAATATGAAGAACTCATAATAGTCTTGACACTTGGTCCCATACACTGTTTGGTCTCGTGGACGTTATTAAAATTCATTCATTCAAAAGGAGAAAATTTCCCTCCGGGAGAGGAGAATGCTTTAAAACTTACAAATTTGTTCAAGTTCTTTAACAGCAGTCTGCCATGGCAAAAGAAATACAGACAATATCAGTCTCTTCTTCACATTCCGCTTCAGATTTTAGCGAAGGCGGCGACCATGGAGAAGAAGTGCAAAATTTCATCAATACTAGTCCAAATGTAGCGGAGGAGGAGGAAGAAGAACCTTCAAACCCTCCCACCAAAATTCCGCACGGCAAAATTGTAAAGCCGGATGGTCCTGCAAGTATGGCGTTTCCAATGGCGAGAGTGAGGCGGCTTATCAAAAGCGAGGAGGACATTCGAACCTCCGTTGAAGCGGCCTTCCTCGTTAACAAAGCCACGGTATTTTTTTTTTTCGCCCTTTTTTCCCTTAGTTTTAGTTGAGCTTTGATGATTATTTTACTGCAAAAGAGAGCCCCGACTGAACCGTGCGAAAGGTTAGATAAAATGAAACTTCACGTGGAAAAATATTCAATAATTAATGGAGGGTGTTAGAAAAGGATTTATAACTGAATTCCAATGAAAAATTCAAGGCGTCTGCTTTTTGTGTGTTAGCTGCTAAATTTTGAGTTCTATTGTCCGATTAATTACATTTTTGTGCTAAAATAAAAATATGAAGTGCTAACTAGCAACACAGGAAATTACTATATTCAATAACTAACGTTAGGGTTTGGTGATTATGTTGTTTTCTGTGCAGCCTGCTAAATTAGGTTGTATTCTGAAATTTATTTAGTAATTTTTTGGCTCTGAGATTAGATGAATTTTAACGGGTTTAGTTCTGTGTCATCCATGGTACGTATGTTCCTAAATTTTTTAACATGAGAGTGACACGTTTGAGGAAAATAGGAAATATTGACACTTAGATTAAGGGTTTAGTGATTATGTTGTTTTCTGTGCTGCCTGCCAAATTAGGTTTTATTGCAACTTTTTACCAAGTTCATATTTTTTGCGAGATTAATTGATTTTTGACGGCCTTTGGCCAAAATGTTCTGTGTGACCCATGGGACATATGTCAGCAAAAAATGAAATATGAGAGGTTAAAACAAACGTGACATATGTTTGAGCAAAATGAAAATTTGGGAAAAAAACTAAGTAGCCCATCCTGGTATGGGTACGGGGTTTGGGTGCACTGGTATGGCAATTTTTTCTGGTCCAGGTACGGTTGTTAGCCAAATATGCAAAATTAATCACATGACATGCTTCCATACTTCGCATACATGTGTATCAAGGCAGTCACGACTACAACATTGAACAAAAAGATGCTTTCAATTATTTTTTGAAGGATCTCTATACCCTTTTCCAAAGATCTGAGTCTGGCACAAGCTGGGAGGTTGCTGGCAAAGGTTGATGAATTTGGATTTACACTTGCCAATTGCATTTGCTTAAAAATATCTAAGTTTTTCCCAAAAGACTATTTTGTGCATATCCAACAATGATTGCAGTTCATGAGACCACATTTAGTTCAGGCATTTCTTTGAAAAGCCTTAAAGCTTCATGAAGAGCACCATTTTGTGCATGCCTTGTAATCATCACTTTCCATGAAACCACATTTCATTTAGGCATTTTCTCTAACAAATCACATATCATTTGTATGCTCCCACATTTTGCATACATGTCTATCAGGGCAGTCGCCACTACAACATCCAACAAAAATCCTCTTTTGATTATTATTTAATGGATCTCCATTGCCTGTTCCAAGGCTCCAAGTTTGGCACAAACTGGGAGGATGTTGGCAAATGTTGATGAGTATGGATTTTCAGCTGCTGCTTGCATTTGCTTAATAAGCTCCATGGCTTTTTCAATAAATCCATTTTGCGAATGTCCAGCAATGATTACAGTCCGTGAGATCACATCTCGTTGAGGCATATGTAAACCAAAAAAAATTTACCTGTGGGTTTGCTGTGGTTATGGCTCGGGTATTGTCTGGCAGGGTCGGGCATGCTCGAATTCATCCTTGGAAGGACTCGGGCATACCGACCTTGCCAGGTAGTACCCGACACCTGAAGCCATATCGAACCAAAAATTGGTACCCGGCCTAAACGAAACATCTGGCTACATAGGAAGAAAATAAGAAAAAATGATATACAAAATTCTTTCCTAGAAAATATTTCAAAGAATGGAGGACTCCTTTTGTATAGATTTTTTGATTTAGGGTCAACAAAATTAGAAAGGAAAGGAAGGTTTCAAACTAAAGAGAAAGAGAGGTCTTTTTAGGGTCCACGATGCATTGTGCTCAACAATTACTCAGCAACTAATGCCTTCCGATGATTGTGCTTAGACTATGGGGCACACATACCCTACCCCCTTTGGATTCAAAGTCAAACCTATGCCTCCTCCACTCAAGTGCAAGATATTCAATGCCGGTCCCACCCAAGCGAGCCCAGAGAGAGGTTTTAATATGTATGACCCGAATAAATTAGAAAATGTGTTTTTTTAAAAACTTGGAGGTTATTTCACATACTAGATGAGGACTGCAAGTATATGCACAATTATGCCTAATGCATTAGTTTATGACTGCAAATTTATGCTCAATTGTGCCTAATGCATTAATTTATGACTGCAAATATCTGAATACTTGTGCTCAATATTATTGTATTGCAGGAAATTTTAAAGGAAATATGTATCATCTTCTACCACATTTAAGTTACACACCTTAAAAATTATCTTGTTCCCTTAAGTGCCTTTTGCTTCAAACTTTTTTCCTCTGGTAATGGATCATGCAGAGACCTGAAACATCTGACAATATACAATATACATAGTTCATACCAGGAGACTCTCGTACTAATCTTACAATCCTTCATGGGATGTAATAATATGAATGTTGTAGGCTCTTCAAAATATTGAGCAGAGTCTGCAGAGTCTGCAGGAAGATAAGAGTGAAGCTGATTTGTTGAGGGAGCATTGATTATTGATGCAGATGGAGAAGGAGACGTGCTGATACCATAACTTCCAAGCGGCAGCATGCTAGGTCACATGATTGATGATGCATTAGCAGAATTAAGAATTATTTATCTGAGGTTTATGCAGTTAACATGGTTTGTATTTAAATCAGTAAGACCACACCAGGCAGTGAGGAAGACAGAATTAACGTGGAATGTGACTCTTTGGTGAGAAGAACACCGGGCAAGGTTTGTAGCATGGCTGAAATGACATCAGTAAGGCTAGGGTCACAACGTTTTAACAGGTCCAGCACATGGCAGCAGACTGAAATCCACTTACTTATCATGTCAATAGTAGGTTGATTGATACTATTGATAATAATAAATTGAACACCATTAATAAGGTGTCCAATGAGATTAGCAGTGCTAATAACATTTTCAAACGAATTGATTGGAAACTCCAATGGGATTATTACTGATGTTACTATTATCTCTAGTATGGAGGTGATGGGTAATATGGATGGTAATACTTTAGGTGAAACCCAAGAGGCAATTTTGAAGAGGAGATTAGCAGGATCAATTAGAATGATTTTGGATGGGATGGAGTAGACAATGTACTCAACTTCTCCTTAGTCATCTTTGATACTTCCATCATCAGTTTATTTCACAGAGGACTTGGTTTTTCCATAACCCCACAAAACATCTCATATGGAAAACTTAGGACTAGCATAAAAAGTGTCATAGAGGGCTTAGCAAACCACTTAGCAGAAGAGATAAGACAAGATTGTGTAGTAATGCTAAGAAAGGACAAACCTTAGAGGATCAACATCTCTAAAGAAGAACGACAAGTACTTGAGAAACTCAATGACAAAAATGACTTAATCGTGCTTAAATCAGAAAAAGGTAATGCAATATTGATGTTATATATATACATTGGATTACATTAAGAAGATGAGGGACCATCTGAATAACAATGGTATCTATAAAAAAGTATGTAGTGATCCATCAAGGGTTTTTCCGTCCACTTAATCTTGGCCTTTTTTCCCCAAAACCCCTAAAATCCTTTCTAGATGCCATTGAAGCTAGGTGTAATGGATGGGTTTCTTGGTTTTATTTTTGCTAGATTTTCCTTTTTTAAATTGAGGGTTTTTTGTGTTTAGATTCCCATGGATGCACATGCAGTCATGTTTGTGATTATTGGCGAATCTTGTAATGATCTACTTGCAACCGCGCCGGTTTGTGTTCTTCTCCTACAAGCCTCAAGCACCTTGCATAGCTTGCACACCTTCATGGTATATGTGGAGACTCTATACGCCCTTGTGTGTTTAAGCGGTGCTAAGAGGCATGCTACAAAGCCTTCTAACTCAATGGGACACCTTCGGAACTTAGTGGTCACATGGATGTTGTGCCACGTCGTGTTATGATAGGTTGCATTTTAAAAGTAAATGCCATGTCGAGACATTTGTTAGCATATTGTGCGCCTGAGAATCCAATTGTTGTGCCTACAGGAAGGTGAATGTCAATTGTTGCAAAAGTGAACCATTTTGTAACCGTCCTCTTTTGTAATTACTTTCTTGTAATGAGATATATCTATTGCCTTGAGCATTTTGTTTTTAATGGTCATTTATCCACATTCCAGTTTAGACAAATTAGTAAGTTTCCCCCCCCTTTTGATCATTGGAATCTTCATTCATAATCCTGTTGTACATTGTACACATGTACCATACCTTATTCTTTCTCACCAAATAAAAGTAGCAATTGCCGGATAATCACAAGCATTTGAATGTGTAATAGTATATTGTTGTTACGGTTTTCTATTATATGTTCTATAACATGGTAATTTACAAGCAAAGTTATTGGATTATTCATTGTATGTTCTATAACTTGGTAATATACAAGCAAAGTTATTGGGCCAGTTTCGAGTGGGTTCTCATAGGCTTCGGATTGAGACAGACCACTAGATGGATCGGTCAGATAGGATCATTCAATTATGCAGCGTTTAGGAGGTTGATGGAAAAACACTTCATCATTTGCTGCCCCATCTACTATGTGATCAGGGGGAGGTTCCATTGCCTTTTTAGGGGGACCCAGACTATCACTGACTTCTTCAGATATGATGACCAGAGATGCTTGGCTTTATACATGCAGGAGGCTCTTAGGCTTCGTGACCATACTATTCAGGTCCCCACTAGACCAGACTCTACCCGGCAGATCACTTCCTTTTTTATGATGCTACCTTCGGGGAGGGGCACTAAGCGCCGGGTTGATCTCAGCACGGCCTCACACTCCAGATCAATGCGGACTCGGGGGACCATCCATAGTTCCCCGAGATCTCATCGGCATAACCATACTAGTTCTAGTACCAGGAGATAGACAAGATCCACCAAATCCTTGCGGCATGCTACCTTCTCCAAACAACAACACAGTAGGCGGCACAAACACCCCACCTCCTCCTCTTCATCTGGTCATCTTTCTATTATGAGTTTCTTTCAGTCGGCCTTGGATGTCAGGAGAGTTGGGTCTACTCCTTGATAGTCCTTCCTCATTGCTTCTTTTGGATCTTTCTCTTCTTGTACATCTCCACCTCCCTGTGGTGTTTGGGGTTGTGGGTTTGGTCTACTTTGTATTGCTTTTCTTTTTGCTTTGCGTTTTAGGAAACCTTTTGGTTTTCTTGCTTTGTATTGGCACCTTTGTACTTTGCAGTCCCTTTGACCTACTTTTGTGGTCATGTGTTAGACATTAATATATTTATCTTATCTTATCTTATCTATGCTGCCATCTTGGGCCTTGTGGTGCAGATTGTTGGTATTAGAGCAAGAGCTTTCGCATACTCATACAAACGTGGGCACAATAGAAGAAAGGACACTCAATTAATTTTTAGAGTATCTAGAAGAATGTCACAACAAATTTTTGATGCAACCCCAGACATTTGACAACTCATTTGGGACACTCTTGAGGAAGAACACACGAAACTCTTTGGCCAATTCCACGAACTCATGATGTAGCTTAGTCCAACAACCTCGCATTCAACACAACCCACCAATCTGCCATTTCAGCAACAAAGCCATTTCAAAGTTCTAGTCAATGTAGATATTTTGGTATTGAAGGTAAAATCCACACCACAATATTAGACAATTTAATTCAACAATTAGAGTTCTGTTTCTCTGTCAATTGCGTTAGTGAATTTGAAGATCACCTTCGTAGCGTTGAAGATGTCCATGTCAGTCTCACACTGGCGAGAAACCTACAATGAATAACGTGTGAAAGATTACATGGCCATTGAGACTTGGAGCTAGTTTGTAAGCACTATGCAAAAGGAATATTACCCTCTCAAATAATACAAGAATAAGTACATGAAGTTTTGACAGTTGCATCAACGTAAGGAGCAGTTCGTTCAATATTACACCAATGAGTTCATGACTATGCTGTGCGTTTGCGCAAGAACACAATGAAGCAACATAAGGTGCAAAAGTGCATCAATAAACTCCCACATTATATTCATGCCAATATTGGATTCTTGGCCTCTGACACATTGGGGAAAGCATATTGCAACTTTGCTAAGATTGAGGCCAAGGCAAAGATGAAGCAACATTTTTTGTCATCATCTAGTTCTGAGTGCAAGATAAAACTTGCACCCAATGCACCATCTAATTTTCCTATGCAAAAGCAAAAAAAGCCGCACGAAGGAGGTCAACAAAAATGTCATGTCCCATTTTTCAAATAAAGTAAAAATAATAAAGTTAATATTTTTAAGTTGTCAAGTGACTTACTTTTTATTAAAAAGTGACAACTTAATATTACTTTATTATTATAAATAAAAATAAAGGTGACTTCCCAAATAAAGCAAGTCAACATCAAATTAGAAGATGGAAAGTTATTTTTGGGGTTTTTTCTTGGGAAAAGTGTCAAGTGAACTTATAAAAAGGCATTGGGGGATCATTTAAAAATCATCGTTTGCCTATAATTAATTACACTTCTGCAAGTTTGAGCATTTGCTTCAGCTTACGAAAACCCTTCAGTGGATAAGGAGATTTGAGGACAAAAACCCTCCGGTTTTATGAGGTGGTTCTTGTTGGCCATTTCTTTTGGCCCACATACCAAATTCTAACTGATTTAAGGAAATGGACATGATCAAGTAGAAGTGGCAAGTCTTCAGACTTAGGGTTTCCGGAACAAGAAGACTTCAGGTTTTGTCATGCAGAAGGCTTCGGGCTTTACAAGGTGGAAGCATCTCAAGCTATATGTTTGAGAAGGATACTTTTGATTTCAATGAGGAGCAACAAGGAGCTTCTATGCACCTAAGAGGAAGGTTAGGGGTCATAAATGCAGCAACATTAGGCCTACATAGTGTTATGAAAAGCTACGGACTCCATCAGCAAAGCTATAGACTTCATCAACAAAGCTACGGACTCCATCAACACATCTACGGACTCCATCATCATTTTCAAAAGTACAAGGTGGAAGACTTTGGGTTTCCGAAAGTACTTTAGTTAATTTGGCTAGTAAGTTGCAAGTAGTCTCAACTTCGAAGTAAAGTGACTCCACAACCCCGAGTTGCTCTATCTAGCGTTTCACGGGTTTGTGGAGCTGCTTTACTTAAATTACTTTATAAGTTGAGTCATGAGAAAATTGAAGTAAGCAAGGGCACTTTTCAAAAATCCGAAGGTCCATTCGAGTCAAAAGTCAAAGAGTGAATTCTTTCAGGAAAATTGTTCGAGCGAATTCTTACGGAAGAATTATTTGCGAGAAATGGTCTTTTTCAGCAAGTCGAAGGGCACTTTTCTCGGCAAAAGAGTCCATTTCAAAAATCTAAAGGGTAGGTTTCTTTCGAAAAGGTTTCTTTCAAAAAGCTCGAAGGAATTTTCCAAAGGACCCTTTTCCTTCGGGACTTTTGTCCCAAAGTCAAAGGCCCGAAGGTTTCTTTTCAAAAGGCAAAGGACATTTTACAAAGTTTTGAAGGGTACTTTCCCTTTGGAAAGGGGGCATTTTCAAAGTGCCCGAAAGGATTGAGACGTTTGCGTAGACGTCAAATATGAGTTTCATCAAAGTAGCGGTTTGATTTCAAAAAAACAGGATTGACGACTCACGTTCAATTGTACACAAGATCCAATGGCGAGCGGCGACTGATAGATCTGTGGGTCCAGGTAGATCAACGACACACATTTAATCGCGCATAGCAGATCGACAGTGAGCGGGGGTTAGAAGGGTCAAGAAGCCAACAAGGCTCAAACTGAGCGTAAGGCCACCACATGGCACAAGCGCGATGAGTCAACAAGTCAGTAGATCCTGAGTGTAAATGCGAGGGTGCCAAGTGTCAAAACCGCATTAGCTTGGGTTCAAGATCAACGAACCATGCTTAATTGTGCAAATCAAGATCGATGGTGCGAGAGCAGGGCCAAGACTTTCGACGAAGGTCGAAGGGGGAGGATTTCCGACTAAGGTAAAAAACAAAGGAAAGCCCAAGCGATTGGGAAGAGTTGGTAGGTGCAAATTAATGGAGAAGCCTTTGTCCTTCGATATGGCTCTCACCTCCGACATGGCTTTGTCAGTCCCAAAGAGAGACTTGAATGCATGAAGGGCTCGAGGAGATTGGCGGTGATCTTGGATGGTTTGTCGCGTAATCAAAATAGTGGCATGCCTTTAATGCAAAAGGGAGCTCAATTAGACTCTAGTTGGGCCAGATGCGTAAAAAGATCAAGTGTCTCCAGTAAGGCTCCGCAGAAGCAAGACCCCTCAGAGACACAAGCGGATTATTCACACCTACTTTTGCAAAGTAGGTTAGCGACATCAATGAAGAGCGTCCCAAGCCATGCCCTCGACAAGCTGCCGCTCAAAACAAGGTCGATCATGATGTTGCCAAGTACACAGGTATGGGGACCTTGTCCTGGTGACAAAGGAGAGTTGATGCATTCAGGTATTTGAGGAAGCTGCAAAAAAGATCTTGGTCATTTATGAACCCCCCTCTCTGTCCTCTCAGATAGGCCCCCTCTTCTCTCATCCCCTTTCTGCTATATATACATGCTTTTGGGCCTTAAAAAAGGATCCCTCGACTGGTGATAGAGGCACTTTGTCAAAATTTTCCTTATAACACTCTCTTGAATCAATACAAGACAACTTTCTGATTTCCGCTGAAGTCAAGTGTGCATTATTGGAGTTTAACTTGCAGAATGTATGTTTTTCTATCATCATCTGTGATTTCTCTACGCACCTCGCTTCAGTTTTCTTGGTTTCTTGCAGGTCGTGTGATGTGTTAGCTTTTGGTGCCTTTTAGAAGCGTTACAAGTCATAGTGTCTCTTTTGTAGACCTATTTCTTCCTGCCCTTCAAAGTGCATCTTCCCATTTGACCTCCACAGAGCTACTCATGCTTGCGGCTTTGAAATAGGATCAACTAGACTTGTCTTGTTTAAGTTCAATAGTAGTCACTAAGGTTCCCAATTTGAATGTGGATCATTCTCTTTTGGTGCATCACCTCCCTTAGCTTAGATTTTCCTTTTTATGTTATCCTCCTGTCCCTTTTCCTTAGTCAGCAGTAGATTTTAGCGTGGAAAATGAGAGCTGAAGTGAAGCATCTGAGGAACTAGCTTCATTAAAAAGCCTAGAGGTTCAATCTCACTACAGGATACCCACAGCCTGGGGTTGTCCCAACGCTTGTAGTTAGGAGTGAGAGACCCTGAGACACTCTCCCACAAAGGGTGCAATTGTAGCCTACAACAATTTTTGGCACGCCCTGTGGGACTACGTTGTTCATTGAGTGAAAAGTTTTGGTGTTCTCTTCATCCAATTATCCTTTGGAGGCATGTGTGCAAACACCAATGGCGACTCTAAGTATTCATCAACTGGTATGAGCAACCCAAGTGCCTAATCATCATTATTTGGTATGTATAATCAAACATCTTTTGATCAACATGCTTATTCTCTACCTCAGCATCACACTTATCAAGCTAATAATGTTTATGTGTTCCCCCCAAGTGGCCCTCAAACAACCTATCAACCCTATTATGGCCTTTGTTCCCCTCTCCTGCGTATGACCAAGATCAGTCTCCATTGCATTCAAATCAGTCCGCTAATTCCCCGTGTCAAGGCTATGTTTATCCTGTCACATCTTTGTCCGAATTCAAGCAAGCATTATCAGATTATATTGAGTTGATAAGGGAGATTGGTAGGGGTTAAGAACTTTCTTCAGTCATCCCTATTCATGTTCTACGAGAGGCAAGGAGTTCTCTTCAGTTGGTCAGTTTGTGAGGACGAACAATGAGCAGTTTGTGAGAGGGATAAAAATGTGTGTTTGAGAAGCATAGTCCAAAATTCGGAAAGTGTGTTGATATCTTATGAAGATCAGTAGACTCAGTGCAATCAGTCCTATGTGTCCTCTCCCCTTGAAGAGCCTCAATCTCAGCCTCCAAAGGTTTCAAATCAACCCCCTAGTCAACCTTGTCAAGGTCCATCCTTGTCAAGAATTAGAGAAGAAATACTGGACCAAGGGAGAGCAATCATGAAAACTAATAAGGAGGTTGGACTTGGACAAGAATTCCCCATTCATGCCATGGAGGGGATAAGGAGCTTCTTGCATAAGTTTTGGAGTGTGTGGGCATCCATTGAGGAAGGTGACTATCCACATGTTGAGAAACAAGAGATGAAGGAATGGATACTCTCGATAGAGATCTTAACTCATGGGAGGATGAGTACGTCAAACCCAAACCGATTGGTATGTCCTCTCCTACCCCTACGCCCATTCCCACTCAAGATTTTGAAACCATCCCACCATGGATCTTCTCCTACACCTTTGACCCTGATTATGTCATGCCCTCTCTTGTGAAACCACCCTCTCCTATACCCTTTCAAAAGGAAGAAAAGGTGGTTGTTCCCTACACATTTCCATCATGGAGATCGATTCAGAAAGGCATAGAGAAGAATGAAGAGTTGTCAGTTGTGGTGGTCCAAGAATCAGTTCAAGAGGAGTTAGTGGTTGAAGAAAATAAAAAAGAGGTGTTAGCTCAGCTCAATGAGCTTGCCCTACAAGAGTTCCAAGACTCTTTCTCTCTCCCTCAAGAACCACCAAAGAGACCACTCAAAGTACTTGGTTGGAAAGACACTCTCCCAAGCTGCAAGCAAGGTGAACTTTTTCACCCTCCCACCATCTCCCTTTTGGAGAAAGAGCCTATTTTACAAAGGATAGAGGAAGAGTTTGTAGTCTCAAGTGAGTCTCAAGAAGATGAGGTAAGTGTGTATGAGGAAGAAATCTTGATAGGCAGCCCACTTCATTCAAAGAAGGAAAATCAGGCTTGGACCAGCATTCTTGGCATGGCTTTGACACTAATGAACCAAATCCTGAAGGGGGCAATTCTCAAGCCGAAAACAGGGAAGACCTTGAATGGACTATTGATTGGCTATTCTACATAGATGAAAAAGAGGATCAAAACCAGGTACTAGAGGTTAGTCCACTTCAAAATGAGGTGTCAATTGAAGATAGCCTTGATATGTTGGAACTAGAGGAAGACAAGTGTGATGTTTTGGACCTTGGTTGGTCAAGTCAACCCTCATTTGAAGTTGAAAAACAAGATGAAATCTTGAGTGAGGTTGATGAAGGAGACATCTCAAGTGCTCAATTGATACAATTTGAGAAACGTACCAGTGAAGAGTCTGAAGAGTTGTGGCAGCAGTTCAATGCCATAACCAAAGAGTTTGAGGAGGCTAAGAGACATGTCTTTCTAGAAAATTATGAGCATGCTGCTCTAAGCATGATTAGTCCTAGTTTGCACAAGAAAAAGGTGGAAGAATATGGTCTTTTTGAGCCACAAAGTGAACAAAACGCAGTTGCTCCCAATAACCTAGATGAAGTCTTTGTGCAAGGCTTTCTCAAGAGTGATGAGCAACATCAATCAAATCTTGAGCCAATAAGGGAATTTATCTACATTGGAGACATGTTTGTCCCGCTTCATCCATTGGGGAACAAGCCAAAAGAGTCAGCAATCAGGCATCTTAGTCCACCTAGCATGAGCTTACAAACGCAGGGTGCCTCCATCCTTGTCCATTACAAATCGATGATGCTAAAAGTTTCCCATCAGACCCTAGAATAAGACAATTGTAAGTTGCAGCCTTGTATATATTAGAGTAGATTTTATGTGTTTCCCTTCCCTAAGTGCCTTGGGCACTTTGTTTTGTTGTGGTTGTCCTTGTTACTTCAAGGGAGTTTCCAAACAGGGTCAACCTTGTCAAAGAAAGTAGTGATTTCATGCCCAATGGATCAGATGAAGCAAATGAGCTGGGTTCTCAAGCATAGCAGGGATGCTTCCCTGCGAGTCGCCATAAATGTTGGCCATTTATTTTGGCCCACATACCAAATTCTAACTGATTTAAGAAAATGGACATGATCAAGCGGAAGTGGCAAGTCTTTAAACTTCGGGGTTCCGAAACAAGAAGACTTCAGGTTTTGTCATGCAGAAGGCTTTGGGCTTTACAAGGTGGAAGCATCTCAAGCTATATGTTTGAGAAGGATACTTTTGATTTGCATGAGGAGCAACAAGGAGCTTCTATGCACCTAAGAGGAAGGTTAGGGGTCATAAATGTAGCAACATTAGGCCTACATAGTGTTATGAAAAGCTACGGACTCCATCAACAAATCTACGGATTTCATCAGCAAAGCTATGGACTCCATCAGCACATCTACGGGCTCCATCAACATTTACAAAAGTACAAGGTGGAAGACTTCGGGTTTTTGAAAGTACTTTGCTTAATTTGGCTAGTAAGTTGCAAGTAGTCGCAACTCCAAAGTAAAGTGACTCCATAACCTCGAGTTGCTCTATCTAGCGTTCCGCGGGTTTGTGGCATTGCTTTACTTAAATTACCTTATAAGTTGCGAGTCATGAGAAAACCGAAGTAAGCAAGGGCACTTTTCAAAAATCCGAAGGTGCATTTGAGTCAAAAGTCAAAGAGTGAATTCTTTCGAGAAAATTGTCCGAGCGAATTCTTTCGGAAGAATTATCCGCAATAAATGGTCTTTTTCAGCAAAGCAAAGGGCACTTTTCTCGGCAAAAGACTCCATTTCAAAAATCTAAAGGGTAGGTTCCTTTCGGAAAGGTTTCTTTCAAAAAGCCCGAAGGAATTTTCCAAAGGACCCTTTTCCTTCGAGAAAATTGTTCGAGACAATTTTTCCGAAGGAAAATTTCTTTCGGGACTTTTGTCCCGAAGTCAAAAGGCCAAAGGTTTCTTTTCGAAAGGCAAAGGACATTTCACAAAGTTTTGAAGGGTACTTTCCCTTTGGAAAGGGGGCATTTTCAAAGTGCTCGAAAGGATTGAGACGTTTGCCCAGACGTCAAATATGAGTTTCGTCAAAGTAGCCATTTGATTTCAAAAAATAGGATCGACGACTCACGTTCAATTGTACAGAAGATCCAATGGCGAGCGACGACTAATAGATCTGTGGGTCCAGGTAGATCAACGACATGCATTTAATCGTGCATAGCAGATTGACAACAAGTGGGGGTCAGAGGGGTCAAGAAGCCAACAAGGCTCAAACTGAGCGTGAGGCCACCACGTGGCACAAGCATGGTGGGTCAACAAGTCAACAAATCCTGAGTGTAAACGCGAGGGTGCCAAGTGTCAAAACCGCGTTAGCTCGAGTTCAAGATCAACGAACCATGCTTAATCGTGCAAATCAAGATCGATGGTGTGAGAGCAGGCCCAAGACTTTCGACGGAGGTCGAAGGGGGAGGATTTTCGACTAAGGTAAAAAACAAAGGAAAGCCCAAGCGACTGGCAGGAGCTGGTAGGTGCGAATTAATGGAGAAGCCTTTGTCCTTCGATATGGTTCTCACCTCTGACATGGCTCTGTCAGTCCCAAAGAGAGACTTGAATGCATGAAGGGCTCGAGGAGATCAGTGGCAATCTTGGATGGTTCATTGCGTAATCAAAACAGTGGCATGCCTTTAATGCAAAAGGGAGCTCAAGTAGACCTGAGTTGGGCCAGATGCGTAAAAAGATCAAGTGTTGCCAGTAAGGCTTCGCAGAAGCAAGACCCCTTAGAGATACAAGCGGATTATTCACACCTACTTTTGCAAAGTAGGTCAGCAACTTCAATGAAGAGCGTCCCAAGCCATGCCCTCGACAAGCTGCCATTCAAAAAAGGTTTGATCATGATGCTGCCAAGTACACAGGGATGGGGACCTTGTCCTGGCAACAAAGGAGAGTCGATGCATTCAGGCATTCGAGGAAGTTGCAAAAAAGATCTGTCATTTATGACCCCCTCTCTCTGTCCTCTCACACAAGCCCCCTCTTCTCTCATCCCCTTTTTGCTATATATATAGGCTTTTGGGCCTTAAAAAAGGATCCCTCGATTGGTGATAGAGGCACTCTGTCAAAAATTTCCTTGTAACACCCTCTTGAATCAAGACAAGACAACTTTCTGATTTTCGCTGAAGTCAAGTGTGCATTATTGGAGTTTAACTTGCAGAATGTATGTTTTTCTCTCATCATCTGTGATTTCTCTACGCACCTTGCTTTAGTTTTCTTGGTTTCTTGCAGGTCGTGTGATGTGTTAGCCTTTGGTGCCTTTTTGAAGCGTTAGAAGTCATAATGTCTCTCCTGCAAACCTATTTCTTCCTGCCCTTCAAAGTGCATCTTCCCCTTTGACTTCTAAACAGCTACTCATGCTTGTGGCTTTGAAATAGGATCAGCTAGACTTGTCTTGTTTAAGTTCAGTAGTAGTCACTAAGGTTCCCAGTTTGAATGTGGATCATTCTCATTTGGTGCATCACTTCCCTTAGCTTAGATTTTTCTTTTTATGTTATCCTCCTATCCCTTTTCTTTAGTCAGCAATAGATTTTAGCGTGGGAAATGAGAGCTGAAGTGAAGCATTTGAGGAACTAGCCTCATTAAAAAGCCTAGAGGTTCAACCTCACTACAGGATAGCCACAGTGTTGTCCCAACTCTTGTGGCTAGGAGAGAGAGCTTGAGAAACTCTCCCAAAAAGGGTGCAATTTTAGCTTACAATTGTTCCATTCAGGAACTACAATTGTGCTTTCAAATCAAGATATAGTCATAATCAGCGTTAGGAGAGTCATCAGGCAGATTTATCATATTTCTAGCTCCTTCCAAGGTTTGTGCTAGGGTTTTTGACCAATTGTACCAGCTAGGGCAGGAACCATACATCCTTCCATTGTTGATGTCATCATTTTCAGCTCTAAATCAATTTGCTACAGTGATATCAGCCCTAAATAAGATTGTTGTAGTGATGCTACAACTGTACTAAGATTTTAGACCTATTGTTTTAGACTTCTAGACATTGTTGGCAGCTAGGACATCATTCTTCAACCATTCGTACATCATCTCTAGCCAGTCGTACCTCCCATCTAGTCATTTTGAGCTTGTGATGTTATCATCACCCAACGTGGACGCCATTTCCAGCCAACCAATTCATCTGTACGGTCAATTGTACAAGCATAGGTTTTACTCTTAGGGTTTGTTGTTTGTAAATGCTGAGTGGGCATACAAATATAGGTTACAATTCTGCATTTTGCATGCATAATTTCGACTAGGGTTTCAGCCAATGTATTTTGTTCTGTACTTTGCATTGCAATCTGATTTTAACAAAATCTTTGCTGTCCATGGATGTTCAACCACTTGAATTATTTCTATAAAATTCCAAGTTAAAAGGGATTTATCCTTAATTTTTAGAATTCAATGTTTATTTAGGATCTCAGATTTATTCTTAAAAAGGGTTTGCTGACAAATCCCATCATTTGACATTTCGATTGGAAGGGAACATTATAGTGGTATTAGAGCAGGTTATCTTTCAAGCGTGTTGGGAAGAATTAATATTTTGTAGATACTATCTGATTCATAGCTTGCGAATCATGAAGTTAATGAGTAAAGATAATTTGGGAATAAAGCTTTACAGAATAGGGAAGAAACTTGAGCAACCGCCTCATTGAAAAAATGTTCTACGTAGTATTTTGGAGGAAGTGGCAAATTGTTTGTCCATGATAAGACAGTCAGATTTTGAGTCTATATTATGGGCAGTGAATCCATCGAGATGACTCATTTGGCTAGGTCCAAGCTTTTGAGATGCCTAGATCTCGATGTGAGACTTGTAGCTATCACTTGTATTAGTGAAATTACAAGAATAATAGCCCCTGAAAAGCCATACAACAACACCACCATGAGGGAAATATTCCAGTTGATTGTGGAAAGCTTCCAAAGTATGGATAAAATAAAAAATCCTTATTTTGCTAAGAGATTATAATTTTAGAAACTGTTGCGAAAGTCAAATCTTGTGTTCTAGTGTTCGATATTGAATGTGATGATCTTATTTTCCAAATGTTTGAACATTGCTTTGCTACTGTTCATAAGGACTATCCAGAAAATATTGTTGTTTCAATGCAAACAAGTATGACATTGTTCCTGAATGAGAGTGATGATATTTTCCAGCCACTCTTATCAGTTTTATTGACTAATGTGAGAAAGGATGTATGGGAAGTTTGACTAGCAATGCATGCACTGGCTAAAAGTGTGGTTGATCAATGTGAAGAAAAGTTGAAATCATACTTAACAACAAAAATGATAGCTGAACTAAACAAAAACTTTCATAAAGATAACATCAAAAATAATTTTAGAAGTAAAAAACTTTGCTTCTCATACAAAGAACCTTGGGAGCCAAGCCACAGTTGTTTAGGCAGCGGACATTTGGAAGTGTTGCTAGACGAAGAACCATAAAAAGTGTTAGATGCAACAGAACCTCAAAAGATCGCTAAAGAAGAAATTAGGAAGCAAGAAGAACAATCAAATTTAGAGCCACAAGACATCATCGAGCAAGAACATGAGGGATCCAACATGCATGGTTAGGGTAAAGATGTTTTATTGACTTCTAATGATTGCATATATATCAATGAAGTGAAGGAGGAAAAGGCATCACTAGTTGAATGCAAAGAGCCGAAGATGGAAATAGATGTCTAAATCCATGAACTACTCCATGATCTTCCAAAAGGTGAGTCATTGCCGTATATGATTGAATTTCAAGATAGCCGTGTTGATAAGCATACGATTGAGGAGAATGTTGATAATAACTTAGAAATTTTAAGTGACAAGGAGGTGTTGAGGATATCTCAACAATTTTTAATTCGGCAAAGGAAGGTGAACACTTTGATTATAGCCCAAGGTATATAAAGGATGATCATCTTTCAAATTTGTTGCTTCATACTATGCCATTTATGCCATTACAAGATTCTTGTCATTATGGAAAGCATTCTAGAAATGGTGATAGGGTCAAGGATACAACTTGCAGCACAGGGCATATAAATTATTTGATTCAAGTTCAATTTTTTTTTACATATGGGATCCAAGTGATCTTTTGAGATACAAGAAGGATAAAGGCTTTGATGAGATCAATATTATCATTTCTAGTGAATTTTTCATCCTAGGCATTTGGATAGAAAGGAAGGTCATGAGGAATCATATAGAGTAGGTTATGCATTTTAACGAAGCTATGGAGGATCCATGCTCATGATTCATATATCACTCCTTGGAGCCAAGTTCTACACTTGAAGACAAGCTTATAGATGATGGGCTAATGAGGATAATCACAACGAGATGCTTGTTGCGGGATGATGGTAAGCAGATTGGGTGTCATTTTGATGTTCAAGATTTTATGACTAAGCATGGTGTGGTGTTTTTGGAATCAAGCTACATACAGGTTCGCCACCCTTGGATGTGTGAAGGAGAATTCAGGAAGGATGAGATGCTACAAGATGGATTCACCATCCCTTGCATCACGATGGCACAAAAACTTGTCAGCACTTGGGGTAGACACAAGGTTTGCAATGACTCTTATGACATGGGTTTAGGTGAGATATCTTCTCATGATGATATTGGGTCTACTTTGGATCAGCTTTGCATGGTGTTTGATTTTGCACTTCTAGGATTGCCGTTGAGTAAAGAATCCATCAAGAGTTGAGGAATTGTGTTGGATATATCCTTCCTATTGAGGAAGTTATAAGCACCACAAGACATGAAGGGAATGCGTGGTGATGGGATACTTCCATCAAGTGATAGAGGAAACATACCTAGAGCAGCTATCAACCAAATTGCCACCATTAATTATCTTGCCGTTGCCCTTATCAGCCACCACATCATTACATTTGAACTCATACAAGTAGATGTGCAATTTTGTAGTTGTTGTGCCAGTGTCATGTTGCCGGTTTGATAATTTCAGATCATGAGCTGTTGTTATCAGTCATGAACAGCTGCAAGTCTGCACATTTTAAGGAGGTTTATGTTTCTTTCCGTAAATATAATCAAGTTGTGACATTATCGACTCATCCAAATGGCTGCCATGTCATTCAGAGAGTAATGGAATACTGTATAGATGAAGAGATACAAAGCATTATGATGGATGAGATTATGCCGTCTGCGTGCACTCTAGCACAAGACCAATATGTAAATTATTTGATGCAACATGTCCTTGAACATGGTAAACAACTTGTGGTGATGCTGTAATTGAGAAAATAGCTGGACAAATAGTTCAAATGAGTCAACATAAGTTTGCTTCTACTATTATAGAGAAATGCTTACAATATGAAGGGCCAGCTGAGTGACAAATACTCATTGGTGAGATGCTTGGCTTAACGGGTGAAAATGAGCCCTTCCAGGCAATGATGAAAGATCAATTTGCAAATTATGTTGTACAAAAGGTTTTAGAAATTTATGATGATAAAAAACAAAGAGTTCATCCTCAACAAGGTATAGTTCATGCATGGGAATCACAAAAAGGTATGCCAGAACAATCAATTGTTGTTTTGCAAATTGGGTTGATTGATCATTTTCTCCATCCTTATCCCAAAGGACCAGATAAAATTGTGCTAGTGAGACTAACTAGAAATCAGATTTGGAATTGCAAATTCCCAAGGATGAACTGGGATCTTAGTATTTGCAGGACGGTTTAGGAATCGCTTGAGGACAAGCAATCTTTGTGAAGGGCAGATTGTCATGTTCCTCTTTTCAAATAAAGTAAAAATAATAAAGTTAATATTTTAAAGTTAAGTGACTTTTTTAATTAAAAAGTGACAACGTAATATTACTTTATTACTATAAATTAAAAAATAAAGGCAACTTTCCAAATAAAGCAAGTCAACATCAAATTAGAAGTTTGGGTTTTTTCCTTGGGAAAAATGTCAAGTGAATTTATAAAAAGGCATTGGGGGGTCATTTGGAAATCATCTTTTGCCTATTATCAATTACACTTTTTCAAGTTTGAGCATTTGCTTCAGCTTTCAGCCTCCAAAGATGAAAACCCTCTAGTGGATAAGGAAACTTGAGGACGAAAACCCTTTGGTGTTGTGAGGTGGTTCCATTCAGGAACTACAATTGTGCTTTCAAATTAGGATATCGTCATAATCAGCATTGGGAGAATCATCAGGGAGATTTATTATATTTCCAGCTCCTTCCAAGGTTCGTGCTAGGGTTTTTGACCAACCATACTAGTTAGGGCAGCGACCATACATCCCTTCATTGTTGATGTCGTCACTTTCAGCCCTAAATCAATTCGCTATAGTGATCAGCCCTAAATAAGATTGCTACAGTGACGTTGCAACTGTACTAGGGTTTTAGACCTATTGTTTTAGACTTATAAACATTGTTGATAGTTAGAACATCATTCTTCAGCCATCTGTACATCATCTCCAGCCACTTGTACCTCCCATTTAGTCATTTTCAGCTTGTGACATCATCATTAGCCAACTTGGATGCCATTTCCAGCCAACCAATTCATCTGTACGGTCTACACGCATAGGTTTTACCCTTAGGGTTTGCTGTTTGTAAATGCTAAGTGGGCATAAAAATCCAAGGTTACAATTCTGAATTTTGCATGCATAATTTCGGCTAGGATTTCAGCCAGTATATTTTGTTATATACTTTGCATTGCAATATGATTTCAATAATAATTCTGCTCTCTGTGAGCATTCAACCTCTTTAATTATTTCTATAAAATTCCAAGTTAAAAGGGATTTATCCTTATTTTTCAGAATTCACGGTTTATTTAGGATCTTAGATTTTTTCTTAAAAAGGGTTTGTTAACAAATCCCATAATTTGATATTTCAATCGAGAGGGGACATTACAAAAATCTAGATGCGCAACTTCAAAAGGATCCAATGCTTTCAACATTAGACAAAGGCAATAAGAAACAAGGTGACAAATGGTGCCATTTTATATTGCAGGATCTCACACAGATTCTAAATGTCGTGCACAACAATCCTTGATTGTGCAGTCTACATCAAGTCATGCGCATGTAGAAGACATTGATCCAAATGCTACTTCTTTGAGCTCCAACAACTCTGCCACAACACTTTGGAGGAATGAGAATGCCTCTTCCACACTTGGTGTTGTGTCAAGATTCAACTCCTTCATGTCATCATTGATAGTGGGAGCAAGAAAAACATTATTGCATAAGGTGTAGTTTGACACCTATTTCTTCCGATTGAAGTACATCCTTGATTGTATTCACTAGAATGGCTATCGCAAGGGAAATATATTAAGGTTTGGCGACAATATACTTTTGAAAATGGGGTCATTTCCATTTGAGATACAAACACTTGTGACATTGCGCCATTGGAAATATGTGACATCATTCTTGGCATGAAATATATGTATGACCGCAATGGTTCCTCATCAGGGTAAGCCACAATGATGGACCATCCATGTCAAAGACCACATCTTTAACATTTTAAAGCCACCTCCAAAGTCCAAAATCACTTTGGTATCTACCAAACAATGTTGCAAGTTTGTTTGGCACACGTAGAAGTTTGTGCTACTGATGGTGAGTCTTGAGGCACATGCGCAATCGATCAAGTATACATTGTCAGCACACCATGCTAGTCGTTGTAGCAACTTGACAAGTTACTATGGAGATATGGAGACCCCTTTGAAGTACCAAAAGGCCTTCCCACACATTGTGTAGTAACACTAGATTGATTTGGTTCTTGGGTCCTCTCTTCTAAACTGTCCACTATATTGTAGGTTTGATTGGGAGAATGATGAATTGTGGTGCGAGATCCAAAAGCTCTTTAATTAAGGCAAGGGCAGGCCAAATTCTTCTCCTTGTGGCAGCCCAATAGTCCTCGTGCCAAAGAATGGTGGCTTATGGCGCTTGTGCATTGACTATCACATGTTCACGAAGATAACAATGAAGAATCTTTGTCCACTATCATGCATTGATGACCTCCTCGACTAGCTTTGAGGTCCACAATACTTCACCAAGATCGTGTTAAGTTTGGTTACCATGCAATACTAGTCCATATTGAAGATGACTAGAAGATAGTATTGAAAACAAAGGAAGGATTGTACAAATGTTTGCTTATGCATTTTGGCTTGACCAATGGAACAACAATATTCATGTATTTGATAAACAACATATTTAGGCCCTTCATTAACTCCTTCGTTATTGTACACTTGGAGGACATTCTCATTTTTGACAAGACTTGGGAAGATAATGTGGAGCACCTCTCGTGTGTCCTAGACACATACACAAACACAAGTTGCAAGCCAACTTGAGCAAGTGTACATTTGGTGCTGTGTAGATTAAATATCAGGGTTACATTATTGATTGTGTAGTCATTCATGTAGATCCAAAGAAGATCAAAGTGATCCATTATTAGCCAACTCAATGCAATCTCACAAAGCTAAGGAGTTTTCTTGGACTTGCTAATTTCTAACATAGTTTCTGTCCTTGGATTTTCACATATACCATGGTCTCTCAACCATATCATGTGCGCAAAGGCTGCATTTCATTGGAAGTTTGCACAACAATGTGCATTTTAAGGAGCTTAAGCAATGCATTTGTATTGCGTCCGTTCTAGCAATGCCTATCATTATCCACTCCTTTGAGATTGAGATCTATGCATCTAACTTGCACTTAGCGTAATACCCACACAACATGGACGTCCAATTACTTACCACTCAGAGATATTTAGTGACACGTTTCAGTGCTACTTCACCCATGAAATAAAGCCGTATGCCATTGTTCAAGTAGTCAAGCAATGGCGCCACTACATATTGGGTAAGGAGATAGTCATTCACTTAGATCATAAGTTGCTTCAGTTCATGGATGCATAGAGCAATTTCGAGAACGCGTGCCATGTGAAATGAATGATATACTTGCAATAGTTTCATTTGGTGATCAAACACAAGAAGGGAAAAGACAACAAGGTAGTAGATTACCTCAGCTGCCTTCCAACTTAGGCGCTCATTACAGTGCTTGACACGTGCGGCCATAACTTTTTAGGCTAGGTATTTCTCTACACAACAAATGAAGATTTCACGTCAGCTAAGCTGCCCTTGTGCAGGGTGAATAGGTTGATGATTTCCACATGTCCAACAAGCTTCTTTACAAGTTTAAACATCTCTATGTTCTCGAGTCTCGATGACTAACCCCATCAACAACTCATTTGGGAGAAGCACTATGCTAAGACAAGATGACACTTTGACATCTCCGAAACAGTGGCAACACTACAACACCACTTCTACTAGCCTTGCATGTACATAGACATCAAGCGCCACATGAAGTATTATATTCCATCTTGCATCTCCAAGCCCACAAATAGGAAGCTATGGCTGTACACACCTTTGTCGGTTCCTTCCATACCTTGGGAATCTATCAACATTGATTTCATGTTTGGATTGTCTATGGCGAGGCACTAGAATAACTTTTTGTTTGTTGTATCGGATATTTTTTTGAAGATGGCTATTATGGTTGCTTGCAAGAAGAGCATCAACACACAAGAAACTGTGTACTTATTCTTCAATCATGTTTGAGTTCACTTTGGGTTACCTTCATCCGTTAGGTTTGGTCTCGACTCGTAGTTTGGTTTGAGAAACAAGCTGGACACAAAAATAGGTGTAAAACTCATATGTTATTTTTTGTAGCCAAAATACTAACCATAAATTCTTGGCATCATTTCTAAGGCCAATAAAGGTGATGTGCATAATGAGACACCCAAATAAGATCCTTTGCTTCTAATTTCCGAAAACTTCTGTGTGCACAAGTAGTTAAAAATATCCTTTGCTAACTAATCTGTTCTAGAAAATTCACTAGGATTCAAGGTTCATGGGAAAAATTTGGATCACATTATGCAAAAGAGTGAGGAAGATCTGCTTTCCATCCACAGATGTATGGCCAAACCAAAGTAGTGAACCAAACATTGGTGCATTGTTTGAAGGTGTGCAATACGAAGAATCCAAAGGCTTGGGATGATAATTTGACATATATCGAGTATTCGTGCAATACAGCAATGCACTTCTGCACAGTTGTCTCAATTTCATATTTTATTATCAAGTGGAATTATTGTAGGATAGCCATCCATTTGTAGTGCTTTGCTTACCACAATTTAGTTTATGCTTGCAAATGAAGAGGTTATTCATCATTATGAACAATAATTTCGTTTCCCAAAAATGCTTCTATTTTTTAACAGCTTGAACAAGTGCACACAATTCCTCATCTAAGTGGGGATTATTCAAAACTGCTCCATGAACAAGTGCACACAATTCCTCATCTAAGTGGATTATTCAAAACTGCCCCATGAAATAATTTAGAAAGATAATAATGCTGTTTTTACTCCTTGTAAGAGCCATATTTACTTACATCCATCTTGAACCCAAATGTTAGCTGCAAATAGGTAAAGCTAATACCAATGCATTGCTGATTTTATGTTCAGCTCATTAAATACACATTGTTGATTTTTGGCCCAAGTAAAAGACTTACCACTGGCAGTTGTGGAGTGCAAAGGAGTTGCTCTTGCAGAGAATGATTCATTGAACTTTTTCAAGTATTGGACAACTTCCACAAAGCTTCTTTTTTGGGTCTCATTCTAAGGGTGCTGCTGGTTGAGAATGGTCCCTGTCTTTGTTGGATCTATCATCAACCCTTCTTCTCCAACTACAACTCAAATATACTAGTGATTGATTTGCAAATTCACATTTCTTTTCATTTAACATCATCTTGTTTTCCCTCAAAACTTACAGAAGCTGCTTCAAATGCATTAGATCTTCTTCCAATGACCAAAATGTCATCCAAGTACGGTATGACAAAGGAATCTATGGATGGTCGTAATACATCTTTCATACAAATCTTGCATAGTCTTGAATGTGGTTTTCCACATTTACTCTTCCACCTGTTTTTGATGGTATCTAGATATCAAAGTTTAACTTTGTGCAGCACTTGGAATGTTGCATCTGATTTAAAAATTTGTCCATTCTTGGAAGAGGATATTAGTTCTTCAAAATGATCTTGTTCAATGCCCTATAGTCAATGCACATTCTCTATGTCCCATCCTTCTTTGGTACAATGTCAATTGGAGATCCACATGGAGCTCTACTTGGTTGTATGACTCCTTGTTCCAACAACCCTCAGAGTTGTTTCTTCAATTCATTTGGCTCCAAAATGGAATGCCATATAGGTCTATGTTGGGAATTGATCAATCCAGTAGCATTTGGCTTTTCTGCTCTACCTCTCTCCTAGGTGGCATACCTTTGGGCTCATTAAAAGCCTCCTTGAAGGACGGCAATATCTCTTCCATTTTCTGCTATTCCCTGTTTGGAGAAGCTTTACACCAAACTACTTCATCTTCTTGCCTATTTTTAAAAGAGACAATGGAAATTTCCCATTTGTGTTGATGAGTTTCTTGGCTTCGTTGTATCTTACCACTGAGAGTTTTGACCTATATTTGTATGCATTGACCATGAAGCTCCCTTCATCCTTGACCAAGTGATATTTATTTGATCGCCTTGTAAAGATTGCATCCCTTTCATATGTGTATGGGTTGCCAAACACTACTTTGTAAACATCAAGGGGAACAACATCTACTTCTGATTCGTCATTGTAGTGTTCATTAATGACAAACTTCACTTTTATTGTTTTGGGAATCTGAATTTCTACTCCTTGCTTAACTCACTTCAAAGAGCATGGATGAGGATGGTTATGTGCTTACAACACAAGCTTCTCTAGTAATTTATGTGAAAATGAATCAAAACTTTCATCTACATCTGTTCTCTGAACTTGAATTTTAGCGTGGAAACATTTTGGACAAATAATCTTTATCTTGGCGTATTTGCTTCTCAAACATACCTTCTTCTGTATTGAAGTGCATGCGAATTTGTCATTAACATGGAAACCATTCCCAATCTCTTTCCCTTCTATGAAATTGGTCATCATCTTCTTTGGCTGCCTTATGGTGAAATTGTTTGGATGCAATTCCGTGTGTAATTTTCAACATTTATTCTTGGTGTGACCGTCTATGTCACAGTTCCAAAATTGGTATAAACATCCTTATTTTTGAAAATAGTAGTGGTGGTTTGCTTACATTTTCATTTGCCTTTTCCCTTAGGCTTGGATCAACCTTAATGATTTAAAGTGGAGGATGTGTTATCACTGAGTTTTTTCACGGATAATCAGGTGTGCTCCTTGGATATATTGAACCAGTCATCGTGCCAATTCTTCCAATGCAATCTTGATTGGAGTAGAGAAGAGGCCCATATTGAATGTAATCACATATATTTATTGCATGCATAACACCGAAATCTGCCCAAGAAGTAATCACATGCAATAACAAGCCATGATAAAGCCTCAGCCTGGAAAATTGTGTCACCAAGATCCATCCAAGATGTAATCACATACTGGGAAATTATATCACCAAGATCCATCCAAGATGTAATCACATACGGCAATAGACCTTGATGATGACTCACATGGAAAGAGATCAGCTATAACAAAATGTAATTGCATATTTGGATGAAGAATAATACTATGCAAGGGAAAATTTAATAAACAAATAAGGAATCAATTTGCAAAGTATTTGGTATGCATCAGGATGGCCCTGCTCGTCAGTATCCCTTTCTTCAATAATGCTTCAAATATACATACATCTGTAAATCAGTTAATACTTGCCAAAATGGATAACCACTTACAGCTATTAAAACACCAACCTCAACTCCCTTTGAATTCACCATAATAGCTTTGCATTTTGAACACTTACTATTTGTTACATTACTTCAAGATTCCCACTTCACTTGACTTCAATAGAACTTTTCAAAGACCTAGTTGGGATGTAATTATGACTTAATTTCCTGATAAATATAGGTTCACAGCCACGTTTACATAAATCCTACAATAAAATTGGAGTCAACCTTCAGAATTTTCATTGTTTAAAAATTTAACCCTCCCACACTTTATTATTACAATGAGCTGGACTACTTTGCTTGTGGACCCACTCATAATGACCATTTGCCCCACCTTTGTAAATTATATAAAGATAATAATAAAAGGTGGACACATACACTCAAATCTAGGAAATCAGGTTACCATTAATGTTTCCCTCGATACATATGCTTCTTGGGAAGAAATGATTATGGTATGCTTCTTTGACTTGAATGGATTTTAATTGTTTTTTAGTTAACGCAAATTGGGAGTGGCCAAATTCTGGGTTAACAAGTTTGTCATTGTAGTGAGCTTCTTTGGCTTGGATAGTATTCTTATCCGTTTCAGTGGATAATGAGCTTGAGCAAATGCCTCAGCAATGATTTTGGCTTGCAAAGCATGACTTGCCTTCCCATGTGTCTATAGAGTCCTCCAAGGTTCTTCATTACCATGCTCAGGTTTGTGTGCATGCCTCCAGTTGGATTGGTTGCCTCCTAAATTTAGTGGCAATTTCTTGTAATTTACTGAAGGATCTTCTTGCACACTTTGTTCATCTCTTTGCCTATGTTATTTACATTTAAGCACATGCTCTTATACATAAAAAAATGGGATAAAACTGAGTTTCAATCAGTTTTGTTAAATCCTTTTGTTAAATTATCGGCCGTAATTTCTTCAAGAGGAAGGAATAGGCATAGCTTTCCCACTGATGGATTGCATGAATGAAAGGTTTGTTGTGTGCAAAAAAAACCTTAGTGTTCTTCATTTACTTGATGAAGCTTGAAACATACCTCAGGTTGGGCAATCCAATTGTTAACCTTGTCCACATCTGCCTATCCTTCATATGGCACAATCTCGACTTTGGCATCCACTTTGAAGGCTGGTTGAAATGAGACATTCTTTAGCCTCCATTGGGTTGCTGCTCCTCGTTTTTTTTAGATGCTCTTTCCTCGTCTCTTCATGTCCCAAGGGACTCCAAGCTTGCTAATTAGAGTGTGCATCCATTTCTCCATCTTACCAAGCCTACCCATTTTGTAAAGAACAGCGTCCAGAGTTTTGAACCCGAAATCTAGCATTGTCTTGTGATGGCTTAGCAACAAAAGCCTAATAAAGCCAACCCATGTGTTTTGATCTGAAAAGTTCAATTTCAAGTTTCAACAATTTTTTTGGCCATCTGGGAATCTGATTTTCTTGGTTTGTCCTTGAATTCTAGCAAATGATTTAAAGCCTTTATTTTTGTCACTCTACTTTAACAAATTTTCTCTATAAAAGGTAAAGGTAAAGATAGTTTTTTAGGTCACTGGCATGTGAGACACCATTTTTTTGTATAATACCCCTCTTATGGATTGCATTTCCATTTACCTTATATATTGTTCAACAAGGAGTACAACCCTACTTGCCTCCGGATTCAAACATGTGACCATATCTATTGAGGGCACATGCCTTCACCATCAGACCCACACAAACTTTATTTTAAATGTAAATGAAGCTGTAGACAGGCAAGGATTGCATTTGTGTACTGGGTTGACTAGATTCTCATCTATAGCATACTTCTGTTTAAGTATTGCATGTATGCGTTATTTTGAATTCAGTAGTGATACATTATTGGTATCATAGGTCAATAATAGTGATTAGCATTAGCATATCCCAAAGTTTTTGGAAAAGTTGCATTTTTGCAAATATGGCACCACTGATATTTATTCAACATAAAAAGAAATGCAGTATAACAAAATTCTTATGTATTTGGGGATTTGGCTGCAGAGAAAACAAATGATATGTACTAGAGTAGGTTTAGTGTGTATCAAAGACAATAATTTCTTGAAGCTGTGATTTGTGCAACATTTTTACTATGTGATCTATGATGCCAAAGAATCTCTCTATGAAAGGATCTTCAGATAAAAACAGCATCAAGTGCCAAACCAAAGTAGTTGAACAGGAAAACTTGTCATCTTCCTCTGACAGCGGATGTTTGCAGTCGCACTGATTGCTGAAATGGTGTGTTTGATCATTCTCTGTTAATTTTATACTGTGTTTGTATTTTCTATTATCGTGTTCCTAAGTTGGCTAAACTTCTGTTTGCTTCAAAATTTGTGAACTTGTGCAAAATTGATTCTTGATTAATCTTCAAGGAGGACAATCTGAGAAATCTTATAGTTGCATCCAAATTCTCAGTTTAAAATTTATATGTTTGCAGGAACTGTTTATGGAACGGTTTCTTGAGGACTCATTTGAATATATTCCAGAGGAAAACAGAAATATCCTAAGCTACAAACAATTGTGTAAGTTAAATCTGCACTTTGCGCAGCATATTCATGATACTGAAAGTTACATCATGTCAATTTTTTATTCAAGAAAAGAAACTATGATAAGGTTGCCTTTATTAAACTGACAAGGTGGGTTCTATGTCCTTTTTGTGCTAATATGTACAATACAATTGTGTAGTATGAGTACATGGAGTTCGACACACGACACCAGCTGCAATGTTCAACCTGTTTTGTTGTAACAGATATGGAAGATGACTTACAGAAATGATTACTGAATGCCGGAACTTATTGCAATATACATTTTTGAGTTTACTTGGGTGTTGAGTGTCTTTTGATATAATTTTTATTGTTTGCTTGCTATTCAGAAGCTTATGTCTTCGTGTTTATATTTTTTACAACATCCACAACATATATGTTCGTTTATTACAACGTCCATAATAATGTATTGGCCAGCTTTTCTCCTTGTATTTTAGATATTATCAGAAGCTTAGACACTTCAAAATGGATGAAAATAATTCTTGGAGATATCTTCCCATGTATTTTAGTGGGCACTTCAAAATGGTTAGGAAAGGTTGTGTTCTTTTCCGATGTGAACATTAATTACAGGTTGGCATTTGTAAAGATATTTAAAAAACACAAAAAATAGATGTCTTATTTACGATGACAAACTCTATCTGTTCCATGGAGGATTGTTTTTGGGAAAAATTGGGAAAAGGAAAATGTGATTGCTAGGTTCAGAGAACGTTTTTTTTGTGCCATGGTGTCATGACCCCTGTTTTGACCTTCCCAGTAAATCCACTAAGATTTTTGCCAACCATATATCTTTTGGGCTACTAATATGCCTATATGTTGGTTTTTTGTTTTATTTACCATTCTTAATCTGAATCCAGGTGGGTCTAGTTTTGATTTAGTAAGTTGCACCCACATTTCTTGAATTATGATATTTACGCAAGATTCACCATCCAATATAACAGTTTTTAATGTGACATTGTTGATATCAACATTTAGCATTAATGTTCCTCCTCAATCGACTATGGTAAATTTGTGAGTTGAACCTTAGATCGTTCATAGGTGTCTTTAGTTCAATAAGTAACCCAAAGGAACATACACTGTTGTCCTTTGAAATTCCCCACAATACCTGTGCAATTTTACCATTCATATAAAGGAATTTCATCCATGATTATTTTGGTCATGTCTTCCAATATTTGCTTTTCCACATGCATATCAGGTGCCTTCATGCATATCAGAGTTATTGCCATGACGTCTACCATTAGCTCTATTATTAGGTGTTTTGGGTAATGATATTTGTTGCGATTGGCTAACCTCCATATTTTACACATATATCCTGGAATTTTGCTGGACACAATCCCAAGAAAATTGTCCCCATTGGTTGCAAGCTTTGCAATGAATAATTGGATGACCTCTTTTAGTGTATTTAATTTATGGAAAATTTGAATTCTGAACATGCTTCCCTCCATGGTTATTGTGAGGCTGGTTACATTATGGATTACTTGTTTCTTGCCCTGTTTGAACTGCATATGCCTACTGATTTCAACAGGCTCTTGTTGAGTAAGCTTCTTGTTATGGGTGTTGAATACATACTTGGAAATATCACGTGTGTAAAGATTGCAAATTTGACAATATTCTTGAGGATTAGAACAATTTAAACACCAAACATCCTTTTTGCCTTCAGTTTTGAATGTAAAACCCAAATATTTAGCAACATCACTCTCTTTTTTCTTAAACAAGTTGGGTACAGTCTTCTGATTGTCCTCATCCTCTTTTCAAAGACTCTAATCTGTCTTACTGTTTCCAGTCAGTTTGTTATCTATAAATTTAGCTCTGGGTGCACTGCATCCTCACATTTGTAAGTAGGTACAACTTGCATTTTGTCTCTAGAGTGTGGTAAGATACCATCTATAAACTATATTAGCTCCATTTATTCTACTGGTAGATAGTTTAAAATTTTCATTAACTAGAGAAAACATAGTTGGTTTTCTGTAATATTTCAGTGCAAATCTCTTGATAATGACATAAATCTCCAAATTATGCTTCAAAAATCTCTTTTAATTCTCTCCACTTAGTAATTTTACTTTTATCAGGTGACATGCACTATTGTTAGGCCTCCTTTAACCCTTTTATCAGGCGACTGTACAAATAACAATTTTCATTTCTTTAAAGGATGACTTCTGCCTAAGTGGGGGGATCCCCATCTAAAATATCTTTCTGCATTAAATACCCAGTTTTGACACTTTTAGTGGTTACCTCTGTCCATACAGATTGGGCAAACATCCATCCAATAACTCGGTATTTGTTCAACTATCTGACAATCTCATCAACTTTTCCAAGACATGACCATTGAGAACCACAACATGGCAATGTAGTGTGCCATTGTGGACTCTTGAACTTAGCATGTCTTTGTTTTCTCCTTGGCGACCATAACTTCTGTTGGGCTGATGATGGACATGCAGCGACATGGATGTTTGATTATAATATTTGGTTAACTTAGCCCCATATGATGGCTTTAAGTTCTTGTAAGCTGTTGAATCCATGATACACACGATCTCTGATTCTGACAGTGTGTGACAAACAAGGATCTTTGAGAAAAATACAAACTTCACATGTGGCAATATTGGATTGCATTCTTGGCTAAGGCATGTGGCATTACGATGACAACTTAGGCTTTTACACACATGTCAACATTGGCATTTTGAGCTATCATAGTAGTTTGGGATTTTTGTTGCACTTCTAGGCTTTCGGGCACCATTAGGGTTTCTTGTGGTGGCACTATGCCTTTATTTGTGTTCGAGACATGTTAGCACAACAATGATAACAAAAATTTGGGATATCAGAGTAGTTTGGGTTCTTTTAAGAGCTCGAGAGCTTTTGTTTTGCCAATGGCTGGTGGCAGTACTGTGTCAATTTTCTCTTTGGAACATGTGGCAAGAATATATTACAAGGAGGAAGGGGCAGTCTTACCTAATTTATTGGATACGAAGCACTTTGTTGGGTTGTAGTTTTGATATGGTTGATTTTTAATAGCAGCCATGCGAACGTAGGGAATTGGGGCATCATACCAGCTTGATCACTTTTCTTGCTCTTTGAACCACCCTTTTCTTCTTCGACCTATTTGGTCTTTCAATGCTCTGAAAGGACTTGACCATTTTGTGAAAAATTAAAACATGGGCCCTAACATTTGGACTTGGCCACAAAGCCATGCCTAGCTTTGTTAGTGATGAAATATCTTTGCTGTTGAACTGATAAACATGATTTGTTCTTCACCGTCCTATAAGGAATTATTTTTCCATGACATGTGGGTATTGCATGGAATATGACCCTCTATGATCTTCGTCGTAACATTGGTTCTGCTTTGGTTGCTCTTTTACTTGATGGCTACTCTATACTGGAATTAACGCTTATTTATCTGCGAGGGTACACCTTTCCATGTTGAATTTGCAGGGTAATTCTGGATGCCAAGGGATGTTCCTGTATCAAACTCCCTTTGATTGAAAATTGGCAAGCCTCTTGGCTTGCAGTTGAATTTCTAAATGATATGTTCTGAGAGCCTCCACAATTGGCGACAGCTATTCTCGACTTTGTTCCTCTTCTTCCTTCACCTGTCAGTCTTCTACTCCAAGTCATTCCACTGTGTTTCCTCCTCAATCAGGACATTTTCAGTTGATGCCTCCTCAAGTTCAGCCATATGCATACTCTCCAGTGCATCTTATTCATTCTATTTTGTTTCGACCATCTCCATTTCTTTTTCCCTTCCACCTTTTTGCTACACTTACTCTTGTCCTCGTGTCCCAAGGCTCTTTCTCTTTATGGCCCTTTTTCTCTAGTCTTTGGATCATGTCATGGCATCTTTTTTACTTCCCCATTATTTTCTTTTAGAAATCATTTATCTTTCTTCTCCACTTCTGTAGATAATTTGAACATCAATCCTCTCTTTGCTTGCTTGATCATTTACTTCTGTGGCATCTAAGTTGCATCTGCCCTCTGTTTCACATCTTTGTCTCTTCTGCATTGTTTGCTTATGCATACTTGGCTGGTGCTCAGAAAAATACTTTGCTTCTGCATTCCGCTTCTCAAATTTCAGCACACTACCCATTGCGATTTTCCAACAGTTGCAATTCTTCAGATGGCTCCCTCTGTCACTGATTGGATTCCATCTAGTTTTCTTACCCAAGGTATCAACTACTTGGTTACTTCCTCTTCCTTCATCACCGTAACCTATGCTGGGATTCTCACTTCAGTGGGATTTTCACCTCTTCCTTTGTTACCTCATGATGAGCTTCACCTTTTCATTTACCATCTATCTTTGAAATTGAAATTCTAACCAATTGATTACCACATGCCTTTCTTTCTCCAGGATGTTCTTCAATAGTCACTTCTTTAATGCAATTTTTGTAGTCACACCTGCATCTTATGCTGCAACCTTTGCTTCTATCTCTACTCCAGTCTCTGCTAGTAGCCACCTTCTGGTCTGTAACCATCTTTTCAGGCATTCCAATTTGCTGTCATTCATACATTACACTCTTGAGTCTCAGATAGTGCATACATCTCGAGTTGAGGATGAAATCTTCAAGGAACTTGTATTCTCGCATTGCTATCACATCTTCTTCAATCTCATGTTCTTGACTTTTTCTTTGGAAACTCATGTTTTCCTGTTCTTTGAACTTTTCTTTTGCTGCAAATTCCTTTACAACTATTTCTCCATCATTCTGCATCATTTCCTCTCCCTTAAGTTTTCTCCATTCTCAACCATCTTCTAAAGCTTCAACAATACTCTTATCAGAATCTTACTCTCCTTAACTTTATTTTGATCTGCTTCTCTAGACCCAACCACTTTTGCTTCAACCTTAATGGCATTATGTGTCATCTTTGTCCTGTCATCTGTTGCTTCTAAAGATTTAGTAAAATACTGTTCAGGCTTTACATGCTTGAAAGTACTCCTTTTGCAGTAGCCTTCTACATGGCCACAAACACCTTCCTCCTCCATGTTGATATCTAGGTTATCTACTACGGAAACAACCTCTGTAGTAGCCTCCCACAGGTCCACAATTACGTTTTCCAGGCTATCTACATAAAAACCAACAACTTGAGTAGCTTCCTTCAGAGCTACAAACACTTTCTTCATATTCCTGCATGAAGATAGTTGTTTTCCTATGTTCTTCCTCAGGAGAATGCACTTTTGTCCCTTTCCTCTGTTGGTGTGCCTTTGCTACAGCATTATCTTTACTTCTAACTCCAAGAGCAGTCTTATCGGGAGGATTCTCAACTGAGTTCATCTTGACCAGTCTTATTTTTTCCTAAATGGTATATCGCAGGCCTTTAACATGTATCCATAGTTTCATTTTCTCATTCTCTTCATGGCCAATTCTAGCGGTCCATGTCTTAATCTCTTAGTGTACTTGCATATATTTAGCCCTTTCTATCGCTTAGATTTTGTATCTTTTTCTACAACTTCTGCTAGTAATCTGGGGGAAGGAATTTACCTTTGAGTCTGCAAAACATCTTCTAGATTGTGATCTTTCCATTTCTTACTCTCAATTTGCAAATTAAACCTACAACCGGATGCGTACACACTCAACTTGGAACATGCCATGATGTCAGCATCTCTTGTTTAGGGTCCTCCACTTGCTCAAGGTCCAAATATCCTTACAATTTAGTGCAGCTACTCATTTGGATTCTTAATGCTTAAATATGTGGGCACTACCAAGTTTATCTTGCTTCCAATATCTTTCAATGTTGTAGTTTTCTCTGTGCGGTCTTCCATAACGTATTCACTTTCTACTGGGTCCTACTCATCTGAATCCTCACAGCTGTCACTAAAAAACACTTATTTGTTGTGCTACCTCCAGCTCTCTTATTCTTGTTTCTAGAGCTTTTATCTCTTTCAAGTGCACCCACTTGTGCACTTCCACAATTCCATGTTCCCCTTAATCTTCTAAAAAATGACGTCTTTGGTTTCTGCCATAAAGCAAACCTTAAGTTCTCAATACAACGTTACTGTTAAGCTTTGACTCCAATATTCATTCTCTCACAATAAAAACCAACCTGCTCTGAACTGATGGATTGTGGTGCAAACGGGGTCTCCAAACTTTACTCAGCCGATCAGAGCACATAGATGATTATCAACAGATCACACAAGTATTATGATTCACAAAAAGAAGTGATAAACAAATAGATGAACAAACAATGAAGCAAGCAAAGCAGCCTTTTGTTAATTCAACGCCATATTTACACAATTGATGTTTTTCAACATTTAGGAGGTTTTCTTGTTCTTTTCCAACATTTCTATATTCTAAAGCTGCCTATAATATGAATGAAATGAGAACCATGATTGTTGATACTGCAGATTTGTGCAAGACTTTGGAACCATGATGAGCATAAACACCGGTTTACTCAATGTCTAGTTCACAAGGGTACTTGGTCATAATATAAGACACATGAGGCAAGATTGGGCTCTGTCCCCATTAATGTGTCAATTTGGGCTTTGCAAAATGTGGCAACACAATGGTGACATAAAAGATTTGGGTTATTGGAGCAATTTTGGCTCGACAGTACTTGCAGACTTTCGAGCTTTGACAAGCTTTCAAGTCTCTGATAAGAAGTGGCAGAACTGTTGTGATATGGGCTCTGAGACATGTGGCAACACAATGATGATTTGGGATATTGGAGTAGATTGGACTCTTTGGGACACTTAGAAGCTAATGTGTATTTGATGATAGGTGGCTTCATTGTGGCAATTTGAGATCTGATACATTTGTTAGCACCATATTACAATATGACAAAGCAGGGAAGTTGGGCACCCTTGCCTAATTTTTTGGGTACGAAGCACCCCACTTTGCTACGTCTGCAAACATATTTTGTGACAGTTGATTCTATATCAGTGGACAATAGGAAAGTAGGGCACCATACTAAAGTATGATCTCCCTTTGGCTATTCCAATGGTCCTTTCCTTTTTCTTTGACATCTCTGGTCGTCTTGTGTTCTCAAAGGCTTTGGGGACATTGCCAAGTTTTGAAAACCTAGCACATGGGCTCTACCATTCGGACTCAGCCACAGAGGTGCTAGCTTTGCTAGCAATGAAATACCTGCCCCATAGAATTTATAAACACAGTTAGGTCGATGCTGTTCCTCCATGTGGGACAATTTTTCTATGCTGAATTGTGGGTATTGCTTTGAATAAGCTCCTCCATTGGTTTGCATTGTAACAATAGTTCTCCCTTTGTTGTGCTACTTGATGGCTACTATACCATTTGGTATTGTGCCTTGATGTTTTTTTTCTATAACAACGTGCCTCCAGATGTTGGATTTGTAGGATATCACCAAATATGAAGGGATGCTCCTACATCAATAGGACGTGCACTAATTGCTTGCAAACTGACTGCACCACTTCTCGATGTGTATAATAAGTCCAAATTTCACTTTGGTACTAAAATTATAATGTGTAGATTCGCTACACGGAAAATCTACTTATAGGGATTCCAGTTCCAATTGGCATGAATGAGGAATACGTATTGTAATGGAAGTGTGCAAGGGTTGCTTATGCCGAGATTCCTTGCCAAAATATTTCTAGTAATAACAAATCTTTAAAAGATATTAATCAACCTAGAACCCTATTATTACCCAAATCCTCCCTGCAAGAAGTGGGGCCTAGATAGAAAGGAAGACATACAGAAATTGTATTAATATCCACATGACCAAAGTCAATCAATGGGATTCGAAAGTAAATTAAGTTACATCATGGAAGTGCCAAGGTGAAAATACTCTAGATTCTCAAAATCACTAAAAGCGTGGGGACCTGGGATGCATATTAGGTGTTAAGAGACAAGTAGAGAGATGTCTCCGGACATCACAACCCTTTCTTCTGTGTCTCCCTGCATCACATGTGCAATCTCTTGTATTGATCAACACTCTCCTATTAACAAAATAAAAATAAAAATCAGGTCAAACTGGCCCCTACCACTAATACGTATTGTATTTGACTAACCCCATGACACCATATCCTTTGTGTACTTTAAATGTATTTCAAACTGGCCCCTACCACTAATATGTACTGGTTTTTGATTTTTTAATGCATTTGAATCCCCTACCACTAATACCTACCTTAATAGAATAACCCCATTCCCTCATGTCATTTGTGTACTTCAAAATTTAATTTTTTTATACATTCTACTTATTTTAAAAATTGTTTATGCATTATAGAATAGAAATTTTATTTTTCTGAAGTTTACAAATATATATATTTATTTTTTATTTCTGGTGTTTTTTGTACCCAATTTTATGGAAAATGGCATCCTTGCCCCAACTCGCATTCCTGTTGTTGGTGACCCTATCAAAAGTAACTAACAACAAAAATATGACTAGAATGGGTAAACCTAAAGCAATTAACCCCCAGACCATATGATCTAAATAAAAGTGCATCTAGTCATGTGATAAGTTGAAAGAAATCAAGGCTGGACAAAGTTTAGAAATTTGCGCTATGACACATATTTGGAAAGGTTTGAGCCAGAAGAACCGACATCATCATCCACCACCATGAGACAGCCATTGTAGGATTTGATAATGTCGATGAGGTAGTGTCAAGGGCAAAGGAGGCCTCGACTGGGCAATTCAAGGAGAAAGGAACTCTTCTTGGAACTGCTCCAAAAACCCAAGGTTGTCTAACCTCTAAAGGTAGAGAAAATTCTCGTAATGCATGCTTGCTTTGATCCGAATTGGATGTTAGCAAAATAAGCAGACGCACTATTCTCAAGAAAAGGAAACACATAACTTGAAACACTTTCCAAAGTCAAGTTCCAAGGAGTTTTCAGCTAGGGATGAAGAGCATACAATACAAGGGTGTATAGAGACAGTCAGGTTTGAGGCGATTTGGAAATCTTAGGTGAGAAGACAATTAGTAGGTTCTTGTTCAGAAAGATAGAGTTTTGTATATGGTTGGAAAACCGGTGGCGTTTATAGGTGGCGGTTGCATAATTGCTGGTGTTTGCAGGTAGTGGTTATGTAGCCACTAGTTACTTGAGGGGCAGTTGCATAACTGTTGGGGACAAATAAGTAATGATTTTTCCCTGGGTAAAGCGGTGGTTTCGCATGAAGATGAGAAACATGTAGAGCAACGGTTGCAAACAATGTCTCTTCCTTGTTTAAGTCTTTCCAACTTCTCTATTGATCTTCTCGTGTTGGAAGCATGTATAAATGCATCCTGAGGGGGTCATCGCATGGCAATTCATAGTTCCTACCAGTTCTTCTTGGTTGAGTGTTTAAAGAGTTGGAGTGTATTCGGGAAGTGGGAGTGAGCAAGTTATAGAGCTTGTGTGGATGTTTGGACATGCCGATATTGTAAAGAATGCCCATAAAGGCTTTGTAAAGGCAGTAAACCTGTAATTGCAGAAAGAGATAGCGACAAGAGGAAATACCTCTCTTATGGAATTGTTCCCACATTGGGTTTCTCGAGGATGGAGGTTTTTCCCCATTGGGTTTCTTCAAGGTAAACCTTTTGTTTTGCAGCACAATCTTCTATTGTGTAGCAGTAGTTCTTGCTCTACTTTTATGTTTAGTCTTCCTTTCAGTTTTACAACACTTGCAAGAGTTGTTCCCATTTTGGGTTTCTCTAGGATGGAGTTTTTCCCACATTGGGTTTCTCCAAGGTAGCAACAATTCTTGCTCTATTTTCATGTTTAGTCGTCCTTTCAGATTTACAACATTTTCAATTTAGTTCTAAGCACATTTATTGGCTGTTTAAAGCAAATTCTTATGTAAACATCAAGTTAATAAATCAAGTGTTGCTAGGAACAATAAAGATACGTGTTGATGACTGAAATTGTGGAATATGCTTGCTAATTACTGATCAGATTAGTATCAGGTTTGGTTTATGTTTTATTTTGTGTGGGTTGTGTGCTGTGACCATTTTGTTTATTTATATCGATTACCAAAGTAGCTAGTGCCAATGGATAAGGTGTTCTGATTTCTTTGCAGCTAGAGATATCCACAAGAAGGTGGAATACAGAAGTCAGAAGCATGGCGCACGAAGATGAGAGAATGCCTCCAGATGATGAAGAGAGGTTCTATAAATTGTAAGATGATGTTGCAAACATCTCTCAAACCATGGTGGAGCTTGATAAGTTTGAGAAGATTATGGAGGTTCTCATGGGGAAGTTGAGAGTTTCTTTGGAGACCTCAAAAATAAGTGAAGAGTTAAAGACTCAAGATTGTGAGAAGCCCCATACGAATGAAGCTAAACTTCCATTCAGGACGAAGGCCAAGATAGAAATTCAGCCTTATGAATGTCAAGTAAATGGAGGGAAACATGATCATTGATTAGCCCAACTAGAGGTATATTTCAGTTTATATTATATTAGGGAAGTGCAACACATTTTGTTAGCTAGCTAGTCATGCTTTAACTTGGTTTGAAAGTTATATTCAACGATTGGTTGTAAAAAAAACGCCATTAGTTTCGAAATGAGATGAATTTAAAATGTTGATCAAAAGATACTTCTATCATTTTTGTTTAGAAGAGGAAAGGTCCATTAATTGATAGTTTTATCCTATTTGTTTAGAAGATGAAAGGTCTATTAATTGACAATATTTTCGGCAAAAGCAAGGCCGAAATATGCAGGCTTATATAAGCTTGTTTTTCAACAAAGTGGTCGAAATGAGAAATCTCGATGAATTATATTGGAGGGCTCCATTGTCATCTAAGGATGCCCCTTCTATCGGCCAAGCCTAAGGGCATGGAGGAGGCTTGTTCTCAAGCCTAGTACCTTGAGATGGACAAGAAAAAGGGTTTGTTCTCCTTTTCAAATGTTTCAAAGTAGAAGGGTGGTTTCAAGCCAAAAGGGAAAGGAAATTGTTAAGGTAAGCATAATGCTACAACTACTTTTGCTAAAAAGGATTTTAAAAGGCATTTTGGCACTGTGATGTTGATGGTTACAGAAATGAGACTTGTCGGAAATTGCAACTTTTAAAAAATAAAAAAAATTAAAAGGTTATAGAGATTGGGTGCAACTTCGATGTGGATGTGAGGTTTTCTTAGTACCTCCCTTGGTGGAGAGGTGTGTTTGGGTAGAATGATTCTTCAGTGAATGGTGAACTTACCGAAAATTTTCATATCAAAATTTAGATTAAACAGACAAAAGGTGATGCTCATTTTGTTTCTTGCTCTCAAGAAGATTTAATTAGGTATTAGTAGATAAACTTGGATTCCCAACATATAATCATCCTAGGCCTTATTCTCTAGCTTGGGTGAAGCAAGGAGTAGAAATGAAGGGTAACCTAATGGTGCAAACTCAAGTCTTGGATAATAAACATTTCATTGATGAAGTTGTGTTGAATGTTGGGCCTCTTGGTGTTTGTGGTGTAGCTTTTGGCAACCCATATATGTATGTATGTATGTATGTTAGAGGTGCAATCTTGGTGAGAAGAGCTAACAAGTACTGTTTGGTCAAGGATGGGGAAAACTACATCATTAAAACCTATGAAGGTAAATCAAATATCTCTTTGGTAAGTGCCAGTCAAGTTAAAATATTGATTAGTGCTAGTGGGAATTTTGATTTGATTCATTTGAGGGATAAGCAAGACAATGAAGCAATAGAATCCAAGATTTCTCATAACATGTCTACTAACAAAAAACATATACAATTGGAAGCATTGTTGAACAATTTAAGGAAGTCTTCCAAGAGCGCCACCGAAAAAGGGAAATTGAGTGCAAGATACAATTGTTATCGGATTGTCTTCTTCCCAACATTGGTATTTATCGACAATTAGTGATGGAAGCAAATAAGGTAAGAAAGCAATCATAATATTTGATAGATCATGGTGCAATTCATTCTAGCATTTCTCCATTTGGTTCTTGTATTGTGATTGTGCCTAAAAAAGATGGTTCATGGAGAAAGCATGAGGAATATAGAGTTTCGAACAAAATAACCATTAAAATAGTTCCCCTCTTCCATGGATTGATGATCCTTGGGATTAATTTCAGCATGCTAAGTATTTTACCAAGTTGGATTTGAAATCCGGGTATCACCAGGGGATAATAAGGGAGGACATACAAAAACTACATTCAAGACAAGTGTTAGTAGCAGGCTTTGGAACTCCTTGTAAGGACATACTAATGTCGTAGTCTATTCAAATTCATAGAAACTCAATAAGGTAGACGTGGAAATATGTATTTGCATGGTATATATCTTATAATAAAATTTGAGCCATTACCAATATTCAATCATTGGATTACTTATGAGAATTAACTCATTTGAGATGTGTGAAAGTGTCATGTCCCCCTTTTTGGCCTAAGCACGGACGTGACCTTTAGCCTAGTTCTTTTGGTGCTTATCCTAGGCTAAGGGAAAAAAGGTAAAATGGGAAACACTAATTTCACTTCTTTAAAAGATAAAAGTGAGTTTTCACTTAAGTTATTCTAATTTTGAATTAAGGAGGACCCATTTTGACTTAAAGGTCTTAAAAAGCCTTTTAAGTGTATCTAAAGGATGGCCGACCTTATAATCCACTAACTCTACCTTCATAGCTAAAAAGGTTAGTATATAAAGAGGATTGGATTTCATTTGAGAGGCTTGAATGATTATGATGATTGAAATTGTAAGCTTAAGCACGAAAACACTTATCCATTAAGGACGAAACCCTTCAATGGTAGTTGGAGTAAGGATGAAAACCTTTACATTCAACTAGGGCATCCTCATTCAGGGTTGTATTGAGCTTCATTGGTCTGATTTTTTATAGAATCTTCATCATATTTTGGGTAGTAACTTCATCTCCATTTTTAGGGCTGTTGACTAGGGTTTGGAGCCCAAAAATTAGGGCAATGACCAGAAAAGCAGTGCAGCGACTGGTTTGGAGGGACAACACAGGGTTTTGACGGCTGTGGATTACTTTTAGAGGGCTGTACTTGGTGCCCTAGGACAGCGAACTGCCTATGACAGCTGGGCGACCTTGTTTGGGGTCAAATTTTGAGGGTTTCAAGTGCTGTTTTCAAGCCAAAACTGCAATTTTGAATATTTAATCATTTTTTGCTATTTTTATTAGTATTTTCCAGGTATTTTTCAATAGGAAAATTCAGAAAACAAGGTATTTATTTTGGTAATAATTTTCAGAATTTATTGGTGAATATTCGAGAGTTGATTATTACTCCACTTGGAAAATTGTATTTCCAACATCCCGTAATTTTTATCTAGGGTTTGGAGTGGAAAAATCAGAAAAATCATAATTGCTGATTACAGTTTGATATTTGAATTAGAATTTGCATGTGGTGTTAGGGCTTGTTGTGTTGTTGTTAGGGTTTGTTGGAAAACCATTTTTTCTTGATTTGTCCCAAGTTGGGGACATTATAAAAAGACATATACTTGCTCAAACCAACACAAAGCATAAGGGAAACTTTTGAATTATCATTTGTTTATTATGATTCATCAAAGTATATTGGCTAGGGATACTTAATACAACAAAAATATAAATTAATCCTCTTAGGCCTATGAACAACAACCAAAGTAAAAGAACAACCCTTACACAAAATGACTATATATTACTAGCAGAGTCTACACAACTCTTCGTTTTGTTGTCCCTTCATTTCTTCTTCCTTTCAGTCCTATGAAGCGTTCAACATTCCATTTGTCTTATCTACTTGCATGAACGATTACAAAATATATATTTTTCGCATCTACAATTATACAATATACTTACGAACTACTATTTACAATCCCCTACTAACACTTTCTTGGACTTAAATAGTTGTCTCATATGGAGACAAAAGGCGTTGGAGCGTGGTGGCATTTATCATGCTTGACCAATGGATGATCTTTATGAAATTTATTTTTTTTGCTCAACTTCAAAGTTTTGCTGATAGTTTTGCAAGAAGTGTCATGTACCAGTTTTCACATCTTGTGCACTACTTGACCACCCTTTCGGGTTTTCAACTTAGTAGCATACTAATATATTGCCCTTTATGAATTCTCAATAGGCCAACATAATTAGGAGGCTGCCATTTTTTAGGTTTTCAACCTTCTTGGTACCCATCGCAACCTTTTTGTAAAAATATGCTTCTTTAAAAACTCATATTGGCCTAAAATTGAACAAAATTGTGGAAGCCTTGTATACTTCCTATGGAGGTGGTAGTGGTGGTGGCATAGGCATTGGCTGGTTGACTAGGAAAAATATTTGCTTTGACGACGATGATGCCCTTGGGGTAGACTAGATTCATTGCGTTGAGTGCCTTGGTGAGTTTGTTGTGTTGCTGGATCTTGTTGGATTTGTTGTTTTGGATGGGCTCACAATATCTTTAGCAACTCTCCTGATGATCTATACCTAAGCTCATCTATCACATCCTTGAGAAAAGGCATGATATTTGTGAGGTCTGCTTTGAAGCTGCACTAGTCTCCCAGGTTCTCCCTTAATGTGGTGAAGAATGTGAGCAATTTCACCAAACTTTGCTTGATTCCTCCAATGCCATCTTAGCTCATGACTGAGATAATTGGCTTTTGTATTGCAACATTTTGTTCTACGTTAGCTTGGATGTATTCGAAGTGCTCTACGAAGTGCATTTGAACTCCTACAATTGTGCTTCTTAGCATCTCCAGTTCTTAGATCCTTATGCATTCCATCACATTGTCCTTATACTGGAGAGACTCTATCAACGCGGCTTCCTTTTTGGTTTTGCCCTCACTTCTGATAATGACCACTTGCATTGGATATGTTTTATCCATGCGCTTCTTGTTGTCCATTTCTTTGTGTTGCACTTTCTGGTCTAGGAGTTTAATTGACATCTCTTTTGTTTGCATTATTGGGTGTACAAGTGCCTTTTTGTACACCTCCAATAACTCAAATATGGTCCTGACCTCAATATGTTGCTTCCGCACTTACAGTTTGATTTCCTTAATTCCTAATTGGCTTCCAATCTTGCAAAAGCTTCACTACCAATGTAGTGAGATAAAGGTGCTCAAACATCACTTGGCCACGTAAAACTTGTTGGACGAACGATGGGCAATTTTTGTCCATCACGTTTCTTGCCTTTGTGATGCTTTCCTTGAACGTGTCCATTTTTTGTTTGAGTTGGGAATGTGGTCTATCCGATAGATGTGTTGAATGTGTCTACACCCTCGATTTGTTTTTCCTACGTCAGTTGTGTTACATCCATTTTTCCCTGCTTTAGAATTGTTGTTAATGCAAGTTGTGTTACCTATGGAATTTTTGTAAGTTGGGATTGTCACATATGAGTTGTGGGTATTATGAAAGTTTTGTGCCTTGCGGGTGGGCCCTGCACGTCAAGCCTCCATGACCCATTTGTACCATTGTCCCCTTTTGATTGTCCTTGCAATCTATTGTACACAATTTTACCTAGTCAAAATTTCCCCAATTTTGCTACAAGTCCCAACTTTGCCTAAAAATTCGTCTCTTCATACTTGGTTTTTTTTCATAAAATTGAAACCTATTACACTTACGAGGCCAAGTTGACTTGACTCCTTGGGCACATCAGTGCAAAAACACGATTTAATTGCGCCATAGCGCATTTTTGCGCTTGGCACCCCTAGGAGGCTGAACCAATCCGACTCTCTGGGCATGTCGGATGTGAAAATGCGCCAAAGCCAAAGCTTGACGGGGTTTTGCATCCAACATGCCCTTGAGGTCAGGTTGGGCCGGCTTGACTGCTTGGACGTGCCCGAGATGAAAGCATGATTAAACTATGCCATGGCACGTTTTGTGCTCTGCTGTAATGCCCCCCTTTTTGGCTTAGCTTGTTTATGGACCCTTAGCTTGGTTTGTTCCCACAAGGCTAAGGGAAAGAAAGAGAAGGGAATGTTGAGGGGGCTATCCTATGAGCAAAAAGGTGAAAAGTACGTAAGTATTCTAATTTTCAGCTGAGTTATGCATAAATGTACTTTTGATCTAATTTTCACTTAAGTAGGGGACCTTTAAGGGTCATGAGAGCTTAAACCCTCGGAAAGGAGTTTTAAAAGATAAAGTTGTTTATGTTTTAAAAGACACATCCCTCCAACTTGGGCGCCACCTTTGGGGGATGATTATAAAAAACAATTAGGGATTTATTTGAAAGGTTATGCTGAATATTGATATTGAATCATTGATCAAGTATGTCAAGCTTGTTCATCACATCTTGAGGACAGAAACCTTCAAGAGTGTTAAGGGTTTGGGGAGGAAAATCTATATTCCTCCTACTTGGGAAGCTCTATTCAAGCGCTGTAGTTGAGCTTTAAAATTACATGTTTACATGCAAGTGGATCTACAAGGGTGTTTTTGGACACTACCTTCATTGAAGAATATTGCAAACCATATAAAAAGTTGGTTTTTGGAGAAATTGTAGGTCTTGGAGAGTGACGACTTGCATTGGGAGCTTGTTCGTGGAGTTTAGAGCCATTTCCTTAGGTGGCGATTTGTTCGGGTGGAGAAGAAGACCCCTCTTGAGAGGGCTGCATTACACAGAGGCCTTTGAAGGTTTGAAGAATCAAATTGCGAATTTATTCTACTTGGGTGACTTGCCTAGGGCATCATAAGAGGCTATTTTGGTGGTCAATTGGTGGATAAAATAATCATAAATATTTTATATTTATTTCTGAGGTGGGGCGAACTAGTTTGAGGAGATCGTGAACCTTTTTGGATGGCTTTTAGACTCCAATTCGGCAAGGTAAGTTTATAGTATTATTTCTGATTTATTTGGTAATAAATCACAAGGGTTTGAAGGATTTTTGAGGGTTAAAGCAAGGGTTTTAATTTTGAAAATTTTGCCATGAATTTTTGAGTTGGGCGATTCACTTGGAGGAAGTGGGGCAAGGGTTTTGGGTGCCTTGATTGGTTCTAAACAATTGGGCAATTATTGTTGCAAATATTGGTGGAATTTATAACCTATTTTCAGCAAGTTTGGCAAGGTTACAAGTCTATTTTTCTGAATTATTTAATGCTAATTATCCATGATTTTAGCGACTTGGCTTGGAGAGGGTTTGATCATGTTTGAGGTCCTAACTTGGCTAATTTCTATTTGATATGCATGCTGGAATTTATCTAAATTTTATCTTCAATTATGGAGGGTTTGAGTAGCATTTGGTGATGGAAAGAGGAAATTAAAACCAACTTGGTGGCGCTAAGGGTTTGGGAGTGAAAAACATACAAATTCAGCTTTCTTCTTCATGCTAGTGAGAGCCATTGTTGGCTAGCTTCATAAGCTATTTTTCTAATAATTTGTTGAGTGATTGGAAGTGTGATAATTTCAGTTTGGTGGTGCAAATACAATTGCTAGGGTTTGCTGGTTTTTGTTGCCGGAATTCAGATTTTGCTTCAGATTTGTTTAGCTGTTGGAAAACCCTCTTTTGCATTGTTGTCTCAATTTGGGGACATTACATTTGCGTGCCCAAGAGGTTGGACCTACCTGATCGTCTAGGTGCGTCGGATGTGAAAACACACCAAAGCCAAAGCTTGATGGGTTCTTGTGTTGGGTGCGCCCATGGGGTTGATTTGGTTGGGATGCTAGGGTGCACAAAGCGCACTCACATGCAATTGAGGCTATGGGTACTGCACGCCAAGCCAAGTTTTTTTTAGTTCTATATATGAGGGCCTTGTTCTTAGTAGGCACAAAACATCTGTGAACACCCAATCATCTAATCTTGTGTACCAGTGCTGTAGAAAATCTCAGTTCATCTACTGTTTGAGCTTTAAGAAGTGTGAATAACCCAAACCACAAGAAAAATTTTCATCTCTTTACAAACTTCTCATCCATATCTCTTTCCTTGAATTTTGAGCGAGTTTTGGGTATTTTGCAAGCGAATGAAAGATTGGCATACCATGGTTACACCAAACCTTCGCCCAGCTCTTGCAGGGTCCTGGAAGGGTGTTAGAAGGTGAAAGACACGTTTACATGACCACTTTTGCATGCTATTTGTATCTGCATAAACATTTTTTTGCCTCTGGATCCATAAAAAAATCTCCAAGTTCTTGTTGAGGATCCTTCTGTGCTACCAATGGAGCAAAGATGAAGTTTAAATACATGGGTTTCGAGCCCATATTGGTTCTTATGACTAATGTGTCTAAATTTGACAACTCCCAGATTGAGCATGTTGATTTGGAGGAATTTCACAAGAGGATCAATGTTGAATCACCTACTGCCATAACTACCCTCGTATCATAAAGTGGTTTGAAAGAAGTTGTTGGATTTCTTGTTTGTGTCAGAGGCACATATATATTGTTCACCAACACACAACACTATGATTTAGATACCAGGGAAGTTAGTCCATAGGTGATGTGGTTATGGCCAAGTTGGACAACAAACCCATTGATATCACTTTATGGATTACACCACAGGACGTATTTAAAGATGAGTGAGAAGTTGGGACAAACTCATTGGGATAAGAACCCTAACCAACAACTCTTGAGCATGAATGTCGAGGGGTAGAAACATAAAAGGAGAGGCCTATCAAAGCTGCCCAATAATTTATTCAGGTCAGATTTCAAAGAAGGATTGTCAGACATGATTACCCTTCTCAACAGGGTAGTGGGAAACAAAACCATAATAGAATTTCATCCTTGGATGTTCTTGGCCATGAGAATTTTTTGTGCTGGTGAATTTGCACAACAATCACTTGTCTATTTGGGGCATGTGGTTGGAGATGGAGAGTGAGAATTGATTTGGTCGAAGTAGAAACCATTTTGAAATGACTCGAGCCTTTCAATGTGATTGGGACAAAAAGCGTTGTAAGTGTACTTCAATTGTTGAGGAAGTTCATTAAATCTTTCTCTGATGTAGTGGCTTGTTTGAATGCCATTATAATAGGTGGTAAGTCTTTTAGTTGGGGTAAGAAACAACAAATTGCATCGTTTAAGCAAAATATTACTAGTGCGCTCGTTCTAGCCTTACCAAATTTGTGGCAACGTTTTAAGGTGAAAACATATGCAAATCATTATGCCATGGGGGCTGTCCTATTTCAAGGAGGTAAGCCAATATGTTATCATTCAAATCGTTTTATGGCTCAATTTTAATTTATTGCATTTATGATAAAGAATTTTATGTTCTTGTTCAAGTGGTAAAAAATGGAAGCATTTTCTAATGTGGAAAGGAACCCTTATTGCTGGATCATGAATGCCTCCAATATTTGCAAGTCCTTTTGAAATTGTAGCAAGGATGTCATTATAAATGGATGAATTTCTTGCAACAATTTCACTCGGTTATTACATACAAAAGAGGTGTGACCAATAAGTTGGCTGATATGTTGTTTGTATTTCTTTGATTTTATAGTTTTGGACACTATTACTCAGGTTGAGTCTTTTGTTCAAGAGGCATCTGTTGAAGAATATGAGCATGATGCAATTTTTGGAGAAACATTTTTGTAGCTAAAGAAGACAAATTGCAGGGTTTGAGCCCAGAGAGGCTTACTATTTCCAAGATGGATTGTTTACAAGTTAGGTATGCTTTGTGTGCCCAAGGAATGAAGAATTTAACTAATGAGGGAATTCATACTTAAAAATTTGCATGCCATTTTGGTGGGACAAAGACGATAAAACATTTGAAAATGTGTGTTTATTGGCCAAACATACAAGTTTATGTTGTAAAATTAATAAGGCGATGGGTGTTATGTAGCATAAGCAAGACTAGTAATAGAAAGTTGGGTTTATTTACGCCACTACCAATTCTTTCTAGGCCACGAGAAAGCCTTTCAATGTATTTTATAGGAGGTTTGCCGTTATTAAAGATAGGGTATGACTAATTGTTTGTGGTGTTTGACCGGTTTAGCAAAATGTGCATCCTCATTCCATGCATGAAAATTCTCAAGGGCAATGATGCAATTGAGTTGTTTGTCGCTAACATTTGGATCATTTTGGTTTGCCAAGTTCTATCATTTTAGATAGTGATATCAATTTTGTGGGTTAATTTTGGATGACATTGTGAGAGAAGATGGACATTAGATTGAAGATATCCCCAACTTTTCATCGTCAAAGCGATGGGTAAAATGAGGTCGTTAATAAAACATTGGTGCAACTCTTGAGAGAGTATAATAGAAAGCATCCCGAGACTTTGGATTAGAATCTAGCATGCATTCTACATTATTATAACATGGCAATTCATTGCTCTATAATAGATCTTTTGAGACATGTTTTGGTTACTTACCTCCAAGTCCATTTGATGTTGTGTTGAGCATGAAAAGGCGGGCTTGGAAATTCACAAATCTGAGAAATTCATAGAGAAGATTCGACAAATACACCTTAAAGTGCAAGAGGTCAAGAGAGTCTCAAGCAAAGTACAAAGCACGACATGATCAAACATAGAGTTGAGCATAAGTTGTGTTGGGGAAAAGGTATGGCTGCACTTGAGCAAAGAGAGACTTCAAGGTAAAGCCAAGAAGCTTAAACCGCTGATTTATGGTACATTTGTAACTTTAGAGCTAGTGGGCAAGAATGCTTTCAGATTATATCTACCTCCTTATATGAAGATATATTCCATTGTGAATTTTGAATCCTATGTCTGTTTGAGCCTTATGCTAGATGAAGGTCTTTTGTTACCTTCCATTGAATATCTTTCTGCTAATGGCCAAGAAGATTTGGAAAATGGTGGTTTGTAGGAGGAAAGAATGTCAAAGAGAGGAGTGTTGGGGAATTGGAAAACTGGGTTGAAAGGACAATTGCCAAGCAAAGGTAAATGGAATCCCAAGGAAGAAGTGGCGAAGAAATATCATCACTTCACGAGTTTCTAAGCTTTTGGGGATTAGAAGCCTCTTAATTGATCCAAAGAAGAGGAAACGTTGGACTCCGAAGTGTTAGAAAATAAGCTAACTAAGCCACTATTCTCAAAAAGAGGAAACATGTAACTTGAAACACTTCCTAAAGCCAAGTTCCAAGGTGTTTTTAGTTAGGGATGAAGAACGTATAGTATAGGTGTTTACAAAGACCATATGTTTGAAGTGATCCAAACATCTTAGATGAAAATTCAGTAAGTGGGTTCCTGTTTAGAAAAACAAAGTTTTGTATATGGTTGCGTAACTGCCGGTATATGCACGTGGCAGTTGCGTAACCAGTTATTCCCTTAAAGGCTTTTTTGTAACTACCAATTAGATAAGCGAGTGTTCACTCAATATCAAGCAACTATTTCACACGAAGGTGAGAAACAAACATATCAATGGTTGCAAATGGTGTCTCTTCCTCTTCCGAGTCTTTATAACTTTTCTTTGGCGGTTTTCATGTTGAAAGCATGCATATGATCTGGGGTCTAGGAGAGATCTAGTGGACAACCTCACTTAACAGATTAAATGGGTTTGCTGAAGTGTATAACGAATGACAGAGGTTGAAAGATATATTTGAGTGCAATAAGACAAGGAAAAGAGCAAAGAAAATAATGGACACTGAATTAGAACTATAATTGTGAAGTTGTATTATGCGAAGTTTTGTACAAGCTTCAAGAGGTTATATGTGTAATGTCTACGTATTCGCTAGGCTCATTCTAACTACAAAGACTGTAAGTGTACATTAATATACAAAGGAAGAAAGCGAAGCGTTGATTGACTTGTTACAATGGTTGGTAACAACCTCTTCATAACGAAATACTAGTTTTTCCTCCTCTATTGATGTTACTGCAGAGCTACGCGATACAATTCTAATACTGTCAGAGTGGTGCATAGGATGATGCTAAAGTTGCTGGCAAAGCCAAACGTGCTATAGAGCAACACCAAGGTGTCGTGTGTTGAATTGGTGGGGCAGATCCTCTTGAATCAGTGGCCCCTTCTTGAAGAGCAATGGTTCCCATTGCGTGTAGTTGCGACACAAGATGTAGGAATGGATTGACAAGTTGCACTTATGTAAGCCATTTTCCTTGGGAAGGTATTGAACATGCTTGGACAATTTGAAATAGAGGGACCTCTTGTTGACATGCCTATTTGACTGCGATGTCAATTATTTGATCTGATTTTGTTGGTGCATTGTAGTCAAGATTGATCTTTGCTTGTTGAAGTGTCTCAACAACATTTGAAGTGTCCAACAAAGGTGGAAAATAATGGCACAAAAGTTCTGCATTGAACACTTGATGCAACCCAAGATACAAGGAAGATTAAGCTCAAAAACACCATCTCCTACTTGCTTTACTTTGGTATAGGAATTGTACCAAAGTGGACGAAGCTTACGGTAAGGTCCAATAAGTCGTTCCTTCTGGAGCTGAAGCAATGCTAGATCACCAAATTTGAAGGCATGCAGTGGATGATGTTGATCATGGCACTGATTATTCATAGCATTTGCTTGTTGCAGAATGGTCTACACTTGTTGCTGTATGTGCTCAATTAATTGAATAACTTTGTTGACTTCTTTTAGAGCTGAAGGAGTAGTTGTTGATGGCGATATAGGAAAAACTACATCAACGGATGCTAGAGGTTGGAAATCCAAGCAAACCTAAAAAGGGTTCTACGTGGTAGAGATGTGTAGAGCTTTGTTGTAGCTGTGTTGAATGAAAGGAAGACTTTCATCCCAAGTGCATTGCTTCACTGAATTGTACATTCTTAGAAGATGCACTATTGTCTTGTTTACCACTTCTGTTTATCCACGTGTTTGTTGATGGAATGCATTAGACTTGTTCAACTTTGTGTCTAGCATAGACCAAAGTGCTTTCGAGAAATTTCTCAAGAACCTTGTGTCTCTATTATAGATGAGAGTTTTTGGGATTTCAAAGTGGGTCCAAACATGTTGAAAATATATTTGAGATGTTTTTAGAATTGAGATTGCTTTCTTACAAGGTATAAGAATTGCCATCTTTGAGAATCTATGAACTGCTACATAAACACAACTATTACCATGCTTGGTAGTAGGGTAGCCAAAAAGAAAGTCCATGGAAATGGATTCCCGCAGTTTTGTTAGAATCGGCGGAGGTGTAAAGATACCTTGTTTCTTCTTAACCAATTCGGCAATTGCACATGCAGTACGAGACTTGATGTATTTGACAACATCTCATCTGATGTGTGGTGAAAAGTACTTTTGTAATATTGCAAGGGTCTTTTCAACCCTAAAATGTCCTCCAACCTTGCCGAGATTAGCTTCCCATATTAGTTTGTCTCTTTGCTTTATGTGGTACACACAAGTGCCCAAGCTGATAGAGCTCATCTTGCAAATAGAAATTTGGAACTGAATTGCCACAAAGTAACTTCTGATAGATATTTGCAAAGTTTGAGTCATATGGATACATTTCCAATCAAGTGTTTACTACATGTCCACATGCGTCAAGCACAATGAGAAGGGCTTGAACCAAAGGTTGACTAAGACAATCTAATACTAGATTGGCACTTCCCTTTTTATGTTTGACGTTCAAATACAACTATTGAAGATAAGAAGATCATTTCTGTCACTGCTCTTTTTGTAACCTTTTTTGATTTTGCAAGAACTGAAGCAGATTGTGATCTCTGTGGTTCACAACCTATTTTCCCAACATGTAATGCTTCCAATGCTTACATGCTTGGACAAGGACATAAAGCTCGTGGTCATATGTGGGATAGTTCTTTGTTGGCATTGTGAAGGTTTTATTGTGGTAAGCAACTGGGTGTGCATGTTGCGTGAGGGCTGCTCCAAGTGCATAATCAGATGCATGAGTCTCTATCTTAAAAGATTGCTAAAGATCAAGGAGTGGAAGTTCTAGGGCGGAACCGAGTATGCACTTCAGTTATTCAAATGCTTTCTGTTGTGTAGCTGACTAGATGAACCTGCATTGGTGCAGCCCAAGCCTAAGATTTCAAACTAATCATGCCTATCAAATCGAAATTTGTTCATTGTTTAACTTTGTTGATCCCTGTAAAAAAATTTAAAACTGATTTTTAAAAATAAAATACAATATTTTTTCAAACAACTTACACCCATTTATATATAAAATAAAGGAAGTGTATTAAAAAAACACAGTTTAATAGTTTCTAATTGTAAAAGTTGGTGACTTTTCAAAATTTTTGACTGTAATATATAGTTTTAAACAAAAAATAGGCTACAGCTTGGCAATTTCTAGGCTTGGTGCCACCTTTGTTAACTTGGTCTAGAGGGCAAGTCACATGAGAAAAGCTATGTACAAATCTGATGTAGAAATTTGCCAATACCAAGAAGCTGTGAAATTCTATGAGATTCTTTCTTGTTGGCCATTCCCTGATTACTTGAATCTTGGTTGGGCCATATGAACTCCTCGTGTGTCCCAAATATTGTATCTTCTGCATAGCAAATGAACAATTCTCCATGTTAGCATACAAAGTGTGTTGCCACAAAGTGTGAAACACTTGTTCGATATGACACTAATGTTCATCCCATGTTTTGTTGAAGATTAGGACGTCTTCAAGGTAGACTACAACGAATGAAGTCATTACGGGCTGGAGGATATCATACATCATATGCATGAATGTTGGAAGTGCATTAGTTAAGCCAAAGGGCATAACCAACCACTCTTACAAACCTTCCTTTACTTTGAAGGCTATTTCTCAGATGTCTGTAGGTTCAATAAGAATTTGTTGATGCCTAGGATTCAGATTGGTTTTACTGAAGAATTTGGCACTGTGTAGCTGGTCTAGTAGGCCCTTGATCCTTGGAAGACGATAGTGTTTTTTCACTATGATATTGTTGAGAGCTGTGTCATTGATGCACAACCTCCATGAGCCATCCTTTTTTGGTGCGAGCACAATTGGGCTGCTGCAAGGCGATGTGCCCTTTACCCATTCATGGGTTTGTCACTTGATCTCATCATTCTTAAAAAATGATTAGCTGTACAAAGAGCCATTAGGTAGAGGTTGTCTTGGGATAAAGTCAATAGTATGTTTTACCGCATAGTGCGTAGGCATTTCTTTAGGTGATTGAAATATATCCTTGTATTCTTTGAACATATTCAACCGTGTTGTCTCTATTGCTGTTCAAGGAATCGCGGCATGAATTGGTGCTGCAAGGACACTCTTACGTTTAGGTCTCACTATCAAGAGTACAAAATTTTTACTAGAATTGATTGGCTTCTTGCACAACTTGGCACTAACGAGTGAAAATTTAGGAATATCTTTTGGTATGCGGTATCTCATAACAGCAACATCAATGAAAACATTTATAGGATTTACTTCATAGACTAAATGTTGATGGTAAAACATCCCATACCTCTAATGAGGTGATGTTGCAATGGATTGGATCTTGAAAAGGATTGATTTTTTACACTAAGAGACACTGTTGAGTGACATGTTTCTTAGAGCCTGCATTGAACCATCCAATGGAGTATGGTTGTGGATGAGGTGTTATTGGAAAGTTCAATCTTCAAAGTGCTTTAGAGGAAATCAGGATCCTCTGACCACCATTGTCAACAATAAAAGTGTATTGGTTGACCATTGATATCCATTTGAGAATGGAACAATAAATTTGTTTCTTCGAAATTTGTTGGAGGAAGAAGAGATGTTTGTGGTATTGACCATAGCACTAGGTTCAAAATCCATGATCTGCTTACCTTTCTCTAGTGCTGCAGTACTTGTACTTGCTACCTCAAAATGTGTAAGTAGACTTGTCCTAGCATGACACTCTTCATTGGAGTGACTGTTAGAGTTATGAATTGTGCACCACTTGCCAATCTTGGATTGCGTATTGTGGTCTTTGATGGCGTGTTCCTTCGAGGATGGTGCGAAGGGCAATTCTCTTGTTTATGATTCTTCTTGGAAGGTTTACACTGTAGTTTGTCCTTAGACTCAGAATCTTCTTTCTTAGTCTTTAGTTTAGCTTTTGATTTGAATTTGCAAGCGAATCTATAGGCTTCTTCAATGGAGGAGATCTGGAAAATCCATATTAGATTGATATTTGGTCACAAGCCTGACCTATACTTTAAAACAAGATTTTGCTCAGATTATAGAACATTTAGTTTTGAAATTGAAGTATGGAAAAGTGATTGTGTATTCCTGCATAGATTGATCATGACCTTGACACAATTGAGAAAATATGATGTACTGGTCATAATAGTTTCCAACAGGATAATGGGTTGCATTCAGTGCTTCTACGAAATCATTCTTGGTATCTATAGGTATGTTTAATTCAACATCTTCACATGCTTCATGTGAAGTGCAGTAGTTATCCCACCATTGCTTTACTGATAAAAAAAATTTTAGAGGAGAGAATGTAATATTTTCATGGTCAGAGAATTGACTCACCACGTAATATGAACAAATTAGATTAAACCAATTATCTAGGTAATATGCATCTATTTTTCCTTCAAACATAGGGATGTCTAGATTAACTAATACCTTGTAGGGTGTGTGACCTCCAAAAGGTTGTTGTGAATGAGGTGTTGGAAGGAGTGTGAACATGGTTGAGAAGTTAAGCAAAGTGATCCATAATATATGCTTGTTCACATACATGACGTTCTTCTAATGCTTCCCATTACCTTTGTAAAGCATCCTCTATCATTTTCTGGAACATGTCTGAGTGGGAGTCTTTGTATGTGATATGTTTGTCGTCTCAAGACGTGAAGGAAGGTATGATGAAGAGTCGTGAGTCTTGAGCCCCAACTTATGATTAGACCTAACTAGCATGGGCATAAAAACAGAGGAGGATTTCAAATAAAACCTCAATACCACTATGAGATGTTATGAAATGTCTATGCTCTGATACCACTGATCCGTGGCCTAGGGGGAGACATGGTGGACAATCTCACCTAACGGATTGAATGGGTTATTGTGGAAGCGTACAATGAATGACAAAGTTTGAAGGATATATCAGAGTGCAGTTTGACAAGGGAAAGAGCAAAGAAGATAATGGACACCAAATTAGAATTGTATTAAGCAAAGTTCTGTACAAGATTCGAGAGGTCAGATATGTGATGTCTACGTACTCCCTTAACTTCATTCTAACTACAAAGAATGGAAGTGTACATTAATATACAGAGGAAGAAGATGAAGCATAGGTTGAACCCCTATAATGGTTGGTAACAACCGTTTCATAACCAATTATTAGTTTGTCGTCTTTTGTTGATGTTAGTGCAAAGTTGCATGGTACAATACTGGGATTGTAGAAGTTGTATGGTATTGCAGAAGAGGAGTGAGGACTTTGAGGTATGCACACGTGCACTTGGGAGGATGCTGAAGCTGCTGGCAAAGTCACATGTGGTATGGAGCAACACTGAGGTCTCGCGAGTCAATAATGTGGCACAGATTCTCCTAGATTAATATAAATTCACCTTTAGGTGGTCATTGTATGGCAATTCATAGTTCCTAGCAGTTCTTCTTGATTGAGTGTTGTAGGAGTTGGAGGGTAATTGGGAAGTGTGAGTGAACAAGTTATAGAATATTTACAGGTGTTTGGGCATGCTGTTACTGTAAAGAGTGTCCTTGAAGGCCTTGTAAAGGCAGTATACCTGTATTTGCAGAAAGAGATAGTGGCAAGTTGGGAGAATCCCTCTCCCTATTTTTCCACATTGAGTTTCTCCAAGTTAGGCCTTATCTTGTGCAGTTCTGTTTTATGTTGTATAGCGGTAGTTCTTGCTCCAAGTTTATGTTCAGGCTTCCTTTCAGGTTTACAGCACTTCAATTTAGTTCTAAGCACATTTATTAACTGTGGTACAAAAATTCTTAAGTAAACAGCAAGTTAATCAAGTGTTGTTGGGAACAATAAAAAATTATGTTGATGAGTTAAGCTATGGAATATCCATGCTAATTACAAATCAGCTCCCTTGGTTCTGCTTGTGAGCCAAGGGGAGTTGTTGGCCATGAATTATGAAACAAAGCAGATCCACAATCCCGAAAATGAATGTTAGAGAATTGGGGTGCTCTAGTGGTACTGTGGTATGCAAAGAGGAACAACGCCTTATTGACCTGCCCCAACTTGTGTGTGTCAACACTAGCTAAATTGGCTGAAGAAATGAGGTGATCAAGAGGGTAGCTTTAACGTTCCCTTGCAGGGGGACACACCTGAAAGAAACAGCCTCTCAAAGAAAAAGGGCTAGGAGCCTCTGGTCAAGATAGAGAAGAAAGTGGATAGGGAATCACTTGAGCCTCTGTGGAGAAAGTGGCTCCTTCCTTGAAAATAAAGATCCCTAGGGTCTATACATATTTGAGGCAACAAAGAGTAAATTTTGTCAATACACGGAATGTGGTGGTCAATCGTAAGTTGTAACTGGTGGGAGAAAATTGTGTGACCAAAGGGGGTTCTCAAATTGTGAGACCATTCATGTTGGAGATAGCCAGGTTGAATGATAGTGCTACCCACAATCTGCAAGAAATGTTCATAGAAAGCTAGCTAGGGGCTGGGGGGCTGTAAAGAAGTCTAAGTGAGCTGAATGTACTGCTAATACGTGTCCTTTGTGACAACTTTGTTGATGACCTTTCAAGGAAGAAAGTGAGGATGGCATTCTCAAATTAATCTGCTCCTTAACACCTATTGGGACCCAAAGAGGCAATCCTCCTTGATGTACGAAGTGCCAAAAATAGGTACCTCACGTGGCTTGAGGCAGAATCACCTAGGGATTTAAGTTTGTGGATATATAAAGTTAGCTTGAACATACTTCTGAGGTGAAGGGGTTAGGTGAGAAATCGGCTTGGACAATGCTCCGGGTTCTGTCTATTTATAAAATTCTCATGTTGAAGCATGATATTTTCAATCCTCTCAGTAGGAGGCCAGTGAGTAGATCCTAGATCCAAAACTGGATTGAAGAGGCAAATTGCATCTTCTAAGGGATATCTTAGAAGTGTATTTGAAGACATTGACGCTCCAGGGTAAATTGAAGCATATACCTTGCAAAGATGCAATTACTTGGCAGGATTCAGACTAAAAGATGGATTGTTGAACTCAACTCCCAAGTATAAGTTGTCATCTATAGAGCTCACAGTTGAAGAACTAAACTTGGAAAGAGCGCCCTTGAAATCTTGAAGATCTTGGCCTTAGTAAAACTAAGGTTTAACATAAGCAGGTGAATCTGACAAACAAAGAGCAGTGGTGTGAATCTGCCTCTGTAAGCTGTCATGAGAGAGAGAGGACAACATCATCGGCAAAAAGTAGTATGGCAATCACAACATGTATGCTTTATATATTCTATTCCTGGATAGGATGGGGGTAAAATAGAGAGCTTGGAGTGCATATAATTTTCTGATGAATTTTTTATTTACTAAATTATGATCTGTAGGCAATTGCTTATCTGATGCCTTCAATGTTTTTTAAATTTCATTCAGTCTATACGATGTTTGATCTTCTTACAGTTGTGATTTTAGATAAAATTAATCTAATCTTTGTATATTTTGTGTATCTGTTGTGTTTGTTCAGCTTTAGCTGTGGCCAACCAGAAAAGATACGAGTTTCTTGCAGGTTAGTTATTAGTTTACCTCCGCACTTTACTTTTTTGTTTTTGTGCCATTAGTTTTGTAGGCCCAACGTATCTAGCAGTTTCCTGCTTTTATATTATTCTGCACAGTAATTCTAAACCTTGTGTTGTAGTGGTTCTGGGATAGCCATGTGGGAGTTTATTTTACACACGACGATCCCAGAAGCACTACAACACAAAATCAAGTGTTACGAAAGCCTAGAACATTCAATCTTTAAATCTATGCTTATCCTGTTATGATTCTGTGATTAAAATCCTTTTTGACAAAGGAGACGGTCACCGTGTTCTTATAAGTATTCGTTTCATTAAATATTGAATTGCTTTCTTATATGGACTGAAGTTCATGCTCGACATATGCAGACTTTGTGCCACAGAAGATAAGAGCAGCAGAAGCTCTATCAGAAAAACCCTCAGCAGAAAATTGAGCATGGAGTTGTGATGTGAAGCATATATAGCTTGTATCGGTGATGATTTTTTGGGGAAAGCAATTGAGGAATAGACATTAATTTGAAACTAATTTTCCCAGGAATCAATATTAGTAACTTAAAAATTAATTTTCTTGGACTATATCCAGTTTAAAGAGGTTTTCCTTCACTGCTTGCAAAGGAAGCTTGTATTGTGCTGATGTTATCCATACGAATGTTAGCTATCAATTCTGCTTCTTGATGAAATGCCTTTTTGAAGTCATTCAAAAAGGCCAGGTTTGTTTCGACTGGCAGTGGCAGAAATTTGACTTGTGTATCATACAAAATTTTCTCCTTTGAGGTTTGAGGATAGAATCTTGCAAGATTTTTTTTCTGTAATGTGTGTAAGCCATACTGGTATTATTGATTCTTCATCAGTCATATTACTCATTTTTTGCATACTTACATATGAAAAACAATAATAACTCTTTATTGATAGGATGTAAGAAACTACAATAATTCTGTTTATCAAAGATTTATAAGGCACATGAATAAGTTTGAGGTCTCTTCCGTCAGTTTATTAGGAAGTGGTCCAGGCAGTACTGTTATTCACTTGCAAAAGTGACGGTGGAGCAATAACAATTGCCTTTTAACTTGTTTGATGGTTGACCTGAATATCTGGAATTCTGCGATCGATTTGCAATATATATGGTATTTTTTTAATTCGAAATGGGAACTCACATGTGCTTCGAATCCATGGTTAGTACCTTCTGAAGATACCCCCACACACATACGGGAAATAAGTTTTTAAAGTCATTCACATTACAATGTTAGGAATCATTCTTATTACCAAAAACAAAGCTATTATGTCCGCATCAAGTAATTTAGTCATTATATGGTTTAGTTTTATTACTGAAATGACAAAGTTAGCTAGTCATTTAGATGCATTGTTTGGTTTGCTTAGTTATATGAATGGTCTATTTAATTGTTTTCTTAAATGAGAATGGAGTGGTTGATTCTTGAAACTGAATTTTGTTTTGTTATATGAACACTTGTATTATTTTAAATTAATGAGTACCCTATTTTTTGTGGCATGCTTTGTATGGAGTTTTATTGAAAATTATGCAGTGCAAATAATGTCACAAGGAGTGATATCCATCAGGGATTATGATTTGAATTGGATCATGAAAGCACGTTGGATTTAATTCAACTAGGTCATTAATCTCCTTTGCTATTCCAATGATTTAAGTATTACAACTTAGAATTTTTATTAAGAGAATTCAGCAGAGAAACAACGTTGACAAAAGACAGGTGTGTGATACAGGGGTAGAGAGGTTCAAGGGTGATCTAGACACCTATGGGCCAAAGGCTGATGTGAAGAATCTGTATCCATTGTGGCGTTGGCCCTAGTTGAACTCGTTAGGCAGTTTCATACCATGTTGAACATGTGCAAGAAAATGCTGGCAAACTGAAATGGATCCAAGGAAGTGCAAATGCTTGAACTCATGCCATGTTTAACCCTATTGTTGAGTGAAATCACTATTTGGTTCATTTGTTGAGTTTGATTATAAATTTGCTTGAATTCGAGGGTCATGCAAAGGCATCTTAGTGAATTTGAACGGAGTCATAGCAGGTAAGTGTGTTGTGCATAAAAGTGTAGAAGCAAGTTGTAGAGCAAGGCAAGTGAGAACATTGTTGATGTGTTACTAATGTTCTTGGAGGCATCAAGAAGATAATTGGCTTGTAATATTGCAAGGAGATGGTGGTAAAGAAACGGCATAGTCCTTACCCTTCTAGAGTTCTACATTTGGTTTATCCAAGGTAAATTCCTTGTTTGAGGTCTATTTTTGTGTGTTTTCCTTTACTTGTATCAATTCATGTATGCAAGTGCATACTATGATTTGCAGCACTTAAGTATCATAATTAGAAGGCAATTTGTTCTTTGCGTAAGAAAAATACTTAGAGAACCATGTGCACGATCCACCAATACATTTGTACATAAGCTGCGAGTCATGTCGATGAGTTAGCCCTGGAATATCTATGTTAATTATGGATTAGATTGCTATCATAGCCATTTTTTATTTCTTGGTTTGGGTAGTTTTCTTGTGGTTTGACTGTTTTGTAGATTGCTAAATGCGACTAGAACAAAAATTATTGGAGGTAAGGGTGAAGTTTTCCGTTACAACAAGAGATATCCACAAGAAAGTGGAATAAATAAGCAAAGAGTTATTCATGAAGAAAGAGTGCATAAAGATGATGAGGTAAGAGTTATCATGTTGGAAGAGAATGTAGTGAACATCTCTTGCTTTGTACGAAAGCTTGATATGTCGGATAAATACTTGGGGGCTCAAATAAACATTTCTATGGATGTTACCAAAGAAGTGAATAGCTAAATGAAGAACATCCTCCAGTCTATGAGAAGGAACAACCTTATGCCAACAAAGCACCACCAATTCAACTATCATTCAAAGTGAATTCTAAGATAGAGTTTTATCCATCTGAAGTTAATAAACAAATGTTGAGAAACTTGATTATTGATAAGCTCAACTAAAGGTTTATTTTAATCTCCACGATAATATTAAAGAACATTTTTTTGTGCAAAGATATTTATTCTTTAATTCATTTTAATCTGCACTTGATTGGGATTTATGTTAATTCTTTAGCTATAAATAAATGACCACTAATTTTTAGATGGGATGATTTTTTTTTTTTTTTTCTAGGAAGCAATTCATGGGATGAATAAACAAAGGTCTAATTGTTAATGAAAATACAAGCAAATTTCAAAAGAAGGCAATCGAAATGGAAAAACACTTGTAAAATTATGACATCAAGATGAAGTTTATTGGAGGCAAGAGTTAAATTTGACAACCATATAAACATTGTGTTAGTTTTTAAATTGTAAAATCATGTTAGGACTCATTTGCCCTAACTCTTTCTTTGTAATTGCCATTAATAAAAGTTATGGACACATGTTAAAGTCTTTCCTTAAACTTAATTATAATAATTCCAAATTTGTGAGTATCAAGCTGAATTTGTAAAACTGGCCAACCAAACCGAAAGGTAAAATGATGACTTTTTCAAGAGTTGTTTTATCTGTAGGTTCAAAGATATAATTCATGTGTAGGTCAATATGTCTAAATCACAAAACATGATAAGAATTGGCCACACCTGCGGAAGATAAAATCACCTTTGAATGTCAATCTTTTAATTTTGGGTTTTTAAAGACATTAGAGTGCCACAATCAGTTACAAAAGCTCCTCCAAAAGTCAGCGTCATGAAGACAATAACACGCTCTTCGCCAAAAAGAGCGATGTTACAACTATGATGAAAAATTCCCCAGAGGACACAAGTGCAGTGAACAGAGGTTGTTTTTGTTGGATGTCAAGTCATCGCCAAAAGTTGAAGAATGTGAAGATGCTCAATATTTCAATGATGAACTTGAAGTCAAAGAACCCAACAACATGGAGTTGCAATTGAGAATATTGATGCATGTCTTGGCTAGCATAACCACTCCTCATACTATGAGAATAAAAGAGTGTTTTTAGAAACACCCCCCTCACTATTCTGATTGATTTTGATAACACATAATTTCATTGATTGTCCACTGACCTAACAAGTTGATTGTTTGTGTATTCCTATTTCATTTTTTAAGTGATGATTGCTAATGGAGGAAAATTGCCTTATAAAGGCAAATGTTGCAATGTTCATATTTTTGTGGGGGACTATAGCCTCAAAACATACGTGTTTGCCTTGCCCTTGGGTGGATGTGATGTGGCTTTTAGAGCCTAATGGTTGCGCACACTTGACCCTATATCTGTGGGACTTTTTAGAACATTGGATGTAGTTATTTGAAATGGCTAGTAGTACACATTAAAGGACCTCTTACAAGGATTCCCTGGTGTCATTAGTGGCCATCGCATGGAGAAGCTCTTCAAAAAAGGGTCACATGGAATCATTGCTCAACTCTCCTCTGTTCAACTCAACACAACTCCCGATTCCTGCCAACCTACTGACTTACAAAATGTTCTAGTGAACATGCATTAGTCATTGAGGAACAAACAAATTTACACCTTCCAAGTAGTGTACTTCCCAACATTCAACCATATCGCTATCCTTTTTTTTAGAATGCAAAAATTGAAAGGATGGTTCAAGGATTGCATTATGTAGGAGTAATTTGATTGAGCAAAAGCCCATACTCCTTGGTTCTACTAGATTGCCAAAAAGGTGGATCTTTGCAGCTTTGTATTGATTTCTTATAAAAACATGATGAGGGCCCAAGAAAACTCTGCAATGAAATCATCCACATATATGCAATCAGAAGAGAGAGAGATTCATTAATAAAAGACTCTATATGACACTAACATAATATACAATATACTTGTGTGCACCCAACAATGGTTGCACCAAAACATGACTCTTTAACATACTACATCTCCACTAGTTCAAGAGATGACTCTAAGCTCTATTGTAACTTTCCACAAGGTTACAAAGGGTCTTTGTATAGGAAAAACAAGGGGTGAGTGAGAAATTGTTATTGGTGGGGTGAAAGGTGGCATCATGCCCTAAGTTATATCTAACCTTTTCACACATGTGAGGATAACGACCAACATTAAATGTGCATTAAGTAATATTGTGTACATATTAAATCACACCTTTGTAATAACATTATCTAAGGTGGATTTACCACAAGTGTGAACATGGCACACAACAACACCCTCTTGAAGATCGGCTTAGGTGTTGTGGTAAAATATAAAAATCTTTAAGCTCATAAGTATGTACAATGGAAGAAAAAAAAGAACAATGAATCAAGATGCTTGTAGAAAATTGTTGAATCTTGAATCTTCCAATGGAATGAATCAAAAGTAGATTTCGTGAATTTGGTTGTGTAAACAAGAGTAAGTGTTGTGTATGACCTGAATCCATGAGTAAACAAAGAGGGTTCGCTGTAAAACTATTTTTAATTTTGATACCACAAAATATTGTTGGCTCATGTTTTGAATTTTGATACTACCAAAGATGGCTCAAAGATTGTTTTGAATTTTGATACCACCAAAGATGGCTTAGAAAATGGATTGTGAATTTTGATACTAGCCTCTGCGTTCGTATAGTATACGGGAACAAACACAAGGTGCATAGCATACTCAAATAATTAAGAAGCATTAGTAGTACACCCCTCCTGTAATGCTAACTAGAGAGTGAAGACAAAACAACTCAATCTTTCTAAAAATGTTAATTTTAGAATAAATTAATTAATCATAGTTAGTTTATTATTTAAACATGGTTGTTATCATATAAAACAAACCACATATTATTTTAGGTTAGTTGTTAGGCATAGTTTGTATTTAGGAAATTTTTAATTGTTATTAGTTTATTTGTTTGTTCTATTTAATATGACTATAATGAGCATATTTAGAATTATATATACGTCCTTGTAATTCATTATTTGCTAGCTGAATAAATCATCTTTGATTTATGCTCAAATTTGGTATCAGAGCAAGTATTTACAGACCCAGACTCTTAAATTTTTTTTTATGCAAGTTAGATTGCATTTGCAGAGCTTATGGTGTTTTTTTGGTTGCTTGGAAACCAAGTTTTCTTCACCTTGCCATATGGTTTCTCCCTGTATGAGCCGTACACACATTATTGGCAGGGGATTTTTGTAGAAAGTCATTGGCTTCATACTACGCCTTTTGCAATTCACTTGGATCATTTTGACCTTGGTCACAAACTTTTGGGCATTTAGAATTAGTTTGGTCTTTATTTTTGCTCGAGGGGTCTATTAATTGTAGTTGTATAGTTTTATGATCATATGGTCCGTACAGGTATCTTCAGGGCTTGAATTTCTTGCATACATTTGTAATTCCTTTGTGCACATTCTGAAAAAAGGTTGTATTGATTTACAACAGGGCGTACCACATTTTGGAGGCATACAAAGCAACACTTGTCAAATAGCAGCAATATGTTGATTTTGCTTAATTATGAATCATATGAACCTTATTTATAAGATTTAATTTCTGTAGACTGATCTATATTCAGTGCGGTATCATCCCAAACCTCATCGTACACCTGTGCAAGTTTCCATACAACAATCATTTGGAGCAACATTCTAACCTGCAGATCAGTTTTCTTCTCTCCAATCGTATGAACATGGACATGCAAATCTAATGCTTGAACATGACTCTTCACTTTATGTTCTTCCATTTCCAAAGTTGATGTAAACTTAGGGATAGTGTCGTACAACTATATTGGCACTTTCAATTTGGTGTTCTCTCAAGGCTTTCAAAGTTGAGCAAAAAGAGGTGTTTTATTTGATTTTTTCCTACTAACCAAGCAAATTCAAGGTGGTGCAAATTTGATAGGTGTGTTTCAAATTTCCATAAGTCACTTTTTTCATTTTAAATTGAAATTAGTTGATTTATTGTTTTAAAATTGCCAATAGCCCAAGTGGTTAGTCATTTTTTTGTTAAAACTAAGGTGCAAGGGTCAAATCCCATAACAAGTAGTGGAAAAATTACTAAGTGGATATATTTTTATTTTTGCCTAATGGATTTATTTTTTGCAAATTATACATTTTAAATTCAATTTTTGTAAAAACTCTATATTTTCAACAAAAATCAAATCAGTACATTGATAAAATCATTGAGATTGTAAAAATCTCATTCGCAGTGTTCAAATTTAATGATGCCTTTGGTTCACGTTTATGGGTAATGCTGTCACATTTTGAACTACTACATTTATATCCTAACATAGCTACATCAACAATGTCTACTTTAAATCATTAGGGAGTAGTAAGGTTCAAAAATATTCATAAACCATCCATATGTTAACCATTCATTACTATCGATAGACATAAACCTTGACAGTTAGAATTTTCAAGTATATCGAGAAGTTATGCCCACGTATGCGGAATTCTTTCTAAGCAGGTGTTAGTAACATAATGAATCTATTTCACATACTATCTAGGTACCTAATACTATTTTGTTCACATGTGCATTAAAATCTTTCACGTATCGATGAGTATAAGAAAGGATGAGCTCTTCCATTACCAATAAGTATATAGAGAGGTCTGATATATCGGTCTGACAATATATAGAAAGGAGAACCTTTTAGATCTATAATGCACCAATCCATCTCCCTTATACAATTTAATTAGATTTTTTCACATGGCCAAAAATGCATTGCATTTTGTTCTGCCAGATATTCAACTTCTTCGAGGTGACAACAATGCAACATGAAAAAAGGGTTAAAACACTCTTGAAATTTGATTACATATGGATAGTTATTGATGGTACATGAACCCAACATGCTACTAATGTTGATCAACAATAAAAATATGACAAAACTAATCAAAATACTAAGCTCATATTCATGTCAGAGTCTCAGATGAGGTACAACCTTATATCCGTAATGCCATTATAGCTCAAGATGCTTGGGATAAGATTCAGACAATATATGAGGCAAATAATCAAAATTAGGTTCTTCATCTACAAATCCAACTCCATTGTCTAAAGTTGAACTCTGAGGAAAAAGTGGAGGCTTTTCTTTGTAGAGTTAAAACTTTGTGGGCTTCTCTTGAAACATTGGGCGCACCAGTGAAATACGACTCTTCGGTTCCTATTGCCCTAAGAGCTCTGCCCCTCTCGCTCCCCTTACCCTCCCCTCCCCACACCCCCAATATAATTTTTTTGTGACCACATTGAATGTCACAGGTCAAAAACCAACCTTTATCTCGTTGGTTAACATGTTGCAGCAAGAAGCCATGCAAAATGTAGAGGAACTTGATGAAGAGCATGTACTTGCCTCATCTCAAAAAGGGAAGAAGTCCATGAAGGCTTCTAAACATAACCCTAAGTATAACAATCAACAACACCAACAGGGACACAAATCTCATTCACATAAGGTTTGTCTTATTTGTGGAATGATAGGGAATGACCTCAAACATTACTAGTATAATGGATTCACATAGGGCTCATCCAACAAGAAGCCCACTTCACATAATCCACCTCATTCACCGAAGCAAAAACCCCATTCCAAAAAGAATTGGAAGAAGAAACAACAACATGGGAATGTTGCTGAGGATGATTATTCTTCAGAAGATGATCATGTCTTTACTACATAGACACATGATGAACCTTATTCTTCAAATTCTATCTGGTATGTTGATTCTGGTGCCACAATGCACATGACATGATATAAATAATGGTTTTCCAATTTACACCAATCAGGGTCTTGGGGTGATGTTTCTCTTGGTAATGACTCATCATACATTGTTAAGGGTCGAGGTGATGTTTCTTTACAACTTGGTAACCACACTACAAAGATCATAAATGTCTTGTTTGTCCCAAAACTAACTAAGAACTTGTTTGTATATCAAATTCTCGAACATAATCTCAAAGTTGAGTTTGATCACAAACATAATGAGAATATTTGCCTTATCAAGAACAAGTCTCGAGGATCTAGAACTATTGCATGAGCTCCGAATGTAGGCAAGATGTTTCAGCTTGATCTTGTACACAATGACCATCAAACACTTGTTGTGAAGGGTACATACAAATCTCAGCTATGGCACAAAATATATGGTCATTTGAGTTATGGGTATTTGCTTGCATTAAGCAAACACAACATGGTCAGAGGTCTTCCCACACTTAAACAATCGTTTAATATTTATCCTAGTTGCTTAGTTGGCAAACAATGAAGAGCTCCTTTTGGTAAAAGTGAATATTGGTCTCATCATCCACTAGATTTGGTGCACACCGATCCATGCAGACCTATGACTCCTAGCCAAAAAGGAATAAGTATTTTCAATTCTTTGTTGATGATCAGTCCCATAAAGATGTGGATTTCCTTGTTGAAAACTAAATATTGGGCATTCCAAGCCTTCAAATAATTCAAAGCCTTAGTTGAAAATGAAATTGGTCACAAAATCACGGCCCTTCGCTCAAATCATGGGGGAAATACACTAGTAAAAAGTTCAATGCACACCTTGCAGATCATGGAATACATCATCAACACATTGCTCCTTATACACCATAACAAAATGGTGTTGAAAAAAGGCGTAACTGTATCATTCTAGAGATGTTTTGAAGCATGGTCGAGGATGCACAATTGCCTCATTCACATTGGGTAGAAGCATGTGTCACAGCTGTATACTTGCTAAATAGGTCACCCACCAAAACTCTAGATGGAAATACACCATGGGAAGCATGGACTAGGAAGAAGCCGAAAATCTCTAATCTTTGAGTTTTTGGCTGCAAGGCATACATGCATGTCCCAAAGAATAAAATGAAGAAGTTTGATAAGAAAACCCAGGAATGCATTTTTTTGGGATATAGTAAAGAGTTGAAGGCATATCGGTTCCTTGATCTAGAGACTATGAAGATACTTATCATCAAGGATGTAGTGTTTGATGAGAAAAATGAAATAAGTTCATCTTCCACATAGAAATATGATATAGGCATCAAATATGTAAACTTTCCAAATGAAAGTAGTGGTGATGGTCAGTCAGAAGCTCTAACACCACCAACTACTATTCAAGGTATGTCTAAATGGTATATGAGTATAATTTGAGACATAAAATTAGATGGACCTCCAAACACTTCATCTATAAGATCGAAGACTCATAGTATGGCTCGTGCAGAGGTAAAGTTGGCCTTAATGAGCATAGTTGCATAAACATTTGAGCCCTCCATGGTCCATGAAGCCCTAGAGTCCAAACCATAGAAAAATGCCATGGATGCAAAATATCAGTCTCTCATGAAGAATGACACATGGTAACTTGTTGATCTTCCACTAGGGAAGAAACCTATCAGATTCAAATGGGTTTTTAAGACCAAATACAAAGAAAATGGTAGTATAGATAAGCACAAGGCAAGACTCGTAGCGAAGGTCTATGTTAAAAAAAAAGGTATAAACTGAGGAGACTTTTACTCCCACAACTAAGATAAAAACAATCCAAATGATCTTTTTAATGGCTGCATAATTTGGATGGAATGTTCATCAAATGGACATTAAAAGTGCCTTCTTAAATGGATATCTACAAGAAGAGGTCTACATGACTCAACTAGAAGGTTATGTCACATCAGGGCAAGAGCAGAAGATGTGCAAAATCATAAAATCTTTGTATGGTCTCAAATAGGCTCCTATAGCTTGGCATATAAAAATTGATGAGCATCTCATAAAGTATGGATTTCAAAGAAATCCATATGATCCCAATCTCTACCTCAAAAATTAAGGGGGAGATTATCATTATTATTGTTTATGTCGATGATCTAGTCATCACTGGCAGCTTAGTGAATATGATTGATGCAACACATAATGATCTTAATTGATTGTTTGACATGACAAATCTCGGGCTACTGCATTACTATCTTGGCTTGAAAGTATGACAAAATAGACATCATATATTCATGTCTCAAATGAAGTATACCAAGACATTACTTGAGAGGTTTCAGATGATGGATTGCAAGCCAATAGCTACACCTATGGAGACAAGACTTTAATTATCTTGCTCAAATCCATCACCGCTAGTAGATGCCACTCTTTATCGCCAATTGATTGGGAGTTTGATTTACCTCACATACACTAGGCCGGATATCAACTTTGTTGTCAGCTATATTTATCGATTCATACAAGAGACAAAGGTAAGCCATTAGAAAATAACTAAGTAGGTATGCGATATATTTAAGGAACAACAGATTATGGCCTAACATACAAGAAGAATGATAAATTCTTCATGACAAGATACATAGATGCAGATTCAATTAATGATGAAAAAAAAACTTCTGGGTTTGTATTCTTTTTGAGTTTTGGTCCAATCTCATGGGGAATCAAGAAGCATAACTTTGTTTCTCATTCTTCTACTAAGGAATAATATAACGTTGTAGGAGCTATCTACAAGGTGATATGGCTATGTTTCATAATAACAGGATTAGGAGTTCCACAGACTCAACCAAAAATTCTAAATTGTGACAATCATGGTGTTCTCAATCTTGATCATAATCTAGTGTTTCATGAACACACTAAACACATTGAATTTAATGTCCATTTCATACAGGAACATGTTCAGCAACACAATATCTAGATCTAGTATTTCCCCACTCAAAATCAGTGTATAGATATATTCATGAAGTCACTTGCACATGATAAGTTTGAGGTATCCATAATTTCTCTCTCATGTACTCTCCAAACTATAATGAATTAAGGGGGGGATGTTAGAATAAATTAATTAATCATAGTTAGTTTATTATGTAAACGTGGTTGTATCATATAAAAAAACCACATTATTTTAGGTTAGTTGTTAGTCATAATTTATATTTAGGAGATTTCAAATTGCTATTAGTTTATATGCTCATCCTATTTAGTAGGTGATCTATCCTAAAATTGCACCCAAGAGAACTCAAGTAAACCTTCTCAATTTTAGGATAACATGAAACTATCTCCCTTCATAGGCAAGCTACTACAAGAGATATATCTCTAGGTTTGAAAGGGCTAACTCCCTTGCTCTATCTTTAAGCTCACACATTACACTAGGATAATAACTATTATGGAAAATAAACCTATGCTAACGAGGTGATACACCAAAGATAACTCCACATAATACACTTGCATCTACACTAAGAAAGGAGACTACCAAAACGGACCTCAACTTCATGTCCTTCTAGCATAAGTATTTATCATAGAAGCAGATTATTATGCATATCTAAAGGTGGGTGAAGTATGCGATATATTTAAGGAACAACAGATTATGGCCTAACATACAAGAAGAATGATAAATTCTTCATGACAAGATACATAGATGCAGATTCAATTAATGATGAAAAAACAACTTCTGGGTTTGTATTCTTTTTGAGTTTTGGTCCAATCTCATGGGGAATCAAGAAGCATAACTTTGTTTCTCATTCTTCTACTAAGGAATAATATAACGTTGTAGGAGCTATCTACAAGGTGATATGGCTATGTTTCATAATAACAGGATTAGGAGTTCCACAGACTCAACCAAAAATTCTAAATTGTGACAATCATGGTGTTCTCAATCTTGATCATAATCTAGTGTTTCATGAACACACTAAACACATTGAATTTAATGTCCATTTCATACAGGAACATGTTCAACAACACAATATCTAGATCTAGTATTTCCCCACTCAAAATCAGTGTATAGATATATTCATGAAGTCACTTGCACATGATAAGTTTGAGGTATCCATAATTTCTCTCTCATGTACTCTCCAAACTATAATGAATTAAGGGGGGGATGTTAGAATAAATTAATTAATCATAGTTAGTTTATTATGTAAACGTGGTTGTATCATATAAAAAAACCACATTATTTTAGGTTAGTTGTTAGTCATAATTTATATTTAGGAGATTTCAAATTGCTATTAGTTTATATGCTCATCCTATTTAGTAGGTGATCTATCCTAAAATTGCACCCAAGAGAACTCAAGTAAACCTTCTCAATTTTAGGATAACATGAAACTATCTCCCTTCATAGGCAAGCTACTACAAGAGATATATCTATAGGTTTGAAAGGGCTAACTCCCTTGCTCTATCTTTAAGCTCACACATTACACTAGGATAATAACTATTATGGAAACTAAACCTATGCTAACGAGGTGATACACCAAAGATAACTCCACATAATACACTTGCATCTACACTAAGAAAGGAGACTACCAAAACGGACCTCAACTTCATGCCCTTCTAGCATAAGTATTTATCATAGAAGCAGATTATTATGCATATCTAAAGGTGGGTGAAAACAAGGTCTGATAGTATACACTACTAGTCCCTTTCACACTTCAATACAAACTTAACAAACACATACACTTTATGAAACCTATTAGAAGAGATATCACTCACACAAGACATGCAAGAGTAGAATGGAAGCAAGGAAAACATATTTATCACTTTTTAACCACATAAACCACTTAACACACTTAGAAAATAGATTATAGAGGATGAATCAAATAAAAATAACTTTATTCAAAGGCAAATGAGGTGTCAAAACCATCAGGGCTTTGCCATACCAATTATGGATTCATTACAAAGCCAAAAAGGCTTGAATATATAGAGCATATGAGATGAGAGAGAAGAAGAGAAGTGGAAGGCTCATAAGGCTAAGTGTCAAAGTATGATAATCAATTACAATGCAAGAGAATGAAATGAGAAATAGGTCATGAAGGTCTTTTTAGATAAATGTCTATCACAAACATGACATATCCTTTAGGTTGGCATATATACTCTTCATGTTCTTCTTTGAAACTACCCTCACGATGATGAGTATTCCATCTTATCTTGAACTACTTGTAGAAGATGTTGACACATATGATCTAACATGAGAAGATGGAAATTATATCAGGGACAATCATATATGCCTTCAATTGATATCCTTCTTTGTTACACATGTTGTTCACTTACTTGCAACTAATCACTAGCCTTCTAGGTCTATCTTCACATTTATCATCTAAGTGACTTGAATTTGCTTGTGGAGATGCATTAAAAATGATGTAGGACATATATTCAGAACATATTTGTCCTCCGGTCTATCAAATAGACCTCAAAAGATTCAAAGTCATCTCTCTCATTATCATACTAGGCAGTCACATTGTCTTCTCACTGTGCTTATTCAGACTTCCTGTGATGGATGATCTAGCATAGGTCTTTTCATGATTCACTAGGGTGAGAGAAGAGTATAGGGAGTTAGAATAAGTTTCTATAGACCTCTCTTAATGGCTTTCATCTCCCAATTCTCCTTTGTACCTGTAATTCACCTCAAAACTTGTAGAAAACCTATATTTTGGCCTGTTTGTACAAGTGATGGTACATATCAACTAGATGATGAGGACCCTGGGAGAGTGCTAAACATGTTCAAAACACCTTTAAGGTCATTTGACCACTTGGATGCATCTCCATTCATTTATTCTTCATCAGGTTTACATAAAGGTTTTATGAGGGTTAGCTTATTAACAATGATTCATAAAATATAGATGTTGAACCTCCAAAAAAATTCCACTGAGAACAATATAAGGCTATCCCTAGATTCTTGAGGTCTCATGCACACCCTCCATATAGATGTGAACAAAACAGGATGGCCCTCAAGCTCTTTCTATGTGTTCTGAGTACCCTTGAGAGAAGATTAGGCCAAAATAGCAATTCTGTGATGTTCTTTGCCAACCAATGTTTCCAAATAGTCTTACACTATGATATAAGTGTTATCAAATTGATTGGTAAGGTTTTGTAGTCATTTAAATCAAGTTAGAGGCCATGAGGGTATAGGCTTAGTTCTAGGCCTAATATGCCTAACTGTGTTTGACCCTTTTGAGAGTTTTCAATGACTATAGCTCCTTTTTTTAAAAATAAAATAAAATATATTTTCACCTTTTATCTAACCTTACACATCTTCCACAATCATTCAAAACTCTCTCTTTCACCCATTTCACTCTTCACATACCAAACCTACGTGTTATCTTGCTCATGGAGTGCCCTATGTCTGAGACAAAATAGAGGGTACCTCCCCTATTTTATTGGATAAAATGAGATCATATAGGTTTATTTTAGGTTATTAATACCTTCTACACCAAGTTTAAAAGTTATATCATACCTCTAGACCCCTCAAAACTTCAAACTCTTAAAACTAGCTTTTTAAGCCTAGTGACTGTGTAGGGTTCTAGCTAGATTGAGTTTGAAGATCAAAAATTTAGGTTGAGGTCCTTATTTATTTAAATCACCTAGGAATATGTCATAAACAATGTAATATTGATTCCAAACATGTCCATCCATCATACACTTTTGCATAGTTCCAAATAGTATCTCTCCATTAGCTATAACTAGTCTGCAGTCAGACTGTAAGTGTCTAAGGAAAACAAAGGGTTCATGTAGGTGATTATTAGTGTTTGAGGACTGAATTATATTGTATTTATTCCATTTTAAGTCATTGGTATCATCTCATTTTATACCTCTATTCATCACTAACTCACATCCTTGATTGTTTAGGCTAGTCTGCTATATGAGAATCCAAACTGTAGGTGTATATCTTAGGGAATATGGAATTCCTATAGGTGTAAATTTATGCTTGATCATCATGTTTTCACACCTACATATTATTTTAAGTTCATTGAGGACCATTCCATACTTTAATATATTCACCTCTGCCTGCAGACCATGCTCTCATCTTTATACCATAAATACACTAGAAATTTGCAAGTTCCAAGTTCACTTTTAGTCTGATGGGACTACAACTCATTGATTACTTTCAATAGAAACCTAACTGAAATGAAATCCCACTCAACCATCATTCTCCTTGACCTACTAATCATCTTATTGTGTCCATAAATTACCTTTAGGCATAAGTTAAAATAATGAAAACATTAGTCTCATGTAGACCTCAAGAATCTTCACCAATAGAGGTTACATTGTGAGGTAAGATCCCTTTCTCAAAAAATTATGATAATTAGTGCCATTTTCAAAATTTCTCTCTCTTGCACCTGTAAACATTTTTTGAGGTAGTCTTGACTATGTTAATGAAACCTGGATGACTTGAGAAACTAATTCAAGTCATGAAATTTAATACTTGTGTTTTGGGTTTTGAATAGCTCCTCTATTCTCTGTACATGCCTACAAATGACAACAGACAACTGTGTATATTGGAGCTCCAATCAGTCTTTATTCATTGTCCTAGAAAATCATCTCCATCAACTTCCAAGTCATTTAATGTAGATCTTCCATGGAGAAGCTAGATTCAATGGTTGAGAGGAGAGACACAGACGTGTACTACCTTGATTTTAAGTCACTTATACAAGACAAACACTGCCACTTGATGGAAACACTATCTGCAGACTTCAATGGTGGTCTCTTCTAGCATAATGGGGGTGATATACTAATATTTTCACATCCACACATGCAAACCAAAATGAAAACCACATGGAATGAAGGAATGTGCTCTAAAATATTATTCACACCATTTTATTCACATAGACAACTGCAATCAGATGAAGAAACTAAGGTTATGGGGATTTGCAAGCAGTTTGGAGGCACTAGTAATCTTAGTGTTTGTTCATGAATTATGGACCACAAATATGCAAACCATGAACATGGAATGATGTATCACAGAGACTACTCTCAACCCCCAAGTACACTCAGACAAACTCTCATCCTTCTATCCATAGTGAAGGAAAACTGGTTGACCTGTTTGACATACCCAAGAGAGCGATGAGAGAGAGATGTCAGTTTTTGGTAGTTTTGGAATTGTTTAAGCTTATCAAGCTTGAAATTGACTTGTTATAATATTAAGGGACTAACCTGAAGCCTCACATGCTTGTTCATAAAATTGACTTTAACTTCATGTTTTGTAATGATCTCCTTTCTACGTTGAACCTATAATTTATCAGTTCTAAAGCTATTTCTTGGCCCTTAACTGACACATGGTACATTATATTCTTCTGGAACATTTGTCCTTTCATGAAAATTACCTTAGAGTGACCAAAAAGGTGACATAAAGGAATTTTAAGACAAATGACAAAAATGACCAAGGTTTAGAACACATTAAGTGACCTTTAAAACATGATTAGACATTATTTATGACCTTTATGACCATGATATGACTTAAAAAGACCCTATATAAAGTTTGAATATATAGGGGATTGACTTAATTTAATGTAGGGTCAAATTTGGTCAACATTGTGATGATTTCTTAGGGGTAGCAAGCTTGCTATGCTAAGGACCAATAACCTTCTCTTATCCTTAAGCAATGGAGTCACCTATACACTATTTTTGATATAACAAGCCTTTAAAAAGACACCAAAAACACACCAAACATATTAGGAAACAAACACACAAGACAACAAACAAGACACATGCTTATGTTCTCATGAACACTTATGGAAAACACACAACAACATAAGCAAAATACACACCTATTCTAGTATGTACAATACCTCAAAACACTTGAGGTGAAGAACCTTATTCATTGCTTCAACCAGGGTAAAAAATAATGCTTCTTGCATCATTGCTATTCCAAGAAAATAGTCTATCATATGAGGCATGCTTGTCAATAAACACTTACTTGTGGAGATCATCAAAAGACTTACCATGGTTGGATCTTCTGCTAACTACAAGTTTGTCATTTGGATCTCTCAAGAACACTCTATCTAGCTCTCCAAGAAATTTGTTTGAGCTGGTAGCTTGCTTGAACTATGACATGTTCATTTAACAATATTCAACTTGATCATTGGGTATCATTAAAGCTTTCCCAACTTCAAGTACATTTGAACTATGAAATGTCTTCTATTGGGAATCATCAATACTATATTCTTGATTACCAAACACTTCTTGGTTCACCACAGTTGTTTCTTTCCCAACTAAGACCTCAAACTCTTTCTTGTGCTTATCAAACACATCTTGGTTGACCTCATCATCAGGGCTGCATTCTTTTTGAAGGACTGAAGTCCTGCTCAACTCCTCAATTTCTTGCACAATGGTATTGAACTATTGCCACATGTCATCTACCTCCTCTTGAGGTTCATGTTCATGAATGTTCTTTTTCTTTGCAGACAGAATGGGCTACTCACTAGGACTACCATATTTTGACATAGTTGGTATCTCAACATTATCAATCATGTGTACAATATGGTTGCCCCATGCAACTTACTTTAGAACATTGTCAAGATTTGCCTCAATAACTCCATCACAATCTTCATGAAGTATGTAAGTTCCAAGACCAGTTTCTTCAAATCCACCTTGCTCAACTCCACACTCATCAATATATAAATCTGATATGCCATCAAGAAGAGTTAGAGGTTCTTGATCACTAGCGTGATCATATTATTCAATGACATTGCAATTCATGTTATAAGTGTAAGGTACATATGGATCTACATGAAAACTAGAAAGATGTTTTGATTTGATTATTACTTTTGCACCATACTTGGTCTTAAATCCCATATTGGACTAGTCTGAATTTAGAGAGCCTCCAATTTTAGCAATGAATTCTCTTGACAAATAAAATGCAAAATGAGGAGGCACATCTACCACTAAAACATCTTGAGAAATGATGAAGGTAGTATAAACATGGAGATTAATTTGAAAACCTCTGATTGTGCCAATGGTCTTAGTAGCTGACACATCCAATTATGGCATTCCTTTAGTATGAGGCTCACACTTTAAGTTCAACTTGTCAGTTACTTGTTTGGGCATGACACAAGTAATAAACCCACTATCAATAAGAAAATTATGTACCAAGGAATATCCAATAATGATGGATAGATATAATGGAGGAGGTTTGTCTACCTTTTCAACTTTGCTTGACTATCCTTCACTTGGATTCATGGTGTTTTTCAAGGCCACCTTTCTTTAGCTAGGCTATTTGGTTGTCAAACTGAGTTTAGACAACTTCTATTGAAGTAGGCCTACTTGTACAGGTATTGCCAATGTATCCCACATTCACACATTCACACGAGACCTCTTCATCTATTCTACATTGTTAGTGAAAGGACCACTAACTTTTGCTTGTCCACTAGGAGGAGTAGTGTTGCCTACACCTTGAGAGTTCTGAGGTATGAAAACATTCCTAACATTCTAATCTCTTTGAGTTACTTATGCATTTGGAATAGTATTAGATATACCTGCCCTTGTGTTTGTTTGAACATTAATTGAAGAACCATTAGCATCCCTATGAACTTCTTCAACTGCCTTTCTCTTGCTCCTTGTGCTTGCATATATATAACTCACATCAATGATTGATTGTTCTTGTTAATTGAATGCACATGAGACATCTTTCTGCCAATTTCCCAATATAGACCCCACTTGATCACCCTTCCCATTAGTCACTCCTCTATTTGGTATTTCATCTTGAGTCATAGCTGGAATAGTTCCCAAACTTAACATGAAGGAGGAATCATTGATATAGGAATATGGATCGTAAGGTTGATCCAATGAAGGTTTGCTATTATGATCTTGGGCAAGGTTATTTTGAGTAGGCACTAGTGTCCTTGAGCTAGAAAGAGTATTAGGGTTATATCCACCATATGGATTTGATTGAACTAGTTGTCCTTGGCCTTGGGAATGACCTTGGAAAGGTGTCCTATTGCCTTGATAGTTAGGGCAAGAATTATTAGATTGATAGTAGATTTGGAAAGGCTTTATTTGATGTTGTTGAATGATCCTCTTTAAAACTATGATCTCTTGCTCCATAGCTCTCATCTTGTCTTCCTCATTAGACTTGCTTGGTTGACTAGGGGCAATAAGCTTGTGTTTATGTATAGGAATAGGAGAAACAATAGGTGTAGGAGTTTTCAAATTAGGAAATAGGGGAATGGGAGGTCTTGGGGTAATCTTCCTAGCCTAAATAAAAAAATTCTTTTCCCTAATGGCTACTTTATAGGCATTAGAAAATGTTATCCCACCCACAGATTGTATCATCATATCAATGCCACTATCAAAAGATTTAAGATAGTAAAGGAAAACATGGTGAGATATTGGCCTTGCCAAGATTGAGATCCTATCCCATGTCTTCTAAAGTCTTGAATGAATTATTGAGGTGCTCTCCTTATGCTTGTCAGCTACTCTATTAGTGACAAGTTGCCATTCTTGTCCTCAAATCTTCTTCTAAATGCATATCCTAACTCATCCAATGTGGTGATTGATTCAGGTGCCAAGTTTCCTTACCAGTCAAGATATTTTATTTTGAAGGAGACAACCAACAACTTGATTGTAATGTTCTCCTCTATGATGTGATGGATATTGTAGAAGTTAACAATATTTCTAATATGCTCAATAGGTGTGATGATAGTTTCACCAATGTATGATGGAACACTTTTGAGGGAAAATATGGGAATATCATCACAATGGTCAATTCTTAGAGGAATATAGCCATTAAAGGAAACAAAAGGATGGTTCCTTGCCATGGTGGCTTTAGTACTTTGTAAAAATGGGGTAATCAATAACTTTGTTATCGGTTGTGAGCAAGATGTGACTTCTTTGGATAGGGATGGGTGTTTTTGAATCAAATTGCTTTGTAGGAATAGTGAGGAACCTATTGAAACTCAAAATGTATGCCTTTGGTGAGAGATCATGTGTTTACCTTAGGCATGAAAGAGTTCACTAGTTTTCAACCAAGATTAAAACTTTGGAGTTACTAGATACTGCAGGAAGTGGACTATCATAGCCCCTTATTGTTAAAGCCAACATCCACATTTAACAACATTTTTAGACTTCATGTCTTATCAAACATACAAAAATTGTAGCCTAAAATTTCACCCTATCGAAGTCAAGTATACCTTGTCAATTTTAGGATAACATGAAACTATCTCTCTTCATTCACAAGCTACTACAAGAGACAGATCTCTAGATTTGAAAGAGCTAGCTCCCTTGATCTATATTTAAACTCACACACTACACTAGGATAATCACTATTGGGGGTAAAAAGGGAAGAGGGATAAATAAAATAACCTATGATAATGAGGTGATACACAAAATATAACTCCACACAACACATTTGAATCTACACTAAGAAAGGAGACTACCAAAACTGACCTTAACTCTATGTCCTTCTAGCATAAGTATTTCTCATAGAGGCAAATTGCTATGCATATCTAGAGGTGGGTGAAAACAAGATATGATACTAGACACTACTAGTCCCTTTTACACTTCAATACAAAATTAACAAACACATACACTTTATGAAACCTATTAGAAGAGATATTACTCACATAAGACATGCAATAGCAAAATGGAAGCAAGGAGAACATATTCATCACTTGTTAACCACATAAACCAATTAACACACTTAGGAAAGAGATTGTAGAGAATGAATAAACTTCATGAAAATTTATTTAAAGGAAAATGAGGTGTCAAAACTAGTAGGGCTTCACCATACCAATTATGGATCAATTACAAAGCCAAAAAGGACTGAGTATATAGAGCATATGAGAGGAGAGAGAAGAGGAGAAGTGTAAAGGTCAGAAGGCAAAGTGTCAAACTATGAGAACTAGTTACAATGAAATATAATGAAATGATAAATAGGTCATGAAGGTTATTTTATATAAATGTCCATCACAAACATGACATATCCTTCAGGTTGGCATAAAGACTCTTCACGTTCTTCTTTGAAACTATCCCCATGATGATGAGTAGTCTATCTGTATTGAACTACCTATATAATATATTGAAACATATTATCTAACATGAGAATAGGGAAATGAGATCGGGGACATTCATCTAAGCCTTCAACTGATAGCCTTCTTTGTTACACTTGTTCACTTGCTTGCAACTACTTACTAGCCTTCTAGGTCTATCTTCACATTTGTCACCTAAGTGACTTGTAGCTGCTCATGGATGATTTGGAAAGGATGTAGGACATTTATTTAGAACATATTTATCCTCTAGTCTCTCAAATAGACCTCAAAAGATTCAAAGTCATCTTTCTCACTATCACATTAGGTAGTCATATTGTCTTCTCACTGTGCTTATTCAGACTGTCTATGATGAATGATCCAAAAGAGATATTTTAATGCTTCACTAGGGTGAGAAATTAGTATAAGGAGTTATAAAAAGTCCCTATAGACCTATCTCAATGGATTTCATCTACTGATTCTCCTCTGTACCTATAATTCACCTCAAAACCTATATAAAACCTAGATTTTGGCATCTTCGTATAAGTGATGGTATAGATCAACTAGACAATGAGGACCTTGGTAGAGTCATAAACATGTTAAAAACACATTTTAGGTCATTTTACCACTTTTAGATGCATCTCCACTCATTTATTATCCATTAGGTTTGCATAAGGGTTTTAGGAGGGTTAGCTTATCAAACATTATTCATAAAATCCAGATGCTGAACCTCTAAACAAATTTCATTTAGAATAAGCTAAATAACCCAATCAACTATCCCAATCTACTTGATTTACATGCACACCCTCTGTACAGATGTGAGGAAAAGAAGATGACCCTCGAGCTCTTTCTATGAATTCTGAGTACCCCTGAGAGAAGGTTAGGCCAAAATGGCCAATTATTTAATATTATTTGCCAAAAAATGTTTCCAAAAAGTCTTACACTATCCTATAAGGGTTATTAAACTGATTAGGAATGTCATTCAATCATTTGAATCAAGTTAGAAGCCTTGAGGGTATAGGCCCAATTCTAGGCCTAATAGGCCTAACTGTGTTTGACTATGTGTTTGACCCTTCTAAGGGTTTCCAATGAATGTATAGCCTTTTATATCTCTGTTAACTTTGATATAACCTTAAACATCTTCCAAAATCATTCAAAACTCTCCCTATCACCCATTTCACTCTTCACATACCAAACCTGCGAGTTATCTTGCTCACGGAGTGCCCTCTATCTGAGACAAAATAGAGGGTACCTACCTTATTTTAATGGCCAATTTGAGATCATATAGGTTTATTTTATGTTATTATGACATTTTACACCAATTTTAAAAAAATCTATATCATACCTCTAGACCCCTCAAAACTTCAAACTCCTAAAACTAGCTTTTCAAGCCTAGTGACTATGCATGATTGTATGCAAGGTTCTAGCTAGACTGAGTTTGAGGCTCAAAACTATAGGTTGATGTAATTATTTATTTAAATAACCTAGGAATGTGTCATAAACACTATTATATTGGTTCCAAACATGGACATTTATCATACACTTCTGCATACTTCCACATAGTAGCTTTCCATTAGCTAGAACAAGTATGCAGTTAGATTGTAGGTGTCTCACTAAGGAAAAAAAAGGGTTACTATAGGTGATTATTAATGTTTGAGGAATGAATTATATTATATTTATTCCATTTTATTTAATTACTATCATCTCATTATATACCTGTATTCATCTCTAACTAGCATCCTTCATTGCTTAGGCTAGTCTACAATATGAGAGTCCAAACTGTAGGTGTATATCTCAAGGAATAAGGAATTCCTATAGGTGTAAATTTATGATAGATAATTGTGTTTTCACACCTAAATATTTTATTTAGGTCACTAAGGACCATTCAATACTTGAATATATTCACTTATTCCTATAGACCATGCTTTTATCTTTATACCATTAATGCGCTATAAGTTTGCAAGTTCCAGGTTCACTTTTGGTTTGATGGGACTGTAGCTCACTAAGTGATTTCAATAGAAACTTGATTGAAATGAAATACCACTCAACCATCATTCTCATTTAACTATAAATCATATTCTTGTGCCAATACATTACCTTTAGGCCTAAGTTATAAGAATGAAAACATTAATATCATACAAACCTCAAGAATCTTCACCAACAAAGGTTACATTGTGAGGCAGGATCCCTTTCTCAAAAAATTAAGATAATCAGTCCCATGTGAAAATTTTCTCACTCTTGCACTTGTAAACATTGTTTGAGGGAGTCTTGACTATTCTAATGAACCCTGGATGACTTTAGAAACTCATTCAAGTCATGAAATTTAATACAACCTACGTTTTGGGTTTTGAATAACTCCTCCATTCTCTGTACATGCCTACAAATGACTGTAGATGACTGTGAATATTGGAGCTCTGATCAATCTTTGTTCATTGTCTTAGAAAATAATTTCCATCAACTTAAAAGTCCTTCAATGCACATATTCCATGAGAAACTATATTCCATGGTTTGAGAGGAGAGACACAAGTGTACTACCTTGATTTGAAGTCACTTACATAAGACAAACACTGCCACTTGATGAAAACACTGTCTACAGACTTCAATGGTGGTCTCTTCTAGTAAAATGAAGGTGATATGCTAATAATTTCACATCCACACATGGAAAAAAATTAAAAACCATATGGAATGAAGGAATATTCTTTTAAAGACTATTCACACGATTTGATTCACACAAACATCTGTAATTAGATGAAGAAACTGAGGTCTTCAGGACTTACAGGCAATTTGGAGGCACTATCAGTCTTAGTGTTTGTTCATGAAATATGAACCAACAATATGAAAAACCATAACCATGGAATGAGATTTCATAGTGACTAATTTAAAACCCCAAGTGCACTCAGACTAACTCTCATCCTTCTGTCTGTACTGAAGGAAAACCAGTTGACCTATTTGACCTGCCTAAGAGAGCGATGAGAGAGAGAGGTTAGGTTTTGGTAGTTTTGGACCTATTGAATATTATCAAGCATAAAAATGGATTTTAGGAATTTTAATGGACTCTCTTGAAGCCTCAAACATGCTAGGGGGGTTGTCCTTGTCCATACAACTACCTTTAACTGCTTATTTTATAGTGATCTCCTTTCCACGTTGAACCTACAATTTGTCAGTTCCAAAATTATTCCTTGAACCTTAACTGACACTTGGTATGTTATATTCTTATTGAAAAATTTTAATTTCATGAAAATTATGTAAAACTTCCCCTATAGTAACCAAAAATGTGATATAAAGGAATGTTAAGACAAGTGACAAAAATGACCAAGGTTTAAAACACATTAGGTGACCTTCAAAACATGACTAGACATTATTTATGACCTTTATGACTATGTTATTACTTATCAAGACCCTATATAAAGTTTGAATATATAATAGGTTGACCTAATTTGACCTAGGGTCAAATTTGGTCAATAATAAGACTATTATGAGCATATTTAAGATTGTATATATGTCTTTATAATTCATTATTTGTTAGATGAATAAATCAACTTTGATTTACGCTTAGAAGTTAAAATAACATATCTCTGAGGCCATATTATAAATTGAGGAGGGCATAGGAAAAATTTGTAATAAATACATCCATCCACACAATAATACTTAGATGAGAGAAAAATATTCAGGAATAAAATACATTATATTACACTAACAAAATATACAATATACATGTGTTGCACCAGAACATGAATCTCTAAAAAAATACATCTCCAACATATCTAGAGATGAATCTAAGATCCATTTTAAGTTTACACAAGGATACAAAGGGTCCTTATATAATAAAAACAAGATGTGAGTGGAAGATTGCTATTAGTGGAATGAAAGGTAGGATCATTCCCCAAGTTTTATCTAACCTTATCACACTCATGAAAATAAATACCAACAATAAAAGTGTATTAAGCAAAATTACGTATATATTAAATCACACTTTGGTAACAACACTACCTAAGGTGTTAGGGTGTGGAGCTAAAAGCTTCACCCGGATGCAAACATGGAGGAGGGTTGCAGTGTCACAGTCGCCGATGTCGACAGGCCACACTGACGTCGGGCAGGGGTCGACAGAAGAGCAACCGACATCGACAGGAGTCGACTGACGTCGGTCACCTCCAGGCAGACAGGGACCGACTTCGGTCACCTGTGCGGTTTCAGAACTGCTGTTGACGAACAGTCAGTTAAGTGAACGGGTTGTTTGCATGTTAAAGACTAGTTCGAGTCTTGAGCCACAAGTCTAATCATTGTATGCATGAGATCTATATAATAGATTCATGGGATGTATTATAAAGTGTAGAGCTTGGAGAGTTCTTCCCATGGTAGAATCAAGTAGGATTCTTCATATATGTAAGATCAGGGTTGGTCTGCAGGGTGTTGCTAGATCATGGAGGAGATCTACATGTGATAAGTAAGATCGGGTTAGTCTGCAGGGGTGTGTGTATGCGAGGGTCAAAAGGAGATCGACAGGGGAGCAAGATCCAAGGTGACATCAATACATCAAGGAGCAAGATCATGGTGAGATCTACTTGGAGTACCGGTTCGTACTCGGTTGTACTGACAGTACCTAAGTTCCCCAAAGCTCTGACACAACTTGTCAGATTTAAGAGCACACATGATTACCAATGTATAAGCAACTAAACATGCAAAAATTATACCAAAAGTACAAGTAACTATCAATGAGAAACAACACAGAATATGAGAGGCAACACACAATTGTATTCAACTCAGTTAGAAGAAAATTACAACAAAGAGATCACACTCTTTCTTCCACTTTGTGGGCATACCAATAATCTTCCCTCAAGAGTAATCTTCTCTCAATACAGGTCACAACACACAACTAACACAAGCTGTTGTTCACCTCATTGTACTGTCAGTACAACCGAGTACGAACCGGTACTCCAAGTAGATCTCACCATGATCTTGCTCCTTGATGTATTGCTGTCACCTTGGATCTTGCTCCCCCACTGATCTCCTTTTGACCCTCGCATACACACACCCCTGCGGACCAACCCGATCTTACTTATCACATGTAGATCTCCTCCATGATCTAGCAACACCCTGCAGACCAAGCCTGATCTTACATACATGAAGAATCCTACTTGATTCTACCATGGGAAGAACTCTCCAAGTTCTACACTTTACAATACAGCCCATGAATCTATTATATAGATCTCATGCATACAATGATTAGACTTGCAGCTCAAGACTCGAACTAGTCTTTAACATGCAAACAACCTGTTCACTTAACTGACTGTTTGTCAACAACAGTTCTGGAACTGCACAGGTGATCGACGTCGGTCCCTGTCTACTTGGAGGTGACCGACGTCGGATGACTCCTGCCGATGTCAGTTGCTCTTCTGTCGACCCCTGCCTGACGTCAGTGTGGCCTGCCGATGTCGGTTACTGTGACACTGCAACCCTCTTCCATGTTTGCATCCATGGTGAAGCTTTTATCTCCACACCCTAATAATCTCCCACTTGGAGATAAACAGCTGCACCCGTACCTATACCAGTACTTTGTCTATTCTGCATCCTGGCTTGTATTCCTCTTCAAGCTCCCACTTGAAGACCACCCACCACACACCCTGTGGTGATACACCTGTGTCTAAATTTCTCCATTCTCAGCTTACCTTCTTCTGTCGTTGCTATACTCCCACTCAAACAAAAACCCCTGTGAGTAACCTGTAATCAACAAACACTAACTAGATCTGAACCACCTGTTAGTAAACCTCACTCTAAGAACCTCCAACCTCGCTCTGATACCATTTGATAGGACCTAAGTTCCCCAAAGCTCTGACACAACTTGTTAGATTTAAGAGCACACATGATTACCAATGTATAAGCAACTAAACATGCAGAAATTATACCAGAAGTACAAGTAACTATCAATGAGAAACATCACAAAATATGAGAGGCAACACACAATTGTATTCAACTCAGTTAGAAGGAAATTAAAACAAAGAGATCACACTCTTCTTCCACTTTGTGGGCATACCAGTAATCTTCCCTCAAGAGTAATCTTCTCTCAATACAAGCCACAACACACAACTAACACAAGCTGTTGTTCACCTCATTGTACTGTCAGTACAACCGAGTACGAACCGGTACTCCAAGTAGATCTCACCATGATCTTGCTCCTTGATGTATTGCTGTCACCTTGGATCTTGCTCCCCCGCCGATCTCCTTTTGACCCTCGCATACACACACCCCTGCAGACCAACCCGAACTTACTTATCACATGTAGATCTCCACCATGATCTTGCAACACCCTATAGACCAAACCTGATCTTACATACATGAAGAATCCTACTTGATTCTATCATGGGAAGAACTCTCCTAGTTCTACACTTAACAATATAGCCCATGAGTCTATTATATAGATCTCATGCATACAATGATTAGACTTGCGGCTCAAGACTCGACTTAGTCTTTAACATGCAAACAACCCATTCACCTAATTGACTGTTCGTCAACAACCAGTTCTGAACTGCATAGGCAACCGACGTCGGTCCCTGTCTGACTAGAGGTGACCGATGTTGGCCGATCTTGCCGATGTCAGTTTCCTTTGCACTGATCCCCTGACCGACGTCGGTTGTGGCCTGTCGACGTCGGTGACTGTCATACTCAGCAACCTCCATGTTTGCATCAAGGTGAAGCTTTTAGCTCCACACCCTAACATAAGGTGGACTTCACAGTGAACATAACACACAAAGACATCTTGGCAGCTCTGAATTGATTTATTTGAGGTAAAAAAATTCCTTATTAAGAATAAAATTTTAATCCAAGTGATCGATGAAATTTATGGTTCCCATTTTTTTCCAAATTAGATATACAATCAGGTTATCACTAGATCTACCTTAGGGGTGAAGATATTACAAAAATTGATTTTTACATGCACGATGACCGTTATGAATTCTTGGTCATGCCTATTGGGATTATGAATTCCCCTTCCACTTTATAAGGCTTAATGAACAAAATATTTTGGCCCTTTTATGAAAATTCATCTTGGGCTTATTTGATGATATCTTGATCTACAACAAAACTTGGGAAGAACATCTTTGACACCTTGACATTGCTCTACAACTTCTTACAAACCATGAACTCTATGCAAAATGGTCCAAATGTTATTTTGATCAACATGAGGTGGATTACCTAGGACACATTAAAACATCATACATTCAAGTCAAATATGCAAAAATCAAGGCCATAAAAAATTGGCCTAAACCCAGGACACTCGAAAGCCTTTGAGGATTTCTTGGCCTCACTGGGTACTACCATAATTTTTTTAGAGATTATAAAAAACTTGCTACCCTATTGACAACCATGCTTAAAAAAGGCTTATTTTTTTGGTTCACTAGAGGTGAACAAGCCTTTGAAATATTCAAGTCTGTATACTATAACTATTTTGGCCATGCTAGATTTCTCAAAGATGTTTGTCATTGAAAATGACGCATGTGACAATGGCCTTGATGTTGTACTCATGCAAGATGGACATCCCATCACCTTCAACAAAAAATCCCTTAGTGGGTGAAATTTGGTGTAGTCAATATATGAGAAGGAAATGATGGATTTCCTCTAAACTCTTAGTAAGTGGTGACCATACTTGGTGGGTTGACAATTTTGTATCAAAATTGATCATTAAAGACTCAAATACTTCTTGGAGTAACATGTATCTTCCTTGATTAAAAAAAAATTAGGTTTCCAAAATGATGGGGTATGATTATGATATCACTTATAAAAAGGGCAAGGAAAATCTGGTCATTGATGCACTATCTTGCGAATGTGAAGAACAAACATAAATGTTTGATTTATTCATCCCTATTTTAGAATGGATGCATGAAATCCAAAAAAATTGGAAATAAGACAGTCATATACAATAAATCATCCTCCAATTTTCTGTTAAATTTGTATCCAAACCCAAGTATACCTAGGATGGATAATCTTTACGAACATTGTCTTGATTTTTGGATCCAGGTTCTAACTAAATAGTTTATATGAGTTACATAGCTCACCTTTCCTCATCCATTTAAGATTTTATAATCCATGTGTTTGCATTTTTGATAGTTTCTTTTGGCTAAGAATCAAGTAATATATCAAAAATTTTGAGGAATGTAATGTTTGTCAACATCACCAAGGAAAGACATTGGCAGTGATTGACTTACTCCAACCACTACCCATGCTGCAACACATTTATCCAGACATCTCCATGGATTTTATAAAAGGATTACCAAATTTTAGTGGAAAATTAATCATTTTTGTGATGGTAGATCATCTCTCCAAATATGCCCATTTTTGTGCCTTGGCTTATCCTTACATTGTTTCTACCATGCCTTCATATAATCTTAGCTTCTATTGTAATTGATCATGATTTGGCTTTCAAAATTCAATTATAGTAGGAACTCTTCAAGTGCATGAATACATAACTATAAATGAGCTATGGCTACCATCCATAGATAAATGGCCCAACTGAAATTGCCAATAAATTCTTGAAAACATATCCTCACTATTTTGCTTATGATCAACAACATCAATGGGTCAAGAGGTTACCACTTGAATAATGGTGGTACAATAACATTTATCACATAACCACCAAGATGACCCATTAATGAAGTGGTCTATAGTCAAAATCCACCATCTCTTCTCTCTTATATTCCCAGTGGTTGTTATGTGCAGTTATTGGACAATACCCTTAGGTTCCATGATTACTTTGTTTTCCTTCTCAAGGATAATCTCCACATGGCACAAAATTTCATGATGCAATAAGTGAATCGAAATCATTTTGAATACTCATTTAAACTGGGAGATACATTTTTCCTTTGACTACAACCTTATAAATAATCATCTCTCAAGATAAAGGGTCTCTAGAAACTTTCTTCCAAGTTCAATGGACCATATAAGGTTCTTCAATAGATTGGTCTTGTCACATACAAGTTGGAACTTCTACCCTATTCATGTGTCCACCAAGTCTTTCATGTCTAATGTTTAGAGCAATTCATTGACCATAATGTCATAACTTAGATAGTACTTCCTAAACTCAATGTAAAATTCTCCCTCCTTGAAAGTGAGACTATTTAGGATAGGTTTTATTGTCAATTTCAAAATTTGACCATCAATAATGTCATAGTCTAATGGCATGGGATGCAACAAAAAAATGCAACTTGGGAAGCCCTCATTTAAATCAAACCACAGTTTTAACGTCCTCCAATTAGAGGTCAAATATTTTTAAGGGGGATGGCATGTTAAGACCCATTCACTCTAACTCATTTATAATTATTGTCATAAATAAAATCTTTGTACGCATATGCTTTGTAAGTCATCCCTTAAGCTAATTGTAATTAATCCCATATTCATGGGAAGTAGTAGTTAACTAGTATAAAATTAGTATAAATATAAGCTTATAATAGTAGAAAGACATCCACAAATTATGTTATATTGAGATTACTCAAAGGAGGTTGTCCCATCGTAGAGGCCAATGATATTTTAATACAATTATGCTCCCTTTCTAATGAAATATAGTATTTTTACCCTCATTTTCAATATTATTTATGGTCTTTTCACTATTTTTCTAATCTATTGCAACAAGGGTCATAATAAATATGGATCAAATTTTTCAAATACTGTATTGGTTGAAAGGAGAATTTTTTGGTGAACCATCAATTATTTTGGAGGAATATATATATATATATATATATATATATATATATATATATGAATTTCCATAGATTTTGAAGGTCAAATATGAATGGATGGTTGTCATAATTTTTTTACATGAAAGGTAAGGTTGATTGTCAAATTTAACCCTTGAGTGAAGGATGACATATTCATCTAAGGAGGTCTATGTTGTTATCCAAACCTAAATATGTGTATCAAGCATGTGTTAAGCTCATCATTTAGAGATGGACAAGAAAAAGAGTCCATCATCCTCTTTTTATGAATATAAAGGTGGTTCAAAGCCAAAAGGGAAAGGTAAATGCATAGGTAAGCGTAATTTTGTTATTATTTTTTCAAAAAATAATCTAAGGAGCACATTGGAAATGTGATGATGATGGTCATATAGATGAAAAATATTGAAAATTAGATGCTCATAGAAACAAAAAGTAGGCCATTTATTTCTCAAGAAAGGAAATAGGGAGCAACTTTGATGTGAGTGAGAGGATTGCTTGCACTTTCGCTTAAAAAGAGGTATGTTTAAATGACAATGAGGATTATGATAAAGTTGAATGTACCAATATCTTTCATATCAAGATGATAAAATTTCATGCTCTTGTTTGCTCTTATTCTCAAACAAATTTGATTTCTAATGAGTATAATTAGATCTTGGTCACTTTGGAGTGGAAAAGACCTTGGCACATTTGCAAAGGTATGTATTTTAGAAAAGGATGTTGTTTTGTAGATAAGGTGAGAACCTCAAGGAGAGGAGAGGAAAAAAGTTGGTAAGTGGGTTGAAATTAAAATTTCCAAGAAAATCCAAGTGGTACTCTAAAGATAAAGTTGGTGAATTGTTCCCTCACCTCTTGCATCCTTAATATTTTGAGTACTAAAAACATCCCAATTGGGGAGGTGTAATATGAAATGGATCGTGAAAGTAAGTTATATTTAACTCAACTATGCCATTAATCTCATGTACTATTAAAAATGACTAAGTAATGCAACATACAACACTTCTGATACTCTTACTAAAACCATTTAGTAGAGAAAAATAGTTGGTAGAAAACATAATGATGTGACACATGAAAAGGTGTTAAGGGCTGATATAGACTCCAACATGACAAAGACATGTGAAGAATTAGAATACATAATAGGTTTGCATGCAATCAAACTTGTTAAGAATGAGTATACATAATAAGTTTAACAATTAGTATACATAATAGGTTTTCAAGCAATCAAAGTTGTTAGACTATTTTTTACTTTTTCAAACTTGTCTTGCATAAAACCAAACAAATGGAAAGGCTCATACCATGTTGATCATCTGTAAAAGATATAAAATAATAGAATTAAATAGATCCAAGGACACTCAAACACTTAGAAATTCATCATTTTGAAGACCATTATTGATTTGGATCATGTTGTTCAATTAATTTTTTGAGTTTGTGTATAAATATAACAAATAGGGCTCATATAAAGGCATCTTAGTGCAACTAATTGGAGTTGCAACGTGCAAATGCAAGTTGGGAAAGTGTTTAAAAACAAGTTGAAAAGTAAGGTGAGCTAAGAGAACATTGTTGATTTGTTCATAATGTTGTTATATGCCTTAATAAGAAAATTAACTTAAGAATAAAATTGACTTACAATATTACAAGGGAATAGTGGAAAGAAAGGGCATAGTCCTTACTCTTTTATTTTTATATTACATTGGATTTCATGAAGGTAAATCCCTTGTGCCTGAGCTATGTTTTTTTTTTGTACTTTATTTTTTTACTTGTTTCAATTAATGTATGCCATGACTTATTATAATTTACAATACTTACATATCACAATTGTAAGGATTTTATCCATTTTCTTAAACACAACATTTAGAAAATGCCAATAATATCCACTAATAAATTTATACATAATCTATGATTCATGTTAATGAGTTAGTTATGGAATATGTAAGCTTATTATAGACTAGGTTCGGTGTAACACTTAAGAATTTGTGATTAGAGAATTGGTTCCTAACTAGTTAACTACTTATATTGATTTACATAGGATGAGGGATAGAAATGGAATAAAGAAATAGTCTTTTTGTGTCATGTATGAAAAATTTAGTTTTTGATCACATAAAATTTTTATGACAATTTAAACACATTTTTATTGCATGTTTTTCATTGGATGTTGATCATAAGTAAATGTTTCACAAAATATAGTAGGATAAGTGGTAGAGTTATATCCCCTATGCTACTTGTAATGGAAATAAATAAATCACATTTTATTATAAAAAGTAATATACATGTAAAATATATATCGATACTTAATTCATTATTTAAATACAATAGGAAGGTAAAATACAGGGTTGAGAGGCGTATCTTGAATAATTCATAATATGATTTTTTTTGTTTATGAACATGTAAATGCATTATTAGTCATGTTATAAAATTCACTCATAAATATGGATCTGACGAGGATTTGATCTAAGGAGCACTAGAGGTGCTTCTTATGGCTGTTTAGATCATTAGAGGCACTCTGGTAGGTGATAGCCAACTGAAAAATGATTTAATGAATGGGATTTCTTGCTTTTGATATTATGTTTCCTTGATTCAATTTGTGTATTGTGACTCTTGTGCACCTATACTATCTAATTTATCTACGTTGGTGTTTTAATAAAAATATCTTGAATTTAAGGGCCTACATTAAGGATTAGTGACTAGTGTGAACAAACTGGTCATCTAATTATGAGGACATTAAGGTGTAAAATGTGATGCCAAAAAATAGTAAATTGTATAAAGAAAATAACTTCAAAAATGGGAATCACACAATATACATAAAACTTAGTGTTTTAGCTTATTTGGATTTAGGTGATCTAAACAAATAGAAAAATATTGAAATTTAGATTGTATAAGTTATAACAAGAACCACGTAGATCTGAATGTAATAGATATATTTATTACACTTACTATTTATAGAAAATATTAATAGAGAGGATATTTAATTGATACTCTATTTTATGATGTCTATGCATAGTCATTTAATATGCTTTATGATCGCTCGACTCAGTAAGCAATGTCAAAATATGATAGGACATTACCAAAAAAGTCCAGACACTTGCTATGACTAGTCTCATCCACTATTTTCTAGAACTATCCCATGTGAATCTTCTACTCTATTATACTAAAGATCATTGCACATGTTTGTCAAGATGATTCCTCTATAATTTTTCTAGTGTGAACAAACTAGACATCTATTTGTGAGGACATTAAGGTGCAAAATGTGATGCCAAAAAATATTAAATTGTATAAAGGAAATAACTTAAAAAATGGGAATAACAAAACATACATAAAACTCAGTGTTTTAGCTTATTTAGATTTAGGTGATCTAAACAAATATAAAAATATTGAAATTTAGATTGTATAAGTTATAACATGAACCATGTAGATCTGAATGTAATAGATATATTTATTGCACTTACTATTTATAGAAAATATTAATAGAGAGGATACATAATTGATACTTTATTTTATGACGTCTATGCATAGTCATTTGATATGCTTTATGATATCTCAACTTAGTAAATGATGTCAAAATATGATCCAAAACTCAAAATCTTTGGTTGAAAGATAATTCAAGAAATATGAACAACACAATAACAATAATGTTATCTCTGAGAAGAGATGTTTTATTCATTAAATTTGTAGACCCAAACATATGCCTATCTCTGAGAAGAGATGTCTGATTTCCATTTCAGGTTACATATTCATTTATACATGTTTTGAAGGTGGTATGAGGATGTGGAAGGTCACCAATATTGAGGGAGATTAATTGGTTCGATTTCCACGATTTACAACAATACAAAATTTGAGGAATTACTATTTTTAGAAGCTTACTAGTTTTAGACTGCACTACTAAAATTGAATTTTGGGGCACTTCCATTGGGTTTTTAGGGGTCAAAATACATCAATCAAAAATATATTCCATCTCACCATGTTCTCCTCATTCTTAGCTTTCCAACGGTTCAAAGGGGGAGTCAAACAGAGCTACGGTGCAAAAGTTATGGCTCCCAAAAGTTTTGCACTAATTGGGGTAGAACCGTCGCCTGAATTGTTACCTAAACTATTGCTCAGATAAAAATATGATATGAAATTACCAAAAAAGTCTAGACACTCATGGAGAATAGTCTTATCCACTGTTTGCTAAAACTATCCCATGTGATTTTTCTACTCTATTCTACCAAAGATCATTGCACATGTTTGTCAAGATGATTCCTCTATAATTTTTTATCTTTGGTTTTATACGCAAATACTTATTTTGTTTTCATTAACATTAAAACCCTAGATCCATTTTTAACACTTTTTTAACCTAGAAAAAGGTGATGAAAGTATGGGTTGGTAAACACAAACCACACCTGAATGAGTTGTTTAGGATTTCTTGCATTCCAATAATCTGAAGAAGGCTTAGACTGAATGTAGTTATCACACTTAAATGTGTGTCTGCTCAATAGTGTTCCACCAGAATTCAATGAATTTATTTGGATTTTGACACTTGACAATATTCAACTTTAACCTCATGTTTGGTGTTCAAGGTTGGCTTAGGGACTATTACTTTGAGGGGTTTTCAAATTTGGATGCTTTATCATAGAGCCTCAAGGATGTGATAATATATCTCTCAATTTGATGTAAATTTTCAAGCAATGACCAAGTGAGAGCTAGATAGGAATAGCTTTAAGATTGATGTGTATATAAGTGACTCTTTGTGTAATTTCCATTCACAATTGATATGGAAAACATATGGGCCGACCCAAATGATGGATTGAATTTCAATAAATGTTTTTAGAAATATGTAGGACATTGATGGTAACCAACATCATATGAATGTTGTATACACTATCCATGATGGAAGAAATAATGGTCTAAGATATGACAATAACTTGCATATGATAATAAAGCATTCTGACATAGACTAGGGAGATCCTGAATATTAATGATAAAAGAATGAGAAGGTCAAGCCCATAAATAGATGAATAGATAGGAGAGAATATGAGCAAGAGACAAATGTGTATGCACAAGTCATGTATCTCAAATATAGGTCTAAAGTTATGTTTCCATGTCTCTAATAAAATTTTTATGTGTCTACACTTAATTTGTGCGTAAAAATTTCTCCACACCATAATGTTATCTTCAGACAATGATAAATTCATTAATGATACATTAACTTCTGTATTTTGACCATGTGTTGTTGTAATAATAGTGTGCTTGATAGAAGTGTTAGATGATTCAAATGAGAAACATCACTTGCATAATATAGAGAATTGAATTCAAATTAGGACTTAATGGTACTTGCACCAACCTCCAACAACTATCAAGAATAAGAAACACAAATGAATGGGAATGATAAGACCCAAGATTATGTGGACTATTAAGTGGACCATGCACATTGGAAGCACTCTTGAAAAGTGTCAGTAACACTCTTGACATGAAACTAATTATATGGGAAATTAGAGGGATGTGTCTAGGGATGCGAAAAGTGGTAGGGAAGCTATTGAGAATATTTGATGCACACTAATAACACTATTTTTGGACCTATAATTGATATATGGACAAGTGTACTAAGAACTAATAAAATAACACCAATAAAATTCCTTGGTCCATTTTTAGGAGACAACATTATTCCCCACTTTAGGTGTGTGGGTGTGAGCATACATTTCAAACAAGAAAAAGTATATGTACAAAAATATATAACTGCACATCTAGATCTTCAAGGTGTTAAACCCATCATGTCTTGGACCCGAAAAACCACTTGCCTTTTATGCACACCATGGATAAGGGTGCATCATAATAATAAATGATGAAATATAAAATATTGAAATAAAATAACTCATTTTGTTGAGAATGATACGTAAATGTAGTGGGGTTAAAAACTATATCAAAAACACACTTGTGAATATGAATAATGGAAATTAGAGTTAGATACCCTATTATACATGTGCCTAACAAAATGAGTAAAATCTAAATCATTAGAAATTAGAGTTATACATCTTGTCAAACACGAGCCTTTGAATCCTTTTTTTAAAAATGATTGTAAAAGTGGGTTAGAAACCCTATAAGGCATGTGCCTCTAAAAATGAATAAGATATGAATCACTAGAAATTGGAGTTGGACACCTTATTAGACATGGGCATCCAAATCCACCATGTTGGATATGATATTGTAACCCCATAAACATGGTTTTAAATACAACACATATGATATATTCCCCCTTTAGATATTTGGATAAACATGCGATGTTCACATCTCAAAATAAATGGATTAAAAGTACCATGCATAGTATAACATATGAAACCATTAAATTATATAATTTGCAAATACATATCATTGAATGAATATGCATAATGAATAGCTTGACCCACGTGGGATCATTGAGATACGATATATATAACATCAATATAGCATAATAATCATAAATAAACATAACATTAAAATTTGTCATTGTGCTAGATCAAAACACATTTAGAGATATAACAATATAATTAATATGCATATAACCTTTACCCTAATTAATGCATGACATAAATTAGGGAAACATAGGCAAGAAAATAAATAATAATTTTCATGATAAAGATCATGAAAGCATTATAAAATATATAAGAATAGTGACTAATTACATGGAATATAATAGATAAATCATTTTCTTAATAAGGATCAAAGCAACATGGAAACTTTGTGATATAGAACATCATATAAGGAAACCCATGACATGGAGGGATAAGAATTCTATTTATGATATGAAAATATTGAATTTTAGGAAATTTTAACTACACCATAAGTATATTTGATTGGTATCATAGATACTATTGAAAGCAAAAGCTATCACACAAAATAGTCAAGAAGTAACATATGAATAGGTGAAAATGCCACCTACAACTTATAAAGTAAAGAAAGACCTAAAAAAAACATTGAAAATTTGAAAATAAACAAGAAAAATACATCCGAGAGGGAGAAATGTAGTTCAAGTACAAAATAATGAACATCAAAAGATAAATGTAAATTTAAGCAACTCAAGCTAAATGGAGAAACAAGAAATCAAAATATATTTGCAATAAATTTGAAAAATTAAATGGTCAATAAGCTCAAGGAAGGAAATGAATTTCAAGCAATAAAAGTAAACAAACATGCCCCCAAGACAATATGGTTGCATGAAACAACAAAAAAATCATGTATATAAATTCTTTATATGCATGACGCTGATCGAGTTCTTTAGATGCATGCCTTATAATTTAGCAATGAGACATGCCCTTGATCCAAACTTCTTCATAATGATAGATAGTTCGAGCCAATTAGGTTTAAACTCATCATTTTGATCACAATATGCATTTGTATTTTTGTGACTCTCTTTTGATACTTGGTTACCCACATTAAATTCGCTTGATCTAATCATCTTATTATAAGACTCTGTGAGGTCATCCTAATAAAATATCAAATGTTCAATGACATGCATCCTTTTCTCATTAAGCATTTTTAATTGATATAATATATTTTATTTGTCACTATCATCATCAATAATACCTCTTAATGATACTCTTAAATATGGGATCTAGAGTTCAAGGTGCAATATTATTTCTTTCCCTTATACAAGTAAACATAGATTTTCCCCAGTACGCATTCTAAAACTAGTTTTGTAAGTCCATAAAGGTGAATGTATTTGATTATGCCATTCATCACCATTTTTATTGGAATGTTTAGAATAGTCTTATTGGAATCTTCGACTCATCTATTGCCTTGTGGGTAATAAGGAATAAACAATGTATACTTTATCTTGAATTTATAACAACACTTTTTGAATGTTTATTCTTGAAAGAAGATCCATTATTTAAAATAATAGTGGAAGGTAGACCAAACCTTAAATAAAATTCATCATAAAAAAATTAAAAATTATCTTCACCTATAGCTGATATGTGAGAGGTCTAAATCTACAGATTTTAAAAATTATTATGTAGTTATGACGATACACTTATAACCTCCTAAATATGGAGGATTTACTATACCAATAAAATCAAATCTCCATATGTAAAGTTTCCATAGAGATATTATAGGTTGTAACTCTTGGAAAGTGACATGTGTAATATTTTTGCATCTTTGAAACTTTTCACATAAAAAAAACATGATAATCATTTTCCATTGTACTATAGTAATATAAATTTCTAATTAACTTATGTGCCATGGAGTTTTCTAGAAAATTCCATCAACACTCACTATCATTCGCATGGGGTGCTTATGGTTGTCCTTGGCTCTCTGCAACATGGATATAGGTGATACATATAATGCACATGATTCTTTAAGTTGCTTAGTGGTACAAAGCTATGTGAGTATGCATGGCATGATCTTTAGCACTGTGTGTGGTGCACATGATGTAAGAGGCTATGCATGGAATTGTACAAAATTATGCAAGTGACTAAGGTACTCAAGGTTAATGTGTGGGTCTATAGGGCTACACATGATTCATTTTCCCTTCTTTAAAAATTAATCATCTCAATTATGCTAAGTATTGGATGTAAGTATGATTTAGTCTTCTCTAGAGTTTGTACGACATGGTTTATACATGGAATCTATTCAAAAATTTGATAACTCTTGTTGTAAATTGAGATGATGATGCTCTAAGGATTGTCTATGTACACACCATGGAATTTGCATGTATGCATGCATATGGAGGATATTGACGGCCTCAATTGGAATGACATAACATCCTGGCTCCTATTTTAAGGGATGGATAGCATATGTGAAGTGACATTAGCATTTGATATGTATACCTTCGATGTGGTAAGAACTTATCTATCCTAAACTATAAGGATAAATAAATGGCATGGCTGGAATATTTACTCTCTTGATAGTTATTTTAGAAATGAAGTTCTTCATGCTATCATAATTAAGTATAATAAATAGTGGTTTCCCTTGCACCCATATTTGTGAATGGAATAGGCATTTTGATGCAACATCAATAAATTCTAGTGTGGTTGTTGCATTGAGATAGGAAGCTTCAGAATCTACGGTCTCTAATTTTGTGACTGGATCATCTTCAAGTTCATTTGATCCTGTGCATACAAGTAAGTTATTCTATGTATAACACTCTATATTAGAGTGGCTGATGGTTTTGTACCTATCACACCATTTCCCTATCTTGAATGATTTATTATTTCCTGAAAGCAATGTATGATTTGGCATGGATTTTTTTTCCTGATTTCCTTTCTTATTTGACTCTTTCTCAATGGTTTCCACATATTGATAAGATTATCCCATTGTATTTAATTTAACCATCTTTAGTCTGGACTAAATCAATGGATATAAGCTTCTACGATACTTAAGGAATCTAAGTTACTCTGACTCAAAGAAGCCTAGTTCAACATACATGTCACTGAAGTCATCAATGTAGGCTTGGATTGAATGATAATGTCCTTGCCATTGAAAATATTATCATTGATGTCAAAGGTCTAACATTATTGGTGACAAAGGCCCCATAGCATTTAATATCTAAATGTGTTTTTAATGTTCATATCTTGGCTAAAGTGTGTTAATATTATTTATATATTAATAGATATATTCTTGGTTGCATAAAGACAAAAGAGGGCCCATGAGGAAGTCAAAGAGTCACCACTAAGGACAAAAGAGGGAAATGATGCATTTTCCCATGAAAGGTCACCATGTGACTTTTGAAATGGAAGAATTTGAAAGGTCATGCAAGTTTGATGCCATTTTCCATGGGGATTGAAGGGTCACAAAGAGTGAATGCCAAAGGTCATTTGGAAAGATATAAAAGGAGGCTTGGAAAGCCATTTGTAAGATTAAAAAAGGTAGAGTATGGTTTGTAATTGTTATATCTAGCTTATAAGAGCAGAGGAGAGAAAATAAAAAGATATAGTAGTGTGTTATATTTGTTGAGAAAGCAACATTGAGAGATAGTTATGTTTTACATATGAGGGGTTGGTGCTCCTGTGGGTTGGTGCTCACAAATAGTTGTTGTGTTGGTGCTCGACAAAGGGGTTGGTGCTCCTACAAGTTGGTGCTTGTAAACTTTGTAATTTGAGTTAGTGCTCATTCATATACTTGAGATTTATATCCATGGTTTTTTTCACATTAGGTTTTCACGTAAAATCTGCTCTCTCTCTCTCTCTCTCTCTTGTGTGGTGCATGTTATTGTTTCAATTTTATTGCATATATTGAATGTATGGTTAAATGGAGTTTGCTTAAGTAAAAGTTTTATAAGATATATGATATAATGATTCACCCCCCACCCCCTCTTAGTATACCCTATGCTTAACAATTGGTATCAGAGCAGGTTATTTCAAAAAGAGTTTAACAACTTGAAGGTAGATCAGGGAAAGCATGATGGTCAGAGCACATGCAGGTTTTTATACAAATAAGGCACCTTTTTTTGATGAGACAAATTATGATTTTTAGAGTATAATGATGAGGACTTACTTGATGGCCCTTAGATTCAACATTTGGCAAGTAGTGATGGATGAATACGAAGATCCACAAACACTTGTAACTACTTTTGTGGAAAAGAAGGCAAGTCAATATAATTCTAAAGCTTTAAATGCTATTTTATGTGGTTTATGTGAATCATAATTTATTAAAGTTATGAAATACAAATCTGCTCATGAGATTTGGGTAAAACTCAAGAATATTTACAAAGGTGATGGATAAGTTTAGCGAGCTAAGCTTCAGAATTTTAGGAGACAGTTTGAGAGTTTGAAAATGGAAGAGGAAGAAAATATAACAAGTTATCTTTTGTGGGTTGATCAAATAGTAAATTAAATTCAAGGCATTGGAGAAAAAATAGAAGAGTCAATGGTGGTACAAAAGGTTTTGAGATATCTACCTTTGAGATATGATGCAAATGTATCTACAATTGAGGAGATGAAGGATATAGACAAGTTAAAGATGGATGAACTACATGGTATTTTTACAATATATGAGATGCAAACCGAACAATAGAAACCTTCAAAGAGGGAAGTTGATTTCAAAACATCTAATAAAGACAAGGCCAAGATTCAAGAATCAAGTGACAACTCCAACAATGAAGAAGATGACAATGAAGCCCTATTCATTTGCAAGCCTAAAACGGGCATAGGTAAATATCAAGGAAAGTTTCTATTTAAATTTTTTAAATGTGGTAAGATTGGACATTTTGTAGAGAAATGCCCAGATAATAATAATGGTGACAATGAAGAAGGAAAGTCTACATACAAGAAGAGATTCAAGAAGAAGAGTTTATATTCTAAATATCTTAGCTCAATCGAAGAAAGTGGAGTCAGTGACTCAAATGAAGAAGAGAATCTATTCATGACCATACATGAAGATGCCCCCACAAGTAAAAGTATAGATGATCAAGAAGAACGTGATGAAAGTGAGGATGAAGTCAAGGTGAGTCTAGAAGGAGAACTCATTTATGCCTTAGAAGAATTAAGAGCTCTTGAGAACAAGAATCAAAGATTGAAGCCCCAGATCGAGAAAAATGAAGAGGAGTCAAAGGAAGTAATTGAAGATATACAAGCACACATTAAAGAAGCCAAAAATACTGAAGAAGATCTAACAACTCAATTGTAAAAAATAAGTGAAAAATGTGAAAGGTATGTTGTTAAAATTGCCTCTTTTAAAAAAGATTTCGAGAAAACAAATAAAGCAGTCAATGATAAAACAACCAATGATTTAAAATTTGAGAATAACACTAACATGTTGAATAAGATATTCGAAAGTCAAAAATAAATATTAGATAAGACAAGTATCAGATTTGAAAAGAAAAGGAGCTATGCTGAAGCCCTTACAAAAGAGGAAATAAAAAGGGAAAAATTTAAGAATGCAGAGGACAACTCAAACAAAGAAGGCTGAAAGGAACAGAGCTACAAAAGATAACTAGGTCAAAGATACATAAATCAGAATAGGTTCTATTTTATTGGTTATTATTTTTATTATAATTTTTATGGTCATAATAAAATAGATTGTTGGAAAAGAGATAACAATTTCAAAAACAAGGAGAAGGGAACTCATGCAGAGTCAAGCAGAAGACACAACTCTTTTACTTCTCTATCAGGATTTAATGAAGATGCCATAGTATGTTATAAGTGCAATAATTTTGGACACATAGCCTAACATTGTAGAAGCATGTTCGAATCAGTCAAGAAGGACCAAGGTTTCAAGGATCCATTCATCAAGAAGAAAGTTGAGATAAATTCATGGTAGAAGAAACAACCTGAAGAGTCTACGTTAGTCTAGATAGCTTTGCATGCAAGAAATGAAGATCATCCATGGTTCATCGTCAACAAATGTTTGAGGCACATGACAGGAGACGAGCAATTTCACAACTCTAAAGAAGATCAATGGTGGCATAGTAAAATTTGAAGACAATACCACTACCAGGATAGCTAAAAAAAGTACATTAAGTTCAAATAATGGTAGAACTAAGATTGAGAATGTTCTATATGTAGAAGGTCTTAAGCATAATTTATTGAGCATAAGTCAAATATGTGATCAAGGACACACATTAAATTTTTATGCAGAAGGTTGTGAGATTAGAAGAAAAGATTTAGATGAGTTTATTACAGATGCTTAGAGGATAGGCAACAATTTATACGTATATTATCAAATATATTCACAAAGACACTATCAAAGGACACATTCAAGTATCTATGAGAGAATTTGAGAGTAATTTCTTTTACTTCCTGCCATTGAGGATCAACATCAGTTGAGGGGGAGCTAAGTATTAGCTCCAGGACAAACCATTTGCCATTGATGTCAAAGGGGGAGAAGTATAGCAATAGGTACAGGAACAGGTTCAAGAATAGGTAGAAGAATAGGCATAGGTACATGTTCAAAAAATAGGATGCTACAGTAAGGGGGAGTTACTATATGTTTTCAGTTGGTAGTAGATGTAGGTATTAGTTTTTGAGGAGAAGTATAGGATTAGGTTTCAAGATCTGACAACTTCAGTTTGAGGTTGCCATCAATGACAAAGTGGCAGATTTTTGGAAATATTATCATTGATGACAAAGGCCCCATAGTATTTAATGTCTAAAGGTGTTTTTAAAGTTCATATCTTGGCTAAAGTGTGTTAATATTATTTATATATTAACGGATATATTCTTAGTTACATAAAGACAAAAGAGGGCCCATAAGGAAGTCAAAGAGTCACAACTAAAGACAAAAGAGGGAAATGACACATTTTCCCTTGAAAGGTCACCTAGAGGAATTTGAAGTCACCAGATAAAGACAAAAGAGGGAAAGGACACATTTTCCCATGAAGAGTCACCATGTGACTTTTCATATGGAAGAATTCGAAGGGTCATGCAAATTTGGCACCATTTTCCATGATGATTGAAGGGTCACAAAGGGTGAATGCCAAAGGTCATTTGGAATGCTATAAAAGGAGGCTTGGGAAGTCATTTTTAAGATGAAAAAGGTAGAGTATGGTTTGTAATTGTTATATCTAGCTTATAAGAGCAGAGGATAAAAAATAAAGAGATATAGTAGTGTGCTATCATTTGTTGAGAAAACAACATTGAGATATGTGTTTTACATAAGAGGGGTTGGTGCTCCTATGGGTTAGTGCTCATAAATAGTTGCTGTGTTGGTGCTCAACAAAGGGGTTGGTGCTTGCGAACTTTGTAATTTGAGTTGGTGCTCATTCATATACTTGAGATTGTTCTCCATGGTTTTTCTCACATTGGGTTTCCACATAAAAATCTGGTCTCTCTCTCTCTCTCTCTCTCTCTCTCTCTCTCTCTCTCTCTCTCTCTCGTGTGGTGTATGTTATTGTTTCAATTTTATTGCATATCCTGAATGCATGGTTAAGTGGAGTTTGATTAAGTAAAAGTTTTATAAGATATATGATATACTGATTCACCGCCCCACCCCCCTTCACCCCACACCCCCCTCCCCCGTCTTAGTATATCCTGTGTTTAGTAGCTGTAGTTGTGACCACTAAATGTATTAATCATAAAAGACATCATGAAGATAATATTCATCCCTGAATGATTCTAGGAATTTATCCTAGGTTTGATCAGACTTGTCTTCTATTTAGTCTTATCCCACAAGGTGTGCATTTTTTACCATTTTTTGACAGATGAAGAAACTTTCGAGAGTGAAATATTGATGTTCTCTTAATTCAAAAGTCATTCATAAAAAATATGACTATAACTGATCCAACCAATTATCTCTTACATCTACATTTAAATAAAGAATGCCTATATTTACTTGAAATCTAGTAGGGACTAGACCATCAAAAATTTTACCTGATGTGTGAGTCGATGGAACTACCTGTTCAAGTAATATGTCATTCTAATTAGCTTATGTGACATGGAATTTTCACTAAAATTCCTTCCAAACTCAATATCATTCATGTGGGGTGCTTGTGGTTGTCCTTGGCTCTTTGTGACATGGATTTAGGCATTACATTTAATGCACATGATGTTTGGATCTGATTGGTGGTACACATTTGTGTACGTATGTGCAATATGTTCCCTAGAATTGTGTATGATGTATATGATGCAATAGCTTACACATGTAATTGCATGGAGTTGTGTAAGTGGCCAAGGCACTTTGGGTTAATGCGTAGGTCTATACGACTGCACGTGGATCATTTACCTTTCCTTAAGAAGAAATCATCCTTATTGCATTAAGTCTTGGCTATAAGTGTGATGCAGTCTTATTATTAGTTCGTGTGGCATTCAAGTATAAAATCTATTTAGGAATCCGTTACCTCTTTTTAGTGACTAAAATGATGATGCTCTAAGAATTGGCCGTGTACACACCATGGTGTTTATACATGTATGCATGCCCAATGAGGATATACCTAGCATAAATTGACATGACATCCTATAGTAAATCCTCTATAAAAGGATGATAAAGCACATAAGTGAGTACCACTTGGCTGTCAAGCCCATCTAAATCCAAAAATAATGGGGTTCGAACAAACCCCCTTCGTTCTAACCCCCACGTGTACTTTTTGAATGGGATTAGAATAAAGGGGGTTCGAACAAAGGGAGTTCAAACAAAGGGTTTCAAACATTTACTTTATGCATTTAATTAATTTAAATAAAGTGGCCAATGAAATGATTTATTTTAAGGGGTTTAGAACAAAAGGGGATTAGAACAAAGGGGGTTTGTTTGAATCCCCTTTCATTCTAACCCTATTAAAATAAATCATTTCATTGGCCACTTTATTTAAATTAATTAAATGCATAAAGTAAATGTTTGAAACCCTTTGTTTGAACTCCCTTTGTTCGAACCCCCTTTATTCTAATCCCATTCAAAAAGTACACGGGTTTGTTTGAATCCCCTTTGATCTAACCTCCTTTTTTCTAACCCTCTTCATTCTAACCCCATGTGGCATCAAATCCTCACCCATCCAAGTGGAAAGCTACTATTGGCCTAAAATTGTTACTTTGGATGCCATGCATTAGGATGAAAAAATAAAATAAAAACCTGTGGCTCTACATATAAATGGGTATTTATATGAGCTTTCTAATAATATGATTTTTTTCTAATTTTTAATAATATTTAATATTTATTTTCATTTATTTAGTAAAATAACTTATTTATAAAATGAAGTACCATATGTTTGAGGCACTGAGAAAAAATGAAACTATGGCCGAAAAAATTAGAAAAATATCACTGCACTCGACTTTAATGTTCTTGTTTTATTGGCAAACAAATTAGTCTATTCTAATATATATATTAAAAAATATTGTGAGGAGAAGTCATAAGCATTGATATTCTCTACCTTGATCATTAAAAAAATAATAAAAAAAATATTTTTTTAATGAAAAAATTATAAAAAAATAGTCTTGCACTACATCCATGTTTGTAAGAGCTCTTTACAAGAAATCTTGAAAAAATATTATGTTTTGAGAAAATTATGAGGAGAAATCAAGTACTAAATAAAATGTTTTATATGTGAAACATACACTGTGTATTCAGGTATTAAAAATATATTTTTTATTTTTTTACTTTTTCAAAAAAATAATAAATGTAATCTACACTTAAAATGCAACATTTCTTTAGTTTACACCATTTTCACATTTTATACGGTTAAGTCACTATTGTCTATACAAATTGAAAAATGTTCACATTTTATTTTTTGCCATCCCTTTTGTACCAAAAAGTGGGACACAATATTATGCTTGTAATATTAAATTAATAAATTATAATTTATTTCTATTATAAAATATGTGAAGTGAGATTAGCATGTCATATGTATACCTTTAACATGACATGAAATCATCTATTATAAATTATAAGGATGCAAATGTGGCATGGTTAGAAGATTAAGTTGCTTGATAGTCGCTTAAAAAATGAACTTCTTCATGCTACTGTCATTGAGTTGAAAACCCAATGGTTGCCATTACATCCAAATATATAAATGGAATAGATGTTTTGGTTCAACATTAGGAAATGCTGGTGTGGTTATTGCATTGATATAGGAAGCTTTGAGATCCGTGGTCTCCACTTTTGTGAATGGCTAATTTTTAGGATCCATTGCTCCTGTGCATGCAAGTTATTCTACACATGACACTTTTCATTGAATTTGTTATTGATTTTGTGCCTATCACACCATTTCCATGCCTTGAATAATTTTTATTGTCTATAAGTGGTGTATACTTTGGCACGGAAGTTATTTTCCATTTTCCTTTCTTATTTGAATCTTCCTCAATGGTTTTTCTGTAGAGATAGGATTATCCCATCAAATTGATATTAATCATCTTCAGTCTAGACAAAGTGTATGGACATAAGCCACTATGATACTCAATGAATCCATGTTGCTCTAACTTAAAGGATCATAGTTTCATATGCAGTTCACGGAAGGCATCGATGTAGGCTAGGATTGACTGATCATGTCTATATCATAGTTGTGATCACTGAATTTATTTATTGTCGTAGACATCTACAAGATAAAAGCTTCCAGAAATTCATCCCAAGTTGGATTAGAATAATTTTTTTCTCATCTTTCTCCCATAAGGTGTGTGCTTGTCACCACTTCTTGACGGGTGACGAAACTTTCAGAAGTGCATTCTTGATCTTCTCTCATTATAAAATTAAATCATATAAAAATATGACTCTAATTGAAACAATTAGCTGTCTACTACACTTGCATTTATTTTTATCTCAAACATAAGAAATCTTAGATTTACTTGAAATATAGGAGGGACTCTACCAATAAAATCTTTACTTTATGTGTGAGTTGATGAAACCATTCGTTCAATGATTTTAACAAACTAGTTAAAAAAAGTCTTTTTTTTGAAGAGCCTTTTTAATCTTATACTTTATCATTATATGTTTATCATCTTATGTTGCAATATATTTTTCAATTTGAAATTTATTGATATGGCACAACAAGTAGTTTGAGATATTTTGTGGTGTGACATCGTGCTTTGGATACTCTAATCACATTTGATGGGATATGAAAGAGAATCAACTACTATGATTCCAATGAACTAGATCCAAGGTGGTTTAAGAGACAACACTCTAGATGAGGATCTATATTAAGTTGTGTGTGGGTGTAAAAACAATATTGATTAAGATGATAATAAAGAAAGCACTAGGACTAGAGCAATAATTGTATTATTTATCATTGCATTTTTTACATGGAATACTGTTGAGAAATATATGGTTTTATAATTTGTTACTATTTGAGTAACTAAAATGTGTTTAAATAGATTACATGTCGTGAAAGATGAGAAGTCATTATGGAAGTGGAATCATTTAGCCTTCCAAATGTAACTATTCATCTTTCAACGGTTATATCTTTGACCTTCATATTCAATTTTTTGTCAAGTGTTTAGTCATGTAACTAATCTGGGAGTCCCAAAAGTTTACGATATTTGGGTGTTATGTGCATGTTTAGATGGCAAACATTACATAGTTGGCTGATGTCTTGAAAAATTGGTGCACATGGCAAGTGTTATGCAGAATGATGTTTTACATGAAGTGTTAGTGACTAAGTCAAAAATGAATATTTTCATGTGCTCTGCACTTTTTGTGTGGGGTGCATGTGGTTGTCCTTGACTTTTTACAACATGGATCTAGGTGCTATACATAATAGGCATGATACTTGGAACTATTTGGTGGTACAAATTTGCATTGGTATGTACAACATGTTCCCTAGCATTGCACATGGTGCACATGATGTAATAGGATTCATAATAATTTTCACAGAGTTGTGCAAGTGACCAAGGCACTCAAGGTTGATGCATGGGTCCATGCGGCTATGCACAAATTATTATAGGTTAAGTTGAGTTAAATGTAGCTTTGAAACTACCTTAGAAGTGCAAGTTAATATAAAAGACTTGAAATCAATTGTAAAAAAGTTATTCTTTTATCTCAACTCTAGGAGAGGGATTACTGCAATTTTATGTACAACATGTTATTTCTAAGAAGTTCATTAATGGAATATGAGTAATAGTGTGAGATGAATGTGTTGATTTTCAAGTATTTGATATTATTTGCTTATGAAATATGCCTTGCTATTCATGGTTAAAGAAAGAAACTCATTAAATTCTTGTATTTTATTGATTATGTATAAAACTCATGGACTCAAAAATATGTGTTGAAAATTCTTGAGGGTGAAATTTATATCACATATACATAATTAGATTTAATAGGAGACTTTAAGCTTCCAAGCAATCCCCATTCTTGTTGTATTTATTGTCCATGTTTCCATTCTAATGCTAGAGGAAAGATTCCAACCCCTTTTATTCAAACATTTATTAACCAGACAATCCTTTGTGTTTACTCTATTGAGAGTTCATATCCCTTCTCCATCTGCTTCCTTTCTCTTTCTACTTTCATTATTTTCATTCTTGTCCATTTTTATCCCTTTGTTTTATTTTTGTATTGTCTGATCAAAAGGAATAAAAATCTCTATCATACTAAGGCACTGCCCCTCTCAAATGCAGACAAGACTCTCGTCCCATATTGATTTCTTCAATGTTACAAGTCTATACCATTGTTCATTGGAAAAATCAATGAAATAATCAAAGAAAATGTGGTGACATAAAATCTTTCTAGCACATTATCAAAATGTTCTATTCTATCTATTTGATCCTAGGTTTAGTGTGTAGATCATACAAAGTGAAAGTGGACACCGACATTGTGTTCATTGTACTTATGTTTCAACTCTAATTTTAATTTGCTATTGTAACTTTGAGCCCCTCTCTCCTTGAGAGTTTGTTGACCATTGGGTATTTTTTTAAAGTTATTTTTCGTAATTGACAAAATTTTCAAATTTTAGATTTGCCAACGAACAAAGTTTTAAAGACATATTTGTTATCTTTATACTTTGGTAGGGTGGCAAATATTTCTACCTTGTTCACTTAACCAAGCGTGCTAGGGTATTACATGGTGGTCCCATGGATGGTGTAATTGTAACTATTTTGTAGTTGCAGGGGTCTCATGCAAGTTTTAATTTCTTACACTATAAAAAATAGAATCTTTCTTTGAAAAATAAAAGTAACAACTCCATAGGAAAGATATTTTCAGAGATGGATAAAAGCCGGGGGAAATAATTTGTAGCACCTGCAAAAAATTTTAAGAGCAAAAAATGCACTTTACATCTAATAAAAACTTGTTTCATAATTCTTTTTTTACATTCAAATCTCCTATATTTCCTCTGTAAGTATAATTTTTACAGTTTTTAAAATTCAGAAGATCGATTCACTGCATATCTACTCTTAAATAATCTCTGCAACACCTACCAAATATAACATGGGATTAGGCCATTAGTCCCTTACTGCTTGGCAGCATGATTGTAAATGAAATTGTCCTCCTTTACAAGGTTTTAATCTTATAGGGTGTAGCTACATTGCCTCAACTCCATTTGAAAGGATAAGCTCGAGTAATTTCAATTTCTTTGCAGTGCTTAACTACTGTTGAGATTTATCCGATGTCTTTAAGATGGGATTCTCATGAACCATCGAACCATGAATTAGGTGATGCATCTGGTTTGTTTTTTTCTTAAAGACTTATTACCTTCTGAGGTAGATTTATTTTGAAGGATTTCAATCCTCAAGACACTATCAGCATAAATAAGAATAGTTTCTTTTTCTATAATGTAATTCAATTGTTCTATCAGAGTGAAACCATTCAAAATCTGGTTGCTAATTTTATCTTTCAAAGATGAATAGACTGGATGATTACCCAGTCTGATCTTTCCTTCGCCAGAAATTCCATGAATAAGCATTGATACTGTTGATTTATATAAAACATTTGTTTGTAGTTCAGATCTTAGGGGATTATAGGAGCAGGGAAGTGAGTTTGTATTTTTGCAGATGGTATCAAATGTCGTACAACATCGTTCGATGGTGAACTTGTTTGCTTCCTCTGTTAGGAGGACAATTTAAGAAATTATTTTTGCCAGAAAAAGTGATATTATGCATGTTCCATTTGAGTAAGTTTGGTTGAAATCTTTTCATGATCATTTTATTTTTAAGAAGATAAGAGTTTCCTTATTTTAAAAGTTTTTAAAAATTTGAAGTATTTTTTTAATTATTTCTTAATTGGTTTTTTGTTCAAATAGCTTGGGTTTTTTAATTGGGGTTTTAAGGTTGGGCATTTTACAAGGGTTTTTGAAGTATAATATTAAATTTATTTAGGCTAAAAATAGTGTTTTATAAATATATTTTATTTATAGTATAAGTATTTTAACGAAAGTTTTTTTATAATTTTTTTCTTCTGTAAATAAATACAATTATTGCAAGCTTTATTATTTATATTGGTATGTATTTGTAGGGTTTTTTTGTTTATTTGTAGTGCAATAATATAATGGAACATTAGACACTAGTTAGAGTTTACAATAATATTATATTTATAATTGCATTTGATTAAGGCTTATTTTATAGGGGGATTTTTATTTCTATAGCTTGTTCCCTTCTTTATAGTTTCATTGTTGTGTAAATATACACAATTGTATTAAGGTTTGTGTTTGGTGTTTGTTTTTTTTCAATATTTTTAATTGAATTTGTGAGTCACGACAACAATCCAAATGTCTTGTTGGAATAAAAATTACTAACATGTATAAAAATTTAACATTTATTAACTCACATTTATCGTGCTTTTAATCCCGAATGATTCTATGTTATGTTTTTGATTAATTAAGGCAGCAAACTAGGGGCCGAACCCTATACAGTCAAAAAAGACAGGAAGGTTGGCAAACAAAAGATGCCAGCACCGAACCAACGGCACAACCGAGAAACAAAGTCAGAAGCAAAACAAAACACTGGAAAGACCAGAGTCAGAAAAGACGAAACTACATAACTATAGAATTAACAAAATCCTTAAGATTCTCATTGTCTGCATTGTCAGCATTCCCTAGATTACCCACCGCTTCCAACATAGTCATATTCAGCAGAATATTATTTCGAAGGCCTTTGGCGAAGACCTTTTCCAGCTTTTGAATGAGGACCTTCAAGGCCCCAATATCTGTTTTCCAATCATTCTCATTCTCCGAACCCTCACCATCTTCTTCTACATGCATCTTCTCCTTATTATCAACAATTCCCCTAGAATCAGCACCCTGCTCTTCAGTGACCTCAAAAACTCGAGAAGCCTGTTTCCCACCAGTGTCCTCCAAAATTTCTTGAATTTCCAGCTCTTCATACCCCAATTACCGCCTTGAGCTTCGAACAAGTAACAAGCCCTTGATTTCGTTTGCACTAAATGCAGATGTGAAGACTCATTTTACAAAATGGCCCATCGCGGTGACGTCTACTTTCATGCTTGAAAATAATTTTCCCTTGGTTTTCATGATGCGACTCTTGCACCTCCACCTCATGATACAAGGAATTAATCATGACAATCAAGGAAGTACTAAGGTTATCATTTTCCATGATCTGCAATGGCCTTCTCCACATGGACCGCCTTCAAAAGCTATCTTCGTCATCAAAGTGCATCATTCATGCTCCGTCATCTCCTTCTGAATGATCTCTCTAATGTTAGGGGGTATATGAGCCCTTTGTTGCCATACCCTCCATCCTGAGAATTGATGACCAAGGTTGGCACAAGCATCAGTGACCCTGTTACCTTCTCTGTAGGTGTGGGTAATCTCAACTTTGGAAAACTTTTGTAAAAGAAACTGGATGTCCGTAATGATGTCTTTTAGATGGATACCAACGTTAGATTCTTTATTAACGACATCTATGGCCAACTTAGAATCTCCCTAAATATTCAAATTTCTAATTCCTAGGGATATAGCTAACTTTAATCCCCAAAGTAAGGCCATAGCTTCAGCATAGTTATTGCTCTGGCAACCCATGCCACCAGCATAGACAGCAGACATCCCTCCTTTTTCATTTCTTATTATTCCTCCTTCACTTGCTTTACCACTCAACTTGGATGCCCCATCAAAATTGAGTTTCATCCAATTGGGTTTAGGTGGTATCCATTTAGTATGAAGTCTCTGAAGAATTTTGGAATTATCATGCCGAGGGATAAGGTTTAAAACCTTCGATTTGGCCGCAATTTGACTTTCAAATTTAGATAGGGGTTTCTCCACAACACTAATATGAGCTGATGTAACACTTTCCAAGATGGTCCTAGCAAAGGAGTTAAACACCTGAGCAACATTTCTAGCAGTGTCCCTAAAAATTTTGTGATTTCACTCTTTCCATAAAGTCCAGCTCAAGCATGGCAGAGCTTGCTTCCATAATTCCTTAATCCAGGGATGTGTGAAGGTTGAGTTCTAGATGAGAATTACTTCTTTAAGGTCAGAATTGTAAACCCATTCAATGCCAAAGTTGTTAAGTATTGTGCTCCATAATTCCCGGGTAAACTCACAGTGTATGAATAGGTGTGAAACTGATTCCTCTCTAGAACCACACAGAAAACTTTTGTTGACCAAAGTAAACCCCTTCTTTTGAAGGTTGTCCTGAGTAAGGATTTTTTTATGGGCAGCAGCCCACCAAAACAAGTTAATCTTTGGAATGAGTTTATGATTCCAAACCTTTTTCCATACCTCCTTATTCTGAGCTTCAGGTGTAAGTAGATGAGAGGCAGATTTGACAGAGAACGATCCATTCTTATCTGACCACTAGTATTGTTCATCCTCCTGAGGGAAGAGTGAGCTTCTGATCTCCTGAACACATTACTGGATCTCCCGAATTCTTGGGATAAGCTCAGGCCTGTGCACACAACAATCCAAAAGGTTTTTCCAGCTCCTTATCCCATTGTTATTTTCCATATAATCACTAACCCTATCACCAAAGAATTGAGTAGTCAGGTCTATAATTTCTCCATAGTTTCCTTGGGAGATGAGAGGCTTGTCCCTTAACCAATTATCCTCCTAGAATTTAATATGCTGGCCATTTCCAAGCTTCCACCTAATTCCCTGTTTGAGAAGACTTCTACTTTTTAGCATTTTATTCCATATCACAGACCCCTGGGGTAATCCCGCCTGTTGAAGAAAGTTGGAATCATCAATGCTATGCATGTATTTGGCATACATTATTTCCCTCCACTCACTGTTGTTGTGAATCAGATTCCAACTAACTTTTGAGAGGAGGGCTTTATTCATTTTCTTGATGGATCTTATATTAAGTCCACCATGAGATTTTGGGAGACACACTTTTTCCCATCTGACTAAAGACATTCTCTGTTTGTCTTCCACTCTCGTCCATAAAAATTTCCTTTGGATATGTTCCATCTTTTCAGCAAAATACATAGGAATTTTAAAAAGAGACATGAACTAAGTAGGAATACCTTGCAAGGATGCCCAAAGAAGTTGCAGCTTACCCACACTACTGAGTAGTTTCCCCTTCCACCCAATAAGTTTCCTCTGTGTACGTTCCACAATACCATTCCAAAAACCTGAAGATACCTCTTTGACCGAGAGTGGGAGACCTAGGTAGGTAGCTGGTAGGCTAGCCTCAGCACAATCTAAGATATCAATGATTATATGTCTAAGTTCATTGGGAGTGTTGAAGAAGTACACATTGCTTTTCTGGAAATTTATTCTTTGTCCTGAGTCTCTGGCATAATCATTAAGTATATTCATTCATCTTCTAGCTTCGATCACTGATGAGATGCCAAATAAGATGGTATCATCCACAAACTGCTGTCTAACCATAGGATGAAGGGAAGAGGCAGGTTTGATACCTACTAGCTTTTTTGAAACTATATCAGCTTGTATGTATCTTCCCAATGCCTCAGCTATAATGATGAATAGGTATCGGGAGAGAGGGTCTCCCTGACGAATTCTTCTTGAGGAGCAGAAAAACCCTCTAGGAACACCATTAACTAACACTGAGAATTTAGCAGAAGAGACTGCATTCCATAATAAGCAAGACAATTTATCATTAAACCCAAATTTTTTAATCACTTGGAATAAAAAAGTCCATGAGACTCTATCATAAGCTTTGGATATATCAAGCTTGAGGGCCATCCCAGGGATTCTGCTCTTATCCATGGAGTGGATAGTCTCATGTGTGGTGATCACAACATCAAGAATCTATCTGCCCAGGATGAAACCTTTTTGATCAGGAGAAATAATTTTGTCAAGCAAGGGTTGAATTCTCAAAACCAGCAGTTTAGTACATATCTTATACACAGTGTTGCATAAGCTAATGGGTCTAAAATCACAAGGTGTAAAGGTTGAGATTTTTAAGGAACAAGTACAATGAAGGTATTATTGACTTGTTTCAAAAGTTTTCCAGATCTAAAAAAATCACGAACTGTAGCCGTGAGGTCCGCTCCAACAATCTCCCAATATTCTTGAAAGAATATAGGAGGAAAGCCATCAGGACTCGAGGCTTTAAAAGCGCCCATGGAGAATAAAACATCATGTACTTCTTCATCGGATACAAGCTTTAACATTTCCAGATTCTATGTTATGTTATTGTATTATAGTGGTATGTTATTGTATTATAGTGGAATGTGGGAGCTTGACTAGGGTTTATAGTTACATTATATTTATGGTTTTCGTAGGGTTTCTTTGCAATTAGATTAAATTGTCATGTATTATTTGTCATATCTGCATAGATATTCACATATAAACTAAACTCATTTAAATTATGATTTTGATATATATATATATATACTCTTCATGAATTAATGGACCAACTACTTCTATAACTATATTAGTATAAGAAGCACATTAGATGGGATCTACTAGTTTCTTCGACCAATTAAGAAGTAGATTATATAAGACTTAAGAAACACTCACATATGAGTTTCATCATTACAATGTCTAACAATGAAACAAATGTTAAGACAATGGAAGATAGAAATAAATTCTAATATCTTTTACAGTTAAATAACACAAAAACATAGTCTAAATAAGTGAATTTATGTCAATATCTATGCAAATATGAAAAATAGATAAATACACAAATTACTTGAAACCTTAGTTAAATTATAAATATATTTCAAAAAATTTATGTATTTGTCTATTAATAAAGTGTCCCTTTCACATAGTAATTCAAAGACAAACAACACAACAATTTAAGTAAGCATTCCAATAGTAATCCAATAAAAAATTATGTGAAAATTTATACAGATATGAAAACTAGACAAATACATAAATTACCCGAAATCAATATTAAACTATAAATATATTTTGAAAAATTTCTATAGATGTCTATTGATGAAGTTACGTTACATTTATAGTTTATTTACAATATATCCTAATAAAATTATGTGTATTTACAATTTAATTACAACCCTAATAGAATTTTGTGTGTTTACACAATAATAAAAATGTTAAAAAATATTAATTAAACTATAAACAAAACCATATTGTAACTATAAACCTTAACTAGAAAAATCTAACCTAAAAACCATAATAAAATTAAACTATAAATAGGATGTAATTGTAAACCCTAACCAAGCTCACACATTTTAATTATACTTTTGTCATAATTTTTAACAAGGGGTTCATCTTCTCGTATTTTGTAGTTAAAATATATGAACATATAAATAATTATAATTGGGTTTGTTATAAATATATACATTTAGGTATGAGCAATTACAATTAGGTTTATTGAGGTTTACTATAATTATATATAATTTTTTTAATAAGAAGTGTACAAGCAATTACATTTGAGTTCATTTTTGTTACCATGAATAATATGAATAATTGTAATTAGGTTCATTTAGGTCAGATATTATATATATATATATATATATATATATATATATATATATATATATATGGCTTCATAACCATTAATTTTAATATGAAAATTAAATAAAACTACCAAGCTCCCAAATTTTACTATAATAAATATAAGCTAACACAATAATATACACATAAACTATGCCATAATCATTTTCTAACTATACATTTGCCATAAGTTTTCAACAAATGGTTCATATCCTTAATTTTTTAAAGTAAATAATAAAAATTTACAAAGTTAAAAAGAGACTTGAGACATTGGTGGATATACATAATAATTAATTTATCTGGGGTTTATTTACATTTGGTAGCATGATAGCTATAGTTTTGAAAGTATATATTACAATTTCATTTTGTTTTATTACAACTTCATTTGAAATTGTTCCATTTAGTAACATTGAAAAAAACACATATATAATATATTTTCATGATATATATTTAGTTTTATTACCCAAAATTATTTGGCTAGTGTATATTTATATAAAATAGCTCGCTTTTATTAAATTTCATGCTATATACAATGGTTCCATATATATCTACAATTATATGTACATACACACATATAAATATACATTTATAGGCACAAACCTACCCACCCACCCGTACACACACACACATATGACTAGATACATCATATCCACAGTGCAAAGTTTGAAACTAAAACCAACAAGAAATATAAAAAAATGAATACAAGTGCATTATCTTTGCTTTTTGACAGTATGTTTAACACCATGAGTATAAATAACTAAGGAGTAACACTTGATAGTTATGAATGCAAGTTTATTTAGGAATGAAAAAGTGTGTTATCTTTGCTTTCTCACTATATAATATTAACAATATTTTAATTGAATGTTACTCCATGTATATACAAGGTGCGATCACAAATAAGAGAAGGATCACTTAAGGCATGCCTTTATCTCTTGTTGTAGGGGCCTCAACATCCGTAGACACACATGCATAATTTGTCAAACAATTGACTATCACATAACAAAAATTATATTAATGCATTTCACACAAAAAAATATAAATAATACTCTCAAACACAAAATCACACTCACACATGCATATACAGGATTACGACCTCATATGAAATGGTTTTGTACTCTCATATAGTCCTTTTTGAATTGACATAACTCTCTATTCTACTCTTGGAGAGTTATGCTCCTTCCCAAGTTGTCTATCCCTAAACTCTTCTAAGAAAAACCTCCTTTATTTTCCCCTTGTATTCTTATTTACATGCCGAAATTCATGGGGTTTCTCTTATAATTTACTAAACTCCACATAACGTACAATAGTTAGGCAACCTTTAGTTTTCAAGATCCACACCTAAACTGTCAGTATTGTCAGGTGACATTTCAGGGTAAACAATAGTTATGAAAACCACCATTACTTCCATGTAATTGATCCAATGGATATGAAATTTGAACCCTAGATCATACACAATGTTTTTAATCACCCCTCCAAATTTTAATTACTGTAGGTTAACATGGGTCACCGTAAGTGAAGAACAATCTTACAGGCTACATAGATGATATTTTCATGAAGAATATAAGTTGCTAAAACTTATGAAAATTTAATAATGTGCATCCAAATGATATAAAATTAAAAAAAATAAATATGAATACATTTCCTAAAAACCTATTAAATTTAAGATACTTCAAGTTACCACAAGTATTATGACAGATAGTGAACCGTCAGGCTAGATAAAACCCTATTACTAGCTAAATAACAATCACAAAAACTCTCATAAATTTGGATCCACTTATCCAATTGATCTTAAATTTGAAAAAAAACCCTTCAGGATGCCTTTTATATCACTGATAAAAATTTTGTGACATAAATCTTAACGTTTTTATACCATATAATTATAAACCTTTTATAGACTAGGCAAATGCACCACCTAACGGAATGATAGTTTACAGAAACTATCACAAATTTTTACTCAATTTTATAATTGATATGAAATTTGGACCACATATTTAAGAATATATTTCATGAAACCACTTTGAATATGGTAATCTGATTATTACCACAACGAAAGTGCAAGGTTATGAACCTTCTACCTAGTGACATAGGCATGACATAAAATAAATAGCTACAAATTTTCCACAGTAACTCCAAATATTCTTAAATTTTGTGTATATGTTTTAAGTTTCATTTTATAATTTTCCACCAAGTTTCATCATCCAATTCCTTCCGTAACATTACTGCAAGTGATGAAACCTCATTGTAGTGAAAAATATGGTACACCTCTTCATCATCTCCAAATGGTCTAAAATTTAGTACAGAGGCTTTAAATGTCATGTGATAGGCTATCACCAAGTTTTAGCATACAATTCATTATGAAACATAATCACAAGTGAAGAAACCTCATATTAGTGTAATAATTAGTATGTATTCATGGTAGCTCCAAATGGTCTAAAAATTGGTAGAGATGTTGTAGGTATCATATTATATGACCCCCACAAAATTTAATCATCTAATTCATATTGAAGTTGAAGATCCATTTCAAACAAGTTTATGTGATTGAATAACCCCTGTAGACTAACAAAAATAGTAAAAGGTCTCTGCACTTTTTGTGGTAAAGGAATACTTTTGCAACATCATTCCAAGAGGTAAACAAGCTTACAAAAACAATGCCACAACAAAAAAATCAAAACAAACACACCACACTTTATTTTTGGTTGATGCAAGATTACACAAAACTCGAGATGCTCTTGCATTGGACACCTGAGGTTTATAAAATTTGAGCTCCTACTCACATGGATGGGATAAGAGAAAATCTACTCTTATTTTCATGAGGCAAAGTGACCATGGCATCCCTTTCTAACATAACAAACAAATCAATTGCTAGTTTTTCTTTTTCCTATGCCATTTCTAGTTCCTACATGTTGGTTTTCCTTTTCTTCTCTCCATATTTCTGCTCTTTATCTCATTCCTTGTTATATATGACTCAACACAATTTATCACCTTTATGCACTGATACCCACCATCATCCATCCTCCTCCACCAAAGGCATAAACATATCTCAATCAAATCACTTGTGGGCTGAAACCCACTCTCATTCGTCCACCACTGCCAAGATGCTTTGTTATGTATCACACACTCCCATATGGGATCGAACCCACTGTTGTCCATCCACTTCCACCTAAATCCTACTTGGATTTTTTCACACATTGTCCAACCAACTGTTAGATCACTCACAACATCATATATTATAGTTTTTGACTTCTCACTCATGGATACAATCTTATCTATCACTCTTAATCTCAACACAAATGAATCATCATACAATTGTGCATCCAAATGATAACCCATATCATATAATATCACCTCAAGGATAGTCCTTACCTTCTCATACTCATCTATCTACATTAATATAACAAGCAATCATTCCATCTCTATTGCAACATCAACATCTTCTTCATATGTTTGGGATGCCATACATAGTAGTAACTCCTCCTTCCAATTGTTGAGCTCAAAAAACTCACTCTCCATACTGTAACATTAGGTTCCTTCACACATATTATGGCTGATCTCAAACTCAACTATACTCTCTCATTCCTCACCATTTTACAAGCATTCTCCATTTCAATATTTGGCTTCTCAAAGCCTTCACCATCATTCAGGTGTTCATGTGACAACTCTCTTTCCTTTATTAGTTGTAAATGAACCCCAACCTACATATAACCTTGAGAAAAAACATGTTCCCATGCTTCATAAATCTCTCTTATCTCTATTTCAACTTGAAGACACTCCACATTGGATGGAACATCAACCCTAACTAACTCTCCATCCACTACTTCCATGCCACTCCATTGGACAACTTCTTCATTCTGTCTCTCATACCGATGAACATGTTGGACCACTCCACACTTAATTATCTTCTTCACCACTTTATCCATAGATGGACTTGCACAATGGACAAACACCTTAGGGAAAACAATATTTATTTCAATCACCTCAACAACTGATTCATCATGATCCAAAGGCATTTTTTCTAACTCCTCTTCATGCCACAAGGACATGTTGTCCAAGTATTCTCTATTACTTAAAATCTTCTCACATATTTATTTCTCATTATGGACTACAATATGCCATTTTCAACAACCTGAGGGCTTTTTCTCTCTATATCCTTATTTATGTTTTCTTTTCCTTCAAATTGTTGGTCTTAAATTATGCTTTGCTCATGTGTATTAGGTTGCACTTTTTCCACCTCCATTATTTCCTTCATGGAAACTTGTAACCCATCTTGGCTGCCTTCTTCATTAACCTTTGTTGTTTCCTTCATGGAAAAACTTACTCCTCATAACTGATCTCTTCATTCAGCTGCAACTCTACATGGCTTAAATTTTCCTTCTAGTTAATTGTTTCATTCATAGAAACATTAATGCCTTGTCTGTCCTCACCCCTACTACCATCCAAGAAAGAATTGAGAATTTCATTGCCATCATGAACCAAGGAAAAAATAGAGTGCCCACTCATGGGAATTCACAATATCTTATCCATCATCACACAATGGGTTTCCACATTTTGGTGGAAAATATACCACTTCCACTTCATCCATCTTATAAATATCATCACATACGTGCTGCTCATAGCTCACATACACATTATTGGTCTAAAAATTAGAACTAGGTTGTACATATAAAATCCTCTCATCATTGCCTTCCAAGACAACTTGTTCCTCTTTGGCACACCTATACACCTCCTTGATACTCCTTGAATTAGTCTTTGGTTGTTCACATGACAACTCTCCATCCTTATTTCCACTCTTTGTAATATTCTCCTCACATCTACTCTCAAGCATCTTCACCAAAAGCTTCCTCAACCATCATGGCTAAAATTTTAGGTGTGTAAAATGCCCTAGAATCTTAAAAACCATATGTTCCTACTCACAGATCTTCCGCTTACCCTTTCTTTATCTCCTCACTTGGAGATCTTTCCAATACACTATTTTAACTCCACACAACCACTTACATATATCCTTCATCCTAATGGGGTCAACAATATTATCATTCACAAAACACATATCTAGCTCAACTTTCCAAGTCATGAGCTGTTCTAAACTATCATTTCCATAAAATAGAAAAATATCACTCAAATATTTACCTCTTTTCTCCACCACAAATTCGATTGGTCTCTTTCACCTACTAGCCTCATTTTCTCCACTTGTTTGGACTCTATCCGAAGCATTCATTCTATATTGTATGGACACAAATATAACCATCAACTCTTCCTCTCAACATCACACATAGTTTCACCTTCATCATTTTGTGCAGTCTTTCCCATCATGTCCAACCTTGCCTAGAACATTTTTAAAATCTTTGTCAACTCATCCATTTCACGTGCTCTTCTCTTATGTGCCATATCTTACCAAAAATTGATAGGTTCCTCTTTCATAACCTAAAATAGACTCCACATTGAGTCTCTCAAAAACTCAATCTTATAGGACTTCACACACATGAAGCACCTTTGCAAGCCTCCCTCAATAACTTGTAACTTTATGTAGGCTTCTCTTTCAAAGTCCACAAGCATAATGAGGAGTTTTATTCCACAACCACAACTACAAGGACACTACCTTGACCTAATACCACTTTGTGAAATCACAAAGAAGAGGAGGACCATTTAAGGTTTGCCTTTATCTCCTGTGTTGTAGGGGTTTCAACATCTATGGACACACATGCATATTTTATCAAATAATTGACTAGCACATAAAAAAGATATATTATTACATTTTGCATAGGGGAATACAAATCATACTCTCAAACACACACTCACACTCACACATGCCTATACATGATTATTACATCACATGGAAGAGTTTTGGATTCTCATACAATCTTTTTTGAACTAATATAACTATTTGTTCTACTCCTAAAGAGTTTTGCTCCTTCCCAACTTGTCTCTCTAAAAACTCTTTTAAAAAAAACCTCATTTCTTTCCCACTTGCATTCCTCTTTACATCCCCAACTTCGTGGGGTGTATATTAAACTTACCTGACTTCCACATAACATACAATATCTAGGTATATCTAGGTGACCTTTAATGTTCAAGATCTGTACTTAACTGTCAGAACTATCATGTGACATTTTAGGTTGAATGATAGTTATAAAAACCACCATAACTTCCATGTAATCAATATAATGGATATTAAATTTTAACCACATATCATATACAAATGTTTTCATCACCCCTAAATTTTTTTATTACCACAAGTTAATATAGGTCACCATAGGTGAATAACAACCTTTTAGACTACATATATGACATTTGTAGGAGGAATACAAATTAATAAATGTTACACAAATATAATTATGTGCATCTAAATAATTTGAATTTTAAAAATAGTAATATTATTATATTTCCTAGAAACCCATTAAATTTTAGGTACCTCAAGTTACCACAGGGATTCAACAAGACATTAAACCATCAGGTTAGATAGAAGCATGTTTCTCGCTAAATGATAGTCATTAAACCTATCATAAATTTGGATCCACTAATCCAATTGAGCTAAGATTTGAAAAAAACCTTTAAGTATGCCTTTTGTATCACTACTTTAAACTTGGTGATCTAACTCTTACCTATGCTATACCGCACAACCATAAACCTTTTGTAGAATGAGAATATGCACTGCCTGATAGAATGATAGTTTTAAAAACTATCATAAATTTTACCTCACTTGTCAAATTGATATAAAATTTGTAACATATCTTGAATAATATATTTTATGAAACCTTTGAAAATTTGGTAATTAAATTCTTATCGTAGCTAAAATCAAAGGTTATGAACTTTCTACCTGGTGACATAGGAATGACATCTAATAAATAGCCATAACTTTTCTATGATAACTCCGAATGATATCAAATTTTGTGCAAAGGTTTTAAGTGTCATTTTATAAGCTTCCACCAAGTTTTAAAATCTAATTCCTTTTGCAATATTACTGAAAGTGATGAAACCTCTTGATAGTGAAATATATGATACGCCTCCATGATAGTTATAAATGGTTTATAATTTTATAGAGAGGCCTTAGATGCCATGTGATAAGCTGCTACCAAGTTTCATCATTTAATTAATTCTAAAACATAACCATAAGTGTCTAAACCTCCTACTACTGTAATAGTTGGTATGTATCCACAATAGCTCCAACTGTCTAAAAGTTGGTAGAGATGTTGTATGTGTCATATGGTATCACCTCAAAAAATTTCATGATCTAATTCAAATCAAAGTTAAAGAACCATTTCAAACAATTTTATATGACTGAATAGTTCCTAAAAATTAAAAAAATAGTCAAAGGTATCTAAAATTTCTACGGTAAAGGAATATTTTTGTAACATAATTCTAAGAAGTATATAAGCTTACACAAATAACATCACAACAAAAAAACTAAAACAAACACACCGCACTCTATTTTTGGTTGATGTTATTATATTTCTCCAAGACCTCTGGTTATACATCAAATTTTCACCCTTTGGAAGGTAGTTCAAGCCTTCTAAATTTGATGTAACATGGAAACACCTCAAGGTTGTGGCTACCTTATTAGATAGGTGAATCTCTAAGTTAAAGGGCTAGCTCCCCTTGATGAATCACTTAGGCTCAAACACTACTCTTAACACTCACTAAGGAAAGGGAGAGAAACCTACTCTAATGGAGATGATGCACCAAATATGAACTGATCACTACCAACCAATTGAAATTTCACTTCAAACAAGAGCCTAACCTACACATGACACTAATCCAAATCTACTCTACATCAATGCTTCTCATGAATATTTATGAAGCAAGTTTTAGCTAGGAGTACTAGTCAAGAGGTCATGACATGACACTAATAAAAGATAACTCGATAAACCCATACACACTCTATTTTAACACTTCGTGAGATATTCAAAAAGGATTCCAAACTAAACATGAATGATAAACAAGGACAAACATGCCAAGGAAGTAATCCTATCACTTATCCATATCAACTAATCAAGCATGTATATTGAAAATAGTCCATGGAGAAGATAAAATAAGGTTATTTTTCATTGATCAAAGGCTACAAATGGGTATGGCTTCACCATACCTAGGTGGAAGATACAAACCTAACCAATTAAGGCTCAATATATAGAGAAAGTGAGATAAGAAGAGAAGGTCATATGAGAGAGAGACAAGTGTTTAATGAGTTACAATCAAGAGAAGGGTTATGAAACTATCTCAATAGGTCATAAATACCATGTGTAGCTCCTTTAAAGATGATCCCTTGCTCCAAGTGGTGTGGGAGTTAGAATGCTTGCTTGACACATTGCCTTCCTTTCTAAAGTTGCCCTTTGCCTTAACTTGTGAATAGACAAATGGCACACTTTACTCATAAAATCTTCTTGAGATACATTTTAACCTATTATTTGAAACATATTATTAATTTTAGAAACTCTCTCAACTAACATCTCAATAGTAATCATCATCCATGTGCTTAGGTGTCTTGAAACCTCTTCATCTCACTTGGCCAATCTTGCTTATAAGTGTTAAAACTTGGATTCATCTTATCCAGATCATCCTCTCTCCATGTATAGTATATTAACCTCATATCATACTTGAAACAACTCATTTTTTTGTCTCAAACCAAGCCCAAGAATTTGTTTTGCACCAAATGCTCCATTTTGGCCTCATTCCTTGTAACCCTGAAATCATGCAAACCTCCTTGTGTAGAGAAGTGTACATATGTTAATGAGAAAATGAAGGAATATTTTAGGACCTAGTATGGCCTTAAAATTCCATGCCAAGTTTAGGTCTTGATACTAAGTGAAAGTGCCTTTTTTTGCCTTTCTCTCTCCTATATTAGGCCTTAATTAGGCCTCCTTGCCTAGAAACTAAGTTTTGGACTAAAAACTCCCACATGTGTGAAACTTATTAGAAGTGTGTGATTAAATTTAACCATTCCAAGGCAAACCTCCATGTAAATTTTTAGCTCTTGAGACTTTGTACAGATGGGTCAACCATGAAATGGTAAAAAACCATAGTCTAGGTGCTTGGATAGGCATGGGAGAAAATTTGAGAGTTTGTAAAGATTTTTTCAGGTTATAAGGCTTGGAATAAGCTGGGTGAGGTGTGAAACATCATCTCACTTCTCATCATGTTGAAAATAGGTCTCTTAAGGTGTTTTCTAGGCCTGCATAGAGGCCATTTGGCTTGCAAAACCATGCTTTCTTACCTCTTTGAGCAAGTAATTGACTTGAAGGGTTTCTATATTAATTTTTAATACCAATGAAGGTGTGTATAATTTTGAGGAACCTCTGTCAAGTCCTTATATACTTCTGTATTTGATCTAGAGATCATCTCATACCCTGCTTTTTCACATACACACCTATAGCTATGCATTTTTACCTGTTCTGTATGGTACTATACCTTCATATGCAAACCAATACCATTTAAATGTTTTTATGAGACCTTAAAAGGTCACAAAAATAATTTTTATGTTGAAACAATTTATTAGAGTGCATTAGAGGGCATGGTTCTCACATCAAGTCTTCAAGAGGGTTTGAGGAGGGTTTGGAGGATGTTTTGTTCTTAACAATGGTTCATAGAGGACATGTCCTCTTTATTTATCCCAATGTCACAAAGTGAAATTTTGGGTACCCATACAACACCTACAAACATAATTCAATCCCATGTACAACCTCATAAGATATCTCAGTAGAAGTTGGTGACCTTTCAGGTTTAAGTAGGCCATCTGTGACTGCCCTGTTCTGCTATTCACTTATTCATGGATTGTAGATATTAAACTTAGGAATTATTATCATGATAATAGAGTATGAACACCCCCATATCACCTAAAATTTAAATTCTCTTTTGGTCAAATCTTCAAAGGAGCTCTGAGCTTCTCAAGGTGGTCTCTAAGGTAGAGAGGACTATGTGCACAAAATGAGAGAAAGTCTTTTGGGTTAAAACACCCTAAAGTAAATTTTGTGACCATGATAACTAAAAAATAGTTAGATATAATCCATTGATTATTACAATGATGTAAAATTTACATCATTCTCCCAACATTAGTTATGTAATTTGAGTTCATACCATGAAGGTTTGAATGCAACTAGGCCTGTGTGGTATCAATTTGACTTCCATATTTTTATTTACTTCAAGGCATCAACCTAGATAAAATATATATCCATGAAATCATGAATTGCATACTCATATCAATTTTCAACTAAGACATCCCTTTTAATTCACATTGTCTCCCTTTTTACAAGTTTGAAAGGCAACCTGACTGTGTATGTCTACCTGTAGGTAAGAATATTAGGTATTAACTATAACTTAGGGTTTTAAATGAAGTTATAGGATCATTTAAATAACCATTTATACATTATTGAAACATAAATATTAGTATTTTAACCTTATTAGTCTTCCTAAGGTCTCAAAACTCTATAAACACCCTTTGTCCCTCTCATACATGCTCAGGATTGTAGAGTATAGATTAGGCACACTAGGATTTCATATGGTATTGTCATCATCTATTTATATATATTTTTAGTTCCTCATAGTCACTTAAGGATTAATTTTTTTATATATTTCATATCTATACTTTAAACCTTAAGCCAATATCACATCTTCAAAACATATACACTTTGTCCAATATCCTACCTATAGGTGCATATTGGGTGTCTTGAACACTAGGTTGTTAAGGAATACTTATCTATAAGTTTTAAAATCCATAGATATTAAAAAATCACATTTATCTACCCTTTAGGTTTACACATTCAAACTTAGTGCACCAGTTAACACAATTGCTTATAAATGCAGACCTACAGGTCTGCAATTTTAAGATTCTAGGCTTTCACATGGTTATGGACATAGAGTTTTGAGCTTAAATTTATCCAACCTTTGTCCATAACTTTATTGATAAGGTTCAGTGATCCATACACTTTTGATAAGGCCAAATAAGCCTTGTGAAACTACCTTTATGCAGGTATACCCTTATGTATAGTGCTTGACAATCAACTTGGAAACAACTTGGAGAAGCTGATAGAAGGTGATCAAATATGTTGAAAATACATGAATGGATTGAGAGGATAGTATAAGATATTTTATAATCACTTGGATCTATTAGGATTTTTGGATAACCTTGAAACATAAAGAAATGTTGACAATCACTTGCAAACTATGCAAAAGAATAACTTTCCTTGTCAAATGGCCTCCCACACGTGCCAACTGGCCTCCCACATGTGTCAAAATAGTGGATTAAGGTGTATTATACATTTAAATAACTTTTAGGACCCATTCCAATTAATTTAATGCATCCAATGAGTTTGCACTTTCAAAGGAATTGCACAAAACTCAGCTTGTGGGATTTTAAGCCTTTAAAAAGTAGTTTAGCTCCTTAATGATTGTTCATAAAGATAAGAAACTCAATCCAATGAAAAATTAACAAAAATAAAATCCCATATGGGTCCCAAAATTTGGCTAAAATATTATCCCCCAACCCTACCTATATGGCTTGTATGATGCATATGAAAAAAACCTTCATGATCTTGTGAAGGGAACAGTGGATGAGAGGGAGAGTTTTATGCAACTGTTAGACATAAAAAATAATATAAGGATGGAATATGAAATTTATAATATTAAATGATTATTATAAACCATTTTTAACTAAAAATTGAATTGCAAGGCTATACAAGTGTCTTGAACTGCTTCTTTGGAGTCTAAATTGAGGTAACTAACTAGTTATGGCATGCAACTGATGATCTGACTTATACATGACATAATGTACCTTAGGACACTTATTTAAATGTTTTTACTTTGTAAATGTGTGTATGAATCCTAATATTAAGCCCAAAATTGACTTAAATGACTTTGGAATGCATGACAAAATAAAAAAAACCAATGCATGGTTAGCTGGTTCTATGAAATGAACATAACACTTTTTAAGGCTACCTTTGACTTTATTTGACCTATTAAATATTTTATTTGATAAATTAAAAAATAATGAGGCTTTGAAAATAATCATATTGGCCACAATGGAAACCTTAACATTGTGAAAAACCTTAAACTATGCTAAAAAACCTTAATTTCCTCAAACAAGGTTTAAGAATCTTTAACAAGGTTAACAAGTATGTTTAAAACCATAAAGGGTTGACTATTTTGACCTAGGGGTAAAATGTCAACAATTTTGTGATTCATAAGGGTAGCATTCTTGTTATGCTAATTGGATGAGTAACCTTATCTTTTCATTGGAAAATGGAGTCATTTGTACTCAGTTTCAGACCTGACTAGACCTTGACCATGATAATACAATTTAATTTAACCTTTAAAACACACCAAACAAAGACAATATACACAAAGAAAAGAAACTAGACTCACAAATGTGCTATCAAGAACTTAAGTAACACAACAAACAACATGAAAAAACTAACTATATATAACTAACCAAAAAATAACTTCTTCTTCCTGGATCAAAGGGGAAGCTTGTACTATGTCTTACTCCATGAAATGAAAGTTGACATGAAACAAGTTGCCTCTTGAGCCTTGATCTTGTTGTCTTCATCTTCTTCTCAAATTCCACTCTTCTTGGCATGTTTTCAAATGAAGTAATGGCAGCTGCAAACCAATCACCTATGAAGGTGAATTCATCTTGTGTCTCAACAACCTTCTCATGACCTCTCTTGATGTTTATGTCTATCTCAAACATGGCCATCTATTGGATTAAAGGAACAACATTAAACATGGTTCTTTGGATATTTTTACCTTGTCCTTCAAGAGGGAAAACAACTTCTAAAACATATTCAATCTAACCAAAAGGAGGTGTGAGCCCTTGGAGAGCCTCAAATTCATCACAAATCTTCTTGAACTTCTACTACTACATATCATCTTGGATTATGAAGGTAGAAACAACCTTATTTTCTATTGGCTCTTCCAATCCATTCTCTTGCTTGTCTTTAAGAATGTCATAGTCATCATAGATTTCTCCATCATGGACTTGAAACTCTTGGTGGTGTTCTTCAAGACATGTTTATTCATTAAGAACCTTACATTCCTCCTCATCAATATGATTTTTCTATCCTATAGGTGCTCCCTTCTCAAAACTTTCATATTCCTTAAACATATGCAAATAGGTCTACCACATGTCCTTCAAATCTCTTTGAACCTGCTCACGAGAATCAACAAACTTAGTAAATATGATGTTCCTCTCAAAAGCCTTCTCTTCCATGTCTTGATCAACATCTTCAATTGACAAGGTAACAATCTTGGTCTTCTCTTTATTGGCAACTAAAAACTAATCTAGGTCATCTCTTTATTCATTCAAGAAGACTAATTTATGTTTGTCTTCACTAAGGGGGTTACCAATAGTGAATTATTAATCATAGACACTTGAATTATATTCTTTATCAGTTGTATTATAGCTTGATCCTCTTCAATTATCTCCCATAGGATAGATTCCTCTTCAAGAAGGGTTGTGGTGGGAGGGTGATGGGTAATTTCATGAGTTGGAGAGGGAGTATGATGTGTGGTGGATGGATTATCTATGAGTTTGGGAATGGAGAGTTCTTGAAGGAACTCTTAGAGATATATCAAGTTGAGTTGAGCAATGGAAGGGACATCTTCTTCAACAAGAAATTCATTTTTCTCATAGCCTTCTTGAGGCTCTTCAATGGCTGCAAGTTCATCTTCAACCTTCTCAATTAGAGTCTCATTATTTTTTTGAATACACTCTTGTATAGACCTCCAAGATGAACAAGCTAGAGGTTCTTGGGGAGAGGGTAATAGAGATTGAGTAGGTACAAATTTATCTTTGTCTTCAACCTTTGATCTTGGCTTGATTCAAGTCCTTTCATTTTCAACTCCAGCTCTTTGATTTGCTTATCTATAGTCTTTTGGAATATCTTCTCTTGAATGTGGTTAGTGTCTTCTTGAAGATAAGGGATGCAAGATGGATGATATGAGGTACAAGAGGAATCTTGAGGAGGGATGAGAGATATTTTCATAGGCTTAGGTTATTATTTGATTTCAACTCCCCAATCTATACTTATTTCACCTCTCCCACTCCATGAATTCACCACTTGGTTCTAGCTTAGAATCTTGAAAGAATTCTTAGGGGGTTCATGAGGAAGAGAATTGGAAACTTGGATATCAACAATAGGCTACTCAACAATAATCTTTTCCCTCTCTTGAATGCTCTCTTGGATGGAATTCCAAGAAGGAAAAGTTTGAAGAACATATGAAGGACTTGAAACATCTCTAAGCTCACTCAGAAAAGTCTCTCAAGGAAGAATGGAGTGGCATATATGAGAGCTAGTAAGATTGAACCTAATATCCTTCATGAATTATTAGGCATATCTTCTATTTTTTGAATGAGACCACTTACATCTAACATTTCACTTGAGAGGCTTTGTCAATTTACTCTCTTAAGAGGTGCCCATCCTTCTTTCATTAGCTACAATGAATCTCTTATATCATGAATCAGGTGAGTAGGGGTATCTTGACCATATTCTCTTTGTGTATTAAGGTCTAACATGTACCTCTCATAGCCTAAGATAATTTGTTTCAAAATTGAAATGGATTGGTTTGAGTGGCTAGGGACATCTTAAACTTGAGAAGGTTGCTCATATACAACATCATGGTCATGTAAAGGGAAATAGGTTGACCATAGGATTGACATGAATCATAAGGAGGGTAAAAATATTGATAAGACTGTTGAGGCACATAATTGGGGTCATAAAAAGGATGATAAGGACAGATATGGGGCTAGTATAGGTCATGACAAGGGTGATAAGGGGGTATAAAATAGAAGTTATTTTCAAACCCAACCATCCTAACTTCGTGAGTCAAACGAAAACACAAGATATTAAGTACCTCAATTGATAGAACCACCTAATTGTATTTGGAGTCACCATTGATGTTTGTTGAATGCCTCCAAAGGTTGATATGTAGAAGAACAATACCAAGAATTCTTTCACAACTTTGGACCTTAGTCCCATCGGGTGTGCCAAAACTATTATGCATCAAATTTTCACCCTTTGGAAGGTAGTTCAATCCTTCCAAATTTGATGTAACATGGAAACACATCAAGCTTATGGGTACCCTATTGGAGAGGTGAATCTCTAGGGTAAAGGGATAACTCCCCTTGATGAATCACTTAGGCTCAAACACTACTCTAACACTTGCTAGGAAAAGGGAGAGAAACCTACTCTAATGGAGGTGATGCACCAAATATGAAATGATCACTACCAACCAAACATAATTGCACTTAAAACAAGAGACTAACTTGTACATGAAACTAATCCAAATTTTCCTATCTACATCGATGTTTCTCATGAAGGCTTGTGAAGCAAGCTTGAGCTAGGAGGTCTATTCAAGAGGTCATGACATGACACTAATCAAAGAAAACTCACTAAACCCACAAAAATTCCATTTGAACACTTCAAAATATCTAAAAAAAGTATTCAAAACTAAACATGAATGCTAAATAATGACAAACATGCCAAGAAATTAAGCCTGTCACTTAGCAAGATTAAATAATCAAGCATGCATATTGAAAATAGTCCATGGAGAAGGTAAAACTAGGTTATTTTTCATTGATCAAAGGCTAGAAATGGGTAGGGATTCAACATACCTAGGTAGAGGATACAAACCTAGATAATTAAGGATCAATATATATATATATATATATATATATATATATATATATATATATATATATATATATATATATATATATATATATATATATATATATATATATAGAGAGAGAGAGAGAGAGAGAGAGAGAGAGAGAGAGAGAGAGAGAGAAGTGTCTCATGATTTATAGTCAAGAGAGGGGTTATGAAACTATCTCATTAGGTCCTAAATTTCATGTGCATCTCCTCTGAAGATGCTCCCTTATTCCAAGTGGTGTGGGAGTTAGAATGCTTGAATGACACATCGCCTTACTTTCCAAAGCTGCCCTTTACCTTGGCTTGTGAATGGATAAATGACACACTTCAGTCATCAAATATTATTTATATAAATATGAACCTATTATTTGACACCTCTCATTAGTTTTAGAAACTCTCTCAACTGACTTCTTAGTAGTAATCATCATTCATGTGTTTAGGTGTCTTGAAACCTCTTTAGCTCTCTTGGCCAATCTTGCTTACAAGTGTTAAAACTTGGATTCATCTTCTATAGATCATCCTCTCTCCATGGGAAGTCTATTAAAATCATATAAAAACTACACAAACTCATTTGGAGGTCTCAAACCAAGCCTAAGAATTTATTTTTCACCAAATGCTCAATTTTGGCCTCATTCTTTGTAGCTCTTAAATCATGCAAATATCCTTGTGTAGAGAAGTGTATAAATGGTAATGAGAAACTTAAGAAATATTTTATAACCCAATATGTCCTTACATCTCCATGCCAATTTTTAGGTCTTGAGAGTGAGTGAAAGTACTTTTTTGCCTTTCTCTCTCCTCAATTAAACCTAAATAAGGCCTCCTTGCCTAGAAACTGAGTTTTGGTCTAAAAACACTCCCACACATGTAAAAATTATAGAAAGTTTATGATTCAATTTAACCATGATAGGGAAAACCTCCATGTAAATTTTTAGCTCCTAAAACACTGTATGGATGGGTCAACCATGAAATGGTTAGAAACCCTAGTCTAGGTACTTAGACAGGCATGGCAAACAATTTGAGAGTTTGGCAAGATATTTTCAAGTTTTGAGTCTTGGAATAATATGGTTGAGTTCCAAAACATCATCTCACATATCATCATGTTTAAAATAGGTCTGTTGAGGTGTTCTCTAGGCCTGCATATAGACCATTTGGCTTGCAAAACCCTGCTTTCTTACCTCTTTGACCAAGTTATTAACTTACATGGTTTATATATTACTTCATATAGGCCATTTGGCTTTAAAAAATATGATTTATTACCTCTTTAAATAATTAGTTGAATTTTATGGTTTATATATTAATTTGGGATAATTTTGAAGGTGTGTATAATGTTGAGGAACCTCTATCAAGTCATTATAGACTTTTGCATTTGATCTAGAGATCATTTCATACCCTACCCTTTCACATACACACCTAAAAATATGCATTTATGCTTATTATTTATGGTATTTTACCTATATATTCAAACCAATACCATTTATAGGTGCTCATGAGACTTGATATGGTCACTTAAGCCATTTTGAGGTTGAAACAATTCATTAGAATGCATTGGAGGGCAAGGTTCTCACATTATGTATTCTAAAGGGTTTTAGGAGGGGTTGGAGCATGTTTTTTTCTTATAAATGGTTCATGGAGGTCAGTTACTCTTTATTTATCCCAATACCACAAATTTAAAGTGGGGGTGCCCCTCTAATGCCTCCAAACATCATTCAGTTCCATACACAACCTCATAAGAGATCTCAGTAGAAGTTGGTGACCTCCTAGGTTCAAGTAGGCCATCTGTGACTTAGCTATTATCCTATTCACTTATTAATGGATTTTAGATATTAAAATTAGGAATTATTATCATGATAATATATTATGAACACCCCCTATCACCTCTAGTTTCCATTCTCTTTCATGCAACTCCTCCAAAGAGATCTGAGCTTCTCAAGGTGGTCTCTCGAGTAGAGCAGATGTGTGCACAGAATGAGAGAATGTCTTTTGGGTTAAAAAAGAATAAAGTAAATTTTATGACCATGATAACTTATAAATATTTATATCTGATCCATTCATGATTTTCAGTGATGTATAATAGACATAATCTCCCAACATTAATTCTCCAATCTGAGTTCATACCATGAAGGTTTGAATACAACTAGGCCTATGTGGTATCAATCTGACTGTCATCCTTTTACTTAATTAAAGGAATAAAAATAGATATAATATATCATCCATGAAATCATGAATACCCTACTCATATCACTTTTCAACTAATACATCCCTTTAAATTCACATTATCTCCCTTTTTACAAGTTTAAAAGGCAACTTACCTGTGCATGTTTACCTGTAGGTAAACATCTTAGGTATTAGATGTGTCTTAGGGTTTTAAAGTAATTTTTAGGATAATTTAAATAACCCTTGATACATTATTGAAACCTTAATATTCTATTTTGAGCCTTCTTAATCTTCCCAAGGTCTAAAAACTCTACAAACACCCTTTGTCCCTCTCATACATGCTCAGGGTTATAGAGTACAATTTAGGCCCAAAAAGATTTCATATGGTATTATCATCAACCATTTATATAAATTTTTATTTAATAATAGTAAATTAAGTATTAAAAACATTTTATATTTCCTATATGTACTTCAAACCTTAATCTAATATCACATCTTCAAAACATATACACTCTGTCCAATATCCTGCCTATAGGAGCAAATTGGGTGTCTTGAACACTAGGTTGTTAAGGCATCCTTATCTATAAGTTTAAAACTCAATATATATTAAAAAATTAAATTTATATACCATTTATGTTTCTAATTTCAAACTTAGTGCACCAATTAACATAATTACTTATAAATGCAGATATACAGGGCTATAGATGTGTAGGTCTACAATTTAGAGATTCTAGGCTTTCACATGGTTATGGACATAGAATTTTGAGATTGAAGTTATCCAAAATTTTTAAATCATTTTATTAATAAATTGGGTCCCTACATACACTTATTATAAGGCCAAATAAGCCTTGTTAAACCATCTTTATGCAAGTAGAGCCTTATGCATAATGCTTGATAGTCAGCTTGAAAACCACTCAGAGAGGCTAATATAAGGTGATTAGATATTTTATGAATCCTTAAATGGATTTATAGGATAGTATAAGACATTTTAAAATCACTTGGATGCATTAGGATTTGTGTAAAAATCTGAAACACAAAAAAACATTGACAATCACTCACAAACTATGTAAAAGAACAACTTTCCTTGCCAAATGGCATTCCACATGTGCCAACCTAGTGAATGAAGGTTTATGATGAATTTAAATACCTTTTAAGACTGATTAAAATTGATTTTATGTAGAAAAAAATTTCACATTTGTAATGGAATTGCACAATACCCAGCATGTGGGGATTTAATACTCTAAAAAGTAGTTTAGCTCCTTAGCGATTGTTCATAAAACTAATGAGCTCAATAAAGTTAACAATTAAAAAAATTATAATACCATGTGGGTCCCCAAATTTGGATAAACTATTATCCCCCAACTCCACCTGCATGACCTGCACCGTGCAACTGAACATGAGCTTATGAAGGGAGTAATGGAGAAGAGAGAGAGAGAGAGAGTTTTCTACAACTGTTGGACATAAAAACTGATCCAAGGATGTAATATGATCTGTTAAATATAAAAGGATGATTTTAAACTATTTTAAAATGAAAAGTGATCTTGCAAGGCCATATAAATGTCTTTAACTGCTTCTTTGGAGTCCAAACTAAGGTAATTAACTAGTTCTGACATGAAACTGATGCTATGACTTCCTCTTGACATAATGAACGTTATTACATTTCTTGAAATGTTTTTACTTTGAAAAATTATATAAAAATCCTAATATTAATCCCATAAGTGACTTAAATGACTTTGGAATGCATGATAAAGACAAAAGAAACCAATGCATGGTTAGATGGTTCTATGAAGTGAACACAACACCTTTATCTTTAGTTGACCTATTCAACATTATATTTAACAAATTGTTGACCATTTTTTTCCCAACAAGCAAAAAATAGGTCCCCTTCTGTCCTTGCTATTCTAGGCCATTTCATTTTTCAATTTTGCATGAATCTGTTCATTTTTATGAAATCTGCAGGTTAGTCCTTTGGCGCATGAAGGATCAGTTCAGAGAGTTCCAGGTTTTACAAGGCTTCTTTAGGCTCTGGTTTGAAGAAAATGAAGAATTTTGGCATCGTTTAACTATTAAACCTGGTTCAATGCCTAGTTCAATCGCTTGGTTCAATCGGCCTTGGTTCGAGCTTTGTTTCAATAGGCAGTTCAATCACTCCATTTCAAAGCCTGGTTCATCGCTTCATTTTTCAAGCTTGGTTCAACGCCTGTGGTTCAATGGCTTTGGTTCAATGCAGGTTCAATGTTTAAAGTTCATCAGCAAAGTTCAAGGCCTTGGTTTAGCGGTTAAATTTCAACGTGTTTTGGTTCATCGGCACGTAGATTTGAACTGTTGAACTGGTTCAAAGGCTTGGTTCAATGGCAACCATGGAGGACTTCAACATGCTTTTTTAGGAGCAATGAAATGTGCCACATGTCCCCTACAGGGCTCGATGGAAGCTGACAGGTGGCAACATCTGTGGGTTTCTCCTGTTGGCTTCAAGAAGACTGGTGGGCCCGAGTGAGTTGCCAAGAATTACGCAGAGAATGCCAAGTGTCAGTGTCCATGATTAATGGAAAATGGCCTGAAAGTTTTCTAAGGTAGCTAAAGGCTCTACAGAAGTGGCCATGTGTCAGCTTCGATTCAACAAGGAGGTTCAACGAATCGGTTCAAAGGATTGGTTCAACGGGCTCGGCACGTAGTGGTTAAATCGATTGAACCGTTGAACCAATTTTGGTTCAAGGGTGTGCCCTACAGCTGGAGGGCAGTGATGGGTTCAAAAGCCCTTGCATAGGTAGTTCAAGATCCAAAAACCCTTGCGGAGGGCAGAGAGTTTCAAAGAGCCTGAATAAAAGGACAAAGAGCAGCCAATTCCTGTGGACTTTTGTCCGCAGGAAAAAAGCCTGAAACAAAAGGTCGTGAAGCAAAAAATCCACAGAAAAGACCCGATGACTTTTGTCAAGGATGATGATGTCTTAAAAGCCATCAAATTTAAGCAAACAAACTAGCCGTTGGGTGACGGCCACGTGAACGTCAAATTTAAGCAGTGAAATAGCCATTTGTTTTGAATTGTAAAGAGCGCCAAATCATGGAAATAGCTAGAGGAATGTAGCGACCCAATAGAAGATCGCCCCAAGGGCTAAAAGAGCAAGAAGAAGACAAGGAGTAGAAAAGATAAAGCATCTAGGTGGCAAAGGGAAGGTGAGTCATTGTCAGACGAGCGGTGCAGCCTATTTTTTGCAGTTGGCATAGATGAGGGGACAAACAACAGTTTGTTTTTAGAAAAGAGGCATGGCCATGTCCTTACATTAATGTTTGAATGCCAAAGTCAATTTGGGTGACTGTGTAGCATGGTTCCAATAGGCCCTTTCTGAAGAATGACATCAGTAACAGTGGTTTCCTCTTCCCAAGGTTCAGAACGCACATGGGCCACTTGCAAAAAAGAGCTCCAAAATCTTTCCCAGGAAGCGCCAAGTTCTCTTCCTTTTTGTAAACTTCTCTTTGGAGAAGGAATCCGCTCTCAGCTTTAAGGCAAAACTCTACCCAAAAATATCTCAGGGTTGTAAGGCAGAGCTCTGCCAGAAATTTACCTTGAATCGAAACACAACATTTTTAACTCCATTTTGAGTTTTTGCATCTTTAGTATGTGTTTATGCCTTGATTCTCTGTTAAGTCATTTTCTTAATGATTTTTTAGAATGATTTCAGCATGTCTGGTGCATTTTTGAGTTTTCCTTTTACAGGTCTGTCAGAAGTGTCCCTAGAGGAGTATATGTGAAGTAGATAGGCTGCTGCAACGTGTCTCAGAATGCCTCTAGTAGTTATTTCCTCCTTGTATCTCCACGGACCCCTGACCCACTTATGCAGAAGGTTTTCTCATGATAGATGAAGTGTATGGGAGCTGGTTCTCGGTGAAAAGTGTATGTTCAGGCCTGAGTGGGTCATAGTTTTCTAGTGCATCACCTTTTCTTTTTTAGGCTTAGGCTTTGTTTTCAGCATCTCTCTCTCCCTTTTCATCCCCCCCTTTTTACATTTTATTTGTTAGCAGTAGGAGAAATCAAGGCCTAAATGATACATCAGAGGGAGCTAGCCCTCATCTAGAGACTCTCCCCTCTAGCTTCGCTAGTCCCATAGGTGAGAGGGGAGTTTCCATTGTTGCGTGAAGAAGGTAGGAGCTCGGCCTCCTACCAAGCGTGTAATCTTCTGCGTCAATAGTTTCTGGCACGCCCAATGGGACCAACTGGGACAAGTTGTGTCCAAAGAGTTGAAGAATATTTGGTGTGTTCTTCAACTGACCAGCCTTTGGAGGATTTTGCATCAACACCAATGGTGACTCTGAGTTGAATCTGCTGGTTAAGCATCCTGGTGCCATTAAGAAATCACTTTTATATGTATAATTCTTTTGTACAAAATCATGGACCTTGTATTCCTTCATATGACTATGATCAAGCTCAAGATTTTTAGAGAATCACCTCAAGAAGCTCTCTTAGTTGCCCTTCAATGATAAGGGAAGTGGCCCTTGAGTTTGAGAAGCAGACGATGGAAATTGATAGACTGGAGGAGTAGTACGGATATCAGCAGGAGCTGATGTATAAAGAGGAGTGTTTGTTTAGGCAAGCACAGGCCTTGCAATCCACGGAGGAGGAAGTAGCAAAATGAAGAAATCCATTTATTCAAAGCATTCAACCTTATGTGCCCCCTCCTATTCTGAAGAAAGCCCCCTCTTTTGCACCAAATCCTTTCTATCAGATAACATTCACCCACTCCAGCTCATTTGACGCATCTGCTCTCAATCCTATGCACCTGGATTTCCAACATCAAAGGGCATCAGAGTAACCCCCCATGGAGATGAACCTTCTAAACTCCTTAGATCGTGAATCTTCTTTTGGGGAAAACTCTACAAACCAACACATCTCTCTCGAAACTGCTCCTATTCAACATGATGACGCTGGTGACCTCCAAGAAAGACTCTTTCAGGATAACCTAGCCAAACAAATTAAAGATCTAAAGGCTAGGATGAGACTACTTCTTGAAAGAGAGATAGAACTTCCAGACCTTGCGGAGGAGCCCCAGGACCTTGGATAAAACAAAGTTGCTGCCTGTTCACATGATCAAAATTCCAATTTTGAGATCCTGAACTGGGGGAAAATAGTAGAATCATGGGGCAGGAAGGAGGAGAAGTAAGGTTTTTCTCAAAACCTTGAAGAAGCTGAAGCTGCTCCTGCTCATGATGACGTTGGTGACCTCCAGGAAAGCCTTTTCCAAGAAGGTCTAGCTAGGAGAATTACAAAGTTGGAATCCAGAGAGAGATTCCTCAGCCAATGTGTGATGGATGGTTCAGACCCAATTCCACATTCCATGTCTGAACACACTCCACCTACATATTTCCAAGAGAAATATCAGGCCACACCTGATACTGATGAAGTGCTAGCCAAGTGGAAGGAGGAGAATCATGCGATTCTAGCTCAAGGACTGCCTCCTCTTCCACATGGTTTTCCCACTTCACCCCTTCTCAAGGAGGAACTTATTTTGTAAGAGGCAGGTGAGGAGCAAAAGATCCAATCTGTAGTTTTCCAGGTGGCTATCATGAGTGACAATGAAGAAGAAATCATCATTGATGCTTCTTGTGAAGACACCATCGGCAATGGAAAAGATGCAGGTCTTGCATATATGTAGATGTTCCAGTAATATGAGGAGGAACAAAAGCATGGTGAGCTCTCTTACCCCTTGTTCGATGAACTTCCTTGTTGCTTACATGAGGAGGATGACTACGCTGAAGAGCCTAAGTTGGAGGAGGAAAAGGAGAGATCTGTCTTCCTAGAGGAAGGCCTTGAAGAAGAAAGCTTCAAATAAAGAGGTGATGTTCTATGGGATGAGCAATCATTTTGTGAGTCCATTTCAGACATCACCATAGTCACCCTTCTTCAAGAAGGCCAAGAGGAAGCAGAGGATGAGTCTGACAGAGTCTTCAACGAGGTAGAAGGAAACAAGTTAGACCATGATACATTGCAGAGGAGCTATACACATCAAAGGGCTTATGGTGATGAGCCAACAACCATTGATTTCTTGGTGAAGAGCACCGTTATGAGGGACCAACATTCAACAAGCTTCCAAGGACAAGTAGAGTACATATACATCGAAAGCATGTTTGAATCTGATCCACTTGGATATCATCCAATCTAGGTGACATGCAAGAGGGGCAGGTCACCAAATCTCTTTTTCATTTAGCCACTTGCCTAGCACCATAAGTCTTCTTACCAGGAAGGGGACTTAGGAAATTTTCCCTTCGATCCAGGAGGGAGGCTAACATTCCTAGTTAACTATATATAGTAGTTTGTTTTCAATTTCTTTTCCTGCTTTCCCTAAGTGCAGTTTACACAGGTAGTGTTTTTTAGCCTTGTGTGTTTCCCTTTGCATGTGGGGTAGAAAGATTCATGTTTGATTCTTGGATATTTTGGGGATATTGCTGATTTTGTTTAAGATGCATCTGACTCCGTGCCCAATGGACTACAAGGCAACTAGTCTTTAAGCATAGCAGGCATGCTTCTTCTAGGAGTAACCAATTTGTTGAACATTTTTTGGCCAATAGGCAAAAAATTGGTCCCCTTCTGTCCCTGCTATTCTAGGCCATTTAATTTTTCAATTTTACATGAATCTGTTCATTTCTACGGACTCTGTAGGTTAGTCCTTTGGCACATGAAGGATTAGTTTAGAGAGTTCTAGGTTTGACAAGGCTTCTTCAAGCTCTGGTCTGAAGAAAATGAAGAATTTTGGCATCGTTAAACCATTAAATCTGGTTCAATGCCTAGTTCAATCACTTGGTTCAATCAGCCTTGGTTTGAGCTTTTTTTCAATAGGCAGTTCAATCGCTCCATTTCAAAGCTTGGTTCATCACTTCAAGTCCATCACTTCATTTTTTAGGCTTGGTTCAATGCCTTTGGTTTAGCAGCTTTGGTTCAACGTGGGTTCAACATTTAAAGTTCATCGACAAAGTTCAAGGCCTTGGTTCAGCGGTTAAAGTTCAATGCATTTTGGTTCATCGACGCGCATCTTTGAACCATTGAACCGGTTCATAATCGATTCAAAGGCTTAGTTCAATGGCAACCATAGAGGACTTCAACATGCTTTTTTAGGAGCAGTGAAATGTGCCACGTGTCCCCTGTAGGGCTCAATGGAAGCTGACAGGTGGAAACATCCGTGGGTTTCTCCTGTTGGCTTCAAGAAGACTGGTGGGCCCGAATGAGTTGCTAAGAATTACGCAGAGCATGCCAAGTGTCAGTGTCTGCGATTATCGAAAAAGGGCTCGAAAGTTTTCTAAGGTAGTTAAAGGCTCTATGGAAGTGGCCACGTGTCAACTTTGGTTCAACAAGGAGGTTCAACGAATCGGTTCAAAGGCTTGGTTCAACTGGCTCGGTGCACAGTGGTTGAACCAATTAAACCGTTGAACCAATTTTGGATCAATGGGTTGGTTCAACGGCTTGGTTCAAGGGTGTGCCCTATGGCCAGAGGGTAGAAATGGGTTTAAAAGCCCTTATGAAGGGCAGTTTAAGATCTGAAAACCCTTGTAGAGGGTAGAGAGTTTCAAAGAGACCGAAGAAAAGGACAAAGAGTGGCCAATTCCTGTAGACTTTTGTCTACGGGAAAAAAGCTTGAAACAAAAGCTCGCAAAGCAGAAAAGCTGAAGAAAAGACCCAATGACTTTTGTTGAGAATGATGATGTCCCAAAAGCCATCAAATTTAAGCAGACAAACTAGCTGTTAGGTCACGACCGCGTGAACATCAAATTTAAGCAGTGAAATAGCCATTTGTTTTGAACTGTAAAGAGTGCCAAATCATGGAAATAGCCAGAGGAATGTAGCAACCCACCAAAAGATCACCCCGAGGGCTGAAAGAGTAGGAAGAAGAAAAGGAGTAGAAAAGACAAAGCGTCCAGGTGGCAAAGGGAAGGTGAGTCATTGTCAGACGAGCGGTGCAGCCTATTTTTGGCAGTTGGCATTGATGGGACAAACATTAGTCTGTTTGTAGAAAAGAGGCACAGCCATGTCCTTACATTAATGTTTGAATGCCAAAGTCAATTTGGGTGACTATGTAGCATGGTTCCAGTAGGCCCTTTTTAAACAATGACATCAGTAACAGTGTTTCCTCTTCCCAAGGTTCAGAATGCACATGGGCCACTTGTAGAAAATAGCGCCAAAATCTTTCCCATGAAGCGCCAAGTTCTCTTCCTTTTCCTATATATTGTAAACTTCTCTTTGGAGAAGGAATCTGCTCTCAGCTTTAAGGCAAAACTCTGCCCAAAAATCTCTCAGGCTTGTAAGGCAGAGCTCTACTAGAAATTCACCTTGAATCAAAACACAACATTTTTACCTCCATTCTGAGTTTTTTCATCTTTAGTATGTGTCTATGCCTTGATTCTATGTTAAGTCATTTTCTTAATGCTTTTGCAGAATGATTTCAGCACGTCTGGTGCATTTTTGAGTTTTCCTTTTCCGGGTCTATCAGAAGTGTCCCTAGAGGAGTATAGGTGAAGTGGATAGGCTGTTGCAACGTGTCTCAGAACACCTCTAGTAGTTATTTCCTCCTTGTATCTCCACAGACCCCTAACCCACTTATGCAAAAGGTTTTCTCATGACAGATGAAGTGTATGGGAGTTGGTTCTCGGTGAAAAGTGTATGTTTGGGCCTAAGTGGGTCACATTTTTTTGGTGTATCACCTTTTCTTTTTTAGGCTTAGGCTTTGTTTTCAGCATCTCTCTCTCCCTTTTCATCCCCCTTACTTTTTACATTTTATTTTTTAGCAGTAGGAGAAACCAGGGCCTAAATGATACACCAGAGGGAGCTAGCCCTCATCTAGAGACTCTCCCCTCCAGGTTCGCCGGTCCCACAGGCGAGAGGGGAGTTTCCATTGTTGCGTGAAGAAGGCAGGAGCTCGACCTCCTGCCAAGGGTGCAATCTTCTACGTCAACACAACTTAAGCAAGAAAGAGGCTTTGAAAATACTCATATTGGCCACAATGTAAACCTTAACATTGTCAAAAACATTAAACTATGCTAAAAAATCTTAATTTGCTCAAAGATGGTTTAAAACTCATTAACAAGGCTAAAAAGCATTTTTCAAACCATTGAGGGATGACTATTTTGTCCGATGGGTAAAAATTGGTCAACACCTCTCAACAAGATTGAATGCACATACAAACACTATAGAGTAGGCGAGAGAGAAAGTGTAAAGAGTAATAATGCATAAACATTCCTCATTATCTCCTAAAGAATAAATATAAAGGGAGAGGTTAAATATATAGGAGGGAGAGAGAAAAAGACCCCAAATGTTAGGAACTTGGAGTACAATTGATTAATTTTGTATAAGCAACTAAACATGGAATTGAACCAGAAGTAATAAGTAACTAGAAATCAGAAATAACAAAGAATAGATGATACAAGAAACAATACAATCTATATTAACACTCTTCCAGAAGGAAATACAATGAATAAATCACACTCTTCCCACACCTCTTGGGCGTACAGTAATTCTCCCTCAAGAGTTATCTCTCTCATAATCAATTACAACCAACAATCAACTCAATATCGAGTTGTTGTTCCCTCCACCAGTAGATCTCCTTGATCTTGCACACCCTACAGATCAACTGACCTTACTTACCTGTAGATCTTCCTGGTCTTGCACTCTTGTAGACCTTCTAGATCTTACACTTGAAGGATCTAATCCTTAGTCCTTGATTATAATACAGCGCGATGGGTCTCTTAAATAGACCCCCAAGCAAATAATAATTAGAAACTCAGACTCACGACTAAAATTAGTCTTTACATGCAAACTGACTGTCCGTCTAAAATTAGACCAATTCTGGAAATGCACAGGTGACCGATGTCAGTTCCTGTCTGACCGATGCTGGCAAACTATAACCAATGTCAGTTACTGTATAGATGAAGATGACCAAAGTCGGTTGGCTTGACTGATGTCAGTTATTGTAACACTTAGCAACCTCCACATTTGCATACTAGTGAAGCTTTTAGCTCCATAACTTAACAATCTCCCACTTGGAGATAAACAACTGCACCTGTACCTATACCTATACATCATCTAATTTGTTTCTGGCTTGTATATCCATCTTCAATCTTGAAGACCAACAGAAGTTGAATGAAGATTCAACTTCTCCTTTATTCCCAGCTTTGTTAACATACCTGCAGGGTTCTTATCCTTACTAGCCTCTGTGACTGCAACAACCTTCTGCAACTTTGAAATCCAGCTAACTGCCATTCCACCAACAGTGAACACATACCCTGTGGTGCTTCTCCTGCCATCCAAGTCACCTACCATATCCAAATCTACATACCCATGTAGAGAAGTGCTTGACCCTGCATAACATAAATACCTGCTGCTGGTCCCTCTTAGATACCTGAGAATCCACTGAACTGCTTTCTAGTGCTTCTTTCCTAGATTAACCATAAACTTGATGACAACTCCCACTACTTGGGCAATATCAGGTCTAGTACATACCATGTACTCAACCTCATTATGTGATTTAGGACACTATTCTTTTCTTAGCTTGAACTGTCCAACCATATGTGTGCTTACCATTTTCGCATCTTGCAAATTGAACCTCTCCACTACCTTATTCACATAATCCTCTTGAGAAAAAATCAACCTGTGATTTTCCTTGTCTCTATAAATACTCATGCCAAGGATTGCTGCTCCTAAATCTTTCATGGAAAATCTCTGAGCTAATTTTACCTTTCGCTCAGTAATTCCCTACATGTGTGACCTTGCAACAAGCATATACACTACATACAGTAACAAGATAATGTAGCTAATATTATTCAACCTGGTAAAATAAACATAATGGTCACATTGACATTGACTAAAGCCATGCTTTGTCATAAACCTGTCAAACCTCAAATACCACTGTCCTGGAGCTTGCTCAAGACCATATAACCTGGCCTTCTATCTTACCTGTCCATTCTCTCCTTTCTTTAACCTGTGAATCCATTTGTCTTTCAGTGCTTTCCTTCCAGCTGGAAACTCTACCAAATCCCACGTTTGGTTCTCTTCCAAGGAATCAATTTCCTCATTCATACCATGCTCCCACTGTTTCCTAGATTCTACCTGCATTACCTCTTCAAAACTTCTTGGTTTTCCACCATCAGTGAGCAACAAGTAGCATAAAGAATGGGAATAATGAATTTGAGGCTTACTTACCTTTTCAAACCTCCTTATGGGTGTTTGAGACTCCTTGACAGCTTGTTGTCTGCCCAAATTTTGTTCTAACAGTGACTGATCTCGGTCATCTCTCGGTCTGCACCTGACCGACATCAATTCCTCCTGACCAACCTGACTGACTTCAGTTTCCACTTGATTGACGTCAGTTTCCACCTGACTGCCATCACTGACTTTGGTCTTCACCTGATCGACGTCGATTCCTGCTTGATCGACGTCGGTCACTGTCTGACCGACGTCGGTGTCTATGTTTTCCTATGAGTGATGATTTTTACTCACAAGCTCATTTTGGATCATAACCTTGTCCAAATCAACATTGCCCTGCTCAAAATTATTCAACCTCTTGAGCTGATCACTGTCCATCACCTTCTCCTTGAAAACCAAGGCTTTCTAGTTCTTAACATTTGACTTAAGAACATGCATTCCCTTCTCACTCATGTGACCAAGCCTACAGAGCCACATCTTTGCATCTACATCTGAATTAGATAAAATAAAAGGAGAATCAGTAATACAAGTAGATAGGTAAAGTGTACCTACTTTATTACCTCTTGGTAATACAAGTGCACCCTTGGAAACTTTCCAAGATTCCCCTGTGAGAGTTAATGTATAACCCTCATCACCCAACTTTCCTACAGAAATTAGACTCCTCTTCAGGATGGGAACATGCATGACATCCTTCAACACCCATATGTTGCCAGTCTGCAATTTCAGCTGCACTTTCCCTTTGCCCACAATTTGACAAGGCTCACCATCCCTAAATAAACTTTTCCAAAGTCTCCATGGACATAATCATGAAAAAATTCTCTATTTTGGGTTGCATGGAAAGAGGCACCAAAATCTAAAACCCAAGATTCTATTTTATCCAAGGAACATATAAGAGCATCTTGTGCAATAATACCTGCATCATTTGCTTCTTTATTTCTTTCATGCTGATCTTCTACCAACCAACAATCTTTCTTTACATGCCCTTTCTTTCCACAATTCCAGCAGGTTATACCTTCATTTTTGGATTTGGATCTACTGCCTATCTTTGACCTTGATTTCCCTTGCTCAACCTTCTCTCTTTGCTTTCCCCTAATTTCAACACTTAAAGCATTACCTGATGTTTCCCCTATGCTTTTCCTGTGAATTTCTTCATTCAAGATTACACTAACAACATCATCAACTTTCAAGATATTTGAAGCAAACACAGTATTACTTACTGTCATTACCAAACTATTCCAACTTTCAAGTAAAGAGCATAAGATTAAGAGAGCCTTAATTTCATCATCAAAAACTATTTTGATTGAATTTAACTGGTTTACTAAACCATGGAAATCACTAATATGACTATATACTGATCCACCTTCCTACATTTGCAAATTAAATAATTGCTTCATAAGAAATACCTTATTCGAAGCTGAGGGTTTTTCATATAAATTTGCCAAAGTATCCATTAACTCTACTGTTGTCTTTGCCTGAGATAAGTTGGAAATCATAGAAGAAGCCAGGGTTAGCCTGATAGCTCCAAGAGCCTTTCTGTCAAGAACATTCCATTCTTCATCTTGCATACATGTGGGCTTACTTGAAACCCCACCCAACGATAAGTACAGATCTTTTTGATACAGATAATCTTCTATCTGCATCCTCCATAATTGATAATTCTTGCCATTGAATTTCTTCATTCTTAGTCTACTTTCTTCTGCCATTACTTTACTCCCACTCAAACAGAAACCCCTGTGAGTGACCTGTAATCAACAAACACTAACCCACTCTACCACTTGTTAGTGATCCTAGCTCTGATACCAACTGTTAGGAACTTGGAGTATAATTGATTACTTTTGTATAAGCAACTAAACACAGAATTGAACCAGAAGTAATAAGTAACTAGAAATCAGAAACAACAAAGAATAGATGATATGAGAAACAATACAATCTGTATTAACACTCTTCCAGAAGGAAATACAATGAAGAAATCACACTCTTCCCACACCTCTTAGGCGTACAATAATTCTCCCTCAAGATTTCTCTCTCTCACAATCAATTACAACCAACAATCAACTCAATACTGAGTTGTTGTTCCTTCCACCAGTAGATCTCCTTGATCTTGCACACCCTACAGATCAACTGACCTTGCTTACATGTAGATCTTCCTGGTCTTGCACTCTTGTAGACCTTCTAGATCTTATACTTGAAGGATCTAATCCTTAGTCCTTGATTACAATACAGCCCCATGGGTCTCTTAAATAGACCCCCACGTAAACAATAAGTAAAAACATAGACTCAAGACTAAAATTAGTCTTTACATGAAAACTGACTGTTCGTCTAAAATTAGAACAGTTCTGGAAACACACAGGTGACTGACATCGATTCCTGTCTGACCAATGCCAGTCGACTATAACTGATGTCAGTTACTATATAGCTAAAGATAACCGACGTCAGTTGGCTTGACTGACGTCAGTTACTGTAACACTCAGCAACCTCCACATTTGCATACTAGTGAAGCTTTTAGGTCCACAACTTAACACCACATTCTAATGAATACGGGACTAACTTTCCCAAATGACCCAAATGACCTAGTTACCCTAAGTAAGCTAATGATTTGTGTAGACAAAACCCATAGGACAAAAGTATACACCAATACCCCCTTTTAAGCATAGCTTAGGTAGGATGGAAAATTAGTTCTAGAAAATGAGCCCTGATGAAGTACCTAAGTACTTAGTGATGATCCCTAGTATCCTAAAAAATATGAAGGATGTGTGCCTCCATAAAGAAGAGAGAGAAGATAAATGCAACATATTACATGACAAATGCTATAGTAAGTTCCTCTGTAACAAATGATATCTCTTCCTTTCGAAAGAAAGAAACGCCAAGCTATCAAATTATTGAATTCCCACCCAAGTGGAATGCAAGTAAGAATCATGATGTAGATCTCTAGAAAATGCTCAAAAGTTTCCATGCTAATTCTCATATGTGCCAAAGTTTGATAAGGAATCATAGGCCAAATTGTAGAATATGGTAATAAGGAATCATATAATGAAGGGGAGAAAGCATGAAGGTTTATAAGTACCCTCATTACATCCAAAGAAAAAGAATGGCATGGAACATTTGATGAAAGAATGTCCAAGGGAAGAAGAGAGTAAAACTCAATAATCGTCGACACTAAAGAATGGTCTACAAATGAAGCACTCAAATATGCAAAATGAATGTGCATAGGAACATATGAGTCATTGATGCTCTCAATGTGTGTACTCTCACTAAAATTAGTAACATCCTTCAAAATGGAAGAGGAGAGTACAATAGTCTCATAAGAGACAATAGGAAGAGGAGGAGGAGGTGTGACATAAATCACAGTAAGATCCTTGAAAAGGTTTGAAAGAGTGTTCTAAATAGTGCAGGGACACTCTATGTGATCCACATGGTGGTGTGGATCCCATGAAACATGTATCAATAAGTGACCATAAACATAATCACAAGAGATGGCCCAGTCATCATATTGACTTGGGTCAATAGGAATAAGAATTTTGTCCATATAAGAATGGAATAAGGTCATGATCCATGAATGAACATTCCATGTACACATGGCATGAAGCATAATTGGTATTTCTAAAAAGGACCATTGGTGTAGACTCAACCTTCCTCTTTTAGAGTCTCTCAAATGGAGTCGTCATGACTGAGAGAAGACACCAAAGAATTGCAAGATTGCACAAGATAGTCTACAATGATACTAGAATATTGTATGCTCATGAATGGGATGCCATACATAGCCAAGATACATCCAAGTGAGCAACAAGTGCAAGAATCAATACAAATATTACATGCTCAAAATAAGTATGTTAGGCACAAACAAAAATGCATCCACATGTAAGCAATTTATGCACGAAATATAATGCAAAAAGTAGTCAGGCCATAGCAGAAGAAACCCCCTAAATATGACAATTTATAACTTTAATACATTTAAAATAAAAATAAGATCAAAGGAACATGAATGAAAAATAAAGCATATTTGAAAAAATCAACACTCAAATCTGAGTTACCAAGCAAAAGTTATGGCTATTAATACTTCCCATCATTAATGATCTATTTAATGAAATTGCACTTAAAAGTTTTAAAAACTTGACCAAACAAGGGGAAAGGTAGCCTTCTAACTACTAATTAGAATCAACACAAAACCATGATCCTCCTTAAGTCAACTAAAGTAAAAAATAACCCTCATACTTACCCATGCGTACTCTCAAGCGTGAAATAAGCCACTTAAAGTAAAATTAAACAACTACTTAAAAATAATAATTAAAAAATAGATAATTTAAAAATGATTTTCATATTTTTGATTTAGAAAAGAGAAGGAGAGATGGTTACATCCATGAGGAAAATATTTAGTATGGGAGGATTGAAAACCATGTGTTTGAGCCATAAGATGCTGCCAATAGAAGGTTCATGAAGGTCAGAAGGATGCCATTCTTAGCAGACTACTACCTCCATTGAAGAGAATGCAAGTTGTGGATGAGTTTGAGTCACTATTAGCAGGGCAAGGAGGAGATTTCAAAATGCCATCACGGAAAATACCATCAGTATGTTGACCAAAATATATATCTACTAGTGAAACACCATTAGCAAGTTACTCAAAATGCCTTCAATAGGTGAAACACCATTTTTAGAATTCACCAAAGTAGATGTTACAGGTTTGATAGTATACTTGCCCCACCTCCTTACTTTGGAAATTTAAGACCTTTCTCCTTACTCTGGAAATGTATATACTTTATGGCTTCAATAAAGAGCTCTGATTATATACATGATCTGATGGAAGGAATGGCAGAGAGGAGTTTTGACTGTTGATTTGGCTTTGTATGTAGTCTAATAAAATTGACGGCCTCTAATAGATATATAGCACCTTATGATCAGCCAATGTTGAGGAGTCCTTGAGTGTGCAAAGAGATCCAATTTGAAAGGCCACTCAAAGGTGGAATGATGGTCTTAAGAGTCGTTTACAAGCCAAGAGGATAAAATTAGGTTACAAGATGCCTTTTTATGCTTGCAACGTATACTCTGGGTTGAAAATAGAATGTATATCCATTCAAAATTCATCACATTGAATACAAACCCATGCAAGCATCCATACATTCTAATGCAAATTCAACTGGTGGTTGAATGCCCTCTTACAAATATGCATGCCAATACCCAAGAAGAAATACATACAAATTCCAATTCCAATTAGAAAATAACCCACAAATCTCAAAGAAAATAATGAGGAATCTCATCAAGGTTTCGATGAAATATGATGGGCCATTGAGTGAGGCTCTGATTTTCTCCAATACCTCTCAACAAGATTGAATGCACATAAGAACATTATGGAGTAGGTGAGAGAGAAAGTTCAAAAATAATAATGCATAAACTTTCCTCATTAGCTCTTGATGAATAAATACAAAGGGAGATGTTACATATATATGATGGAGAGAGATAGAGACCCCGCATTCTAATGAATGCAGGACTAACTTTCCCAAATGACCCAAATGACCTAGCTACCCTATGCAAACTGATGATCAGTGTAAATAAAACTCGTAGGATAAAAGTCTATAGCAACAGATGCAAGATTGCACAAGACCCAAGATGCTCCTACATCAATTAATAAATTATATGGATTGTTAATTGGAAATAATTCTGAAGATGAAGTCTATATCTTTAAAAACCCATGTAAAATATATATGGTACTTATAGTCCAAAATGTGAGTTATCTATTGATGGACATCTATGGAATTTCAAATGAGTTTTAGATTCATAAGCTTGAATTTTGTATTTAATGAGATAACATGAATAAATACATATATATGTTTTACAAGGAAGTGTAAGGTGAAAAAAATAGTTATGTCAACAAGGATTATCTTCAAACACCCATCATAAAAATATTCACAAACTAAGACCCCCAAAGGAGGGAAAGATTTACAACAATTAATGTGAAGTATCCAAAAATCAAAAAGTTATTTAATTAATACTATATAATCTATAGGGTACATATATATGTGTCTATGATCATCAAATTTACATTTTATTGGAATTAATAAGACATTTATAGATGTTGGTTGTAACTACATTTGACATAGTTTATGGATATTGGTAGTTCGTTGCATTTTTAGTTATTTTTAATGTTTTAAAATTGATTATTTTGATATGTAAGGGGTCCAACTTGTTATGAAACTAAGTGAACAAAAGATATAAGAAATTGGGAAATATATGTAGGATTTTGATAGGAATAAGAAGGTGATTAAGAAAGACATGTATGTTTTGAGATGAACAACACATTGATACATGAGAGGCAGTTGGAGATGTGGGGGAATGCCTCAATGAACCCATTATGATAGGATTTATGGATTTCATTAATGTTTGAATTTTGGCGTACATATTATATGATTAATTTTTCATGTGTCACAAAGTATTGATTACTTATGTCTTTCACAATAATGGGATTTGGAAAAGGTAGGTACCAAAATAATGTTAAACAAAGTCTTTATAAGGGGAGACTAGGTGTAGATCCTATGGACCATAAGGAAGAGGAATTTAAAGAGAGTGAGGAGGAAGCCAGGGAGAATGATGAAGTATAGGCACATAAACTAGGTATTAGACACTTGAACATGTTAGTTTTGACCTATCCTTGATATACATGAATTGTGCATACACATATGACTCTTGCATGCCCTTCTCTCCTAACCATTCACTTATCTATGAGCTTAGCCATCCAATTTTTTTATCATCCATATAAAATATATTCCCAATCTATTCATAAATGATATATTACCCTAAACATTTTATATCCATGCTCAATATCATTGTTTCTTCCTTCCTTAATAACATTGAAAATATTCGAATGTTGCTTGTTACTAATAGTGTTTGACTTTGTTAGTAGTGTCTCAAGTTTTCCAAATGATTATTTTTAAAATTGAAACCCTTCCTTTAGCTTTCCCTAAAATTTTACATGTCGTTTATGGAGGGAAACTATCCAAGGAGTCTTCTATATATACACATCAATCCTAAAGTTACTCCTATATAACAATTATCTATAACTTACTTCGAAAACTACTTGCACATTAAGGAATATATTTGCACATCCTTGATGCACTATCCTAAAGCATCAAAAAAGAAAACCCCTTAAAGGAATAGTCTCTAATCCAAGTTTAAACACCTAAATTAAGGTTAAAATTTCATATTATCAAGTGTAAAAATAAAATATCTATGCATTTCATTCTAGTAGAACACTATTGAGTACATACAAACATGTAAGAGAACTACATGCAATTTGAGCTCTCTTCAAAGTATTGAAATGTACAAAATGATCAACCACTCAACAAGGTGTGGTTGGCACTGTACAAACCATATTTATAGCCCCATTTTACATGCTAAATAATTTTTAAAATTAGAGTTAGGATTTCAAGGCAACAGAGGACAAAATAAGAATATACGCACAAAATAATGCATCTTAAATCACACGAAAATCATCTTGACAGATACGTGAGAAATAAATAATTTTTTATACAAGGATAATTTTTAAATAAATTGGATATATCTAGTTTTTGGAGGTGTCTAAGCCTTACCTACAATGTCTTGGTAGATTTTGAAACTCGATGTATTGATCTAAGTGATCAAAAATCTATTACAATTTGATTTTAATGACTATGCATATATAAAGAATAATATAGAAAAAATAAGCTAAGTACCTTATCCTCTTATTATTTTTATAAATTTTAAGCTCAATATCAATCTACTTTTTTACAATCAAATTTATGTAGTGAATGATATATCTTATGAAATTTTTATTAAATATTTTTAGCTTGTTTATATCATTAAATTCAAAATAAATTAAAACATTCTGGTGAATCAAAAATAAGTCTTGAACGTGTAAGACCCTAGGTTACCCTTAGGGTTTCATCCTTATTTTTAGAGTTTCATATTTTATGTTAGTGTTTCAGATCTAATTTCTAAGTTCTTGATCCAAATTTGGATCCTAGTGTATTACTCTTGTATGCTCGATATTTCCACTATTCCCAATTGTATGTAAATCTTGATTGTATGACAATTTGTACTTAAAACGTCAATTCAAATATGTTAAGTTGTAGGAAACAATGTGGGGGTGATCTAGGCATTCTCATGTTGATTAAACAAAAGGTTTTAGGCTTTTAAAATATAAATAATTTTGCTAGATGATGATGTAGACACCTAAATTTCACCATTTAGTGTTGACATTTCATTTGACATTCTAACCCTTATCCTACCATAAATTTGAATTCAAATTAGCATCATTTCCTTCCAAATTTTGAATAACTGATTAATTCTTAATTAATTAATTATACACAACTTTTCCTCCAAAATTAATCAATAAATATGGATTTTCCACCTCATCTAGACTTCCCCCACATTTGTTTCAACCATGTGTTGACTCATCCAACCACATTCATCAACTTCCTCAACTAACTTGTGAGTCATCGTTTGAATTTTCAACTAATTGTACCCGGTCTTGATGATTCACTCAACCAACTCCCCTTTATTCTTAACCTGTGGAATTGATCATCATCCTCATAGATGAGGACTAATTATCCACCATTGATTATTTGAATAATTAGAAATATTTAAATAATCCTCAACTATCTGATCAAGCTCTCAAAAACCCATAAATAAACATTAAATTCATCACTCTCATCCATCCTCACTTATGTTAATGAAGTGATATCAAATTATCAAGGAAACTCAAATGAATCCAAGCTGTCAAAAGTCCATTTGCATACCTAAATGCTGCCCAATTCCCTTTTGCATTGGAGAAGGATTGATCAACCACATTTAAAGAGCAAGTCTGTTTGAATCACAATAGAGGAGGCTCATGATACTTTGGTTGCGTAAGTTTGTGTTTTTATTTCTTTTTATTTGTCACTCTATCCTAAAGTTTAATTGAGTTTAGATTATATTTAATTTGGAAGCGATTTCTTAGCTTAGTTACATTCTAGATTTTCCTTCACATATTTTGGCTCTCCCAGTGAGACCTTCCCTCATCTTTTCATATCTTAAGCATCATAGGTGAATTTAGGAGCTCAATTCAATTGATTTATCTAATTTTTTTTGTGCACATTCTTTTAATCTTGGTATTGGATGTTTTTGTTTGCAGTTGTAGGTCATTTTCTAACATTTTCAGGCTCATTGTATGTTTCGGTATGTAATAGCAAAATCAAAGACTTCATCAATAAAATCATAGTAGCTAATAGAAAAATAATTATTTTAACTTTTCAAACATTTTTTGGTAGTTTATCTTAAATCTAACAATTTTGGTCTTATTTTAGCTTTGTTCTAACTTGTTTGTTTTATGTTTTTCCTTTTTTATGAGAAACAATGAAATTAGTGGTTTCATTAGTGAACTTGAAATACCAAACAAAAAAAATCATTTTCTATTATTTTTTATCTCTTTTGATAGTTTTTATTTTTCCTAATAGTTTTCTATCTCATTCTACTATGTGATGACCTTTTTATTTTTTATTTTCCCTCATCTCTATATAAATATGAAATTGTGGACTCTGTCAACAAAATCATAGAGGTTAACAATGAAATTATTTTTTGTGATTGTCTGACATCTTTTTCGTTCTTTTTGTTTTTTGTGTGTTTTCTACTAGTAGTAAAATTTTAGAGTTTATTAGCAAAATCATGTAACCTATTAGTGAAATTGTCTTCTAAGTGATTTTTGTTACCGTGTTACCTTTTTCCAGCTTTTTAGGGATCTCTATGCTTTTTTCCATCTGTAAGAAACTTTCTATTCTAGTTTTCTTACTTGCATCATCTATTTTTTAGTGTTTTCCTATTCTATTTCCTTAAATGAAATTGGTCATCCATTCAGTGAAATTGTAGACATATTCGATAAAATTGGCACAATTTTATCAAAATCATAAGTAGTATCAGTGAAATTATGACATAGAGTAGAGAAATTGGCACACATATTAATGAAATTATCAAGATAATAGAGAAATCATTCTAATTTCTTTCTATTATTTCCTTTTATTTCTATGTTTTGACAATTAATAATTTCATAGTTTGATTTCATTATGTAACAATGATATCATTCTAAACACTTGTTTTTGTGTGTTTTTTGTAGTTTTTTGCTAACTTTTTGTAGGTTTCCTTGATTTTTATCTAAACAAAATTTTTTAATAGTTTTTAATAGGCTTGCTGTCACTAAATCTTTCACCCTAGAGATGGTTGTTAAAGCCTACTCTAGATTGAGTGAAACATTAGATTACCTCTAGGCCCATGGGTTGCCTATAACATAGGTAAACCTATAGGTTTAAGGGCTAGCTCCCTAAATTAGACTTTATTAGATTATCACCTACACTACTTGCTTGTTCAGATGAAAAGGGATAGGAAGAACATACAATGTAACATATGCTAATGAGGTGATACACCAGAATGATCTCCAATAGACTACTATACAATTGCACTATGAAACATGACTCACAATAATAGTCTCAACATCCTAGATTTCTCTAACATTAGTATTTAAAACATGGAGGTGATATGGATTGCACTACTCAAGGTGAGTGAACAAAAGGTTAGATCACATACACTAATACTACTCCTAACACTTAGAGATAGATAAATACACTTGACTACACTTCATATGACCTATTAGAGGGAGAACTACTTGCACCAAACATGGAAGAGTAAAGAGAAGGCAAGGATATATAATTATCACTTGAAATTTCACTATGCATCACTTCACACACTTAGACAAGAAGTTTATGAGATCAATAACAAATTAGAAATATTTATTTCAAAGGCAAATACAGTATTCAAACTAGCAAGGATTCACCATACCAGGTATGGATTTAATTATAAAATCCAAAATGGATTGAATTTATAGAGAATGTGAGAGGATAAATAAGAAAGGAAGTGGAAATGTAATGCAAATAGTAACTCACTTTATCTTACACTTCTCTTTGTTGCACTATTCACTCTTAGAAACAAGATTATGGACTCACTTGCACCTTGGATTCAATTAATTGTTTTAATGTTTATAGAAACCTTAACCATGCCCTTTATATGTCTTTATCATTACTCACTCTAAAGATTAAACTCTTCAAGAAATCAACTCACCTTTTAACAACTTTTGCTTAACCTTGCAGACAGTCTAGTAGCCTTTTTAGACAAATTCTTTATGTACGGTCTTGTATGGATCTATCTTAAGAAACTAAGATCATATACCAATAACCTATATGGCCTTATTGAATTATATATATATTTATACTATAAATAAATTCTTAATCCCATTTTCAATGCACTTTTAGGTCTCAGATTAGCCCTTTTAGGTCTTGTAGGACCCTGTTTATACATATTGCTTTTTGATAGTATGAAAATGTACATAATAACCAAATAAAAACTAAAATATCTTAGAGGAATTAATCCCCCATATTTTCACAAATATTTATGGTTTTCCACTGGTTCCTTCTTCTATAAATCCAATTTTTGTTGTGAAACCCTAGTCACAGGGTTTCCTACAGTTTGTCTGGCCTGAGAGGTTTAAAATTAGGTTTTCAAGATTTCTTTAATGTTTCAAAAGATTGTGAATATTGGAAAAGGAATAAGTAGGTATTATAATCCCTTTTAATTCATAATATTCCTTCATTGAAGCTACTGTGGATTGGTTTCTATGTGTTCTTTGTTTGACTCAGTCAAGATACCCTATTATCTATAGGCCTGGTTACACTACCAATATAACCTTAATGTTAAAAAACCTCTTATTTAAATTAAAGGATATTAAAAAGGTTATAATAAAAATTTCCCAATACATATATGTGAATATTAACTCCAATTCATATAATTTTCTCCTCTCAATGACTTATGCTCACAACTCCTGATTTCAACTTATAGACTACACAAGGTTTGTACTCAACCTCCTTAACACGTCTTTTCTAAAAACCATAGGAAAGGAAGGTTAACGTTTATTAAATTATTATTATATAGTGTTACCCATAATTCACACATTCCAAACATTATTTAACATCAACAAACATTTTAAATTCTCACTTTCTCTCAATCTTTAGAACATAAAGGGTACACACATAGGACATACAAGGTTGTAGCTTGAATATTCAAAAAGATTTGAAATTCAAATGATAAATGCTATAATAACCATAAAATAAAAGTATTTAAACTTACCACTTACACCAAGATCACAAATAATTTTATCCTATTCACATTTCACCTTTGATCATGCACTCAATCAACCATCATTGCACATATTCAAGAAAATACAAGGTCTGTTGGGTTTCTTATCTTCAAAGGAAGAAAAACTCATATAAATACATTTATTGGGGTTATTTTACATTCAAAATTTGAATCCAAACCAAATTTACTCTTTCAAATACTCATACCAAAACTTAGCACTTTACAACATTTTTAAAAGAAAACCTATGACTACCTTGTAACTCCTTCTTTGTACGTTGGGAGTGCTAACTACCCAACTACCAACATACTTGTCAAGATGAATAATCATATAATTTAAGAATGTAATGGGGTTAAATGATATCCTATAAACAAATTCACAAGGCTACATTCTTAATAATCCTACAAACATGACTCATGACCTCCAAAACCTTGTCAAAAGATTCAAATTTCCAAATAGAGTAATTTGGCAGAAAAATGCCATCATGGATCTAATTCAAATTCTAAAGACATCCTAAGACTCATAATAAACCTAAAAGGACTGTAATGACTCCCTAATAAATTAAAGCATGAAAAAATACTAATATGTACAAAAATTATGATGCTCCTGCATTATATTATTGAGGAGCAAAATGAAACTTTCCCTAAAAGTTATAAGTGATTTATCTTTGATGTTCTTGCTCAACACCTCTTGCTCAATAACATCTCTTCTTGTATTCCAAGGTATATTTGAGACACATAGACCATTTTGATTATTTTTGAATCTTATGATGCCTCCTCCTTTATTCATCTCTCTCTTACTTTCTTCTTTAAGGTTGACTTCTTGTGCTTTGATCTTCAACATGATCTTCTTCATCACTTAGTTATTTTCTTACAACACATATAACACACAAGTTAATGAAAATAATATCATGTTTGTCCTCTTTGAAACTATTCTCTTATTCTTGCATGCTTGGTTTTTACATTCTTGAGCTTGCTGCTTGTGGGAGCTCTATTGGTTGTTTCCTTTTCTCTTCTATAATGCCTTTAACCTTTTCAACCTTGTGAGACTTCTCTTGATGTTTTTCATCCTTCACTTGATCAATGACTTCCCTTTTCATGGATAATGCTCTCAACATACCCACCTTCTCAACAAGGTGATATAGATATTCATTGTTTTGAATGAATGAAAAGCTACATGACAAACTTGTAAACAGTCCTTCCGCATGCTCATCTGAGAGTATTTCGCCTCTCTCTTCTTCCCTCTGCTTTCTCAACTAGTCCTTTATTTTGAGTAGTTCTCCAATCATTCTCTTTTCCATATATAATCTCTTAAGAAAGTTTATTACACCTTATTCCATCCCTTATCCAATCTCTCTCCTTGGATCAAATTATTTTAGAAATCACTTTGCTTTCTCCTTGTGAGCTTCTTTAGCTCCTTATCTCTTCTCAAGCCTCTCTTGGCTTTCAAACTGCTTGACCAATTTCTTTCAATCACTTGTATTTTGATTAGTAACTCATAAAAATCTTTATGAAAAATAACATATAAATTTTCAAAACATATTACATACCTTCTCCATGTAATTGTTTATCTCTGATACCAAAATGATGTAGAGGGTAACTCATTTTATCTCACACTTCTCTTTGTTGCACTATTCACTCTTAGAAACAAGATTATGGACTCACTTGTACCTTGGATTTAATTGATTAGTTTAATGGTTATAGACACATTAAACATGCCATTTATATGTATTTATTATTCCTTACTCCAAATAAACTCTTCAAGACATCAACTCACTTTTTAACAACTTTTGCTTAACCTTGTAGATAGGCTAGTAGACTTTTTTTAGACAAATTCTTTATGTACTATCTTGTATAGATCTATTTTGAAAAAATAATATCATATACTAATAACCTATATATAAATCTTGAATTAGACAAAGTTTTTGACCATAACTCAATTCTTAAGCCCATTTTCAAGGAAATTTTAGGTCTCAGATTAGCCCTTTTAGGTATTGTAGGACACTATTTATACACAGTGCTTTCTAACGGTATGTAAATGTACGTAATCACCGAAAAAACTCTAAAATATCTTAAATTACCTACTTAAACATATTTTAACAAATATTTATTGTTTTCCACTGATTCATTCTTCTAAAAATCTAATTTTTCTTATGAAACCCTAGTCACAGGGTTTCTTGTAGTCTGTTCGACCCGAGTGGTTTAGAATTAGGTTTTCAAGATTTATTTAATGTTTCACAAGAATGTGACTATTAGAGAAGGAATATATAGGTCCTATAATCCATTTTATTTCACAAGAGTCCTTCATTGAAGCTAATGTGGATTGCTTTCCCTATGTTCTTTATTTGACTAAGTCAAGATACCCTGTTATCTATAGGCCTAGTTACACTACCAATAGAACCTTAATGTTTCCAAACCTCTTGTATCACTTCAAGGCTCTTGAAAAGTTTATAATAAAAATTTACCAATAAATATATGTGAATATTAACTCCATTTCATGTAAGTTTCTCCTCTCAAGGACTTATGCTCAAAACTCCTTTTTTCAACTTACAGACTACACAAGGTTTATACTCAACCTTCTTAACAAGTATTTTCCAAAAAAACATAGGAAAGAAAGGTTAATGTTTCTTAAATTATTATTATATCATCTTACCCATCAATCATGCATTCTAAATTTTATTTAACATCAACTTCACTGGAAATTCTCACTTTCTCTCAATCTTCAGAACATAAAGGGTAAGCACACATGACAGACAAGACTATAGCTTGAATAATAAAAAATATTTGAAATTCAAATGAAAAATTATATAATCACCATAAAATAAAATTATTTTGATTTACCACTTACATCAAGATCACAAATAAATTTCTCCTTTTCACATTTCACCTTTGATCATGCACTCAATCAACCATCATTGCACATATTCAAGAAAATACAAGGTATGTTGGGTTTACTGTCTTCAAAGGAAAAAAAATAATATTAATCCATTTATTGGGGTTATTTTACATTAAAAATTTGAATCCAAACCCCATTCACTCTTTCAAAGACTCATACCAAAACTTAACACTTTACAACATTTTTAAAAGAAAACCTATAACTACCTTGTAACTCCTTTGTATGTTGGGAGTGCTAACTGCCCAATTACCAACATACTTGTCAAGATGAATAATTATATAATTTAAGTATGTAATGAGTTTAAATGAAATCCTATAAACTAATTCACAATCTTACATCCTTAAGACTCCTACAAACATGATCCATGACCTCCAAAACCTTGTCAAAATTTTCAAATTTTCAAATAGAGAAATTTGGTAGAAAAAAGCCACTATGGATCTAATTAAAATTATAAAGACATCATAAGACTCCTAATCAACCTAAAATGACTATAGTGACTCTTTAATGACTCAAATCATGAAAAAAGACTAATATGTACAAAAATTGTGATGTTTTTGCATCAAAACTGTCACAAAGACAAGTGTCAAGCTATGATAAACAGCTATATTATAGGATATTTAAGTGTGAAAAGAGGTATAGATGTTGTCATGGATAAGTGTACATAAAAATTTCATTCTTCTCTTGAGGTTGGCGTAGAGACCTCTACTAGCCTTCTTGAAACTGCCTTCATGATGAAGCATCACTTGATTGCTTGAAATTGAACTAGGAAGTATTGACACATATGCAGTATCTTAGGGAGGTTGGGGATAAGATATGATAGTCATAATATACCTCCATAATTGATAGCCTTCTTCTTAACACTTGTGTTCATTGTTTGCAGTCATTTACTAGCTCTTATGGCCTCAATATTCACATTTATCATCAAGGTGATTGGTAGTTGCTTAAGTAAATCCATGGAAGAGGTGTTAGGACACCTATTTAGAAAACCTTTTCCTTCCATTCTATTATGTAGAACTCAAAATGATCCACTACCAAACTTCTCATCTTCTCACTATGCAGTCACCTCTCATTTTCACTATTTGTCCAAGACTGCTTGTAGTGAACTATGTATCAAAGGTAGTTATGTGATTATTTATGGTAAGAAATGAATATAAGGAGTTATAATAAGTCCCTATCGACCTATTTCAATGGCTGTCACCTGTTCATTCTATTTTTTACTTGTATAACACCCAAAAACTTGTAAAAAACCCTGAAATAAGTCTATCTGTACAAGTGATAATACATATCAGTTGGGTGGGAAGGAGCACGGGAGAGTGCTAGATAAGTCCAAATCAATTTATAATCCATTTGACAAATTTTTAATGAATCTCCATTTATTTCTTCTCCACTGGGTTCTAATAAGGGTTTTAAGAGGTTTTACTTCTTAGTGATAGTTCTTAAAGGTTAGATGTCCAACCTTAGAACTAATTCCACAAATTTGGAGTTTATTACCCTCCTAAACTACCCCTATCTCCTTGAGGTACCATGCAATGTGTTTGTATAGGTATGGGCATTTGAAAATGGCCTCTCAAGCTTTTGATTGTATTATGGACACCCCTAAGATGGTTTTAGGTCAAATAAACCATTCTATGTTGTTCCTATGCAAAGTGATGGTTATTAAAAACTTTCTGATTTCCTCAAAATATTCTTAAATGGTTTGGAGAGTTTATTTGGTCATCTAAAACAAGATAGAGGCCATAAGGGTTTAGGCCTATTTATAGGCCTAAAAGGCCTAACTGTGTTTGTTTGAGTAGTTGAATGCCTATAGGTTTCCAATGGCTATATAGGCATCTCAATGCTTTTTTTACATCTAACTCAACCCTTCACACCATCTTACAAGGGTTTAGGCCATTCATAGGCCTAAAAGGTCTAACCATGTTTGCTTGAGTAATTGACCACCTGTAGGTTTCTAATAGATATATAGGCCTCTAAATGATTTTTTACATGTAACTCAACCCTCATTCAGAGAAGTTAAGGTAATTTGTCTCAAATGCAGCTTTCCTAACCTGCAAACATTGAACTCAAGTTTGAGTGCACATAATGACCTCACCATTGTAAAAATAGTCTTATCTATGCTCTTAAACTTGATTAAAGTCTTAGATGAGTTCAAGCATCTTCATATCAACACTACTTTTCCTCTTTTAGATTGAACTCAAACCATTAATGGATACTACCTGTAGGTTTGTATGATATAAGACTGTGTATGTGGAATTGGTTCTCATAACCAATCTCTAACCTTTCAAAAGGCTCAATATTATTGTTTACACCTTGAGAGTCTCTTCTAAACCTTGAAATCTCTTTTATTCATCAATCCTGACTGATCAAGGTTTAACTTCACTTGACTGTAGGTGATAGTCATAAGGAAATTTGACTGTGCATATGTGTTAGCCCTTGCATTTCATATGGAACACATTTGAGACCAAAACATTCATGAATAATTAGGATCAAATATGCTCTCATATGTTGAAATAAAACATTATGTCTTTGTTCTAAATACATTTACATGAAAATAACTATGCAATAGGTGAACCACTAGTCTGCAGCTTCAATGGAGTCTTCTAATACTGAGAGGGGGGGGGTGAATCAGTATATCATATATCTTATAAAACTTTACCTTAATCAAATTCCACTTAACCAAACATTCAAGATATGCAATAAAATTGAAACAATAAGCACCACACAAGATAGAGAGAGACACCAAATATAACATGGAAACCCAATGTGGGAAAAACCATGGAGAACAATCTCAAGTATATGAATGAGCACCAAATCAAAAAATATTCACAAGCACCAAATTTTAGGAGCACCAACCCCTTTGCTGAGCACCAACACAATAACTATTCATGAGCACCAACCCACAGGAGCACCAACCTCTTTGCTGAGCACCAACACAACAACAATTCATGAGCACCAACCCATAGGAGCACCAACCCCTTTGCTGAGCACCAACACAAAAAAAATTCGTGAGCACCAACCTCTTTTGTTGAGCACCAACATAGCAACAATTCGTGAGCACCAACCCATAGGAGCACCAAACCCTTTGTGTATACCACACAACTATCTCTCAATGTTGCTATCTCAACAAATGATAGTTCATTACAATATCTCTTTCCTCTCTTTCACCTTTGCTCTTATAAGCTAGATATAACAAATACAAATCATATTCATCTCTCACAAATGCTCTTTTAAGCTATATATTTCTATCTCAAATCAAACTCTATCTCTCATCTAACAAATGGCTTTTCAAGCCTTTATTTATAGCTTTCCAAATGACCTTTGGCCTTTCCCCTTTGTGACCCTTCAATCCTCATGTAAAATGGCACCAAACTTGTATGACCCTTCATATCCTTGCCTTTGAAAAGTCATGTGGTGACCCTTCATGAGAAAAAATGTCCTTCCATCTTTTGTCCTTATCTTGGTGACTTTTCATATTCCTCAAAGTGTCCCTTCATGAGAAAGTGTGCCCTTCCTTTTTGTCTTCACTTGGTGACTGTTGAAATTCCCCAAGATGACTCTTCATGGGAAAATACGTCTCATCCTTCTTTTGTATTTACCCCATGGCTCTTTGAATTCTCCATGGGCCCTTATTTTGTCTCATATGCAACCAAAAATATATTCATTAATATTAAATAAATATTAACACACATTAGCCAAGATATAACAATTACAAACATCATTAAATGCAATGGGGCCTTTATCACCAATAATGCTAGACCTTTGACATCAATGACAATATTTATAATAATCTCCCCCTTTGTCATTGATGGCAAACTCAATCTTGAAACTACCACATCCTGAATCCTACACATACTGTCATCTAAAAAACCTACAGTAACTCCCCCTTACTATAGTAACATGTACCTGTTCCCTGTACCTATTTCTTCACCTATACCCTGTACCTTTTATTCTCCCCCTTTGACATCAATGGCAAAGGGCCTACCTGGAGCTAACACTTAGCTCACCCTCAACTGATGCTGAACATTAATGGTAGGAAGTAATAGAAATTACTCCCAACTCCTCTTGTAGATCTGTGAATGTGTCCTTTGATCGTGCCTTTGAGAAGATATCTGACAATACATACACATTATTCCCTATCCTTTGAACATTTGAAATAAAATCATTTGAATCTTTTCTTCTAATCTCACAACCTTTTACATGAAACTTTAATGTGTATCTTTGATCACATATTTGACTAACACTCAAAAGATTATGCTTAAGACCTTTTACATACAAAAATTCTTAGTCTTAGTTATACCATAATCCAAACTCAAAGTACCTTTTCTAGCTATCCTAGAAGTGGTTTTATCTTTGAATCTCACTGTGCCACCATTGATCTTCTTTAGAGTTATGAACTTACTTTTATCCCCTGTCATATGCCTCAAATATCTGTTATCAATGAACCATGGCTGATCTTTATTTTTTACATGCAAAGCTGTCTGTACCAACATAAAATCTTCAAGTTGTTTCTTCTGCCATGAACATATCTAAACTTTCTTCTTGATGAATGGAGTTTTGAAACTCTGATCCTTCTTCTTAATGAATGAAGCTTTAAAAATCTAATCCTTCTTGACTGACTCGAACATGATTCTACAATTTCGAGCTATGTGTCTGAAGTTATTGCACTTGTAGCATACTATGGTATCTTCATCAAAGCTTGATAGATGAGCAAAATAGTTGTAGCTTCTACTTGACTCTACTTGAATTTCCTTCTTATTTTTGAAACTGTTAGCTCTTTTTCTACATTCTAATTTCTTGTGACCATATCCATTACAATAAAAACAATAGCCATAAAAATAAGACATGTCTGTATATCTCTGACCTGATTGCCTTTTTTAGCTTTGTTCCCTCCAGCCTTCTTTGTTTAAAACATCCTCTGTATTCTTCACTTCTTCCCTTGTTTCCTCTTTTGTAAGAGCTTCAGCATAACTCTTTTTATTTTCAAATCCGATACCTATCTTATCTGAATTTGCCTTTTGGCTCTCTAATATATTATTCATTATGTTAGTACTATCCTCAAATTTTGAGTCACTAACTACTTTATCATTGACTGCTTTCTTAATATCTTCTTTTAAAGAGGCAATTTCAATAACATACCTTTCACATTCTTTTCTTGTTGTTTCCAACTGTGCTGTTAGATCTTATTCATTCTTCTTGGCTTCTTTAAAGTGTGCTTGTAGATCTTCAATCATTTCCTTTGACTCCTGTTCATTATTCTCGATCTGGAACTTTAATCTTCGATTCTTCTTCTTAATAGCTTTTAACTCTTCTAGGGCACAAATGAGTTCTCCTTCTAGATTCACTTTAGCTTCATCCTCCTCTTCTTGATCATCCTCATATATGGCCATGAATAGAATCTCTTCTTCTTTTGAATTGCTAACTCCACTATCTTTGGCTGAGCTAGGATCCTTAGAATACAGTTTCTTCTTCTCGAATCCCTTCTTGGATTTGCCTTTGAAATTATTCTTGTATGTAGGCTTTTCTTCTTCATCATCATTACCCTTATTTATGCATCTAGCTGAAAAATGTCCAATCTTTCCATAATTAAAACATTTAAAAGGTAATTTTCCTTGATATTTACCTGTTCCCCTTTTCGGCTTATGAATGAAAAGTGCTCCATTGTCATCTTCATCATCACTAGAACTATCACTTGATTCTTAAATATTAGCTTCCTCTTTCTTTGATGTCTTGAAATCTACTTCTCTCTTTGAGGTTTTATCTTGTTTTGTCTGCATCTCATATGCCATGAGAATACCATGAAGCTCATCCATCTTTAGCTTGGCTAAATTCTTCATCTCCTCGATTGCTGAAACCTTTGCATCATATCTCATTGGTATAGATCTCAAACCTTTTGTACCACCGTTGACTCTTCCAATGTTTCTCCAAGACCTTGAATCTGATTTATAATTTGATCAACTTGCAAAAGATAACTTGATATATCTTCTTGTTCTTCCATATTCAAACTTTCAAACTATCTTCTAAAAGTCTGAAGCTTAGCTTATTGAACCTTTCCATCACCTTTGTAAATATTCTCAAGTTTTACCCAGGTTTCATGAGAAGATTTACATTGCATAACTTTAACAAATTTAGATTCACATGAACCACATAAAATAGAATTTAAAGCTTTAGCATTACATTCAATTGCCTTCTTTTCTGCTAGAGTAATTGCGGGTGTCTATGGCTCTTCATATTCCTCCACCACTGATTTTCATATGTCGAATCCAAGGGCCATCAAATAAGTCCTCATTATTATGCTCCAAAAAGCATAATTCATCCCATCAAACAAAGGGGCATTATTTGTAGAAAATCCTTCATGTGATCCAGCGATCGTGCTTTCCCAATCTACCTTCAAGCTGTAAATTTTTTCAAAAGAAACCTGCTTTGATACCAATTGTTAAGCATGAGATATACTAAGAGGGGGGGGGGGCGAATCAGTATATCATATATCTTATAAATTTTTCCCTTAATCAAATTCCACTTAACCAAACATTCAAGATATGCAATAAAACTGAAACAATAAATACCACACAAGATAGAGAAAGACACCAGATATAACGTGGAAACCCAATGTGGAAAAAACAATGAAGAATAATCTCAAGTATATGAATGAGCACCAAATCAAACAATATTCACAAGTACCAACTTGTAGGAGCACCAACCCCTTTACTGAGCACCAACACAGAAACTATTCATGAGCACCAACCCACAAGAGCACCAACCCCTTTATTGAGCACCAACACAACAAAAATCCATGATCACCAACCCACAGGAGTACCAACCCCTTTGCTGAGCACCAACACAGAAACAATTCATGAGCACCAACCCATAGGAGCACCAACCCCTTTTGCTGAGCACCAACACAACAAAAATTCATGAACCCACAGGAGCACCAACCCCTTTGTGTATACCACACAACTATATCTCAATGTTGCTATCTCAACAAATGATATTTCATTACAATATCTCTTTCCTCTCTTTCACCTTTTCTCTTCTAAGCTAGATATAACAAATACAAATCATATTCATCTCTCACAAATGCTCTTCTAAGCTAGATATTTCTATCTCAAATCAAACTCTATCTCTCATATAACAAATGGCTTCTCAAGCCTTTATTTATAGCTTTCCAAATGACCTTTGGCCTTTCCCCTTTGTGACCCTTCAATCCTCATGGAAAATGGTGACAAACTTGTATGACGCTTCATATCATTGCCTTTGAAAAGTCATGTGGTGACCCTTCATGAGCAAAAATGCCCTTCCCTCTTTTGTCCTTATCTTGGTGACTTTTCGTATTCCTCAAAGTGTCCCTTCATGAGAAATTGCACCCTTCCTCTTTTGTCTTCACTTGGTGACTCTTGGAATTCCCCAAGATGACTCTTCATGGGAAAATGCGTCCCATCCTTCTTTTGTCTTTACACTGTGGCTCTTTGACTTCTCCATGGGCCCCTCTTTTGTCTCATATGCAACCAAAAATATATTCATTAATATTAAATAAATATTAACACACATTAGCCAAGATATAAAAATTACAAACATCATTAAATGCAATGGGGCCTTTATCACTAATAATGCTAGACCTTTGACATCAATGACAATATTTCTAACATTCTACTAGCAAGATGAGGTAGTCCTGCTTAATTCTTGATATCCACACATGAAAACAAGACTTTAAACCTTGTGATAATAATTATAACACTCCTTTAGATCATGTACACCACTTCACTTATTCATATCGATGCAAATAGATAAGGGAAAATAAGATATTGGTGATGTGCTGGCAAAAAAGAGTCACCAACCTTCTTAGAAATGGTTCATAAGGCACATAACACCAAACTTGAAACTATGAACATAAATTTATAGCAAAAATATACTACTATCACCCACCAAAATTACTTGCTCTAACTCATCTCCTCCTATCCATACCAAATGGAAACCGTTGAGCTATTTGACCTTGTCTAAGAGAGCGATGTGAAAGGAGAATCATTTTTTCTCATTTTTAGACTTGTTAAAGCTATATTAACTTGGAGATGAGTTGTGAGAATCTAAAGGGACACTACTAAATTATCCACATGTGTCATAACTATTGTACAATCTATACAACAACTAAAACTCCCCCTTTAATAAACGATCTTCTTGTTTTCAATGTTGAGCCTATAAAATGTTAGTCTCAAAATAGTTTCTATGACTATTTATGACATGTGAGATTTTAGATATGGTTTTGGAACACTTTTATTCTTATGGAAATCATACAATCTCATTTAATGACCCTAAAAGTGGCCTAATATGACATATGACTAACTATACCAATGTGACAAAAGATAAAACACATAATATTTGACCTCATTAAAGACCACGAGACATAGTTTACACCGTAGGAGACCCTATAATAATTTTAAACTATATAGGGGGTTGACCTAATTAGATAAAACACATAATATTTGACCTTATTAAAGATCATGAGACATATTTTACACCTTAGGAGACCCTATAACAAGTTTAAAATATATAGGGGGTTGACCTAATTTGACTTGTGATCAAATTATTCAACAAGGCCACAAGTCAAAAAAACCTATAAAGAGTTAAACAATTCAATTTTTTGCTTGATTTTTAACATTTTTGATTTTTTGTTTAAGTTTTCTAACAAGCTTTTCCAAAATTTAATTTTTCATTTTATTTAGTAATTATCAAATATTTTATTTTTCAGAGTTAATTAATCTTTATTTTCAACATTTGTGTGTCTTTCTTATGTTGCGTATGTTCTTCTCTTGGTGTTACATTGGTGGTGATACTTAAGAATTAAAAAAACACTTGTAAGTTTTTGTTACCCAAGACAATACTTGCACGTATGCTCTTCTCTTGGTCTCGCATTGGTGGTGATACCTCATAATCAAAGGTAAATGTTAGTATTTTTTAAAATTTTCATAGGGGTTCTATCGACCATAGATTTCATCACCACATGGTAGGCCAAACCCCATGTACCAATAAGGTATAGAAATTGGGTTAAAAATGTCATTTTTGACTAAGTGGTTGTGTCTTTTAATCACACTATGAAGTCAGGGGCTTCCACGCTCCAATACCTAGGCCTTAGACAACGTGACTTGAAGTTTGGTTTTTATGACATCAATACACTAAAACCCTAATGACTATGTTAGGAACATTGAGACTAGACCCATTTGTGTGCATCCATCAAACCAAATTTTACCACAGTTTTGGGCTTCATCACATTAAAAGGTATATCAAGGACTCCCCCATATCCAAACTTATTTATACCTTACGCTTAGGAAAACTTTTCTTACCATTTCATTCATAGTACATTGGTTAGCAGTTAGTGCTGAGAATATACTTTCTCCTCACCCTCAAAATCAGGCTCAGTGGTCCATGGGAACAACAAGATCCTACATGGTTAGTGCCTTAAAATATTAGGTTATAACTAATGTAATAGATAAGTCAGTGATAGAAAATCTATAAATTATTCAAGTCCCTTTTACCTAGATTTTATCCCTTTTTATGTAATTGCATGTGTTTATAATAGAATTTATTTATTTATTACATTTTACCATACCACGTACTAAAAATCCTTGAGTGAAAACAAAAGTAATTTTTGAGTCTTGAAATGAGTTCTAATCACCAAAACTTTAAAATCAAAACTTCCAAGTAAAACACAAAAGAACCTTGTCAATCAAAACATTTTAGTCACTTTGGTGTTTTTATAGTCTAGTATTAAGTTTTTTCAAGTCAAGTCCTTCCCCTAGCAATGTTTCCCATCACAAGACACATGGTTATTCTTAACAATCCTAGGGTAAGGGAAGAGACTTTTGGCAATGACCCCTTACAATTTGGCAATTGAGACAACCAAACTCATCATGTTGAAATACATAAAATCCATGACCATGAAGAATAAGAGGGAGGAGCATACCAAGATGAAGGTATCCCCAAATCCATTTTGTCTTCTTATTCATTTAACTAATACATCAACAAGAAACATGAAGTTTTGATTTAATATTTGAGCTTAGGGGCTAAATTTACACCCAATTTTGATGTCCAAAATATGCAATATTTGATTACTAAGAAAGAATATTTATCACCCATTCAAGACCAATTCATATCACAAAGCTCTTTAGAGGGTAGTAATTCTCTCATAGTTCTTCTAATCCCAAACCCCAAGTCTCCCAAGATAAAGGGAAAGCCTTTCTCCATGAGGAATCCTCCCAAATAAGTTACAGGTTTTTTATGGAAACTCGTGCTCATCACTTCAACCAAGAGATTGCAAATCTCTAAGGTAATCAAACAAACAATAGTTTGGTTAATCTAAATTCCAATCCACATCCCAATTTGAGTGTGAATTACAATTCACCCTCATTTATCGATCCATCCAATCCAAAATTGAATATTCATTCAAGTTTATCAAATATCAATCTACCTAACCCAAACTTGAATACTCATTCAAGTTTACCAATGCAACCTGAACTTGAATATTCATTCAGGTTCACCAATTAAAACATGAACACATCCAATCCAAAATTGAATACTCATTCAATTTTACCAATCTATAATCAATCCAATATGAGAATGAATACTTATTCAAGTTCTCCAATCAATCCAAATCCAACTCTTCATGGTTCACCCATTAATAACATCAATCCAAATCCAAATCCAAGCTGGAATACTTATTCTAGATCAATCATCAACTAATCAACATCAAATCCAATATTGAATGTAGATTCAAGATTACATATCAATCCAAATCATATTTTTCCCTTAGAGAGTGCACCAAATCAATTTTTCAATTAACATTATTTTGTATGATTATCTCCTTTATGTTGAAATCAAACACCAACTAACATTAATCCATTCAACATTAATCCAAATTCTAATCAAACATTCAACCCTAACACCCATTCAAATCATGAGTGGTTCACATCAAAATCAAAACTTGAACCAAGCTAACTCAAATCCACCTTATCCAACTAACCCTAATTCATTTAAATTCACAAGTACTAACTTTAAAACTAATCCAAACCAACCTAGCCCTAAATTTAGAACCAACCCCAACCAAATAACATCTAACTTGAATACCAATACCAACCCAACCCAAATTTTAACTTGAATAATAATCCCAACCCAATAAATTCTAGTTTTAACACTAATCCAACCCAGATAAACCTTAAATTTGCCACTAACCCAACAAATTCAAACAAATTTGCACATTTTCAACATGCTAACTCATTTTCCCACCCAATTCCTAATCACTTCATTAACAATCCACCCCTTAACCAATTTTCACAAACTAACACTAACACAAATCCATTCATGGATCAAACTTCTGACTTATATACCTCTTCAATCTGAATGAATCAATTATCACCACACTTTATTCAAGAGTATCAAAATATGAAGGATAGAGTCCAAGGATTACAATATGATACCTTTTTGTGACAAAAATAATATAAGTTCAAGGAAATTTGTTCTTACCCATATGACTTAAATAACATGAAAATACCTTTCCCAAAACATTTTGAACTTCCCAATTCTGACAATTACAAAGGTAAGGGCGATCATAGGCAACACCTTAAGCAATTCTATTTAGCATATGTATATGTTACTTATAGTAATGAGTGCATGTTGAGACTCTTTCCACAAAGTCTAGCGGGTCAAGCACTCGAATGGTTATCATGCCTACCCAAAGGATCAATCCTCACCTTTGAAGATCTATCCAAGAAGTTCTTTTGTCACTTTTATACAATGTTGAAAACTAATTAACCACACTTGACCTACATAGCACTAAACAATGTAATGGTTAAACCTTTGCCTCTTTCTTATAAAGATGATGGTCATTGGCATGGCATTTTTTGTGGTCTTTTTATGAAATAAAACTTATTACTATATTTATGAACAACCTTAATTCAGAATTAGGTCATCACTTACAACTTCTTTGTCTAAGTCCTTTGATGAAATTATTGAAAAGGAAGTTCAAATTGAATGCACTTTAATCACTAGAGATGTTATCAAAATATTCAAACCTGACAACAATTCCTCAAAACAAATAGACAAGCCCAAGTTTTTTGCCAAAAATAAGAATGTTGTGGGTGATGGTGTGACCGACATAAAATAAATAAAAAATCCACCTAAATAATAACAATTTCATACACAAACCATTAACAACATTACCATTCATGGAGGTCAACCAAGTTAAGAAAACTGCAAATGTGTTCATCAAATTGGGAGACTCTTATGAATCATTTTTTTGAAAGTTGGCCTAAGCAAACATGATCATTTAACCTAACACCAATCCCTTTGCAAATAATGTTCCTAAACCTGATTGGTACAAAGAAGTTGAATATCATGAGTACCATAGGATTAAGGTACACTCAACCAATAGGTGTATGAGACTCAAACACTATGTCCAAGATATCATACATCATGGGGACATAGCCATCAAAAAATAACTGTCCATAATATCTAATAACCAAAATTTGGTAACATACAAAGACCCATTACCCAAACATGACCAAGGAAATGGTAAGCAAAAGAAAGATCCAACATAAACAAGTAATGTCAACCAAAACAATCACCTTTTTGACTCCATCATCAATTGTGTCACTTAGACACATAATCATGTCTTTGTCATTACTCTACAAGCCAAATATTGCATCATTAACATAATGTGTACAAATATTACCATTCCTAGTGCATCATCATCTAATGTTGAACTTAATAATAATAATATAGATCATTTTGAGAAGATACCCACTAACATATCCATTTTAGATCTTCTCAAAACTTCTCTTATCTATAACGACATCCTGTATAAAGTCCTCAAAGAGTCATGAGTCCCACAAGACATCAATACATCAAGTTTTCAAGCATTATTTGGAAATTTAACCACTAATATCATGTTACATTTGACCATTCAAATGTCTCTCCTTTAGGATCTATCCATAATCTACCATTGTATATAGAAGTCAATATCTCTATACATAAAGTAAAAGGTTGGTTATAGACAATGGATCAACTTTAAATTTATGTAAATTAAGCTTAATAAAATATCTATGATAACAAAACCAAGTCATATGATAATAATGAGTGATAATATATGGGTACCATTTATCTTCCCTTGCTGGTGGGGCCTGTCATTCATGAAACATTAGTCCATGTGCTTGACCTTGATTTACCTTATATTTTGCTTCTTAGATGTACATGGATACATTTAATGAATGTTGTACTCTCTACTTTACACCAATGTTTGAAATTATCTCATGATGGCATGAAATTAACTATCAAAGATGATCCTCAACCCTTCCAATATTGCAAACTATTAGAAGGGCATTATAAAAAATCATCTCCCTGTTACTGAAGACACATTTACTCCTATTGAGGAATCACCTATGCCAAAAAAATACATCCATCTTGATACTTTTTTTCAAAAACCTCCCCTTGGTGGTTGGTTGAACTTGCCATCCACCTCCACTTCCACAAATATGCCATCTAATAGTCAAGCATCCAATCAACCATCCACTTCTAAAGCCACACCATCTCCTACATCCTAATTCAAAATCATTGATAAACACATGGGTGAGTATGAAATCCAAGATTATAATTACACAAGCATAATTCACATGACTCAAAATAATCATGATAGACCCCATTATCGAAGGGACACCCAAGTGGTTCATAAAATTGGAAAAATAAAATTTATAGAAGACGGTCTTCTTTATGATGAATAATTTGAAGATTCGAATCCTTCTTGGCTTTATTTTGATGAACTAGGTAATTGCTTTGTTAACAACTCATATCCCATAAAAAAATCCATTGTGTGTAAAATAATGAAATATAAAGGCAAGGGTCTTAACCTTCATGAACAAGGATTAATAGATCCTATCACGCTTAAACTAACGAAAACTTCTATGGTATAGGGTTTAATCCACTTAATGTGAACACCACACTTTTCGAAAGTGACTCTTATAATGATTCTAAGGCAGATTATTTAGATAGTGAAATGGGTTCCATCTACAATAGTTTTTAAGACCTATCTATATCTAACCTATTCCATGAAAATTTTGTTTTGACACTTGACCTCATGTATCCAAATTTAATCCAATGGGACCAAAATTCAACACCTAAACTTGATTATTTTCAAAATTATGAAGAAATTTTAGAATTTTCTAGAACAAAAGAACATATTCGTAGGTGATTATAAGAATCGATTTTCCATTCAGTTATGTGATTCTACATATTTTGGAGAGAATTTACTACATAACCAAATCAATATAACAACAACATCACATGAAGAAGACCTAGAAGAGGAACTCAACCTTTCTCCACCACCCATGAAATATAAAAAATAGTCAATTCTCCTAGTTGAAGACAACATTATCATCAACATTGAAATCAAAGAAAATCTAAAAATAGTTAAATTTGCTAGATCTTTATCTCAAGAAGAATACGAGACATTCACCATTTTGTTAAAAGAGTTATCTGATGTATTTGCATGGTCTTATTTAGATATACTAAGGCTTGATCCTTCACTTCTTATGGATCATCTTGTGGTTCATCTAGATGAAAAACCCATAAAGCAAAAACTTAGAAAAATGTATCCCAAGGTTGCACTCTTAGTGAAGAGGAACTAAATAAGAAATTAGAGGTTGGATTCATTTGTACCATAGAATATTTAGATTGGATATCAAATATTGTACCAATATTGAAGAAACCAATAGGAACAAGGGTTTGTACAAACTTCATGGATATCAACAAGGTATGTCCCAAAGATGAATTTTGATAACCAAACATTGACATGATTAAGGACTCTACCATTGGTCATGAAATGTTTTCATTAATGGATAGTTTTTGGGTTATAGACAAATCAAAATAGCACCTAAAGACCAATACAAGAAAAAATTTACAACTTGGGGTACCTTTTGCTATCAAGTAATACCATTTAATCTCAATAACGTTGGAGCCACATACCAGAGAGCAATGACGGTTATCTTTCACGATATGTTTCATGATATTAGGGAGTATTATCTTGATGACATCATTTCCAAATTTAAATATAGATTAGAAGAACCATAGGTACTTGTATCATCTTTGACTAAATGAGAGAATACAAGCTTCACTTGACTCCAAATATATATTTTTTTGGGTGACATCAAGTAAGTTATTGGGATTCATTGTTTCACATCATGGCATAGAAGTTGATCCTTCCAAAATTTCAACTATCATGAATATGCCTCCACTCAAAAATATCCAAAAAATTCATAGTTTGTAAGGCAAAATTTAAGCAATTTGACGGTTAGCATCTCAACTTGCAGACATTTACCATCTATTCACATTCCTACTTAATAAGGACACTTCGTTCACTTAGAATGAGAATTATAGTAAGGCATTTGAAAATATTAAGAAATATATTTCTAATCCACCAATTTTAATACCACTTAACGATGATAAGTTTTTGTTTTTATACATATCATCTACACAACATATATTATAGGCATTGTTGGCATAGCACAATGACAATAGATCAAAATAGGTAGTGTATTACCTATGCATAACTTTGGTGTCCTACAAGCTTAACTACTCTCTAATGGAAAATCCATCTTGTGGTTATTTTTGCTTCCCAAAAACCTCACCATTACATGATCAATAATAAAACTAAAAACATTGTAAAATTTTACCCTTTTAAGTATCTCTTATCCAAAACAACTTTAATAGGAAGAATGGATAAGTGGGTCATGTTTTTTAGTGAGTTTGATCTTGAGTATGTCAATTAAAAATCAATCAAGAGATAAGTAAAAGTAGATGCACTAGCAAAGCCTCTTCTTGAAGATCATACATTTCTCATTATAGATTTCCTAGATGAAGTAATAATGTTAATTGATGAAACCCTAGTCTGGCATTTGTATTTCGATGGTTCTTTCACAAACCATCATTTAGGGGCAACTATATTACTAGTTACACCTATTATGGATTATATTCCCAAAGCATTCTGAATCGAGTTTCCTTATACAAATGAGATAGTATAATATGAATCCCTCATAGCTGGTCTTAAACTTGCAATACAATGGGGTATCCAACATCTTTTTGCATTTGGTGATTACAAAATCATCATTAATCAAGTCACCAATGAATTCCAAGCCTGTGATGATAAATTAATCCCATACAAGAGGATGGTGGATAGTCTAAAGTTGTTTTTTACATCTATACAATTTAAACAAGTGCCACAGATTAATAATAGAGCAGTTAACACCATAACAACTATTAGTTCATTACTTGATATAAAAAAAAAAGCATAATAAATTCCTTGTAGATTACATAATGATATTAGGATATAATACTCCTGATTATGATATGATCTATGAGGTGGTTGGCCCCACTTCTCCTTGGTACACCGATATTTACAAATGCCTTCATAATAACACCCTTTCATCCAACTTAACCCATAACCAACATAAATAATTCATCTAATGTGAATCTCATTACATAATCCTTGGTCAAAATTTATATCTAATAGGATATGATGTAACTCTATTATGGTGTTTAAATTTTGAATAATCCACCTTGGCTATTAGAGAAGTTCATGAGGGAATTTGTGGTGTTTATTATAGTGATATAGTCCTTGCTAAAATGCTTTTGCATGTAAGTTATTATTGGCCTACAATGGAATATTATTCTTGTGCTTATGTTAATAAATGTGTGCCTTTCCAAAATCAAGGTGATATCATGCATACTCTTTCATAATATTTTTGATCCATTACAACACCTTGGCCATTATCTATATGGGAGTTAGACCTCATTGGAAAAATCAATCCAAATTCTTTAGATGGCCACAATCACATCATTACCTCCACTGAATATTTTAACAAGTGGGTTGAATAAATTCCCCTAACATATTTCATTGGTAAACATATTTCTAGGTCCATTTCAAACCATATTGTCTATTTTTTTGGTATCCCATCCACTACCATCTCTGATAATGTAAAATCATTCAATAACAAATAAGTCAAGGCCCTTTGCACTACGTACCATATAAAACATAAGAGGTCCAATCCATATTACTTGTAAGGTAACATCCAAGTGGATGCAATGAATAAAAGTATTCTCAAAATCCTTAAACAAGTTCTTAATGTAGTTGGTTGTGATTGGCATACACAACTTTGTCCCACTCGCTAGGCATGTTACACTATCATCTGCACACCTATGAGGGAAACCCCATATTCACTTATCTATGATGATTGAGTCTATTATACATATAAAAGTTGAGATTACATCTTTATGCATATTATTACAAATTATTATTGATGATGAATCTCACCACATTTCATTCCTCAATGAACTTGACCTTCTAGATGAGAAATGTCTTAATGACTTAAGTAATCTAAGTTTACCAAAACTACCTTCGTCCTAGCTAAAATAAATAGATAAAATACATGGAATTCAAAATTGGATATGTTATTCTCAAATAAAACCCATGGATTACCAATGTCAAATGAGAGAAGAAAGGAAATTTTGAACCAAATTGGTTGGGCCCATAATCATTGTCAAGTATGGATCTAGAGCTTATAATTTGGCTAATTTATATTGATGAGCCTATAAACATCATGCACCTTAAAATATTATATGACTAAATTTTTTTAATGCTATTTTTTATATCTTAAAAAATAAAAAAATTTAAAAAATTCAAAGAAATTGAGAAAAAGAGAAAAGAGAAAAATAGTGTGTCCACAAGTTAAAACTAGTTTACTGGCACTTTTGAAAAATACCATGTTAAAAACTAGACTTCTGGTACCATGAGTAATCCATTATCTACATTCACCCTAGTTGCTTGGGGGGAATCCCATACTCACCCTCTATCTTCCATTCATAAATCAAATCTTCATTATCCAATCATGTGATCCATTATCATTAATCCATGTAATCAATTAAATCTTTTGTTTATGCTCGCACATCAATCATCCAAATAAATTCCTAATATTTTTATTCAATCTCCATACCTATCAATTAGGATGGAAAAAATCACATCCATCCTTTTTCCATCAATCCATCACTCAATCAATTAGGAAATTAGTCAACCAATCTAAGCTCACAGCTTTATCAATGGGATATATCATTTCCACATTCACTCCTATGAAACCTAATTCATGGGGCACCTCAAATCATACACATTATCTCAAGATATATCATTCTCAATCTGATGTTTGTAGGTTGTTGGTAAACCAAGTGTAAAACGATCTGATGTTTCTAGGTTGGTGGTTAGCTGAGTGAAAAACCATCATTCGAGTTTGGTGAGAGTTGTAGTACAGGATAATGTTTTCCCCATATTTACACTGAGGGGAGGAATGTTAGGAAATCATATTTAGCACTCACATTTTTATTATTTTAGGTAGTATGTTTTACAAAAAATTATGAAAGTGAGTTATTCACACAACTCACTTAGATAATCATGTTAGAAATTTTAGAGAGCTAGTGAGATATTATGGGAGAATAGAGACATTTATAGGATTTCTAGATGATGATAGACTCTTATTATGTAGGAGATCATTATTGTATAAATACCTCTCAAAGTTTGAATAAAAGACATCCTAACCATATTTTGTAATGGTTTAAGTTTATTTTACCATGTTTGCCTCTGGTTGTATGTAGATCCAAATTATTCTTTTTAAGATTAAGTAGGCAGTGCTCAGAGACATAGGATCTCCAGGGTTAATTCAGACACCATCATATATTTAAGTCATTTTATCCACATTTAAGCCATCTATCAATCAAACTAATACCAATGTTTATCAATGCTTTCAACTCTTAATCTTGTACCCTGTTATCAACATTGGAAATTTTATATTCTTATTTTATGACTCACAAATTAAGGGATATATCATTCCCACATCCGCTCATGTGACCCCTACATCCTGAGTACAATCCAATCATGTAGTCTACGAATGAAAAATATGTATTTTTTGATATATTCTCTAGTTTTTAAACTAGGGACACCACTTTTTACACATTTTAATCTTGTAAGTATGGTAGTGATTTTTATTAATTCAATGTATTGATGATAGTTATTTTAACCACTTCATAATTTTTCTTTAAATTATTTTGACCATTCTTACACATGCAATTCTCCTACACGACCACTTAAGGGGGCACCATCCCAATCATTTTCATTCATCTGCTCGACAACCTTTTTCTTATCAATCATCAATGCTCTAATTTGTCTAGTATTCTTCAAAATGGTATTGCTTTGTAACACCATTTCAAAGAGAGTCAAATGTAGACTCCTAAATTTCACCATTTAGCATTGAAATTAACTTTGACATGCTATCCCTTCTTCTTTCACAAATTCAAATTCAAATTTGCATTGTTTCCATCCAAAATTCAAATAAGTCATTAATTAATTATGCACACCTTTTCCTCTAAAATTAATTAATAAATATATATTTTCCACCTCATCCATACATCCTCCATATTTGTCTCAACCATGTGTTGAATCATACAACCACATTCCTCAACTTCCTCATCCAACTTGTGAGTCATCCCATTAATTTTTAGCTAGCTTGACCCATTCTTACTGACTCATCAACTAATTCCCATTTCTTCTCAACATGTGGAATTAATCATCATCATCATCATGGGTGAGAAATAATTATCTGTTATTGATTATTTAAATAATTAAAAATATTTAAATAATCTTCAACCGTCTAATCAAGCTCTTGCAAACATATAAATAGACATGCAATCCATCACTTTCATCTATCATCATGCTAAAAAAGTGCAATCAAATTCTCAATCGAATCCAATCTATAAAACATCTATTTACATACCCAAATGCTGCATAATTCTAATTTACATTGGATAAGGATTGAGCAACCACATTTAAAGAGCAAGTCACTTTGAATCATAATCAAGGAGGCTCATGATACTTTGGTTATGTAAGTTTGTGTTTTGTTTCCTTTTATTTGGCACTCCATCCTAAAGTTGAATTGAATTTAGATTAGATTTAATTTGTAAGTGATTTTTTAGCTTAGTTACATTCTATATTTCCCTTCACATAGATGAAACCACCCCTTTTTTAGGGTGTAAATTCTGAAACTGTCACAACAGAGACATGACTGCTCTATCATAATGTTACAAAAATGTCATCATCGATGTTTGCATGCGGCAGTTGTAGAACTGTAAAAAGAGTTTTTTAACCACTTGTCTATAAATTACATCAATTTCATCACCATTCAAAACATGGGAAACTGAATGGTTGAAAATGTTTCTTCTCTTCATGGTAGTTCGTTTAAGCTTCTTAGTGGGATCCAATGTTGAGAGGGCCTATATAGACATGTTGGAAAGATAGATAACATAAGGATAAAATTAGTGAGATAATAAAATTGGATTCAAATCATTATTGTCAAGTTTGAGTCTTGGTTTTGTTTATTCTCATTATTATTAGTTGTATGATTGGTTCAGGTGTGTGGAAGTACAAATAAGTGTCTTGTAAGTGCAGAGCACATTTGTATATGATTTTTGGATAGGATGTTAGTGAAAATTATATCCATATAGGTTCAAGTTGGTATTACCTTGTATACTCTTGCATTACATAATGGAAGGGGAGTAATATTTGTCTCACACGCTGGAGTTTTTCCCACATTTGATTTATCGAAGATAACTTGTGCATTTGCTATGTTCTTTACTCATTATTTTGCTTAATGTTCATGTTAAGTAGGCTATACATTTCCTTTCCATCACTTATTCATCTTTTCTTTGGCATATTCATTAGCACATAATAGTCATATAATCAATTATTAGTAATTTAACTCTATAAGATATGTGTTGGTGAAACTTAATGTGGAATCTCCACCTAGTTTATGGATCATATTGGTGTTAGAGTAGGTTATCCTTTTTTCTATAAAATAAATACTAACATATTTATGTAATTATGTTAAATTTTTCCGTGTTCTATTATGTTGGTTTTTTTGGTGTGACCATTGTGCAAACGTTTCCCTCTACTCGAATAACAAAATGTTAGTGAAGATATTGTCTTGATTCATTGGTAACAAGGTGGATTCAAATTCCACTACTGTTGTTGTTGGGTTGATGCAAAATGTCTTGGGATTTCGTGATGTGATGGTATTTACCAAAAGTCATTGATGGACTAACCATCTAAGGGATGTGAAAATATGAACATATGAATTCACAAAGGCTAGGCCTTAAGATTGAAAAAATACACTTCCAAAGAAGGAAAGAATCCAAAGGTAATAATAAGAATCTTAAGAAAGAATGTTTTGAGAATTGGATATGCCTCTTTTTTATTTTAAAAATTGATGTTGCTTGAGCCTTCCATGTGGAACAAAGAAGGTCATTTTTATCTTACATGGTTCTCATTGCTCCTATTAGCCTAGAGGAGTGGGACAAAAATGTTTCTAAAGATGAAGGAAAAAGTGTCAAGAAGGGGAGAGCAAGAGAATTGGAAAATTGAGTTGAAAGTGAAATTATCAAGAAAATACAAAGGTTTGAAGAAGGGGGGAAGTAAAATTTCTCACCATATGAGCTCCTAAGCTTTTTGGGACCAAAAGCCTTAAAACTAGGGAGGTTTTATCCAAATTTGGATCATATTGTACTAGTCTTGTATGATAGATATTTCCACTATGCCCAGTTTTATTTAACATACTCAAAAAATTAGTTTAGATATACTCAGTGGTAGAAAATAGTGTGGGGGTGATCCAGACACTCTCATATTGACTAGACAGAAGGTTTTAGTCTCTAAAAATAGAGAGAATTGTACTAGATGATGAAATTGGCTATTTGTATAGGGTGGCAATTATGAAACCACCCAAATGGTGTCATAACCACCCTATTGTAGAGTGACGAAAATATCACCACTAGTGTTTTTAAGTGGTAGTTGTAGAACCAAATCGATGGTTCTTTAACCATTTGTATGTAAATTATGATGGTTTCATCACCATTAAAAACATAGGGACAATAAACAGTTGCAAATGTTTCTTCTCTTTGTGGAAATTTGTTTTAGCTTCTTGGTGGGCTCTAGGTTTGAGAGGGCCTATATAAATACCTTGGCAGGGCAGAGAACACACTGAGAAAAACAATGAGATAAGGAAATTGGATTCACATCACAATTAGTGAGTTTGAGACTTGGTTCTATTTATTCTCATTGTTGTTAGCTGTATATGACTTGTTCAAGTGTGTGGAAGTACAAAGAAGTGTCTTGTAAGTCCACAACATATTTTTATATGAGTTTTGGTTAGGATGGTAGTGAAATTAATGTCCATATAGGTTGAAGTTGCAATACCTTGTATATATTGCATTACATAGTGGAAGGGGAGTGTAATTTGATTCACCCATTGGAGTTTTTCCAACATGGGGTTTATCCAAGATAACTTATGTGTTTAATATGTGTTTTTGTCATTCCTTTGCTTTATTTTCATGCTAATTAGGCTATCCATTTCCTTTCTATCACTTTTTCATCTCTATTTTAGCATGTTTATTAACACATAACAATCACATAATTAATCGTTAGTAAGCTAACTCTATAGGATCCATGTTGGTGAAACTTAGTGTGGAATCTACACCTAGTTTACAGATCAATTCTCCTTGTAAGGCAATAATTTATCCATCTTGACTCTAGCCTTATTCATATTTTTATGATTACTATGCCATCTAAGAAAACTACATCTCTTGTCCTTGTAAAGAAAAGTGCTAGATTAAGTGGTGTTGAAATTGAGCATAATTAGATGTTTTGGCTAAACCATGTGTATGGGTGCAATCTAAAATGGATAAAATAGATGAAATGAAAATTCATTCTTATTCTATTAATGTAAATGTTAATAGTTAACACATACAATTAAAGGATCATATATTTAATGATGATATTCATGAACTTGAAACTGCTTATGAAGATGATAATAAACATAATAATGAATATCATGATAGAATACATCATGATGAACTAAATTGTGTAGATCCTAGACAAGTTGCAACAAATTATCTATTTTTTGAAATCAAATTCATGTGAAACCTATTGTTTTGGATAATATCTTGAATATAATCCTAAAAGATAAACATGTAAAGAATGTTAAGGTTGAAATCTCTAAGGAACAACACAATGATCCCTTAAAGGATACTAATTTATATTTTAAAAGTACCAAATCTACAATAGATGTTTAGACCTCTACTCCTACTATTACTAGTGCTATGTCTACACCTATAGATATACATGTGATGCATACTCATGTTGTAGGAGAAACATCTTCATCTTTATGTGATTATCCCTACACAACATAATTTTTGTGCCTTCCAGAATAGATATGCATGTAATATTGTAATATTATTAATCATAAGTGCATAGATGTAAGAAAGATTTTGTATAATATTAGATGTATAAAACATTATAAAATGAAGTTAATGGTCATATCCATAACTATATATTTTTTAATCTTTCTTCATTTCAATCAAAATATAATTTTGGTTTGCATCAAATTAATTGTTCATTGTCATTCCACGATTTCTCGATTGACATTAGCATCAAAGCACATGCATTTTCAATTATTATGTTATCCCTCATTCCTTTATTTTATCCATATGGCCTGAAAAATTATTTTCAAGTTGTGGTTGGAATATTTAACATGATTTCATTCTCTTATAGGTTGAGGATTGCGTGGTAGTGTCAGATCAAATTTTTATTTATTGGTGTTTCAAATCTGCCCTGAGTTTTAACTACACCAGTTGTTTCCATTGTTAAGATGACGTGGGTATTCAAATTAAAGTCTTAGATATGTGTTGTAAGAGCTAGAATTAACTCTGTGTTCCTTTCAAGTTTCTAGACCTGCAAGGTGTCCCAATTATTATTAGAATTGAAAGGAATTCCAAGGTTGATTAAAATCAGTCAAAGGCCACTACTACACAAGGCATTTCATACTGCATATTTTTATGTTGTATGGCGCTTCATCTGACATCAATATGGCATTTTAGCTGACATTGGTAAATAATAATTATAATTTTGAATTCAACGACTCGCTCTCTTTGAAAAATACTTAATCCACCTATTGTGTGGAGGTTTGGCTTGACGTTGGCCTAACATATCAATGAAAAGGAATGATATATAAACACATCTTAAATATAGGTGATACAAAAAGAGAAAAATTAAGGAAAAGGGAGGAAAAAATAATGAAATACAAAGCTATGTTTTGTCTTAATTTTGATGTTTTCATTATTTTAAGATTTTTCAAAATAAATATTTGTATATTTATTTTTCAAGGATTTTTCGCAGTACTAATTTTTTAATTTTTAAAATAATCAATTGTGAAAACCATTTTAAAATCAATACCAAAGAAAATTTCTTTTACAAAATCAAATAAATTTTGGAAAATAAATAAATTGTGAAAATCCTTATACCACAACATTCGATATTAACGATGCCTCTGGATCATGTTTATGATTAAGGTCATCATTTTTGAAATACTACATCTATCACCTAAAATAACCACAACAACAAAATTTGAGGCTACATCCCTATAAATATCTAGGGAGAAATAAAGATAAAACATCATATTTGCATTTTACCTCCATTACCCATTCATATCTATCACTAGACATAATTCTTGAAAACAAGAATAATCAAAGTATATAGAGTTGTTACACCCACATATAATGGATTCTATCTAAATGAGTTTTATAGATAGAATGAATCCTTTTCATGTACTTCCTAAGTATCACATATTATTTTGCTCTCATGTGCTTTAATGTTTGTTTTGCATACCACCAAATATATAGAAAGGATGAGCTTCTTCCATGTAACAAAATGTATATGGGAAGGGTGAGCATATAGAGAGATTTGGTATAATGGTTGGGTGGTATATATAAAAATGAATCTTTTGGATCGATAAGTAACCAATCTATCTCCCTTCATAGGAAAAATTCACTCAAACAAAAACAATTTCTGGCGCAACAATAACTCGGAAGGACACCTAGTTAGAAAGGTCAAGACATGTAGAGAATACTCTCATCCTCAATGAATTATGGTTCGACATCTGTGATGGGGATGCACAACCAACTGAACCTAATGGGAATGTGAAATTAGAGATCTTTTTTGATCCTTTTCCAAACCATGTGGTAGAAGAGACCAAGACCAATCCTAAGGTGCATATGCCTTAAATATATCCTCCTTCCTATGCTTCCAAGACTAAAGAATAGGAACATCCCATTGATGGTATCAATAGTATAATTAAGGATACATAAGTACATAGACATATTATCACATTCATTGAGCATGAGGTTGTTGATGATAACTCTATCAATGCACCATTGTTTGAGGATATTTACATTAACTCACAACCTATACACAATGTCATGGTGGATAATGGGTCATGTGGAAACATTTGAACTATGACACTACTTATTAGTCTTGGATACACACATGAGTATTTGATTGGTATGACAAAGACAATTAAATGATTCAATAGAAAGAGGAAAAATAATATTGAAAAAATTGTGGTACCATTTTGTTGGTGAAATATTTGGTACTTCATGTCAAATATGAGTTTCAAAATACTATAGGAAACAAAAAGTCTCTCCTCTATTATAAGGGGGGGTTCTCTTTATTGAAAGCAAAAAAACCTAACCTAGTTATGTACAATATTCATAAACTAAATAGGGGTTATGCAGGAACAAAATTCAACTAAAAATAAAAATAACAAGAAGTAATGCAAAGAGTCATGAGAAAATGAGAAAACACAAATTTCATCCACTTACGAGATGAAATAAACAAAAGAGTAGTTTACTTTAGGATATCAAACACAATTCATGCTTGAAACAATGAGAAATGCATCAACATAATATAAACACATACTCATTAAGGAAATAACTAGACACAAAGTTCAAGTAATTCCTCGTTCTTGGATAAATATTGAATACAAAATTTTCTTATTATTCCTCTTCAAGATTTCCAAATTGTAGACCTAATAAAGACCATTTACAATAGCAATTTATTGTATTTATAACAAAAGAGAATGGGCTGATCCCTCACATTCCATGCGACCTTTCCTATTATCATTCTTGTCTGATCTTATTTTTTAAAATTTGATTTTTACAAAAGGGGAAAATACTGATTTTATTGAAATAGATACCTAGGAAAAAATAGAATGAAGTTATATGGACCTTACTAAGGATTTTTCTTTGAGATAGAAGTAGTTGCAGATGGATCAGTAGCAACTGAATCTTTCATGACTGGTTCTTTGTCACGTGTATCCTTGAATCTCTAGATTCTCTTAACCACTTCAATGATTTCATTGATTTTCAGAACCACCACATGATGATAACATGTAAACCATCTTTGGGAAATGAATGTTAGGGTATATTAGGCTTTAGACAACTCTTCTAGCTAAGTGTTCAACTCATCTAGAGAAATGTGAATTTCACTGAGGGTTGTTATTGAGGCTTTGTTGAATTTTCCCTCGTTAAGAAAATCATCTTTGACTACTTTATAAAATTGGGCTTTCAATTCATCCACAATACGAGTATCAATCCCATATTATTTGTACAAGCTATAATGAATTTCATATAAATTTGTGGAGACTAGCTTGTGCTTTTCTTCACCCACATCTCTATTTTCTTTCAGCTTCTCTATTGCTTTAATCAAGACATCCATTTTTTGGATTATGCATTCACCCATTTACAAGAGGTATCATATTATTATTTTTAGAACACTCCACCATATAACTTTACATTGGCCTCAATAATAATCATTTCCTTTATGTCCTTGATCACTTCTTCCCATACTTTCAAATCAATGGTGTGAAATTTGATCTATTTATGGATATCTAACATTTATTGATCAATGAGGTCATAAATTTTCATAAATTATTCAATATATTTCATCCAAATTATGAGAAATCTATCCAACCATGCCTCTAGAGTTTTATTGTAGGTGTTATGCTTGCTAATTGAAGCTATAGCCTCCTTGATTATTATTGGCAATTGTGTTGGAGCGTCAACCTTAGGAGATGTAGGGGTCTCGATAGGGTTGATTAGATAGTTGTCATAACTTGCCAATTTTTTGATTTGTCTTTTGAACTATTATTGAGTCAACTTATCTTGATTTGACATATTAATTATTCTTTCAGTGGTTTCTCAAAGATTGTGAACAACACTTTCAAGTGTTACCTCTCTGAGTGTTATCTTCTTGAGAGTATAATCACCCACTGTGATTTCATCTATGACCTTTTCAACATTAGGATCAGTAATCTCCATGAATTGTGCACCCAAATAATTAGATACCAACGTAGAGGTGGTATTTTCTTTATTTGATGCAAGAGTCTTTAGGAGGTCAGCTACAATGTCAAAATATGGCAACTCTACCTCCACTTTATTTTCCCCTTTATACAACATTGGTTGTACCCATTAGAATGAAAGGTCACTAAAAGTGACCACTTGAGTATCAGATGGAGAGGGAGTGGCCTGATTTGGAGGGGGAGAAGGTATATGTGTAGATCCAAATGGAGAATGTGTAAACTCCACTTTTATCCCTTTATGCTGTAATGCTCCTTAGATAGAGGTAAAATATTGTTGAGTGGTATTTGGATGAGCAAGTTAGTATCATCAAGGACTTCAGATGAAGACCATGGCTTTACTTATTTATTGGATTTCTTCTTTTTCCTAGTTATAGGGCTCTCTTCACATTGCCTTCCAAACTATCTTTTGGGGTTGAGGTTTTCATCTCCACCATCATAAAAAATAGAGGATTTCAATGTCTCGATCACCATATTGGTACTAATTATTTTTAAATTTGATGGAGGATATTGATTCGATGGGGTTGAATCCTTTCCTATTCTTGAACTACCTATGGTTCCATTTGGCATCCTAAGTTGTACCTTTATTGAGAAGGGGATTGTTCAGGTCTTCTTGCTCAAACCTAGTCCAACATGGGAATGAAACTAGGCCATGGGTCACCTAATCTTGGGTAAAACCTCTAGAGAAGGCCAGCTTCCTTTTGGGTCTATCACCTATACTAAACCTAAACTAGTTTCTTGTTGAGAAAATGGGAGAGAGATTGACAATAAACTATGAAATCATGTAAAAGGGCATGATGCACCAAATCTTTTGATCCTTACACTTACACAAGACACACTATAGGATTCATTCAAGATTGCTAAACATCACTTTGTTCACTCTTTGATCAGCTACCATATAAGTATTTCACAAGGTATTGAATAGATATCAACCTAACATGGGAGGGTAGTTGTCCACTTCCACACTGACTAATAGACTATATATGCACTTAGAATGACCTATGAGAACTACCAAAATAGTGCATGGAGTTGAAAAACCTCAGATCGAGGCAAGTAAAACATGCATTCACTTAACCACATCAATGAATTCATAAGACACACTTCAACTTAGCTTACAAAATGGAGGAATTCAATCTTTTATTGCATCAAGTAGGTGTTACAGTACAAATCTTGCCAGAGTCTAGCCATGCCAAAGAGAGGGATCATTTTCAAGGCTTAGAATCTTGTATTTATAGCATAAAGGGATGAGAGAGATGGGGATCAATGCATAGAAGGATGGATAAGGGAGCATAATGACCAAGATTTCCAATTATTCTAGTGTTGATGCCATAAGAAAAGATCATAATGCCTAAGATAACTCCTAAAAGGTAACCATAATGATCGTATCAGTTTCTTTTAATCTATTTTTGGCATGCATTGATGTTCTTTATGGCTATAATGATAGGATCAAGTCATTTGAAAGTTGAATTCTAGCGTCAAAGTAGTTATAACAACTAGATCAATTTTTTGTGATCTTGTTCTTGTGTGGATTAATCCTTATTGGTTCATATTTTATGTGTAAGAGTGGAGAAAAGGGTCATAATCATGATGCTAGCTTTAGTGATGAACCCATCAAAATTGAAATTTCTACCTTCATGGCATCCCCTTTAAATATTTACTCTGGTTCAACCTCAACCATATTTTACCTTTAACTGAAAACTCCCAACTTTATCTTTTAATCTTGACTGTCAATCTTGATCTGCTCGATGAATGCATGCCATTGATCTTTGTTCTGATTAATCAAACACACACTGTTGATCTTATCTAATAGTTTCCATGATCATGACATTTGGAAACTATGCATTTGTTCCTAGGGTCCATTGATAAATTGACCTTTTACTCATTGTTGATCTACTTTGGTATGATAGATCATGCACTATTGATCTATTTGGGCCCACTGAACTTGTTAGTCACCACACACTATTAGATCTTCGTATGGGTACCCGAGATATTTACACTTGTCAGTTTTGCATTTAATCTGAGGAAATGTTAACTTCTTAACTTGATGCTTGCCATTGATCTTTGATGCATGATTTAACATACATCATTGGGTCTTCAGGACCCACTGACTTGTTAGATCATCATTTGTCATTAGATATTGACTTGAAATTCCATAATTTGGACATTTTTCAACAATGTGTCCATCCTTGGAACATTTGTATTTAAATGGATATTTGCTATAACTTTAACTTGATGTTTTCACACATGTTTCATTCTATTGTATTAACCTTGAAGCTTTATATCTTGAGATAGTAAGCTCATCAAGATATGAAATTTGTAGAGCATGATTTATTCATGAAAGACATCATGTCCATACAATCCTTTGACTCTAGTTAACATCCAAAGTGAACTTATTAAATGCATAATCAAGATGATCCATCCATTTTTGCATGACGTCCTGTGATAGTCTAGGTCTTCAAAGCTCACTTTTGCCATCTTTTGATCATTTATGGGTTAGGAAATCTGCTCAACTTCTCTATCTAGGTAGAATATTGGTATGTAGGACAAATTTGGATGACATATTTGATGATTCAAAAAGAATCATGCCTACCATGCTTGAGAACCCATACTAGTTTTCTTGTCTAATACATTGGGCATGGAGTCTCTTCTCTCATTCAAGATATTGATCTGAGGTTTAGAATGGATGACAACCTCTAGATAGCTCCTCTTTTGAAGCAATAAGGACCAAAAGAAACAAAACTAAGTGCCCAAGGCACTTTGTGAAAGGAAACACACAATATGAAAGGAAACTAACCTAAAAAAAATAAGGGAAACTAACCTACTAAACAAATGTGCACATAGGCACTTAGATGAAAACATGAAATCTACTCTAAGATATACAATATTGTACATAGATTTATAAGCACCTCCCTCCTAGGTAAAATGGTAACTTTTAATATCATTCACTTGTAACACACCAAGATGAAAAATACCTTGCTTTGGAGGTACTAGAAATGGTGAACCAAGCAGCTTGATGGCTAATCCTTTTGATGTGCTCTCCAATGGGTAAAATAGAACAAATATGTCTCCAATGGGTAAAATAGAACAAATATGTCTCCAATGTAGACATACTAGTCCAAGTCTTCTAAGCTTGGTTCATGTTAGACTGTAGAAGCACTTGCTTGATGTTGTTCATCACTCTTGAGAAATCCTTGCATGAATACTTCATTTAAGCTTTAGAAGCAACTACCCTTGGTTCACTTGATGGTTCAAAAAGACCATATCCTTCCCCTTTGTCCTTGTGTACATTAAGAACGATCATGCTTAGAGAAACATGCTCATAGGTTCCTAAAAGAGGGACATGTCCCTTAATTTCTTCTGAATCTTTGGTTATAGCATTGAACCACTGCCACAACCCTTAAAAATTTTCACTAGTATGTTCATAAAATTACATCTCTTGAGAATTTGAGATGTATCTTTCATCAACCTCACTCAAGATTTCATCTTAATCTTCAACTGTAAATGAGGGTTTACTTAACCATCTAAGGTCTGAAATATCACACCTGTCTTATTCAAGCTCTAATTTTCTTTCCTCTTACTCCAACATATTAGGGACATCCTCAACTGACACCTCATATTGAAGTGGACCAACCTCAGGCACCTAGTTTTGATCCTCTTCTTGATCTATGTAGATTGGACCTTCAGTAGTCCAATAAAAGTTTTCTCTATTTTTAATTTGAGGATTATCCTCTTCAGGATCTAGTTCATTAGTGTCAAAGTCATGCAAGGAAGTTTGATCCAAGCTTGATTCTTCCCCTTCTTAATGAAGTGGGATACCTATTATGATATCCTCATCATTAACACTTGCATTGTTCTCTTTAGGTTCACCTATGAGTGAAAACTCCTCCTCTATCCTTTGTAAAATATATTCTATCTCCAAGAGGGAGATGGTGGGAGGGTGAATAAGTTCACCTTGCTTGTAGCTTAGGAGGGTGTCCTTCCAACTAGGGCCTTTGAATGGCTTCTTTGGTGGCTCTTGAACTGGTGCTTGGACATCCACAACCAACACCTCTTACTTCTTCTTTATGCCCTTCTAAACTTATTTACATGATGAAAATGAGTACAGAACAAACACTTTTTCTTCATTTGGAATGGTTATAGGAGAGGGTGGCCTCACAAGTGAGGGCATGACATAGCTAGGGTTGAATGTGTTAGAGAAGATCCATGATGGAATAGATTCATGCTCTTGAGTGGGAATGGGCATAGGGGTGGGAAAGGGTAAACTGATTGGCTCAGGTTTGACATACTCTTTCTCCCACTACTCAAACACTTTTTTAATGGATAATACGCACCCTTTTAATTATTGCTTCTCAACCTATGGATAGTCATCTTCCTAAATTAGTTCCCACACATTCCAAAAATCTTGAAATAAGATCCTTATCCCCTCCATGGCATGAATGGGGAATTATTGTCCAAGTTTAACCCCCTCATTGATTTTCATGATTGTTCTACCTTGGTCTAGTATTACCTCTCTAAATTTTGACAAGGATAGACTTTGACAAGGTTGAATAGGGGTTGATCAAGAACTCTTGAAGGTTGAACTTGAGGCTCTTGGAGGGGAGAGGACACATAAGACTGATCCAAATGAGCATATTGTTCTTCATAAGATATCAACACACTATCTACATTTTGGATCATGCTTATCATCATTACTATATCCTCATTCTTACAAGATGACCATTGTTCACCCTCACAAATTGACCATCTATTCTTGACCAACTAAAGATGACTCCCTGCCTCTTGTAGAACATGGATAGGGATGAATGGAGAAAAATATAAACCCCTACCACTCTCCCTTATCAACTCAATATAAACTAATAATTCTTGCTCAACTCCTGACAAGGATGTAATAAGATAAGCTTGGTCTTAACAAGGGGAATTATAAGATTGATTTGAATGCAAAGGAGGCTGACCTTGGTCATATGTAGGGGTGGGAGGAGGGAAAAGGCAATGATATGGCTAATGGTTGTTTGAGGGATGCTTGGGGGGAACACATAAACATTATTTCCCTAATAAGTGTGATGTTGAGGTAGAGAATAAACATATTAATCAAAATATGGTTGATTATACATACCAAATTATGATGATTAAGCACTTAATTGAGCTATTTAAACCATATGATACATCCTCATAGTTGCCATTAATGTTTGAACACTTGCCTCCAAAGGCTGATTGAATGAAGAGAACACCAAAACTCTTCACCAATGAATAATGTAATAAGTCCCACTGGGTGTGCCAAAAAATGTTAGTGTCATAGGTTGCACCTTAGGTGAGAAGGGGATTATTTGAGTCCTCTTGCTCAAACCTAACATGGAAATAACCCTAGGTTGTGGGTCACCTAATATTGGGTCAGACCTTTAGAGAAAGTTAGCTTCCTTTTGGGTCTATCACCTATACTAAAACTAAAATAGCTTCTTGCTAGGAAAAGGGGAGAGAGATTGACAATAATCTATGAAATCATGTAAAATAAGGTGATGCATTAAATATTTTAATACTTATACTTGAATAAGACACAATATAAGATGAATTCAAGATTTATAAACATCACTTCATTGACTCTTTGATTAGCTTCCACATAAGTATTTCACGACAAGGCATTGAATAGCTATCAACCTAACATGGGAAGGTAGTTGTCCACTTACACACTGACCAACAAACTATATATGTACTTAGAATGCCCTATGGGAACTACTAAAAAACTACATGAAGGTGATAAAACTCAGACATAGGCAAGGAAAACATGCATTAACTTAACCACATCAATGAATTCATAAGACACATTTTAACTCATCTTGAAAATTGGAGGAATTTCATCTTTTATTGCATTATATAGGTGATACAGTACAAATCTTGGCAGAGTCTAGTCATGCCAAAGAGAGGGATCATTTTCAAGGCTTAGAATCTTGTATTTATAGTAGAAAGGGATGAGAGAGTCAGGGATCAACACGTAGAAGGATGGAGAAGGGAACATAATGACCAAGATTTCTAATTATTCTAGCATTGATACTATTAGAAAAGATCATAATGCCCAAGATAACTCTTGGAAGGTGACCACAATGATTGTATCAGTCTCTTTCAATCTATTTTTGGCTTGCATTGATATTCCTTACAGTTATAATGATGGGATCGATTCATTTGAAATCTAAATTCTAATGTCAAAGTAGTTATAACATCTAGATCAATATGTTGTGATCTTGTTTTGGTGTGGATTGCTCCCTACTGGTTCATCTTTTACATGTAAGAGTGGAGAAAAGGGTCATAATCATGCTACTGGCTTTGGTGATGAACCCATAAAAATTGATGTGTTTACCTTTGTGGCATCCATTTGACATAGTTTCTCTAATTCAACCTCGATTGTATTTGACCTTTACTTGAAAAATACTAGCTTCAACTTTTAATCTTTACCATCAATCTTGATCTACTCAATGAACATGTGACATTGATCTTTGTTCTATGTAATTAAACATGCACCATTGATTTTATTTGACAATTTCTATGGTCATGACACTTGGATCCACTGATAAGTTTCCATTTCACTTGACGTTGATCTACTTTGGTATGATGGATCATGCGCCACTAATTTTTTTGGGCCCATTGACCTTGTCAGTCATCATGTACTATTAGATCTTTGTATGGGTACCCAAAATATTACCACTTGTTAGCTACACATTCAACCTAAGAAAACACTGACTTTTTAACTTGATTCTCATCATTGATATTTAGTACATTATTTAACATGTGTCATTAGATCTTCGGGACCCACTGACTTGTTAGATATTTGTTTTCCATTAGATCTTGACTTGAGCTTCCATGATTTAGACACTTGTCAGCTATGCATCCATCTTTGGAAAATTTAAATTCAAATGAATATTGGCCATAGATTTAACTTGATTTTTTCATGCATATTTCATTATGTTGTATTAACATAGAAGCTTTATATCTTGAGATAACAAACTCATCACGATATAGAATTTGTAGAGCATGATTTAGGCATGAAAGACATCATGTCTATGCAATCCTTTAACTCTAGTTGACCTCCTAAGTGAGATTATTAAATTCACAATAAAGCTAACCCATCTATTTATACATGACATCTTATGATGGTCTAGCTATTTAAATATTAATTTTTCCATATTTTGATCATTTATGGGTCAGAAACTCTGCTTAGCTTCTCTATCCAACCAGATGCTTGGTATGTGGGCCAAAATTGGCTAACAGTTATTCCAACTAACTTATTGTCTAACCATTTATTTGTGTAAGTCCATACTCTTTATGTTCTCTATTATAAGTTAGTTGGTTCTCTGGTCGACCAATTAATAGTTGACAAGGGTGCAATTGAAAATGTATTTGTGCATTCTGGATAGATAAGATCTATATTATCATATATCATTCCCTCTAGTATCCACTCATATGTGAATGCCTTTATCTGATCAAGAGTCATTCATATCCATTATATTTAGACTAATTTAATGATGTAGAGACATTAGGGATAAGTAATCCTTAGCATCATTATCTTATTCTCTATCCAATCTGGTCTCAATGCTTCTTGATATCGTTTGTAAGATTCCTTTACTAGTTCAAAACTTGCTCTTTGATTCTAGTCAATTATTAGTCTCATGAATCATGTACTTGTTCCTTGTGATATTTAAAGTACTTCAATGATGGCCACAATATTTCTCAACTAACTTACCACTCATACTCTAGCTTAATCAATTCATGCTCTTCTCAAATTGCTCTTCCTCCTCTTACTAGCTTTCCACTAGGTAACTTTCCATTAACTATTAAGGGTTAAATCTTGTTATGAGTGTCAAAGACTCAATATTTAGTTAAATATAACCTTAAATGTGCTTATCATATTTATTCAACCCCATTTCATCCACTTAAACAACCTCATATTCTTAATTCAGACCTTTTGACATAATGCTTCTCTAAGGCTTGTTTAGGCTAATATGCCTATTTAAGCAATTTCTCTCTCTAATCAATCTAGGCTCTACTTCCAAGGTGAAATCACATTTATTGTCTTTAATTATTACCCTTGAGGTGTATATAAAGTTACATGACTTTATTCTTTCTTTAGCTAGCACTCTCTTAAGTAAACACCTCCCTTTTAGGCTTAATTAGGCCTTATTTCTTGTCTCAGTCCTAAAAGTCCATACCAGGCCATCTGTACGAATCTAAATCATTTTGATTCATTTAGTAGACCTAAAACCCATCACAAATAAAATTTTTTATCAAAAGTTAATGGTTAATGTTAGCATCAAATTGTGCACCCTAGGATCCTTAGTACATCTCCTACAATTTTATTAAACATGGAATCATCTCTCAAGCTTGTGGGAACTTGTGGGAGAGATGAATCTCGAGTATTATAAGGGCTAGCTCGCTATATTTTCCTTATATTTCTTCTAAACTACTCTAATAACCTGGTAATGAAAAGATTTTAAGGAAAAAATAATTAAAACAACTGAGAGGTGATACACCAATGTAAATTGTCCTCAAACTTGACTAAAAATACTACTTTGAAGATGAACAATGTTATTTTTACACAAGACTCATAACCTTAGAACTATCATTGCATCAATGTTTCAAAAACTAGATTCAACAAGGTGAATGAATCTTATGATGGAAATAAATGACACCAAAGGAATACATTCATGAATCACTTATAATATTTCTACACTTGGAAGGAACACTAGTAAGGACCTGCAACAACCATCTATCTACAACTTGGTAGACCATCAAGAGTGCAAATCTAGCAAAGACAACTTTTACTAAACTAGACCAACATGATTCAAGTCATGACATAATATTGCAATGTATGAGTGCAATTAACACTTGTATTATTTCTTCAAGAGTTGTTCATGTACATATTTCACTAGAGTTTCCCCATCAACCAACGAAGGCTACTAAAACAAGCCAAAATAATGCATATTTATAACCTAGAGAGAGAGAAAAAATAAGAGGAAGTCCAAGGGTTACTTGGACATGTGTCCATTTAGAAAATGGGGTTAAATTTGCATATGAAATAGGAGTGAGGTGATCCATGCCAAGTTATGAGGTTCACTTGTCAAAATAGGTCACAAAGAAGGTGACAAGTGCCACAAAACTACCAATTTTGCATAAGAAACTACCTACTTGAGTAGCTTTCCAAAACTCCACTTTTTATTACAAAACCTAAATTTTGATGTCTGTCTAAGATAGGATGGGTTACAAGCAACATCATCCATGCATTGGTCTGGTCTTTGATCATTCCTATTGTTGTGGACATGCACAATCATATCAAACAGTTACAAAAAGCTCATTTCCATGCACCCTTACCACTTGGCACTCCAAACCTTCCAAATCTGAAAAAAATTGCATGAAAAATGAGGAATGACACTTTTCAAAGACTTCCAAATCATCATTTTCAAGAAAAAACCTTTAAAAATCTCCCTTGATCACTTTTCACCACTTTACCCCAAAGTTCACTGCTTGGTTCACTGGAGTGGCCAAAAGTGAAGGCCTATTTAGAACACTTATAATAATTTTAATGAGTTTAAGTGAATTTTTTTAGTTATCTCAAGTGTAGAGCTTCCTTTCAAAACTTATTTCATCTTCCAACTCCTTCTATAATTTGCACACCATCAAAAATGGTGAAAACAAGATTCCCCCCCCCCCCCGCCATTCTATAAGGATCCATATAAAAAATCCACAAGTATGGAATCCTGAGAATGTCCTCTAAAACTTTATTTTTATACCCCTGGTCCAATTTTCCCATTTTAATCCACTTTTTGCTTCATTTCCGCCATTGAGTTTGTCTAAGGGTTTTAGGAGGGTTTAAGAGGTTTTTTAGGTCTAAAGGATTGTTCATAAAATTGTGACATTGAACACTCCTTAGAATTGAAAATTTGTCACCTAAAGGACCTAATTCAACTATCATAAAATCCTTTAGGTCCCATGCAAGATTTTAGGAAAGATACAAGCAAAAGAAAGTGACCCTCGAATAGGATTCTTGCATTTTGTGAGGGTTCTAGCACATTTGAGGTTCAAATCACCTCTCCAAGTGTTTCCATGAAAAAAAACCTAAAAAAAATCTTAAATTTATCCATGAACATGTGTAATTACCTTATATGGCTTACCAAGAAGCTAAATTAGAAGTTACCCCTACTTTGGAAGAAGGACCATGCCTTGCCAAGCAGCCTGTCTGTCCCTTGTGAACCAATAGATAATATTATTCTATTTAAATGGAATAAAAGAGTTTTAATTCATACTATTTTATCCTAAAAACATCAATCCAATAATTATAAGTCCATGGGAAGTGTGGAATTTGAGTTGATACCTTGTTTGGGGTTGGGAAAACATGTTTTCCCACTAGACCTTCATGTAAATATCCTTGTGTGGACCAAACCATTGATATCCAGACCTTATATTTTGGTTATTTAGGTTACCATCGGTTTATCCTAGCTTTATAAATCTCATTTAGTGTTCAAACTTAGTGAAAGTCTCCTATTACCAAGATTTCCCAAAATTAGTCTTTTTTTTGCATGCATGGATTGAGGTAGGTCTGAGATAAAATAGTGAGTATCAGACCTATTACTACATTAAAATTGAATATTTTTGGAGCTATATGAGTTCATTATAGTCATTTTTACCAAAGGGTTTTTTTATATTCCAATTCTAGGTAGCCAAACTAACTCAATCTTCTCAAAAAAGGCCACAAAACCCTATTTTTTGCATGTTTCCACCCAAACTGACCCATAGCTCCTATCTTCATGCATTATCCGTGATTGGGACTCTTTAAATGTGTTTATAGTATCCAATTAAATATTTTTGAGCTTTTGGAACCTTTGGAAGATCTTTTTGCACTTGAAAACCTTTTTTAGCACTTTGAAAGAAGGCCTAGGCATGCTAACTATACAAACTAAGACAATTAGTCTTATATGGGTAGGTTTTTGGGTGTATTTTTCATGACTTTTGGGATGTAATTATCTTCAAATTATGTCATTATACCTTATTATCATGTTATAAACCATCTTCTTGCTTTCTGCGGTATCAAACCCTCATAGACTACTCCTTTGTTCATGCCCCTACTTGATTGTGACAGTCCCCTGTTATGTGGCTATAGGTATGTTTTTGTAGGGTTGTTGACCTCCAATGTATAAAAATCCTTTATTTCTCTTGAAATTATAATATTATATCACCTTATTCACTTATATACTTTTATTTTGAGTTCAACACTCCATTGATCCTTGACTGAACTTATTTCTAGATAGGTTGGCTGTAGGTGCCTATTTTGGCATGGCTATAGGTTGTTTTAGTGATTGAAAACCCCCAAAAGGTGTGTATAAGGTCCTTTAATATATCCTTACCAACCTACATTATCACATGATTCATTTGGATGATTTTTTGTACTCTAAACACTATCTCACCTTGATTGTTATCAATCTCTATACCATGACTATGGGTGGATGTGTTCCCAAGCCTATAAGTTACTTTTGGGGGCATTTGAACCATGTTTGAACTTTTCAAGGCTTGTTTATCTTGTATCAAGTTTGGTATCTTTCACACTTCGACTTAACTTTCCTTTAGGATTCTTTGAGCTATAATTTTGTGCCAATCTTTCAAACATTATTCTTCATTGTCTCCCTGCCCTATGTACGAACAATGTATGACCTTCAAAAGGTCATTTTATGCTATGATCACCCCTATTGAATATAACTTCTCAAGAATGATATTTGAACCATTTGGGAATGTTTCCCATCCTTAGATAAGGCCTATGACCTCCACACATATTACAAACACCAAACTCTCTTAGAGTCCTGTAGATATGACTGCTTGCTTTTAGTGTTTTTTTGCCATTTTGGAAAAGCTCAAAACTTATCTTCCACTTAGATTCTAGCTCTCAAATTTGACATAGTTGGACTAGGTAGATAGGGTTACAAGGTCAAGGCAATGAAAATAGAGAGAGTATCATTCATCACTTAAAATATTAACTCAAAAAATCCATAGGACCTTTGTTTTCTGTGTTTGAGGACTGAGAACCCAAAAGTGGAAATGGTTTCCTTTGGAGTGATATTTGTTTGTGTGACATTTTAGACCTTTATGATATACAAACCATGACTCTTAGGGCTGGTATAACTTGATATGGACACCACCATGTTATTCATATCTCTCACACCTTCGTACACCTCTCACAAAATAGGCACAAATATGATTGAAGCATCATAGAGCTCCTTGGACGTTTGGAACACAAAAATTGCACTCAACTTTAAAACTCTCATGAAAATAGCACCTTTTTGTCAACTCTTTCAAAGACAAAGAGATGAATTTTTAGACATTTAAAAAATTAGGAAGATATCCTTATTCCATCCTACAAACACATTATATAGCTCACTTAGCTCCAAGGATCACTTAAAACCCAAAACAGATGCATGATTCCACCACTCTTGGATGTAATTATACAAAAGGTTGCTTGGATTGTTAGAGATTGTTCATAAAGGAGGAGGAAACAAAAAAAAATCCTATTATGAAAATGAATTACATTCAGATTACAATCCACCTATAGAAGCACTCCTTCCAACTCTACTTGTACCTTCCATACCAAGTGCTTGAAGTTGAGCTTTCTTTGTATGCCTAAAGGAAAAAATGGGAAAATGAGTTGTAAAAGAATATTTTTACATTATAATTAAATTATGAGCATGTAAATGGATTTGGGGAGATAAATAGATCCCCCACCCACATTTTTAGTTGGAGATCAGATGGTGGTGGCCATACAAGTGCCCAAAAGGGCTTAAAATTGACGATAAACTACCTTTTCTAACTTTAACTAATTCTTGGCCTACCAAAAAACTAAAATTGACTCGATATAACCTTATACACATTTTTTTATCTACTTATAATTTACCTAATGCCACTTTCCATCCGTACAAGTCCTTGAATCTAGCCCAAAGTGGGCCCACAAGCTCTTTTTTGCACATTAAAAGTGGGAGATGCAAATAAATTGCATAAAAAGAGATTAAAATATATTAGAAACAAAATTAGGACAAAAATCACATATTTACATCCTTTGAATTTATTTGACCAAAGTTGACTTTTTTGACTTGACTAGTTTTAGGACCTAGACTTTGGACTAAGGTTAGGTTATGGGCAAGTGGATGTTTAGACTACAAACACACCCCTATAGGACATGTGTTAACTTATACAAATTTAAAAAAAATATAGGGGTTGACCAATTTTAACCAAGGGTCAAAATTTATCAATAGTTAAAACTCATTTTATGGCCTAAACCCTAGTTCTAGGGTTTCATCCATTTTGTACAGGCTGAGATTATAAAACCCCTATCTTGAATTTTAATATTAATCAAACGCTAAAAATACCTTTAATGGTCTGTATCAATGTATTTAAAATTATTCCATAGGCAATAAACTTGTTTCATTCATACTATGCTTAAAACACTCCAAACTCAGTGGACTGTGTTCACTTTTCATGAACTATGCAGTATCTCTTGATATTATTCCCCATCCAATATCTCTTTACCCTAATTGGGTTAGTACATAAGATTCTCCCACCATTATATGTCATTATATTCACCTATATCCATCTCTCACAAGCGTTAGATAGTCTTAACAACATCTAGTCACTCTCTATGCATAAAGACATGTAATGTGTCATAATACTACTTGTGCTAACTAGAAGGTTAATTCACTTGTCACCCTACATTTAAAAACACATAATTTAACTTTTATGAGTTTATGATACTTTACACCAATGGGATATACATCTCATTCAAGTCTTACCTTTCTTTCAAAACTCTTATACTCATTCTAAACATGAGTCCAACAGCCCTATTTTGACACAGTCTGCTAGAATAAAGGAATACAAAGAACTTAAAGAATTATACTTACTGAGGGTTTAAAATTGAACCAAGGATACTCTACACCAACTTATATTTCTTCAATATCTTCAAGTCATCACAAAGTGATTACCATGCTTGGTTATACTTTTCCTCTTGTTTCTGGGTTATGTCATGTCAACCAACATTCCATAGCTTGTAGACTTCAAACCCTAGACCTAATGCACATGTAGACACATACGTATTTCCCCTCACCCCAATTTATTATTACCTTGTAATTCAACTTGATTCTCTTTTTCACTTCAATGAACAATCTTACACTTCATACATTTCTTGGGCTTTCAAGATATAAATACAAAATGTCACACAATTGTAAATCTCTACCCTTGTTCCTACAAAGGTCTGATCTTAAGACTTGTAGATTTCATTAAATCCACTTGCATTCATAAGTAACATTTAAACAATAATACAGGTGAATTTTCCTTCAAACTTTGATTTTCCACCTTTGTACCCTATATACATTGGGTCAACCTGCGACAACATAATTAGAGGCCTGTAATAATATACTTAGAGGAATGTATATGATCATCAAGGAATTCAACATTGCTTTCCATAGTTTCATGCAATTATATGACTAAATAAAAATGAATGAATACAACAAAAACCATGATTCTTAATTCTTTTGAAATCATTCAACATTACATGTTGATAGTCCAACACTAAACTTGTCACCTTCCTTGAGGGATTCTTTAGCATTTTCTTGTTCTTTAACCCTCCTTTTTATTCTTAGAGACTCCTTTCCACTTCCTATTCTCTCCTCTTTCTTAAAAACTAATGTACCATCTTCCCATTCTACTAACTCCACATTGGTTATTAGTTAGTTACAAAATAAAACTACCTCACACACCAATATTCAACGTGAGGCTTATATGTTTAGACTAGAATATGATTACTTATATGATGTTTTATAATTATTTACCCTTCTAACACCCCTTTTAAAAAAACCTCATTAGACTTATTACCCCTATATTACTCATCTATTCACTCTTTACATGCACTTGACCTTCTTAGACTCACTTGAATATTTGAAAATTCAATTTCTTGGTTTTGGAGGGAAAAATCTGAACATTTCCAGAACTCAACCTATGACTTCTAGGGACCCCATATGACTTCATATACATTAATGGACTTTTAAAATATAACTTAACACACATTATCACCTAATATTGACCAACTTTAGTCCAAAAATGTCCAAAACACAAAAATGAGGTTTCTTAGCTTGATGCTCCTGCATCATACTCCTTAGGAGGGAGAGAATTTGAGACTCCATCTTTCTTCTGTGCCTTCCAATTTGTAATTTGAGTTTCCTCCACATTCACATGAGTTATATGCTTTATTCTTTGCTCCTTCTTGCTTGTCAAATTCTTGTACTTCTTCCTTTTGGCTTTGTCTAGCTTCCTTGTCATTGCATCCTCTAACTCTATGAAATATTCTAACTATTGTATACTCTTGTTTGCTGAATATTCCACCTATCCTATGTCAAATTTAAGCTTCTCATACTCAATTTAAATTATCTTGTATGCATTTGTCTTTCTCATGCTTGTTTCATCCCTATTTTCCTCTTTGTTTTTACTTATTTCTTGCTTATCTAATAGTGCTTGCTCCTTATTCATGATATATCCTTCTTTATGATTTTTTGGCCTCTCATGCATGAAAATATCTGTCTTTTGTTCACCTACACTTGCTTTTTCTACCTCTTCTTCCAACTTCTTCACTTTTTGATGCGTTTTCCCATCACCTTGCTTACTATGCAAGAGCAACTCCTTGTTCTTTTCATCCATATCATAGGATAGCATGATTTGACCCATCTTTGACCTCCTATATCCATGTTTACCAAATGTAAACTCAACATTAACTTTACAAAATAAATATCTTATCTTGTTTACATTTTCACATGCCAATTCCTTACTTGTTTGCTTCTTTGTGTGCATAATTCTTTGTGCTTCTTCTTGTTTCTCCTTACTTGATGTTTCTTGGAGTTATTTCTTGGATTTGACCTATTATTATTCACCTATTTTCATATCCTTTTATAGACCAAATATGTCTTCCAAAATTCTCAACTCCTCACGCAATTTGAATGCATCAATCTCCTCATTTGCTTCATCAAACTTTGGTGTACAATGTTCTTCTTTGTCTTGGGCAAATTGTTCTTTATCTCCTCCTTGGACTCCCTCATTGGTGAGAGTCATATAAAATTAATTATACTATACATCCTGCCTCTCAATCACTCTTTGAGGTGCTTCTTTCTCATCTTGCCTTGCCATACCTTCATCCATCAATGCAATGGTCTCTATGTACAAAATATCTTCCTCATTGGAATCAAATGCAATCATATCATCATATTAAACAATAGAAAATGAATCTTTAAAATACTCATATCCTTTTATGAATTATTTTATTTGTTCACATGACTATACCTTCATCTCACTTGCTTGTTTTTTATGCATTATCTCCTTTGCTTGTTTTGTAGGCTTTTCAACTTGCTCAACCTTCATACTTTCTTGGAGCATGCTAACAACTTAATCTTCTTATGCTCTTACCTTGATTTTCTCAACCCATTTACTATCCTATATCTTCTTGGGATGCCACTTGCCTCTCTTTTATCCTCTTGCATGCCTCATGCTTTGGTCATCTATCATGCCATCTTTATGTTCTTTGACATTGGTCCTTTGTCTCCACTCTTGTGCTTGCTTTCCACTCTTGATTTTTATTTCTTTGACTTATTACTTGAGGTTATCCTCTATCTTATCTTCACATACTTGTTTAATCTATTTAGGCCATACATATCCATGCCCATGTTTACCTTTTTAGGGCTGCACTTTGTCATGTTTTCTTTCAACCTGCATATCAGCCTTGCCTTCTTCATATATGCAATCAAATTCAACATTCAAACATTCATTTACCTCCAATGGTGACTGCTGCGAGCTCATTTATTATTTGATGTATTTTTGGGTGACCCCCATGTATTATTTGCATGCTTATTCTTTTGTTTCAACTTCTATGCATGGCAATGCATCATAAAATTCCTCTTCCTCTTCATTTTCAACATGTAAAATATCTTCAATCTCCAACACTTTGTTTTCTTTAAGAGGTTCCCTTCCTTTGTCATATTTTTGCCACTTGATGGGTAGTGTTATTGGCCCATTACTAATCATATTTAAGGCATAATTCTTGGCATTAAACATCCTTATATTCATACCTTCAAACATAAACTCGAAAGTAACATTAGCACGTAAAATGAGAGACCACATGGTCTCTTTCAATGCCTATGTGGTCTCTTTCAATGCCTATGTGGTATCTTCATTATTTTGGGTTATTTTTGGAACTTATTTAACCCTCTTGTTCTCATGAATGAGAAATATCATCACTAATTCTCTAACTTCTTGTTTCTCACTTGACAACATATTCTTTCTCATGCCTCTTTGGGTTGTCTTCTCTATCTTCTCCTCTTTCTTCAAGACACCTTTCTTGTGCCTTCTCACAAGTGAATCTATTGACCACTTCACCTTTTTAATCATATTACATATAATCCATTGGATTTATTTTTCTCTCATGAGATTCACCATGAGCTCTATCTTCTCAAATATTTTTCCCAATTCTCTTCGTATGTCTGCTACTTCCTTTTCTACATCCATATTCCCCATTCTTCTTTCTTTTCTTGGCCTATTTAGACCTCCTCTTAGCAAGTCATTTAAGATTTCCTCTTATGGGAATTTACTCTTATTGAGTCCTCTCTCAATGATATCTTATTAACTCTCTTGACTCTCTTTTGGAGTCCCTTATCTTCCTCTTCTCTCTTGGAGCTTCAATGCCCTCTTTTCCTCTATCTCTTCTAGTCTTTCCTTGTCTAGATTCTTGTCCTTCTCAAATTACTTTTGGGGATTTTATATCTTCAATATATAAATATTATTCTCATATTTTCTAAACTCAATGTATCATACCTTCAATCTCTCTTCTCCCTCAACACCTTGAAAGTTACTCCTCGTGCACATCTTATAGCATGCTATCTTTATCTCAAATCAACAAAATGGAAAGAATTCAAAAAAAAAATTTAACCCAAGAATACATTTCTATATTTGATATAAAAATGATGTAGATAAATTATGAATAATTCCTCCTTAGCATCATCATCTTATTCTTTGTCCAATCTGGTCTCAATGCTTCTTGATATGGTCTCTAATATTCCCTTACTAGTTCAAAACTTGCTCTTTGATTCTAGTCAATTATTAGTCTCGTGACTCATGTAATTATTCCTTGTGATATTAAAATTACTAAATTATGGATATAATCTCTCTCAAATAACTTACCACTCATACTCTATCTTAATCAATTCATGCTCTTCTCAAATTGCTCTTCCTCCTCTTACTAGCTTTCCACTAGGTAACTTTCCATTAACTATCAAGGGTCAAATATTATTATGAGTGTCAAGGAATAAATATATAGTTAAATATAACCTTAAACATTCTTATCATATCTATTCAAACCCCTTTTATCCACTCAAACAAAATCAGATTCTCAATTCACACGTTTTGACACAATGCTTCTCTAAGGCTTGTTTAGGCTAGTAGGCCTATTTAAGCATTTTTCTCTCTCTGATCAATCCAAGATCTATTTCCAAGGTGAAATAAAATTTATTGTATTTATGTATTAGCCTTAAATTTTATATAAATTTAAATGACTTTATTCTTTCTTTATCTAGCACTCTCTTAAGTAAACATATTTCTTTTAGGCCTAATTAGGCCTTATTTCTTGCCTCAATCCTATAAGTTTGTAACAGGCCATCCATACAAGTATAAATAATTTTTATTAATTTATTATACCCAAAACCCATCACAAATACAAAATTTTATCAAAATTTAACGTTTAAAACTCATTTTATGGCCTAAACCCTAGTTCTAGGATTTCAATCATTTTGTACAGGTTGAGAGCTTAAAAACCCCTATCTTTAATTTTAATATGAATCAAAGGATAAAAATAAATTTAATGGGTTTGTATCAATGTATTTAACATTATTACATAGGCATTAAATTTTTTTCATTCATACTATGCTTGAAACACTTCGAAGTCAGTGGACTGTGTTCACTTTTCATGAATTGTGCAGTATCTCCTGGTGCTATTCTCTATCCAATTTTTCTCTACCCTACCTGGGTTAGTACATAATATTTTAATACAATTATATGTCTTTATATTCACCTATATCTATCTCTCACAAGTGTTATATATTCTTAACAACCTCTATTCATTCTCTTTGCATAAAGATAGGGAATGTGTCATAATACTGCCTGTGCCAACTTGAAGGTTAATTCACTTGTCACCCTACGTTTCAAAATGCATCATTTAATTTTTGTGAGTTTCTTATACTTTCCAAAAATGGGATATACAGCTCTTCCAATTCCTACCTTTCTTGAAACACTCTTATACTCATTCTAAACATGAGTCCAATAACCCTATTTTGACACAGTTTGCTAGAATAAGCGAATACAAAGAAATTAAAGAATTCATAATTACTGAGGGTTTAAACTTGAACCAAGGATAATATGCACCAACTTATCTTTCTTAAATTTCTTCAAGCCATAACAAATTTATTAACATGCTTGGTTCTATCTTTCCTCTTATTTTTGGGTTGTTTTTTGTCAACTAACATTCCACAGCCTATAGACTTCAAACCCTAGACCTAATGCACATGTAGACACATATGTATTTCATCTCACCCTAATGTATTATTACCTTTTAATTAAACTTGATTCTCTTTTTCATTATGATGAACAATCTTAAACTTCATACATTTCTTGGGCTTTCAAGATATAAATACAGAATGTCACACAATTGTAAATCTCTACCCTTGTTCCTACAAAGGTCTGCTCTTAAGGCTTGGAGATTGCATTAAATCCACTTGAATTAATAAGTAACATTTAAACAATACTACAAGGTAATTTTCCTTCAAACTTTGATTTTCCACCTTTGTACCCTATATACATTGGGTCAACCTATGACAACATAATTAGAGGCTTGTAATAATATACTTAGAGGACTGTATATGATCATAAGGGAATTCAACATTGTTTTCCATAGTCTCATGCCATTATATTAATAAATAAAAAAGAGTTAATACAAAAAAAACCATGAATCTTAATTCTTTTAAAATCATTCAACATTACATGTTAACAGTCTAACACTGAACTTGTCACCTTCCTTAAGGAATTCTTGAGCATTTTCATGTTATTTAACCCTCCTTTTTCTTCTTGGAGACTCCTCTCCACTTCCTATTCTCTCCTCTTTCTTCAAAACTAACATACCATATTCCCCTTCTACCAAATCCATGTTGGTTATCAGTTAGTTACAAAACAAAACTTCCTCACACACCAATATTTAACGTGAGGCTTAAATGTCTAGAATAGAATATGATTACTAAAATGATATTTTAGACTTATGTCCCCTTCTAACACCCATTTAAAAAAAACCTAATTAGAATTATTACCCTTATATGACTCATCTATTGACTCTTTACATGAACTTGACCTTCTTAGACTCACTTGAATATTTGAAAATTCAAATTCTTGGTTTTGGAGGGAAAACTCCAAACATTTTCAAAACTCAACCTATGAATTTTAGGAGGCCCATATGACTTAATATACATGAATGGACTTTGAAAATATCTCTTAACACACATTATCACCTAATATTGAACAAATTTAGTGTACAAATGACCAAAACACAAAATTGAGATTTCTTAGCTTGATGCTCCTACATCATTCAAATTTATCTGCATAATCAACCTAATAGTCCTCCAAATGAGGCTTATACTCATAATTAGATCCTATGCTGAGATTATGATTCACACATCATCTGGTGTCCATGGACTCTTTGCTATCATAGGTTTAGAGAGTGAATTTAGAGATAACTAACTCTATGTCATGTGCATTTATACCATTTTGTAAATGAAATGGCCTAATGCAATGGGAAATGAAACACCTAATATGTGTTTTTATCTAAAACATTTGTGAACATTTGATAGTTTCTAACATAACTCTATGAGGATGATCTTATTGATTTCTATCCATGGGAGTCTGAATGGATTCCATTCATAGCTTTCAACCCTGTAATATGTGAAATTTTAGAATTAGATATAGTAGTTTCCATATTAGTTGACTAGTTTGGCTATTTCTATTGAAATCCTCATTCCTCAAACTTCTTCTAGTGATTGCACTACTTTCATTTTGAATACATCATTGACCCTGGTGTAATTTTTGTTGCTTTGCTAAAATGTGAGTGGAGGGAAACACTCAAATACCTATGTTATTTCTATGATAGACCCATGTTCGTAAAGTCTTCAGTATACCATCCAAGAGGCTAATGAATAAACCAAATAGGATGTCATGAAAAAATACCTCAAGTTTTATATGTTTAACAACTGATCATGTAGGGAATCACTAATTAGTCAACCCAAATCTATGAATTACTTTTTACATAAATAGATTTGCATTGGGAGAAACATCCAATGGTAGAAGGGCATGGTGTCTTCATTTCTTACTAACCAATTCAATAGGGTAACCATATATGAAATTTATTTTTTGAAATATATTTGTAGTCATATAAAATGTGAAAATTGGTAACTTGAGCATGGCTAATGACACCCAACCTTTATGTCCCTCTTGCTTGCTCTCATGATCCTCATAGGCATCTTTTTTCTGATTCTCAGTCATCCGTAGCTTTCCAAATTTGATCTCAACTAAGGTAGGACCCTCTTTTCATGACCAATCCACCTCCGAAGTCCCATAAGCTGAGGACAATATCACCACACTAGGACTATAACACTAGTACCATTCCTGTCTGCTTTGGGCACTGCTATCCAAGCTCATTTTTAGCCCCAATGGTCAATTTATTTTGGTTTCATATCCTTCTCCTTGTTAGCCTAACATGAGTACATTAAACCCATGACCAATAAATCCCTATAAAATCCCATTCAAATATCATTTAGAAAGGGTTGGCAAATATCACAAAGCAAGCAAGAATACAAGCAAGACTACTCAAGCAATCTTCCCTATTCTTTGCATACAGTTAACCTATACACTTTCAAGTCAATTCAAATCTAGACACCAATCCCTATCCATCTCAAACACATCTAGTTTAGCATTTTTCATATTCATACACTCAATTTCACAAAGTACATCAAGTGGGAGAATAACATATGGCTTAATCCCTCTTCAGAGTATTGGTATGTAGGTAGCGTTCCCACACAAGGGGTGTGGATCCACGTCTAGTGAATCTTACACACCCTAAACACCTCTTTCTCAAAATTGGTTAAATAAAAATGGAATATAGGGTTTGAAGAGAAAATATACTCTACAAGGAGCTCTATAGACTTCCAGCTACCGAAACTTCATAGACAGGGTCACACAAACCTGCTGAACAAAATCCAAAAAGCTTAGATCCTTAGGACAATAGTAGCAGAGGTGGACTACAACACTGATGCCACTCATATCTAGTTCCATCACTCCTATCCAATCAAAAAATAAATTTTAGATCTCAATTTGTGATAGTTTCCTAGTCCTGCATAATGAATTCTAGCCTCTATCTCATTAGATCAATCAGTTTCCAACAAAGTCTTGTTTTATTCCCTTTATTACTATTTTTAGAAAAGTTTGAATTGCAATCAAATTTCACAAATTATTAATTTTATAATTAAATATTTATTTACTAATTTTACTACTTAGACTCTTCAACTAAATTAGGAATAATTCACCAATATTCCCAAATTGATTAAATCATTTGGTGAATCTGACTTACTTCATTTGCGCATAAAAATCCTAGAAACTCTAGGGTAACATTCCTACTAATTTTTCTTATAATTTTTTTAATTTTTACTTAAAATTTTTAATAAAAAACTCATTTAAAATTATAAAATTTAGTAGTAAATTTTAAAATAGTTTTCTTTCAAACCTTAGTTGTCCATACTAAGTCCCAGTATTTTCCCAGTAATTTTCCTATCATTTTCTAAATTTTTACTAGCATAGTTAAATCAAAAAATCAATTCAAATTTTAAAATTCAATAGTACTTCTCAAAAATATTTATTTTTCAAAACCCTAGTTGCATCTACTAAGTCCTATTACTTCTTGAAGTATCACCTTACATCTATAATCAAATTCCAAAAATGAATCTCACTTATTTATAAATTTTTCTTACATTTCTTGAAAATAATAAGGAGATAATACTTGGTCCTATCATGTACATAAATGATGAAATATATCATATGTTAGTGAAAATATTCATTCTTTGCATTTCATTCTTACTTTTTATAATAATGAATGATATTACAAAATTCATTGCCAAAAATGCACAAGATTTTAATATTCTTTTTGCATACTCTCTTTTGCTCATATAGAATAATTGCCAACTCCATTTTTCTAAACACATTAAAAATGTTATGTTACATGTCAAAATTTTCTATGCCTCTATGCAAAAATTCATGCTCTCTATCTTTTTCTTTCTATTCTACATGTGGAAAAAATTTCAAGTTTATCATGCCAAGCACATTAGAAATGTTATGTTACATGCCAAAATTTTATATGCCTTCATGCATAATTTCATACTCTCTATCCCTTGATTGATATCTCTCCTATGGAATGCTCTTTATAAACATGTTATTGCACAAATCATCACTCAAAATTCATGTATTTCACTCTGCATTCATGCTTTCTACCTAAATGCATATAAATCATTGGCTACTTTTGAGTATCTCCCTATCACTAATAGACAAAAACAAACACTAGTAGTTGTATATATCCCTCGTCCCTTCCAACTTGGTACATCTAGATCTTATCCCACATCTGATACCAACTCTATACTTATAGTAGATCATGTGGTCCACACTATTACCTAAGTTTATGAAGATAGGTAGGTTGATTACACCCATGGCTATAACCTTACCACTCAGGCAAGCACCCCTTTAGATATAGTTTCTATTCTTGAGCTCCTTCAATGACTAGATGTTTAAAACATGTGTTGTATGCAGCCCTTTACAATACTAGAATTCTTGTTAGAGCTAAACCAACTTATGTTACATCTATCCTCAACATAATTCAATGGACTGAAGAGCATATTTCCTTTGATAACGAGGATTTAACCCTGAAACACATAATTAAACAACACCTACCTCTATATATTCAATTAAGAATTAATGATGTGGGGGTAAAAAGAGTGTTATTTGATAACGGTTCATGACTCAAAAACTTCAACATTTCTTTTCTTAAACACCTTAATATACAACCTCACAACCTAAACCATTCTGACATGAACATCAGAGGTTTTGATAACATCCCATGGAAAGTCATGGGTCAAATAACACTCAATATTACCTTAGGTCCTAAGACACTGCCAACTACTTGCTAAGTCATGCCAAATGACCTCAACTATAATTTATTACTCGGTAGGCCTTGGATTCATGATATGCATGTTATCCCTTCTACACTCTATGCTTGTCTAAAATTTAGTCTCAACAATTGATAACAAACCTTTTAAATACTACCAAGTTGCTGAAAATCCATAGAAGTATATTCTGCACTTTAATCTCAAGAATTTACCTACATAACCTATTATTCATAGTGTAACCTCAGACCATACAAAACATCAACAAAATCCAAGTGCCATAATAGCACTAACATTAAATCACCATTTTTCCTCTCCTTTCACACTTAAATATATTAATAACATGGGATACAATAGAAAAGGTCTTGGAAAGCATGAATAAAGAATCATTAATCTTATCGAGGTATCCACACAACATGAAATGCAAGGGTTCGAATATCAGTCTACACATCTTCTTAATAAGCCTTCTTCCATTACGTCAAAGCATATAAATTTTTGTCCACCCACGACACTGGTAGATCACATCGTTAATCATACTTCAACATTATCATTAATCTATCTTTAGCTCATTGATGAAATAATTTCACCAAACATGTTAACATTAGATGAATTCTCTAACGATGAATCCCTCCTACAATTTCTAGGAGCATATGAGGACCTCCCATCTTGCTACCATAAAATAAATTTCCTCATCACACAAATGCCTATGCATATTTTGTAGAAAGTTTAGATTCCCCCCAAGATATACCAGTTGATTCAGATAACACTATTCCTACTACTCCCTACTTGGTCATTCCACATTGCTTAACAAAGAAATAATAAATTTCAATTTTGGAACCGACTAAGACCCTCGCATTGTCTTATTATACACTACCCTATGAAAGGAAGAGAATATAAATATTCATCAAACTCTAAAATATTTCCTAAAACTCTTTGCTTGGTCTTACTCAAATATGCCAGGAATTGATACATCTATAGTAGTTCATTGGATTCCCTTATACCCAGATGCTAAACCAGTTAAGCAAAAAATTTGTAAAATGCATCCTAAGGTGGATCTCTTAGTCAAAGATGAGATCCAATGCCTCTTAGATGTTGGATTCATTTGACTAGTAGCACACCCTGAATGGATTTCTAACATATTCCCTATAGTAAAACCTAATGGGCAAATTCAATGTTGTTTTGATTATCAAGATTTAAATAAAGCATGCCCAAAAGATGACTTTCCCTTGCATAATATCGCCATGATCGTCGATTCCACAACGGGATATGAAATTTTATCATTTTATGGATGGATTTGATAAATACAACCAAATCAAGGTCATGGAAGAAGATCAAGAGAAAATGTCTTTTCAAACACCTTGGGGTACATTCTATTATATTGTCATGCCCTTTAGATTAAAAAATGTTGGAGCCACATATCAACATACCATAACACATATCTTTCATGATTTTATTCACCATACTATCAAGGATTATGTCGATGATATATTAGCTAAATCTAAATAATGATAACATCACACTATTGATTTATGAAATATTTTTCAATGACTCAGGCAATACAATGTCTGACTAAACTCAAAAAATATGTATTTAGAGTCACATTAGGTAAACTCCTAGGTTTCATTATTTCTTAGTGTGGCATAGAGGTTGACCCTAATAAAGTCAAAGCCATTATTGATATGCCACCTCCCACAAACTTAAAACAACTATGATCCATACAAGGAAAGATCCAAGCAATCTCCCATTTTGTAGCTCAACTTGATGATAAAACTCAGGCATTCACTCGATTATTAAAGAAAGATACCAAGTTTTTCTGGGACCAACCTTGTCAAGAAAGCTTTGATACAATCAAGAAATATCTTATTAATTCACTTGTTTTAATACCACCTATCCCTAATAATCCTTTTTACCTATATATCTCAGCAACAAATCATGCATTAGGAACACTCTTAGCACAACATGATCATCAACATTTTGAATGAGCAGCTTATTACATCAGTTGCACATTGGTTGATTATGAAAAAAATATTTTGTAATAAAAAAAACATGTCTAGCATTAGTTTTTGCCACATCAAAACTCTGAAATTACATGGTCAATAATGAGACTTAGGTTATTAAAAAAGTAGTCCCCTTAAAGTTTCTACTGGAAAAACTACATCTTTTTGGTCATGTCAAAAAATGGGTTATGTTATTAATAGAGTTTGACTTAAAATAATCCTCCAAAAATCAATAAAGGGCCAAATCATTGTAGACCATTTGGTAGCAACACCACTCTTGGATACCAACCCTTTTAGTGACACATCTAGAGATGTTTTTACTACTTATTCTAATCATTTGGATACTTGTACCATGTTCTTTGATGGATCTTGATGTACATCCGGTGCAGGGGTAGGCATTGCATTTATCAATCCTTTCGGTCACATAGTTCCTATAACAACAGATTAAGTTTATCCTACACCAAAAACACCATAGAATATGAAGCACTTATCTTAGGTCTATTTGTCACCCAATCCCTCCAAATCAAATCTATTCAAGTCTTTGGTGATTCCCAACTAGTGGTCAACCAAGTCAATGATGTCTATCAGATAAAAGAGGAAAATCTCATCCCATATTGTAACATGGTACAATGTTTATCATCATAAATTGATTACTTTTCTATAGAAAGTATACCAAGAAAAGACAACTGACACAGATGCAACAGCAAGTGCCACATATCTAATCCCTAGAGACATTAACGATGATCAAGCTATTTTCACAATTAAACAATTACAATCACCATCAATATCCAATGTGGATTTAATTTCACTATCCGTCCTAGTCACTACATGTAGTTATACAACTCCAAAATGGTTTTCTAACATCTATAACTTTTTAAACAAATTTGTTACACTAGACACCTTTTTATGAAATGACAAGTGTAAGTTGCACAAATAAGCAATCCATTATGTAATCATTGATAGGGACATTTTTAAATGATCCTTCGATCGACAATTTCTTAGATGCTTAACTTCAGTAGAAGCCAAAATTGCTCTTACATAGATACACAATAGTGAATGTGGTGGTCAATTTAATGGAAAGGCTATGTCACACAAATTGCTTCGATAAGGTTACTAATAGCCTAACATAGAAGAAGAATGTTCACAATATGCAAATTTATGTGATAAGTGTCAATGACACAATAACTTACAGCATGTACCTTCACAACAATTGCAACCTATTGTCTCTCCATGGCCATTCAAGTTATGGGTATTTGATCTTATTGAAAAGATTAATCCTAAATGTACCAATGGGCACAAGTTCATGATTACAGCTATAGAATAATTTACCAAATGGGTGGAAGCCATTTCACTTCAATCTACTATGGGGGAGGACATTTGTAGCTTCCTCATGACTCACATTATTTCATGCTTCAGTTTACCTATAGTTATCAATTCTGATAATGGAACATCATTCAAGAACAAAACTGTCAAGAAATTTTGCACAAAATATAAGATTAAACATACATTCTCCACTCCATATGAACCATAAGGAAAAGGTCAAGTAGAAGCCACCAATAAAACCATTAATAAAATTCTAAGCAAAATAGTGACCAAATTAGGTGATGATTGGCACAATAAATTAGTCTTTGCATTATGGGTTTATTTCACAAGTATTCATACACCCATATGAGCAACTCCTTATTCACTCGTTTATGGCACATAAGAAGTTTTACCATTGGAATTAGAAATCCCATCTCTTCGTGTCTCCCTTAAGGGTATCCTCACTAATGACTAATATCATGAAAAACATCTACACCAGCTCAAATAGTTAGACCATACATGCATTCAAGAAACATAACATCTCAAAATCTACCAACAATGTATACAATGATCTTACAACAAATGAGTTCACACCAGAGAATTAAAAGTTAATGATCTCATTCTCAAAGAAAATCTTCATAATGTTAATGCCAAAGAAGAAACCAAAGGAAAATTCAAACCAAATTGGTTAGGTGCATACATCATTACCAAAAATCTTAGCCCTAAAGTGTATCATCTAGCTTCACTCAAAGGAAATAAACTCAAAAATCGAATGAACATTATGCATCTACGTAGATTCCATGTATAGTATGTCATTTTACACAATTACTTGTACATAGTCTTCCTTTGATTGATTGTAAATAGCTCATATTCTAAAATTACAAAAATAATATAACATTTCAAACTTATAAAAACATTCAAATATGTCAAAATCTAAAACCAGTTTGATTGTATGCATCATCCATGCTTTACATTACTACTATCATGTTATACTTACATTTGTTGTTCTATGCTATTGTTTGTCGATTTATCTATATTACCATGCTTCACTTCATCTACTTTGAGTGTGCTCAGTGACTTCTAGCTACTTGATTTATTCACTCTACCCATTGAGGGGGTATCCTACTTCTACATTTGAGACACACATCGATATACATACCCACTAGGGACATCCTCTACATGACTACACCATCTAGGTTATGTCATTCCTATACCACACACTCTAGTTATCATGTTGATGTATATTATTTACTAGCTTATATAGATTACTCTATCAACATTTCACTAGTATTTAGTACTTGTGTATTTATTAGCATATACATAGTCTTGTACTAACATGTCTTGCATACTTTCAGTCTTACTTTGATTAGTTAGATGTGATTGTATTTTCCAGTCTTTACATGTTTTATCTTATTGCTTAGCACAGCTTGATGTGATTGCATTTCTAGTTTTTCTTGTCTCTTGTATGTGCCTTAGGACATTTGTCAATGTCCTTTGCTTCTATTTCTGTGTGTACCTTAGGACATTTTCTAATGTCCTTTACTTGTACTCTTCTATGTGATTGTGGATTTCACGCCAACCTTGTTTGTTTCAATTGTATGTGTATGTGGCACTTGAACATGCCTTGTATGCTTATTTTCTAGTTTGAGTGACATGTGCCCATGTCCCTTATTTTCTTGGCCCCTTGGCCACTCTTATATACTTCTTGCTTTATGTGCTTGTTTCTTGATTAATTTTCGATTTTTTGCAATTCCATGATCCACATCTTACATTATCTTCCTTTCTTGGATGGAATGATGGACATCATGCTCCATCCCTTCATGCCAACTAACAACTAACACTTTCATTTCTATTTCAGTACATTGCACATGTTATTACATTGTTATATCTATCTAGGCATACCAATATTGATCTAACAATCTCTCAATATAAACCATGCTATATCTTGAGATATCTTATCGATCATCATTGCTATATCATGTATTTTATAGCATAACACACTTGTAGGGATATTTATTCTAAGGGTAGTCATTTTAGATTCTCCATTCCTACCCTTAAAAGAGGGGGAAACAAATAGGGGTTTTTCTATAGAGATCAAAACTCTTACTGGTAAAAAAATCTAGTTTTAAAACACTTAAAATATTATTTAGAACCCAAACTAGGTAGAACAAACCAAAAAAATAGTGACGATCCCAAAATAGTCATCTGATTTAGCCTAGGGAAATAGCACTAAGACTGGATTACAATGTCAGTGCTACTACTATCCATTTTCAACACTCTTATATAAATAATAGAAAAACTAGATTTTTCAAAAGTAGGTAGAAAAGTAGATTTAGCTATAGTTTTGCACTATTAAACTAGTTCAATATCAACAATTTTTCATACACTTTCACTTATAGAATATAGATATTGGGGGTATCACACATGACATGATTATCTCTCACTTCCAATTTTAGATTCAATAATTGGTATAACTTCCAGATCATAATCCGTGTTTCAGACACCAGTGATTGGGGCCAATGTGCATGGCATATTTATTTTCTTTTCTATCTAAGTTTAGCATTACCCAGACATTCTTAATAGTTATGCGCCTTATTCTATCTGTAGGTGGTTGACATCATTTCAGAGTGCATTTCATACAAGCCTAACCTCCACATTTTCCCAAGTTCCTGAGTTCCCGAGTGGCTTCCACATAAGCCTAATTCTTAGTTTTGGAGTGGCTTTCATACAAGTCTAATCTCCATCTTTCAAAGTGTCCAAGAGTGGCTTGGTTTCTATCATACATTTGGCTATCCATGCCAACAGTGTTAGATTACAGAGCATTCATAAGCTTTAGGAGCCACCTCATATGATACACATTTCATCTGATATCAATTCATAGTTTCACTTCACGAGACAATGATGGAGGCAAAGGACTAGCTAGCCTTTGTATTCTTGAGCCACCTATTTAGAGGGATTAGACACATAGTCCAAACATAGATCAATACATGCATGACCACCTAGATTCACTTAGTAGGTGATGATGGAGCCAAAGGGCCAGTCTTTGCATTCTTGAGCCGCTTTTTGGGGAATTGAGCACTCAACTCCATTCATGATATTAATATTGGTACATCATCATCCAGCATTACTCAACATCACCCAACATCACAATAGGTTTTATATTAGTTTACATACATGATGAGGTGTATTCATTCCTTTCTCTCTTACCCATCTTTATATATTCTTATTTTAGATATAGAGTATCTAGTAAGAACTGGTCTAATCTTTATTTTCTCTTAAAAATTCACACTTCTCAATGTGCTCTTTCTATGCACACCCAACATCACACAGCTTTATGAGCTTCACCCTTGTCGATAAGTTTTGGTACGCTTTCTATTTTTCCTTTATCCTAGTATTTCACTTTAATGCATCACTAAAATAAAGGGGGGGGGGCAAATGTAGTCATATAAAATGTGAAAATTTGTAATTTAAGCATGGATAATGACATCCAACCCTTAGGTCCCTCTTGTTTGCTTTTATGACCGTCATAAGCATCTTTTCACTAATTACTAGTAATATGTAGCCTTCTAGACTTGATCCCAACTGAGCTAGGACCCTCTTTTCATGACCAATCCATCCCCCTAGGTCCTATAATCCCAGGACAATATCACCACACTAGGACTATAACACTGGTGCCACTACTGTCTACTTTGGGCACTATTGTCTAAGCTCATTTTTGGACCCAATGGTCAATTTATTTCAGTTCCCTATCATGCTCCTTGTTGGCCTAATGTGAAAACATTCAACCCATGACCAATAGATCCCTATAAAAGCCAATTCAAATATCATTTGGAAGGGGCTGGAAAATATCAGTAAGCAATCAAGAATACAAGGAAGACTACTCAAATAATCTTCCCTATTCTCTACATACAACCAACCTATGCACTTTCAAGTTAATTCAAATCCAGACACTAGTCCCTAGCAATCTCAAGCACATCTAGTTTAACATTTTGTATATTCATTAAGTCAATTGCACAAAGCACATCAAGTGGGATAACTACATATGTCTTGATCCCTCTTTGGAGTATTGGTATGTGGGTAGTGTGCCCACACAAGAAGTGTAGATCCACGTCTAGTGAATCTTACACACACTAACCCCCACTCTTACTCAAAACTGGTCAAAGTAAATGGAAGATAGGGTTTAAAGAGAAAATTTACTCTATAAAGAGATCTACAAATTTTCAAACTTCATAAACAGGGTCACACAAACTTATCGAACAAAACCTAAAAAGCTCAGATCCTTAGGACAATAGTGGTAGAGGTGGACTATAGCACTGGTGCCACTCCTACCTAATTTTAATGCTCTTCTCTAATCAAAAAATGAAGTTTAGATCTTAGTTTGTGATAGTGTCCCAATCCTGCATAGTGAATTTTAGCCTCTATCTTAGTTGGATCAATCAGTTTCCAGATAAGTCTTGTTTTATTCCCTTTATTACTATTTTTAGAAAAGTTTGAATTGCAATCCAATTTCACAAATCAATATATTGATAAATGCATATTTATTTACTGATTTTAGTACTCAAACCCTTTAACTAAATTAAGAATAATACACTAATATTCCCAAATTAGTTAAATTAGTATTCTAAATATGGTCTTAGGGACTTTAGAAAGCTTTTCTCTTCTGCTTTAACTAGGAGTTATTGATAATGGCTAAGAATTAAGTTGGATCCTTATCCTAATGTGTCTCTCCATGTTTGATATTGATACTACCCAAATCATCAAGAAGGGGGATCCTCATTATCATTTTTCATTCAACCCCTTCCATTTTTTCCATGATGTATCCAAAATTTAACTTCATTTATCTTGTTTTGAAGTTGTAATATTTGGCATAGTCAAATACTAGGTCTGAAAAATGCACTAAAGTGGGGAAAGCATCTACTTGTGGTAAATTACTTTACATGAGGCATTTAATCAACAATGTCATGATTTTGAAATTTAATCTATTGTGAAAGTCCTCTATATCTGCGTGCATAATCTGAGAATTAGATATTTTTAGGATATCACAGTCTATAACCAATAGTGGTTCATGTCCCATGTACTTGTACTTCATCTTATTAGCTTCTAGGTTTTCAAATACTATCTGGCAAGGAAGGGAAATAATATCCAACAGATCCATAGGTAAGAAATATTAAATCAACTAGAAGAAATGTAAAGCATTGAACATATGACACATTGGGAATGCATGGAATAACTCTCAAAATAGGGCCTAGAGAGGGGTATGATAACAATGCAGGGAGTGCTTTAGAGATTTATAAAAACATTTGGTAGAGCTTCATTGTAGAGGAGATAGGGGTAGAGTAGGATCATAATCCACAAGTTTGAAATGATTTAATGAGAGGGACATAGGGAATATATATATATATATATATATTTAGAAAATACTACAGTAGGAAAATATGTTGTGCTTATACACACACATGTATCAAAGGAGGATGATAGGTTTATCTACTACATCCATTCAACATGTGTATACACAGATGCATAAATATCTTGACAACCTGTGTCACCATGTCATTTCATCTACAAATAATGACATGTACATTCACCACATACCTCCTAGATGTGCAAACATAGATGTGTGATTGATTTTTTAATTCCTTTTACCACATCCATAGAGGATGGTAGGTCCATCTATTACATCCCTTTAAGACAAATGAATGTAGACACATGACTACTTTCATAATTCACATCACCATGTCATCATGTCTATGGAGGATGAGCGAGATGGTTGGATCCTTCATGAATGCATGGGCATTAGGCATAGAAAAATTCTAAGTTAAAATATTTTTCTAAAATTTTAACTTTTTCTTTTCGACCTCCAAAGGGTTATCATTTTTATAACTAAAAAATTAAATTTGACATGATAATTTTAGAGAATAACAACTAGCTTATATTGGGGATGTTACTTCATAAGGAGACACAATAGACCACTTAAAAATTGGGTTTTAATAGACCCAAATCTTATCCATTGGGCAACAGAGTCAGTTTGAAGATTAATGGAATAGAAAGGAAACCAAGAAACAAATTGAAAAGGAAACACACGATAGAAAGGGAAACACAAGACACACTATAAAAATGGAAATGGTAGGGCACAACCTACCTTCACTCTTTGTATAACTTCAAATAGTGCCCGCTATATGGTATCAGAATATGGGTTTCATCTCTGTATGATAGATAGTATACATTTTCACCACAAAACTATCAAATTCTGAATAGTCAGATCTAGAGGGAGTCAAATTTCCATTGACTTCATCTTGGTTATCTTATTTTGTCCCAAAGTAAGACCAAATTATCGATATGGAAATCATGTTGGCGGGATTTTTGTTTGAACAATTATTTGATATTTTCTTGATGAGCTACAATTATATCAACCACTGCGACTCACTTTTCTTCTATCTTTGCTAGGTACATGATTCATTTCTCCAGAGTGTCTTTAAACTACTCATTTTCAAGGGCTTTTACTAGATTTAAAGTAGGCGACTCCAAGGAAATAGGGATCATAACATCCTTCCCAATAGTAAATTGAATGAATACATTCCAATTGCTCTCTTAGGAGTGATTTGATCAGCCCATAGTGCGTCATATAGCTTTTTATTCCAGTTCATCTAATTTTTGTCAACCAACTTACGAATGATAGTAGTTATATTTTTGTTATTGGATTTTGTATGACCATTACTATGAGGGTATTAATTTGAATAGTGTGCCACAAAGATGCCATATCCATAATAAAAACTAATTAACACAATATAAGAGAAGTTATAAGCATTATCCATCACTATCTTCTGAAGAACACCAAATATGGATAAAATATATTCTCCTTTATGGATTTGCATACAACTTCAAAAATGGTAGACCTTAATGGTATGGATTCCACCCACTTCATGAATTAGTTAGTGGTCATCAAGACATGAGTGTGTCCAACACTAGAATGATGGTCTAGAGTCCTAATGAAGTTTAGTCTCCATTGCTGAAAAGGTTCTATGATGATCACATGTTTGAGAGGCAATGTTGTGAGCTTAAGCTTGCCAACAAAGTATTGACAAGATTCAAATTTGAAAACCCATTCCTATGAATCCTTGAACAATACAGACCAATAGTAATGTTTTTTTAAGATTTTGAATGCCATACTAAAAATGAGAAATGTCCTCCCCATGCTTTGTCATGAAATGCTTCCAAGATCTTCTTTTATTATTCTCTGTTTACACATCTCAGGAAGGTGCCATCTAATGATTTCTTGAACAAGGTATTGTCTCAAAGCACATATTTGGTCACATTTAGCTTGAGAGTATATATTTTTTGGGGGTCCAAATGAGCTGGGAATTATCCTTATGAGATAAATAATGCTATATTAGAATACCATTCCTTAAGGTAATTAATGAAGACCACCAATAGTAGCTCTTCTTTCTATTTTTTTGGGGAATCAACACCTTCATCAATCAATTGGTAGAGGCCTTGTCCTCTTATCGACTTAGTAGGCTTGATCTCTAAATCATACTCCTATAATTAGTGATCCAACTACCCCTTTTTAATCCAAGATCTTATTGTATAAGTATTGAATTCACTGTTGAATCTAGGACCATGACAATGGTATGAGAATTCAAGATATAAAATTTGAAATGTTTCACAGATTTGACCACAACATATGCATGTTTTTTCATCAATGAATATTTTAGCTCATGATATTTCAACATAAAAATCATAAAGGCAATGGGATATTCAATCCCTTCTTCATTCTTCTACACCAAAATAATAGATAAGGTATATTTAGAGGAGTATTAGTATGAAATGAAGTCTTTATGGAAATATAGACAAGTTAAGACCGATTCCTTAATAATTAATTCTTTGATCTCATTAAACACTTTCTTTCCATCATCATTCCATTTGAACAACTTATTTACACTCATCATTTGTATAATATACCTGGTGAGCTTAACAAAGTCAGGAACAATTTTTTTGAGAAAATATACCTCACTGAAGAATGAGTGAGTGCCAAGTTTACTAGTTGGTAGGGACAACTATTGGATAGATTTTAATATTTCTAGATCGATATTGGTACCTTATTTTATAGATTGCATGGACTAAGAGCTTACCCTCTATTATTTTAAAGATAGACCTTTTGTGATTCAAGGAGAAAACATGAGAGTAACACCTATCAAAAACTTCTCTCAAGTGCTCAAAATGGTCTTCTCTTTTCTTTGAGAAGATGGTGAGATCATCCAAATAAATCACAATGATTTTATTCTTCATTTCACTTAATGCCAAGTTTATCTCCCTCTAAAATGTTTCCCCTAAATTGATGAGGCCTAAAGGCATCTTTTTATCAGAAAAATTTCCCATGGGGTAGTGAAAATTGTTTTGAATTGATCCTCTATTCCCACTTCAACTTGATTGCACCCTAATAATCCATCTAACATAGACATCATTTGTGATCCTATGACATCTTGTATAATCTAGTACATGATTGGTAGGGGATAATTATCTTTGAGAGAACCTATTGTCTCCAAATATTACACCCTAGAAGAGAGTGTTCAGTCCTCTTCCAGATTTGGGAAATAGTGGAACACTTCCAGGAATGTGGGTATACTTATAATGGAAATGGACCTCTAGATTGAAAGGGATAACTCCTTGAATTTGTCTTTGCAAAATAATCTCTGTCTACACTAGCTTGATTGAAAATAATAGTTAAAAATTACATAAGGGAAACCTATTTCAAGAACAGTGATGAACCAAGGTTTTTCTTCCACACGAATGTCATATCCTAGTGTACAACACAATAAAATATAAAGACCTTTTTCTAAGTTCTAGAGATTCTAACATGAATATTTTAGTAAAGAGGTGAGATGTATGAAAAAATAGAAGGAGAATGAACTGAAAGGCATATTACACATTCAAGAATAGTTAAAATTCTTATAGTAGTTCCATACACTTAAACACACTCTAGATGACCTGTTAAATCAAGAACTTTGCTTAGACATGAAGGAAAAAGGATAGAAGCATGAAACCATCACTTGTTGTGAATATACGTCACTTTCACACTTAGACAATGTTTAGAACTTGAAAGGGAAAAGGACTGTACTAATGCTTAAAGGCAGAATATCATTCCAGTAACTTTTCACTAGCCAAGGGGTTGTATATATAGCAAGAAGGAAGAGAGAGAGGAAAGCCTTTGGCACCAAGGAGAGTAATCAATTTGTTTAAAGTCACCATCTTCAGTTGTAACTGTCTTTACAAGGGATGCTTTCTCGAGCCATTTGGTTGATCCATGTCATCAAAAGTTGTTACACACTTGGTCCTACTCTCTCAAAGATGTTTTTCCAATGTTTGTGTCAATAGAATAAGGATATTCTTGGCTGAGTCACAGCATTAAAATGATTGTTACAAGGGAGTCCAACTGTTTTAGATTTATCTCTTTCATTCTGTTTGGCTTTTCCCTTCTTCTTTGATTGGTCCTTAAGGAATGACTTGGATTTTGGTTGATCAATGGTGATATGGGATCTCTTACTATTTCAACATATAAAGGATGTAAGCCCTTGGATCTGCCTGAATCCTCTTATGTTTAAACACCAAAAATTAGTTCACTGTCTTGAAATTTGATGTTTGTGTAGCCATCATTTCACTTGGATATTTATTTCGGGAACCCTTCCTTGAACAATTCATGTTGGTTCATTCCTTGAAAGAATTCCCATGAGCATTTATATCAAACATTTCCCTCGAAAGATTTTCGATGGGCATGCTCTCCCCTTTGAATGGTCCATGTCTTTTTAGGACTTTTGGGTATGGCTTGTTGGAAGGATTATTGTGGACAAAAATCCTACAATAATTCCTTTGGACTTCTTGCAAAGGTCACTTCCTTTTGGAATGATCCCTTTAGACTTGGAAAGTGACCCTTAAGAAATTTTTTGAAGGGCACTTTGGAGGGAAAGTGACCCTTCAAAAGATTTTCGAAGGGAAATTTGGAAGGAAAGTGACCCTTTGAAATTTTTTTGAAGGGCACTTTGGAGGGAAAGTGACCCTTCAAAAAAAATTCAAAGGGCACTTTGGAGGGAAAGTGACCCTTCAGAGAAGTTTCAAAGGGCACTTTGGAAAGAGAGAGACCCTTCATAAAGGTCCTGAAGGGCACTTTGAAAAGAGAGAGACCCTTCAAAAAAATTCCAAAGGGAAATCTTTCGAGAAAAGACAAAGGAAGAGAATTCTTTCAGACCTTTTGTCTAAGACAAAAAACTTGAGAGAATTCAAACCTTGGGAAAAAGACCAAAAAAACACTTGAAAAGGTCAAACAAAACCTCTGAAGAAAAGAAAAGAAAAAAAATGGTCTTTTACAAGTGAGTTAAAATAGACAAGTGAATGTTGAACTTAGCTAAAGGAAGATGCAAAACAAGGTATGAAATTTGGCTAACATTCTTCGTGATTCTGAGGGGAGGCATGCCTGTTATGCTAAAGACTAGTCACCTAAATCCTTCCTTTGGGCATGGAGTCATGCATAAGGCATTCAAAAGAACTTGCACAAGCTTCTTGGCTAAAAACACACAAGTTAGATGATAAAACACACAAATTCAAAGACAAAAACCAACACAAATAAGGAAACACACTTGTGTTATAAAGCACTTAGGGACCATAACAATAAACCAAAAGGAAAAACACATCTAAACTAGTATTTACAAAACATGGTTTTCTAGGAATAATAGTAAGACTTCAGATGTATCCCATTCATAGGGATACACAACTCTTCTCCATTCATCTTGGAGAACTAAAAGGAGTTATTTTGCTTTCACTTTTTGATGATGTAAGGGCCACTCCACAAAGTTTCAAACTTTATATGTCTACCTGTCTTTGCTCTGTCTTCATCCCATTTCAAGACAAAGTCACCCTATTTGAACACTCTTGCACTTGTTCTTTTATCTAAGTACTTATTCATGAGTACTTGATGGTGCTCTATAGCCTTATGTGCATCATCCCTTGCCTCTTGCATTTACATTAGTTCTATCAACCTGACTTCCTTTGGAGTGTTTTCAAGTAATTCCTGTTGCTGTGCAAGTTTTAGGGTAGGGATTTTTTGGGATAGAGACAACCTGGCTTCTCTCCCATAAATAAGTACAAAGGGAGAATTACCAATTGATTTCTTAGGAGTAATCTTGTCTTCTCATAAATCTATTTTTAACTTGCTATTTCAGGCTCTTTGATTATTCTCCAATGTTCTCTTAATGATCTTGATGAGGTTCTTGTTAGTAGAATCAGCCAATCCATTACCTTGAGGGTGATAATTGGATGAGTTACTCAAGTGAACTCCATTCCTACTTGCCCAATCAAAAGTTTTGGCACTTAATAAAGCAAGTGTATTATCAGAAACAATGACATGAGGAACTCAAAACCTTGTTATAATTCTCTATTAGAGCTCCAAGATAGCATTTTCATTTTCCTCCTTCAATGCAATAGATTCTACCCACCTTGTGAAGTATTCGGTAGTAGTCAATATCCATTTATGTCCAACACTTGATGGAGGTTTGATCATACCAATGAAATCAAGGCCCCATTACATGAAAGGCTGGTCCACTTACATAGGATTCAATGGAAGGGCTACAAGTTTTTGTTTGCCTACAAAGAAGGCACATTGAGGACACACCTTAGCCCAATGATAATAGTCCTTTAAAATACTAGGCCAATAGTAACCAGCCCTCATTATCTTTGCAGTTGTAGTTCTAGGAGAGAAATGACCTCCATCACGTACCATTGTGAAAACTTTCCAACAACATGTCAAATTAACCACTGTCAACACACCTCAACAACACACCATTTGTGTCCTTTATAAAAATAACATTATCAACAAGGCAATAGGGAATGCTCTGCAGTATAAAGTATTTCCTTTGAGACTTGATCAAACCATTGGGACACTCACCATTTTGAAGAAAATTGATGATGTCTTGTGTCAAGATCTGAACTAGTATGTGATCAGCTGGTTGGGGGTGAACTTGGTTGATCAAGACCTCTTATTTTGGCTCTTGCAGATCTAAAGCTAAATGCTTGCATAATCTTTGTCATCTCACCAAGTTTGTCACCTTGATGTTTATGTTAGACTCCATCACCTTTGTGATCCAACCATCTCTCTTTTTAATTAATTCCTTGCTTAAGAGAAAATATTTGGTGTTGGGATGAGAAACCATGACATGCATCTTATTGTTTGAGACCATGTGCCTAAATTTTTTCAATCCCCTTATCACTATCAAAGCTTGCTTCTCAACAAATGTATTTCTGACCTCATAATCCTCCAATCCTTATCTAAAGAATGCAATTTTTACTCTATCTCTTCATCATTATTTTGCATAAGCATGGTTGAGATTGTATCAAGGTTGGTGAAGGTATAGAGTATGAAATCCTTGGCAAAGTTTGGGTTTAAGAGATTAGGGGATTTTTCAATTTCTTGGTTGATTGTCTCAAAACTACTCTTTCCCTCCTTTGTCCAAGTAAAAACTTGGTTCTTTTTTAGCATGGCTATGGTAGGCTTTACCATAGCTATAAAGTCTAGAATAAACCTTTTGAAAAAGTTTATTTTTCCCAAGAAGCTTTGCAGTCCCTTCTTGTGTTGAGGCAAGGACAAGCCTAAGATAGCCTTAATCCTTTCATGATCAATAGCCAAGCCTCCTTCTGAAACAATGTGCTCCAAAAGTTTTCTTTCATGAATAGTAAAGATGAACTTTTTTAGATTAAGGGATATGCCATACTCCTTGCATTTCTCAAACACCTACCTTAGATGTTTCATATGATCAACATCTTTTGAAAAAATAGTTGCATCATCTAGGTACACAAGTAGAAACTTATTTATCAAACCTTTAAAATCCATGTCCATTGCTCTTTGAAAAGTGGCTCCAAAATTAGACAAAATAAAAGTCATCTTCTTATAGGTAAAGGTTCCCCACTTTGTAGTGAAAGCTATCTTGAACTGATCCTCCTCATTTACCAATATTTGGTTGTAGCCTGAATAATTTTTAAGAAGAGAGAAGCATTAGGAACCTGAAACAACTTGCAAAAGTTGTTCCATGGAGGGTAGTGGATAATGATCTTTGAGAGACACTCTATTAAGGTCATGAAAATCCATGCACAACCTGATTTTTCCATTCTTATTTTGGACAGGCACAAGATTGGCCACCCAAGTTGAATGTTTGATAGGAAATATGATCCCTGACTCAATCAACTTGGTTATCTCTTTATTCATGAGTTATTCTATCCTGAGATTGATAGGCCTTTGCTTCTACCTGATTGGTTTAGCTCTAGGTTCTAACTCAATAGTATGATGAGCTAGACTTGGATCAAACCCTTTCAAGTCTTTATAATCCCAAGCAAATATGTCATGAAACTCTTTGCATAATATAGTAAAATCCTACCTCTTAGGTTGAGAACATACCTTGCCAATTTTCAAAAGTCTATCCTTGAAAATTAGCACTCTTTTATAGTTCTCTTCCTTTGTTGACATAATCACTCTTTCTTTCTTCTTTTGATCATCCTCTTTGAAAACACTCTCTAAGGTAATCAACCCCTTAGGTATCTCATTTATCTTCAGTTGAATGATTTTCTCTTTATATTGATCATGTAGTCTCTTTTAATTTCTTGAGGAGAAACCTACCTCATTTTGCAAGAAGTGTGCAATGTGTTCATCACTTTCAAACACCTGCCATGACACTTCATTATCTAGAATAGAGGGTCTTACAATGATCTTGATATGAGAATGATCTTTCTCTTGTCCCACATCAGTAGTTGTATCAAACTGTACCCCTATGGCAGCCCATGTGTCAGCATGTTTATTATAATCCCTTGGTATGGGTTGTATGTTGAAGGCATCAAAGTCTTCAAGTAGGTCCCATACCTTATGATTATAGGATTTAAGCAAGGGATTCTAGGATGTAGCCCGATTTCTTACTTGGTGGATGACCAGCTCACTATCTCCATAAACCTTTAAACTCTTGAGTCCTCTTTTCTTTGCCCATTAGAGACCATAGACTAGGCCTTCATATTCTGCCATATTACAAGTTCAACTGAAGTGGAATCTATATGAGGAGTAGTATCAATTATTTGATGGAGAAAATAAACTAACGATAGCTCCTGCACCTACTTTGCTTCTTGAGCCATCAAATAACATTTCCCATATCCCATCAAGTTTATTATCTTCATTAGTGAGTGAAGGGATTAGAACATCCCCTTCACACATACAATAAACTCCCAAATCAGTCTCTTCAATGAAATTATATAGATCATCCATGTGTTTTAGTTTTGTATTTATCAAGGAAGAGATCAAAAATACCTTCAAGGGGGAGGATGCTTTGCCATCCATAACACTTTCAGATTCTTTGCTAATTAGACAATTTTGATTTGAGTTTGTCTCCATGTATGGCTCAATATGAGACCTTGCTAAGGGCTGAGTCCTTATAGTCACCTTGGTTTGATATCTTGTTTTGAAATATAGGAAAGACCAATCAATAGAAAGGTACCCTCTTATATTAGTTGTGAAGTCCCTTGACAAGCAGATAGCAAAATGAGTTGGAAGGTCTACCACCATAACATCTTAAAAATTTGGGAAACTTAAGTAATCATGTAGAAAGACCTTTAGACCTTTGACCAGTCCCACCATATTAGTTGGTGTCCCATCAAGCTGAAATACACCCTTTTTATGTGGCTCATATTTTAATCCCATCTTATCAGCCACCACTTTAGGCATAACAGTGGTACTAGCTCCACTATCCACAATACAATTATGGACTAGTTTATCTCCCATAATGAGGGTGAGATAGAAGGGTGGAGGTTTTTCAAACTTGGTAGAGGGATCCAAGACATGGATTGGATCATTGGTAAGGGATACACCATTGTTATTTGAATTTTGGGGGGTTGTATGGATGCTTGTGATCTATTCTTGCAAGAGATCCTTTTGACTAGGCATGTGCAAGACCTCCCAAAGAGTTATGATTATCTTAGTACTCTTCAAATAATCAATAATATTTAGAGAGGGAGAATTCAATTTTTCTTGGAATATTGAAGGTATTGAGGGGGCTTAAACTTTTTGCATTGTAGGTTTGATAGTCCTACTTGCATTCTAATTTTGTTGAGGAGCATGACTTGTAGCAAAAATTGCATTAGGATTCACACTTTGTGGCCTTAAAGAGGCATCACTTGGAGTCACATGTGCTTCTTGACCTTTTCCCAATGCTCTCTTCTTGGATCTTGTGTTAGCTACAACTGATGTGCTTTGATTTAACACATAATCATCTCTTGTTTGGAAGTTCATCATGCCTACACTTTGGTTGTTGCCTTCTCCATGGTTATCCCTTTGCATAAGGTCTACTTATTTTGAAGTTACATAAGGAGTAGTTTCCTCCTGTTCCACCAAAGCTTGGATTCCTTATCCACCATCATGCATAAACTAACCTTGAGGTTGTCCCCATTGGTCTAAATGATTCTCTCCTTAGACTAGATTAGCATGTACTGGAACAACAACCTTTGTGGAAGGAGTGAGATTAGGATTATAGGCATTGGGTTTCCTATTGAAACCTTGTTGACCCTATCCTCTTCCTTGGTAGTTGTATTTGGATGGAGCTCTATAGCCTTGTTGAGGATAGTATTGATGGTTAGGTAGAGCACTTGTCTGGAACTAAGCTTGCTTGAGCTGAGCTCATAATGACCAATTTTCTTCATCTTTGTCCACAAAACCATCTAATTTTTTGGGGAAGGCTCTTGGCTTGACATTGGCATTAGGAATTTGAGCTATTCTTGGAGATTCAACTGCACCATGAGATAATAACGACATGGAAACTCTTGGAGGGAGTCTTCCAGCTTGTATCAAGCTATTTTTAGCTTCAATAACTATTTCATATGCATCAAGTAGAGTGAATCCTCCCATAGATTGTAAAATCACTGCTACATCAATACCAATACCTTTGAAATAGGTGGGGAACACAAATCTTGGAGGAGATCTCATGACAGGCATTAACCTATGCCATGTCCTTTAAAATCTTTCATTGAAATCCCCCATAGATTCATTAAGACCTCTCTTTATCATGTTTAGCTAATAGATCAGCGAAGTGTGGTCACTCTTATTCTCAAATGTAAGATTGATTTGGGAGTTTATTATAGTTATCAACCACCTTCCAAAGTCCTATACCATTCAAGTGCTTTGCCTTTTAAAGACATAACAAGCAATCTAATGTCTATGTTGGCTCGGGTGACATTATGGAAGTTAAAAAAATTTGAGATGTCCTTAATATGTTCAAATGGGGTAATAGGACCCTCTCCATTGAAATTAGGGAGACTCTTGGTAGCATTAGGAGGAATAGGGTCGTATTTAGGAAGGTCAATTAGATTTTATGTGTTGAAGCTGGGAAAGGTTGATGTCTCTCCATTTCTCTTTTTTATTCTTGATCTCCTATTTCTCCAACTTCCTCAACTTCTTATTTTTCTTCTCCAAAACCTCCTTGCCAAAGATCTCTAAGCACTGGGAATGGTTTAGGGCATTGTCCTTCAAAAAGAGCTTCAACTAGGGGGGCTTGATCAGAAGTCCTAAATGACCTAGTGAGGACCATGAAGTATAATGTGGTAAAATGGATCTAAAACTAGATATTCTCACTTTTTAGAGTTGTCAAATGTTGTATTAAGAGTAAAAACTTAGGTTTGTCAAGACCAGCATTCACCTTGACATGTAGATAACTAAGAACTGGGGTCCCACCAGGCATGTCAGAACTATTGTCTCCAAATCTTGCACCCTAGAAGAGAGTGTTCAATCCTCTTATAGATTTGGGAAATAGTGGAACACTTCTAGGCATGTGGGTATACCTATAATGGAAATGGACCTCTAGATTGAAAGGGCTAGCTCTTTGAATTTGTCTTTGTAAAATAATCTCTGTCTACACCAGCTTGATTGAAAAGAAAAGGGTTAGAAATTTCATAAGGGAAACCTATTTTAAGAATGGTGATGCACCAAGGTTTTTATTCCACATGAATGTTATATCCTAGTGCACAACACAACAAAATATAAAGACCTTTTTCCAATTTCTAGAGATTCTAACATGAATATTTTAGTAAAGAGGTGAGATGCATGAAAAAATCGAAGGAGAATGATCTGAAAGGCACAATGCACATTCAAGAATAGTTAAAATTCTTACAGTAGTTCCATACACTTAAACACACTCTAGATTACCTGTTAGATCAATAACTTTACTCAAACATGAAGGACAAAGGACAAAAGCATGAAACCATCAATTGTTGTCAATATATGTCACTTACACACTTAGACAATGTTTAGAACTTGAAAGGGAAAAGGATTATAATAATTCTTAAAGGAAGAATATCATTCCAATAGGTCTTCACCATACTCTATGTGGTCAAATTTTCACTAGCCAAGGGGCTGTATATATAGAAATAAGGAAGAGAGAGAGGAAAGCCTTTGGTACCAAGGAGAGGAATCAATTTGTTTGAAGTAACCATCTTTAGCTATAACCATCTTTACAAGGGATACTTTTTTGGGCCATTTGATTGATCCATGTCATCACAAGTTATTACACACTTGGTCTTGCTCTCTTAAAGATACTTTTCCAACATTTGTGTCAATAGAATAAGGATATTATTGGCTGAGTCATGGCATTAAAATGGTTGTTATAAGGGAGTTCACCCATTGTATATTTGTCTCTTTCATTCTATTTGGCTTTATTCTTCTTCTTTGATTGGTCCTCAAGGAATGACTTAGATCTTGGTCGATCAATGGTGATATGGGCTCTCTTACTATTTCAATGGATGAAGGACACAAGCCCTTGGATCTGCTTGAATCCTCTTATGTTTGAACACCAACGGTTAGCTCACTATCCCAAAATTTGATGTTTGTGAAACCATCATTTCACTTGGACATTTCATTTGGGCACCCTTCCTTGAATAATTCATGTGGGTACTTTCCTCGAAAGAATTCCCATGAGCATTTTTATCAAAAATTTCCCCCAAAATATTTCTAGCAGGTGTGCTCTCCCCTTTGAATGGTCCATGTATTTTTGGGCCTTTGGAGTATGTCTTGTTTGAAGGATTGTTACGAATAAAAAGTCTGCAACAATTCTTTCAAACTTCTTGCAAAGGTCACTTCCTTTTGGATTGATCCCTTTGGGCTTGGAAAGTCACCCTTTGAAAAAGTTCCAAAGGGCACTTAGGAGGGAAAGTGACCCTTTGTAAAAGTTATGAAGGGCACTTTGGAAGGAAAGTGACCCTTTATAAAAGTTTTGAAGGGCACTTTGGAGGGAAAGTGACCCTTCAAAAAAGTTCTGAAGGGCACTTTGGAGGGAAAGTGACCCTTTGGAAAAGTTATGAAGGGCACTTTGGAGGGAAAGTGACCCTTTAAAAAAGTTTTGAAGGGCACTTTAAAAATAGAGATACCCTTCATAAAAGTTTTGAAGGGTAATCTTCAAGAAAAGACAAAGGAAGAGAATTCTTTCGGACCTTTTATCTGAGACAAAAAAACCCAAAAGAATTCAAACATTGGGAAAAAGACCAAAAAGACACTTGAAAATGTCGAAAAAAATATCTAAAGAAAAGAAAATAAAACAAATATTCTTTTACAAGTGAGTTAAAACAAACAAGTGAACATTTAACTTAGCCAAAGGAAGCTACAAAACAAGGTATGAAATAGATTACTAAAGTCCACACAAATTCTGACTTCCCCATTCTTCTTTGCAACATGTACGATGTTGTATATCTAATTTGAGTATTGTATAGGGAAGATAATCCTATCATATAACATATTCTTAAACTATTCATAGATCTTACCTATGATTTTTGAATTAAGGTGTCGCAACTTTTGTCTGAAAAGATTAACCCTAGGTTTCAATGGAATGTTGTATTGCATGCTTTTCAATCTGAAAGACTTTAGATCAATGTATAACCAAGTGAATACATATTTTTAGAGCTTAAAAAGAGTGACAAACATTATGCAATCTTCCTTAGAACAACATTTCTTGATGTTGATATACCTTGGATCTCCTTTAGTGTCGATATTTACCTTCTCATATTTTGGGGATCCTCTGGGATTTACCTAAATTTCCTACTTAATGTACTTATCATGTTATTAAACATCTCTTCCAAATAAACGTGACCTTTTGGAATATTATTACATTTAATTTGTATGATTTTTTTGTTTGACAAGTTATCCTCTCTACCGATTACTTGTGAGACCAACTCATCCCTATTTTCTAGTTAAGAGGATTCTATGTATACAACAAATCTTACATATGAAAATAGGTTTATGAAATTATCCATTTGCTCCAAGAAATTAATAATCTATTCATAATTATTAAACACTTTTTAATGTTTAAAATTATCTAATATGCTAGGGTGATTTACTATTTCAATGACATACCAATAATTGTCAACTTCTAGTGGAAGAATCATAAAAAAAGTGGATACAACTAGGGCATCAACTTTGGAATTTTATATTCTTGAGACAACGTTAGTAGAAAAAGATTTAAAGGATTTGATAGAATCCAAAACCCTATTTCTATAGTGTTTGAGTTTGTCATTTTTTACCCAATATTGACCTCAATTTTTTTTTACTATCAATTCTACATCGGCTTGTGCTTTGAGGTTATGGATGCCCATTTTTTCAAATACTTGTAATCCTAGTAGCAATGCTTCATATTGGGAAATATTTTTTGTATAATCAAACTAAGGTTTGTATGAGAAAGGAAAATATTCCTTATGTGGATAAATCAACATTGTACCAGTGCCTAAACTAGTTTTTGACCAACTTTCATTAAATGCTAGAGTCTAGATATCATTAAAGTCACCTTATATTAACTCAAGGAGTTTCAAATATTTTTTATGCATCATCATGTAAGTGCTAAATCTTGTTTCTTCATATAATATGTCTACTCTAAGATCATTTAATTTATGAAATAGGATTTTAGCTTTTGGTTCTAGAAGTAACTTCTCATTAACTCCTCTTAGGGGAATTATTGCTTGAGTCCAATCTAGTATAATTTCTCCTTTGAGGTCTCTACAAAAATAACTACTCAAAGGCATCCCGTAATTAGGGTGAATGTCTACTACCATTATGGTCATATTCATTCTATTTTAGGGAAACACTACTATAGAAACATGTGCATCCTTTATCTACCTAACTAATGGAACCTGTTTGGCTTCCATGTTGAAGAAGCATTCAAATGTTTTAGTGTAATTCAATCCTAAAGCATGTACAAATTTCACTGGCATGACACTATCTGAGGCCCCTGAATCGATTATGTATTTATTCAATATATAGCCACCTAAAAAAGAGACACATACAAAGGGTTTGGCTTTTAATTACTTGGTGTAGTGATGGCTACATTATTTTGAAATTTGCAATCAACCATCCTATATGTGCTCCTTGGGGAGATGCATTAAAACTTCCTCACTTGATGAACTTGACTTGTCTATCCAATTATTTAGGATTATTTCTAGGGTATTTAGTTTGAGAAATATGAACCTTAGTCTTATTCATGTGATACATTATATCAAATGAAGAGTTAATAGGCTCTTCATTGATAATCACATGTGAGGAGTTTGAACTCCTAGACCTTTTTGGATGTTTATCCTTTGATAAATTTGACAAAGGGGTACCTCTATTGAGAATAAATTTGGGCACTACTATAACATTAAGAGTTTATTTTGCATTTCATTAGTGAAGTTATTTATTCTTCTCAAAATTTCTCATCATGTCTTTCTAAGCTTTGGTGAATACTACATATGAATGGCTATTCATATCCTCAACACTTTCTTCATAATCATTGCCATCGGGTTCATATTAAAAAAAACCCACAATGAATTCACCACCGGGTTCCTAAATTTTAGGATCAAAGGTGACTAAAACACTTTATTTAGGTGGTTCTTCAATAGTATATGGTTACAACATTTTATCCATTTTAGGACAATTCAAACCATCATGATTGTGGGTGGCATGAAAAATGCATGAGTAGTGAATAATGACATGTGTTGCTTCAATAGCAAGTGAAGAGGTTGAAGAAGGTAATCTAGGATGAACATTGCCATGATATGGAACACAAGGCCTCATAGGTATATCCTTGTATGAAGTATTCTATTATTGAGGGATTTATTTCTTCAAAGTTAAGATACCATTTGCCAATTTTTGGACCAAAGGGTGTATTGAATTGTGTTCTTTGATTTTGAAAACATCTTTCTTCATTTTTCCAGCCAAGATCATGTCATATTAAATTTTAGTGACTTGGGTTTGTGCATTTGTTAGCATTTTAAGATGATTTCTTTGTGGGAAGAAGCTTACCTTAGGTAATTCTGAATTTAGATTTAAACATTTATGATTTTCAACTGTGGGCATTGCAACATCATGAATTTTGTGCACCAACTTGTTGAAATGGGCTATACAATTTCTCATAAGTTCATGGGAGTCTTTATTTATTTGAGACATTTGTGCTAGAAGAGAGTGTTCATCTTCATTAGGTTTAAACATTTTTTCAAATTTGCCTCTCATTATTTGCAAATCTGAAATAGAAGTAAGAGGTAAGTGATGGAACCATTCTATAACCCATTTAACTAATGTTTCCATAAACAATATAACTGACACATCTTTATATTCAACATTGAGGATGCCATATGTGGATAATAAATCCTTTATGTGTTTGTCAGTGTGTTGTTTCCCATAACTGGTGAATTTAGGGAAACTATTTCTTGAGCCATTCGGCAATCTATGAAGTTGATCACCTAAAGCCAATGGGGATATACGAGTACCCCAAAGTATAACAATAGACATGTTATGAAGGTTTATTAATTAGGGATGAATATATACAACAATGTTAAATCTATGCTCAAAGACTATACTTCCTTTATTTTATTCTAGTGAAAGTCTAAAATAGTATTGTTCTTACAAAACAAAGAATGCATAAAAATTCCCTTTTTATTTTTAGAACTTGTGTACCTTCTATCATAAACGATGGTAAAAAATATCAAGAATCTTTGGTTACTATTCTCCCTATTACAAGTTCAACAACTCTCTAAGTGAAATCAACACACTAGTCTTCTTTATCTTGCATGGTTACAACTCTTTGAAATTGAGAATTATTCACTCTATTATCCCAGGTAAACTACCATAAATCAAATGAAATGTCTACCTGTGTATCTTGTGTTTAGTTAAGGTTTGGTTGGATAGCTAGGTTTTGGTTTCTAAGAATATTCATATAAATACTATGGCTAAAATATTGTGGGTTACACAGAAGACACAAAATTTGCGCTACAGTGGGTACCGAAAATTATTGGTGAAATATTTGGTTCTTCATGTCAAAATTGAGTTTCATAAGAATATAGGAGATGAAAAGCCTCTCCCCTATTATGAGGGGATGATTACTTTATTGAAATCAATAAAAACTAATGTAGTTATGTACAATGTTCACAAGTTAAATAAAGGGGGTTTTGTACAAACATCATTCAATTGAAAATAAAAATAACAAGGAATGCAAAGAGTCATGAGAGAATCAACAAATGAATATTTCATCCACTTACATGAAGAAATAAACAAAATAGTAGTTTAATTTAAGAGATCAAACACAATTCATGCTTAGAATAATGAGAAATGCATCAATGCAAGAAAAACACATACTCATTAAGGAAATAACCAAACATAAAGTTCAAGTAATTCCTCATTATTGGATAAAGATTGAATACAAAGTTTCCTTCTTCCTCTTCAATATTCACAAATTGTGGACATAAAAAAGCCCATTTATAATAGACATTTATTATATTTATTACAAAAAGAAATGGGTTGACCTCTCACACTCCATGTGACCTTTCATATTCTCATTCTTGTCCTATCCTATTTTTTAAAATTTTATTTTAAAAGAAGGAAAAATATTGATTTTCTTGAAATAGATACCTAGGAAAAATAGAATGAAGTTATATAGACCTTACTAAGGATTTTTATATGAGCCAGAAGTAATTGCAGATGGATTGGTAGTAGTTATATATTTCTTAATTGGTTCTTAGTTGTGTGAAACCTTGAATCTATGGAATATCTTAAATACTTTGAGGGATTCATTTCTTTTCAAAACCATCACATGATGACAATGCATGAACCATATTTGGGAAATGAATGTAAGGGTGAACTAGGCTTTAAAAAACTCTTCTAGTCGAGTATTCAACTCTTCTAGATAAATGTGAATTTTGATGAGGGTTGTCATTGAGATGATCTTATTTGATTAATTTCTAAAATTGGGTTTTCAATTTGTCCATAGTATGAGTAGTAGTCCCATATTATTTGTACAAGATGCAATAAATTTCATCTAAATTGGTGTAGATCATCTTGCACTTTTATTCACCCATATCTATGTTTTCTTTTAGCTCCTTGGTAGGTTTAGTCAAGACTTCCTTTTATTGAAGCATGCATTCTACTCATTTATAAGAGGTATATTATTCTTACTTTTTGAACACTCCACCATCTACCATTACTCTGGCCTCAAGCATAATCATTTCCTCTATGTCATCAATCACCTCTTCCCACACTTTAAAATCAATGGTGTGAGATTTGATCTATTTGTGGATATCCTACATTTATTGATAAATGAGGTCATAAATTTTCATGACTTATTCAATATATTTCATCCCATTTATGATAAATTAATCCACCCATGATTTTAGAGTTTTTACATAGGTGTTATGATTGCTGATTGTAGTTATAGCCTCCTTGCTTATTCTTAGCAACTATGTTAGAGCGTCAACTTGTGGAGTTATAGGGGTCTCAATAGGGTTGAGAAAATAGTTGACATAACTTACCAATTATTTTATTTGTCATTTGAGTGGTTCTTGAGTCAACTTATCTTGCTTTGACCTCTTAATTATTCTTTTAGTGGTTTCTTGGAGATTACGGACATCACTTTCCCATGTTGCCTCTTTGGGTAATATTCTCTTGAGAGTATAATCACCCAGTTTCATTTCATCTATGTATTTTTAAACATTAAGCTCAACACTCTCAAAAAATTGTGCACCTAAAGAATCAGATACCAACCTAGAGGTGGTCTTTACTTTCATTGATGCAATAGTCTTTAGGAGGTCAACTACAATGTCAAAATCTAACAACTTTGCCTCCATTATGATTTTCTTTTTCTACAACATTAGTTGTACCCATTGGTATGAAAGGTCACTAAAAGTGACCACCTAAGTATTAGATGGAGAGGGAGTGGGATGATTTGGAAGGGAAGGAGGTATATATGAAGATCTAGATGGAGAATGTGAAAGCTCCACTTTATTCCCCTTTTATTGTAATGCTCCTTAGGTGGAGGCCAAATATTGTTGCATGGTATTTAAGATGAGTGAGTTAGGATCCTCAAGGATTTCAGATGAAGGCCATGTTTTAACCAATTCTTCACTTTCTTATTTTTCCCAATTACATGGATTTTTTCACATTACTTTCCCAACTGTCTTCTGGGTTCGAGGTCTTCATCTCCACCATCATCAGAACTAGAGGAAATTGATGTATCAATCAACACATTGGTACTTATTATTTTGGATGTTAATGGAGGATCTTGATTCAAAGTGGATAAAGCCTTTCCTCTTCTTGAACTACTTGTGGTTACTTTAGCTAATTTATTGTCCAACCATTTCTTTATGTGAGCCCATAATCTTTGTTTTCTCCATTGTAAGTCATCTAGCTCTCTAATCAACTAATTAATAGCTAGTAAGGGTGAAGTTGAAAATGTATTTATGTATTTTGGATCGATAATATCCATATTATCATCTATCATTCCCTCTATTACCCCCTAATCTATGAATGCATTTATCTGATCAAGAGTCATTCGACTCCAGTCTCTTCAGACTAATTCAAACTCATCCACATAATCAACCCAATAGTCCCCAAATGAGGCTTATGCTCATACACAGATCTCATGCTAAGATTTTGATTCACATATCCTCTGGTGTATATAAATTCTCTACTATCATAGGTTTAGAGAGTGAATTCATAGATGTGTAACTCAATGTCATGTGCATTGACTACTATTTTGTAAATGAAATGGCCTAATGCAATGGGAAATGAAACACCTAGTACGTGTTTTTATCTACAACATTTGTGAACAGATGATAGTTGTTAACATAACTCTATGAGGATGATCTTATAGATTTTTAGCCTTGAAAGTCTTAATGGATGCCCTTCATAACTTCCAACCTTGATAGATGTGAACTTTTGGAATTGGATGTAGTAGCTGCTTTATTGGTTGACCAATTTGGCTACTTTTGTTGAAATATTTATTCCCCAATATTCTTCTAATGATTTGACTACTCTCATTGTGAATGCTCATTGACTTGGTGTAGTGTTTTTTGATTTGTTACAATGTGAGCTAATGGAAATACTCAAATACCTATGTTATCTGTGACCCATGTTTGGAAAGTCTTGAGTATACCATCTGGGAGGCTAATGAATAAACCAAATAGGATGTCATGAAAGACTACCTCGAGGTCTGTATGTTTATCAATTATTCATGTAGGGAATAATTGATTATTTCACCTTTATTTATGAATTATTTTCCACAATAAATGATTTACATTGGGAAAAACATCCAATGATGGAAGGACTTGGTGTCTTCATTTCCTACTACCCAATTCAATAAGGTAACCATATCTGAGAGTTTTTTAAAATTTTCTCTAAATAGGGTCTTAAGGACCTTATAAGGCCTCTCTCTCTCTTCTACTTCAACCAAGAGTTATTGATAGTGGTTAAGTATTAGTAGGATCCTTATCCCAATGTGTCTCTTCATATTTGATATTGATATTGACCAAAACATCATGAAGGGGGATACTCATTTTCATGCTCATTGTAACCCCATCCATTTTTTCCATGAGGTATCCAAACGTTGACTTGATTTATCTTGTTTGTGAGTTGTATTATTTGGCACAGGAAAATACAGGTCTGAACACTGCACTGAAGTGGGGAAATTAGTTGATTGTGGTAAACAACTTTCAGTGAGGTGTTCAACTAGAACTGTCAAGATTTATAAATTTAACCTCTTGTGAAATTCCTTCATATATATATATACCCAATCTAAGAATAAAATATTTTCAAGGTATCATAGTACAAAACTAGCAATGGTTGATATCCCATGTACTTATACTTCATCTTGCTAGCTTCTAGGTTTGTAACTTCTATCTGACAAGAAAGGAAAAGAATATCCATTGGATCTAGAGGTAAGAAATGTTGAATCAGTTGGAAGAAATTCAAAGTAGTGGACATATGGCACATTGGGAATGTAGGGAAGAACTCTCAAAATAGGGAATGGAAAGGAGTCTGATATCAATGTAGGGATGGTAGCTCTTGTAGGATTTCTGTAAAATTTCAATAGAGCTTCATTGTAGAGGAGATAGGGGCATAGTAGAATCATAATCCACATGGTTAAAATGATTGAATAAAAGGCACAAAAGGAATATATAGCCATTTTTAAAAAAATTATAGGGGAAATACATGTCACATTTGCATGTGTGTATGTCGAAGGTGGATGATAGGGCCATCCAATGCATCCCTCTAGGATGCACGAATGCATATGCACAACTGCTTTAGTATCTCATGTTACAATGTCTGTGGAGGATGGAAAGTCTATCCACTGCATCCTTCCAGGATGAATGAATGCAAACACATGATTGATTTCATAGTTTTCATTACTATGTCATTACATCTTTAGAGGATTGGTCCATCTTTCACATCCCTATAGGATGCACGAATGTGTATGTGTGATTAATTTTGTAGTTCATGTCATTGCATTACCACATCTTCGAAAGACATGCCAGCTAGTCATGCCCTACATAGATGCATGAGCATGGTTAGGCATAGAAAATATTGTAAGTTCAAATCTTTTTCTAAAATTTTAAATTTTTCCCTTTTTAACCATAAAGGGTTATCATTATTGTGACTAATGAATGAAATTATACATGATAGTTTTAGCGAACAACATGCTTATGGTATGGCCTACAATAATTTATAATTTATTCTTAGTTGTGTCCAATACGAAGGCATTTAACGGGGTACTAAAATGACCATGGACACATAAATATGTATAATACCATCCTCAGTGCATTGATGTGCAAAGTATATCTATAGAAACTAAGTGGTTATGATTACAAGTATTCCTTATGAGTACACTATTTTATCCAGAGACATTTCCTCAGATATATACATCAGAACTCATTGTACAACCTATATAGGTTCATTCTATGTATATATTTCAAATAAAAGTAATTTATCTTCCTCAAAGACTAGTGCTTTAACATCTATTATATCAAAGGTCTATCGAGGTTTCATAATAGACATTACACAGTCCATGATGTCCTAAGTTTGTTCTATAGGTTACTCTGCATGTTCCACAATGAACACTATCTCATATTCCTAAATTACAATGAAATTCACAATTTATTATGGTTTTTATGTCTACATAGAGTATACAAGGCTAGGTTGAATATGATGACCATGATGGATATATTACAATGTGTGATCACCTCTCAGATATGGATATAGATACATGTGTTGCTACTCGCTCGAGTCAGGTGACATTTGAAATGATGAATTCATAACCTACATATTATGATGGGATCATTGATTAGTATGAACATGTTTCAATTCAAAATCTTACCAAAAAATCAAATGAAAAAAATGGAAAAATAAATAAAAGTATTCAAAATATAAAAAATTAGGACCTTGCATGACATGTGTTGCTAGTTTACATGATTGATTTGTGTTATTTATCACATATATATTAGATTAAATATCCATTTTATACACACACATTTTTCACAACATACATAAATTAGATTTAATAAATATATGATATATATGATACTTAAACATATAGATGCGAAACATTTTTTGCACCTAGAGCATACCATTTTACATTGTGGGAATACCTACACTAGAGACATCATGGTACATCTTATCATGTTATATATTTATATAACCATTCCATTGATACCATTGAGTTACTTATAATTATTATATATGATTTCTTGATGTAGTCATGGTTAGGGTTCCTAATGAAAGGACACCTTTGACCACACAACCATCAAAGCCACACAACAAATAACTAAACCAGTTTCATTAATAAATTAGAAGTTATTGGATAGTCTTAGCTTCCCAACTTTCATAATGGAATGCTCAAATATTTTTGACAACCATGGAGTCCTTATATCTCTAGCTACACTAAGGATATATACCTTTGAACCCTCAACTCTCTCTCTCTTTCTCTCTAACTTTTAATTTTGATAGTATCCCCTTTTGGTCTCAGCCTTTTTTAAAGGCCTTTAACCTGCCAAATTGTCCCAAACATTGGCTCAAATCCCTTTTTATATTTGTTTATTGTTGTGACCACCAAGAAATGGAAAACTATAATTGGTATGACTTGGTGCAAACTTATAGGCTTACCCTAGGAGTAGATTTAACTTTAACAAGATTTGAGCCTTATGTTTTTGACAACCATCACATAATATCCCTAATGGTGTATCTCATTGTCATTTTTTATATCGTGAGCCACATTATCATCCTATCATGTAAAGAGCCAAAAGTCAATCTTACATTTGACTAGTCATCCAGTTGTATTCTCCTATCTTAGGACCTACGCTTTATGCTATGCACATCACTTATATGATTCCATTCCTAAAGTGATTCTCCCTACATGCCATTCAATGTAATAGTTCCTTATAGCTTCTTCACTAACTTTTCTCACTCTTTCACTATTCACATGTTTCCCAACTCTTCTGTACCTTCATTTAACAAATTTTTACTTTTTTCATTTGTGTAATGTGTGTTCAATGGAATAATTTTTACACATCTCAAGGGTATATCTATATTGTACATTTTTATGCAAATCCTTCTACACAATGCTCTTTGGTACTTAGTTATCCTTAATGCATGTGCATGCACAGACTTTCCCTTGCACTCCAAAATTTTTAAACCTCATTTATTTTCAAAAAAATTTCACAACTTGACCATGCTTCCTTCATGAAAATGGATTCATGTTGTCTAAATGCCTCACAAAAAATTTGTGTTACACAACCATGCATTAGATACATTATTTCTTATTCAACAACCAACTAGCTCTTTTTTTGGATGATGGAAAATTGTTGATTCACCTATGATGCTCTTACATCAGACTCTTCATGTAATTAAAAAGTTGGTTCTTGATTTAAATTATGGTTGAGTGATAGAACTACTCTCTATGGTGGATGCCAATGCCATAATATTCCCTTCCACCTGGCGTGTTGCCTAAGCAAGCTTGTTCTGTGCTTCATCCTATAGACCCTCTTTTGGTCACGAACCATCCTCCTCCTCCTAACTCTACTTATCATTCCTCTCTTCTACTTCATTCTCTTCCTCTTCTCCTTCTCTCTCTCGTGGTTCTATGCCCACCTTTGATTGTCCACCTCCACCTAGTGTAAATAACACTTCTACTCATGTGCATGCCATACAAGGATCCTTTATGCACTTTATAATGCTCTTCTCTTTTATTTGCTCTTGTGGGTCTTTGCACACCTTTGTCCATCCTCCTATGCCAAGATTATTATTTTGACACCCTTTTGGCATGCTTCAGTCAATTGTTCCTCTATACACACTCTCTTATTTCACTTCATATACTCACATGGATATTTTGGTGTGGTACTCACACTTCCCTCACTATCTTCAATACCTTTAATGCATATAAAATACTATGGGGTCAAATGACTTTGATTCATCATGGTTTCTTTATCCACTTATCCAGTATTATGTTCTCATATTTGTGCACCTAGTATGAGGTTAAAATCATTAGCTCCCCCTTACTATTTTTCCTGTTTTTATTAGTTTCAAGATAATTATTGGCTGATATGCTTCTTTCTTCTTGAAGCTTCTCCATGTCTCACGTAATTAATAATGCACTCTCATAATCTTCATGCTGATTTATTGCTTCACTCTTTTCCTTATTTTGGGTATTTGGTATTGTTTGTATAATAAAATTATACATTCTTCCTCAACACATATGTAGGCAACTATTGCATCTCGTGTTATTTCATGTGCATATCCATCCTTTGCCTATGGGTTAGTTATCTCACCTTATTCTCTCCCCTTGTCCCTTGCACATTACATCAAGTGGATTTATTATAGCTTCTCTCTTATTATTTCCTTGGTGTAACAATATTTGAATTCATGAGAATCCATAGTTCCCACCTTCCCTCCATCATCTTTTCTTCCATCCTCTTTGTCGAGGATATTCTCTTCCTGCATGTTACTTCTATATTCTCATGCATTACCTTTCTTTGGTTTATAACTTGCCTCTACGTACTCAAGCTAGTAATTTTTAGTACTATCTTTCTTCCTCTTCTTCATGTGTTTCTTTTGCTTCTCAATGCAGTACTTTGTTATCCTCATGACAACTAAGCTTAGCTATGGTATGATACCTTATCTTAATCCTTTTCCCTTGAGGATTAAAAATTATGCCTCATGCAACCAAATTTGTGATTCTCCCTATATTCTTCACCTTTATGACTCTTGATGGTTATGCTTCTTCTATTTTGTCACTATTGCTTACATAATGCTATTACATATCCCTCTCCTTTTTAGCTGATGCTTGTTCTAGCTCTCCCTTAATTGACGCATCCTCATACATTTGGGCCTCCACTAGTTACCTCACATTCAATCCTCTTATAGCCTCTAGTTATACACAAGGCAATTCTTATTCTTCATTATTATCTTCTATAACATCTCTAGTTGCTTCTTCCATATGTGCTTCTTTTTGTACCAAGGGCATCTTCTTTAATTATTTGTGTAAACATGATTTCACACTTATCTCCCATCTTATTTTCATGGATAGATTTGTGTGGGTCATTATGCTTCCCTCTTTATTTCCCTCCTCATGTTTGATGTTATTTTTAGCATTCAATCCTTCATGGGATCCATTGATTCCCATTCGCTTGTATTCTTATCGTTGCACCTTTTTTAGCACACGTGGACTAAAGTGCCCTTCAATCTCCTTTCCTCACTTATTTTCATATCCTTGGTTGATAGTGTCTTCTCATCTTTGTGTAATATGAATTGTGCCTCTCTAATAAACTTTAGGTTGATGCCTCTTGATCCGTAAACTCCACTGATAAACTCTAAGTGAAATTTATAAAAGTACAAATTCTAAATTTCTCAAATTATAAGATTTTGGAATGAATTAAATCTGATCCAAATATCATGTTTCAAAATTGAAATAAAGGTGAATTAATAGATCACATCAAATATCCATTGAAACTGTCAGATTTTTCAAATTCTCGATTTTATCCAATTTCCCGTAAATGATCAATTCATTAAATTTTGAATTATGATTAAAAATTTGAATTTATAATCTGAATAATAACTAAAAATGAAATACAAAAATGAATCCAAAGATCAAAACATAGAAATTGTTTACGGGGTTCAGAATTCTTACATCCTCGGATTCGTATTGAACCGATCCATCGATCCATTAATGTTGTTGAAATTTGCAAGTTAAAATATACTTATAATCAACAATAGATCATTTCTCTCTGCAAAAAAAATGTGTTTTAGACCTTCAAAAGACCTTGGCTGACTCAGCACGTCCTTCACCTTCCTGAATCACACGCAGAGGCTTCTCCAAATCAAAATTGGTAACTTCTATAGCTCAAAATGGCATCACCAATTCTCCAAAATGGGAAAATGAATATGCTACATAGATTGTATCAGAATTTTAAACAACTTTGTAGTTTACTCCGAGCTCTGATTCGGCCTCTAAGGGCTCCAAAATGACCACATACTGTAAGCGGGTCTATAATTTTCCATACACAGTCGGCTTCTTGTGTCTATTCAAGTAGAAATTAGTCCCTTTCATAATACTTCGACCTCCGTGGCTGAAGTGGTCAAGGCCTAATTTTTTTGGGTGGTAGGGCAAGGGTTCAAAACTGGCCGCCCTTTCTTTTAGGCGCCTTGCATGCATTTGAAATCTTCTTTCCCTCCTTTTTTGGTGCCTTTGACTTGGTTAATGCATGTTTGGCGGGTGACGTGGTGGTTTGGCCTTTGGCGCCTTTAAATGTTTGAAAATTTCAAATAACATGTGAATAAAAAACACCAAACCAAATTTTTTTTGCACCTAATTATTTTACCACGTGTCAAATGGCTATTGGTCCACTTGGCATATTTCCACAGTGCCACGTCACTTCGACACCCTTGTCACAAGATTCCTTCAAATGGCTATATCTTGAGCATCCGGACTCCATTTTTTGAACCGCAAAAAGTGCCAAAAAGCTCTCGATAAGCTCTACACTGTGAAATTGGTTTCATCATGATTTGGAAACTTATTCCAAAATGAACTCTGGATCACCTCTTCCTTTGGTGGCCTCCCTAACTCCTATGCACTAAAGAATACACCCTCCATATTAGCTCTAGGCTGATATTGGCTAACTCCCTCTAACAAACCCTCTCCACTCTATGCAAATAGGTTTTCACCCTCATTAGATATAAGATGACTACTTTTCCTCTAATGTTCATATCTATGATTTCCTTCCCCTCCTAAGACACTACTACTATCTTTGCCCTACCTTCGGAGATATTGTGTGTGATTTACTTCCTAAGAGTGTTTTATATTTGGAAAAAATACCATATTTGTGCATTCTAACTAGCCTCTCGTAGCCTTTCTCTTTTTTTCCTCTCATGCCTTACCTCCTCACCTACAGCTTCATTATTTGTGAGATAACTCAGGTTTAGCTATAGGTTGACCTTTCCACCTTCCATCCCTTGGGATTCAAGCAAGTTACTCATATGGCTCAAATTGCACCTATATTATGGTTCTCCACCCTTGTACCTATTAGAGGGTATTTTCGCTTTGTTGCTATTGACTCTAGCTCTGCATCATTGGGTGCATATGCCTCACCATGGATCCTATTGTGCTTGACTGCTCTTAGCCCCTTTTTATGTTGTCACATGGCCTTCTCCATGCATATTCCACTCCCATAGAGTCCCCTACATTATTCAATGTGAAATTGTGTTCGACCTTCAATACCCATTCCATAACTTCATTTGGGCCTCCTCCATAAGAGAAATTTTATGCATCAACTTCCGATTAATTCCTCCCTTACCTCTAAATTTTCTATGTTCTCTGTCATAGGTATCTCCCTATTTTTATAAGGAATATGTAATTATAATAGATCTTTTTTCTCTCTATGTTGTATACCCTGAAATGCCCCCATCATGAAGGTTATCTCATCCATATTATTTGAGGTCTATGACTATAGGTCATGTCTCATCTTGACTTCTTGTTAAGTTAATCCTTGTGCTCCTTGTTATCTACCCGTCCACACTTTATGGAGATTTTTTTTTTTTGGCACTTTATACCCAATGATCTAATTGGAAGATGCTTCATTACTCTGATTGCCTCACATTTAGAGATCTATTTGTGCCCCTCATAATTCACTTATACACACTAACTACCTCTTATCAATGATTCTACTCATATTACAAATTATCTCATACACTCAACTTCCCATTTTTGATGATTATGTTATTGCTCTACTCTATTCCTATGCTTGGTTGCCTCCTTTCAATGATTTTGATGGTACCTCTCCTTTTTAAACTTGATTGCCTCAATTTAGGTGATCGATCAGTGTTTTACCCTTCCTCATCTATGCTTAAAATGCCTCTTATTAATGGTTGTGTATATGCCTCACACTCTTAACACATCAAATGCATCTCATTTTATGATTAGTTGATACCCCACTAACCTTTCTCATGAGATGAATACCTCATGGCATGCATTTTGTCAACACTTAGTTCCCACTCCAATGTTCATCCCTATTGTCTTCTCCCTTCTGATAATTCTCTCTTTTTCCACCTTTTCATGGGAATAATACTCTTCACCAGATGCCTCATATTCGGTGGTCTACCAACCTTCCTCCCATAACACTCTAGTTGTAGGTTCTTCTCCCCTTCAATCTCCTCAAACTTCATAACATATCTCTAATACCAACTGATGTAGTCATGATTAGGATTATAAATGAAAGTATGCCTTTGACCACAACCATCAAAATCAAATAATAGATAACTAAACCAATTTCATTAATAAATCACATTTCAAAAGATATTCTTAATTTTCCAGCTTTCACAATGGAACACTCTACCCCTTTTAACAACCATAGAGTCTTCATAGCTCTAGCTAAACTAAGGCTACAAGACTTTAAACCCTCGACCCTCTATGTCTAACTCTACATTTTGATAGAGTCTATGCCTATGGTCTAAGAATTTTATGAAGGCCTTTGACCTTTCAAGCTGTCTGAAATGTTGGATCGAGTCTCATTTTATATACATTTATTGTCGTGTATGCCAATAAATGAATAATTATAACTGGTATGGCTTAATGTGAACCTATAAGCCTAATTTTCATTTAAAAATACTTGAGCCTTATGTTTGTGATAACTATCAAGTCATATCCATACTAGTGGATTTCACTATCCTTTTCCATCATGTCATATATAATACCATCCTAGCATTTAAAGGATCAGAGGTAGATCTTTCAGTTGAATGGTCATCTAGTTGTCTTCTCCTACCTCATCCCCCACACCTAATTTTATGCACCTCAATTATGCATTCCCATGCCTTAGATGATTCTCCTTACATGTTATTCAATGTACCTAGCTCCTTAAAACTTATGCACTGACTTGTCTCACCCTTCCTGCGATTCACGCACTTCCTAGCTCTTTTACACATTCTTTTTCTCAAGTGTGCTTGTATTACACAAATTTTGACTTTATTTGTTTGTGAAGTGTTTCTTAAATGGACTCCCTTTTTTGCCACTCAAGGTTCTAACTATTTCACTCATTGTTACAGAATTATTTCTACGAATTGATCCCTAGTACTTAGTTCTCCCCACTACCCATGCACACATATTTTCCATTATACTCCAAAACTTGTAACCCTATTTTAATATCAAACATTTTACACAACTCTACCATCCTTACTTCATGAAAGTGTACTTGTGTTGTCCATAAGTCTCTCCAAAATGTTGTGTTACATAACTATGTACCAAAAAAGTTAGTTTCTATTTAATAACTTATTGGCTCTATTTCTGGGAGATGCAAGATTGTTGATTCGTCTAGGATGCTCTTGCATCACTTTATATTATGTATACACTTTAAGGTGATATATGATATAGACAATGTACATTTTTATGCTTCGATGAGGGGAAAGGGGGAAATATGTTAATTTAGGGATAAAGGGAGTTTAATAAGGAACTTAGGCTAATTTTTGAACATGATGGACATTAATAAGGGAGTTGTTAATTTGAGGACAAGGGGAAATTAGCAAGGGATTTAGGTTAAATTAAGGATAAGGGGGGCATTAACTAATTAATATAATATAGAAATTAGAAAATAAAAAGATAATTTTGTTATAATAAAATTTGAATATATTAATACAAATATTTTTAAAAATATTATAATAAAACACTTTTACAATATTAAATGATATATTTTTATTTTTCCATTCAATACTACAAATAAGATTTTCATTCAATTGAGGTAGATTTGTTGCTCTATTAAGAAGTTAACCTGTGATTGTCCGGGTCCAAGGAAATAATATATAATTAGGATATTTGACATAAAAAATAATGCACTTGATGTTGATGGCCCTAAACATTAATGTCTCATATGAAGATAAGATGTTTTATTAGTTCATGTATTGTTTCAATTTATCTTCTATGTGTTTGTGGTTATACAAAGAGGTTCCAAGATCTAATTATGTTGTATGTGTGGTGGTGATGTTTAAGGTGATGATGTAACTTGTGAAATGTCTATTTCAATGGGAGCATCATTGTCATAAAAAAGAAGTGACAATATGTCATAATAATAATATTTATTCACCTTTTTAAAATATTTTTAATCATGTTCATTCATTAAAAAAAATATTATAATACGAAGTGAACTATATTTAACATATTGACTAATTTCTATTATAATATCCATATATTTTAAAATTAAAATTGAATACTTATTAAATGTATTTGAAAAAATATTGAAATAAAATAATTTATGTTTTTGAGAGTTTCTCATCAAAATCTCCTACTATTGAAAATTAAATAAATTATTTATCATCTTATTATGAACAAAATATATCATTACTTAATGCCAATTATATTTTTTTTCTCAAAAATGTCAGATTTCTCCCTTGGATAATCATTAAGAAGTTCTCTACCAATACTTGTATTGATAATTAATTTTACCATAATGTAATAAGGTAAAATTATAGGTATTTCATCCTTCTTTTCATTATCACACTTTATGTATGGACAATTGCGAGATGTTAAATAAATGTACTTATATACACTATTAATGAAATCATTAATCTTTTTAAATGTATTAGGATGACCATCAATGTATGTATGATCATGTATCTTGTATATTATTTTTAGATATTACAAAATCATTCTTCAATATTCTTTTAATTAGAACACATATCATATACTAGCATACCAAACTTGAGCCTAACCAAAGAATTCCAATACTTGGAAATGTACATTGGGTTGTAAAAAACAAATATTGGATGTCTAGTTCAAGTGGAGTAATAAACTAAATATTGATTAAAAATAAAGTGAAGAGGCCAAGATTTGCATTTTGGATAGTTGATGGGTGTATCATATAACTTCTCTCCCAAAATGTAAATACCTCATAAGGGGTTGTTAGTTGTTTATCTATTGGTCATGTCACATAATATCACTAATTAATGAATTTGGAGTTAGACATATCTCCAATATTCGATTAAGGAAGTTCTATACCATCCTTGGACTCTTCATCATAACTTTTAATCTTAATCTTATCTTTATTTTGAAGAACTTTATTCAAAATTGATAATATTATACTTTATCCTAATATAAATATTTTAGACCTCTTTATAATATTTGTCTTCATATTCTATTGCATCACATAATGTCATGAGGAATAATAATATTTTTATGAGATTGACATAAATTTGAAACACAAAAAACATCTAAAATAAAACTAAAATGATATATATATATATATATATATATATATATATATATATATATATATATATATATATAAAATGATAATATTTTTCTTAGATTGACATAGATTTGAAACACAAAAAGTATCTAAAATAAGATTAAAAAGATTATATATTTGAAAAACAAAAATATCTAAAATAAGACTAAAATACTATTTTAGTCTTATTTTAGATATTTTCTGTGATTCAAATATAATCATTTTAGTCTTATTTTAGATACTTTTTGTGTTTCAAATCTATGTCAATTTCAGAAAATTATTATCATTCCTTACTAGTAATTTTTTTTGTTTTTAATATATTTTTTAAGAAATAATAAGAAAATAAATTAACTATTTATATTATAAATTAACTAATTAATTATATATTTTAATATTTTAAAAAAATATAATAATATTTTAAAAACATATAATTATAAATTAATAAAAAATAAAAGAAATATTAATTAATCATTTTACATTCTAAAAATATTTAATTACTAAAAAAATAAATTTACATTTTTTGTTCACCATAAATGACATTTCATTCATTTTCACTTCTTTCTCTTCTCTTACTCCTTTTGCAATTAACTTGAAACAATAAAAATAAAATCTTAATAAAAATTTATATAAGAGCAATTTTAAATAACATGTACAAAAATGGTGACTCAAATAGCGTAGAGTTTGTGTTGTTAGGTTTCAAGGAAAAAAAACATTGACGATGCAACTCCAACACAATTGCACCACGTGTAGTAATGATAGGGTTTATATTTATCTAATTTTATTTTGCAGTGTGGTGGCACTCGTCAAAAACTGACATTGGAAATATGCACTTATAAATGATAAAATCTTAACCTAGAAAATTAATGACAATCAGAGAAGCTTGTTTGGATTGTACAGGACAATATAAACTGTAACTTACAATTTGGATAGTCTAGACCTTACGTTTGTATTTTGGACAATGTGGATTATATATAAGTTTACGCTATTTATAGAAGTGTAGATAAGACTAGACCAATGTAATGACTGTGTTTATCTAGTATTGACATTTAAAAGTTTCATTTAGTTTTTTGATATTTTGATTTGATCACTCACAAAATATAGTTATTCTTCTTACTTTAATTAAACAATAATATATGAAAAGTTAATAAAAAAAAAATTGGAACATGTGATAAACCAGAGAATAATCAAACTGCCCTGAGTTTTTATAAGTCTTTATATATTAACATATTAAAAACAGAAAATTTTATATGATTTACAAAAACTCTAATAACTTTTATATTAATGTTTTGTGTTGTGTCTCTGAACATAAACTTGTGTGTTTCAACGAATGCTCGATTTCCTTTAGAATAGTTGTAAGTTCTCAATAAATTCATGTCAATGATAAATAGATTTTGTATCTAAATAAATTATAATACTTGTATATTTATAAACAAATCAAATTCAACTTAAAACAATATTAATGCACAAACAATATTAAATAATCATAAAATGAAAAAAGTGGAATAAAGAAAATGAATGCACTTTAATTACAAAGAACCATTCAAATCTCTTACAAACACACACTAATATTTTATAATATCTGAACTGCTATTACACATTTTATATATTCACATAAAAATGTAAGTAGAAATATATATATATATATAAACAAAACATATTAATAATACACAATTTAAATTAATAATAAATAAATATAACATCTTAAAATTATACAAATCACATACTAATAATTTTTTGAAGCCATTGTTAGGTGTCTATTGTTTCCGGGACAAGTTGGAGACTAAAAAGAAATAATTAGAAAATGCCTAAATAGAAGGCCCTTTTATCTCCACAAGGAGCTAATAAAAGAAAACTGATATTCATGGTGGTATCGAATCTAGAGAAACACCCCATTAATATTATATATTTCATTTCACAATTTTTTTTGAAAATATTTTTAAGAGTGCACATTTATCAATTTTACGAGTTAAAAAATATTTAATTCAATTTTGAAAAGTTAACATTATATATAACCCAATTTCATAAAATGACAAATCTACCATTAGAAATGTATTGAAGGGGATAGATAACACACAGTTTCCTCAAAGGTAAAAGTTATGTTGTAAGGAATGTAATTTTTTATTTTGGTAAAGTGAGGCTTTGTAAAATGAAATTGTAAATCAGAAGCCTAACCTCACTCAAAACTCATGCCCTTTGATCCTGTATGCACGAAGCATTAAGTAACAATAGTCTGATATTTCTGGTAGAAGTGATAGTGGAAAATGAGGTTATGTGTTCTTTCATATGACAATACGCTGTGCGGGGAAGAAATATTCCATTTCATTATGAGATTAAGCAATGGCGATGTGGTAGAGAAGGAAAAGGCTATACAAAGCATGAAAGTGATTAAATATTTCAAAGTGAGCTCGATGATGATGGTGAGGAACAATGACATAGTATTTTAAGTGACAGACTCAAATAATCTCGAGTAAATACACATGCAAAGTTTAGAGGTGTGTCACATATGTCAATACAATATGTAGCTTCCATCAAACTATTTCAATTACCTAATACATGATTGAAACATGTGTCATCTTCATAAAAATAGGTGTCAAATATCCAATGGCTCTTCTAAAAACATAGATAATACACCACATGTCAATTTATATGAGACTAAAACTAATTAGATGAAAAATTTGACTACTTTGACCATCTAAAATGTAATTAGATGGTTTTAAAACTAAATAGAGGAGAAATGGAAAAGGCGTCTTCAATGAAAAGCACCTCTTATATAATATAATTGATCGATGTATGATGCCATATGAAAATAGATATGATTATAAATATTTTCAACTTTTTTTCATTCTCATTCTCAATAACACTAACAACAACCATTGAATTTGTAATAATAACACTCAATTCCTTTTATTCAATGAATAAAAGAAAGTTAAAACTGCCAACAAGACCATAAGTGATGCCAATTCTGGGTAGTTTCTAGATTTGGGTTTGAATCTATATTAGTATCTGTGTACTCTCTCTAAACACTATGGTAATATGATGTATCTCAAATTAGGCACCACCTTGAATGTTAAAGCTTCCTCTATTGACGTTGCAACTATCATACTGAAGAGTGTAAGTTTCATCGAAAGGGGTGCAATTTTATGTTTTAGTAAAGTAGGGGTTTATAAAGTGAAAGAGTGTAAATCGACAGTTTTACCTCACTAAAAACCTATGACCATTGACCTTGTATCACTTTTTCATGAAGCATTAAACAACAATAACATGATATTCATTTAAATAATCTCTCCAAAACATATTTTTCTTGACTAGTGTTCCCTTAGATTTTATGTTTTTTTTCCATTAGGGATAACTAAGATGCTTATGAAGATAAGCTTCAATTGTGGCCACCTTTTTCTCTAGGGATTAAAGTATGACATTTTTGTATGTTCTTATCCCTGATGTAATTTTTCAAGGTGTCAATATATGGGTAGCATGGATGGATGGAATAAATAAGGTAAACTATAAGGTCTCAATATCTTCTCCCCACGCCAATGACATTACAATATTGATTCAAATTGTACATTAAAAATGGAGCCCCATCACAATCAAATCAATTCTCATGACATCCTTATCCACCCATAAAAATAAAAAATGACAAATCGAAGATGCTTTCATCCTGTAAGCTGTAGACCCATTTGTAATAGGTGCAGGTCATGTAAATCAAACTACCCTAAATCTAGGTCTAATGTATGATATGGGCCCTATGGTGTATGATATATCTTAAAATAACTTATCATTTTCCTTCACCATAATTGTCACAATCAAATCAAATCTCATGACATCCTCATCCACCCATGACAATAAAAAGAACCAATCAAAGATGCCACCAACTTGCAGGTTATAGACCTGTTTGTAATCATTGTAGGTCATATAAATCCAACTGTTGCTTTGATTCTTCGTCTAGTGTATGATATGGGCCTTGTGGTGTATGATATCACTTGAAATACCTTGTCAGTTCCCTTGACCATCACTATGCATATCACCTTGAATATTTTACCACTTGCATGTTTTGTGTGGCCTTGCCCTCCCCTATTACTTTGTCATTACTCAAGCTCACTACGAAACAAAAATGTCTCCTCTCTGCATAACTCATTGCCATGCCATATGAAGGAACACATAACCTAATTTTCCACCATCTCCTCCACTATAAATATAAGATTATTGTTGCTTAAAAATTCATGCACAAAAGGTCATCGAGGTCAATGATCATGGATTGTGAGTTAAGTACAACCACATATTTACACTCTTTCATTTTATTAAACCTTGTTTTACAAAAACAAAAAATTACATCCCTTCCAGTGTAACTTACACGTTTAGGGTAACCACTACTATGTCTATATATATATATATATATATATATATATATATTTCAAATTGGTTCTTATTATGAAATCTTCTATTTTGGTTTTCTATGTGGTGGAGTGTTTGAGTAGGGGGTGCAGAGACTTGATATTTTTTTTCAGATGTAGAGGGGAGTTGTTTTAAGTGATGGATGAAGAGTTTGTGGATTATATAGAAGACTTGTTGGAGGGTATACAGAAGACCTGTTGGAGGGTATACAGATCTGGATCCAAGGGAACATGATCTTCAATGTGGTCTGGAGTATCAATCTATGGATCGAGATACAAAAGTGACTTTTTCTATTGGGGATGAAGAAGTGGATATTTATGGAAATGGTTCACCTTGAAAGAAAACACTTGGGCATATCTTATCTCCTAATGTAGAGGGTATGCACCAAAGGATCTCATGAGAGGTAGGTCTTTCTTCCAAAAATTGTTTGAGTGATTTGCAATGTGGAGGTTTTGAAATGGGTCTCTATACTCATGCAGATGAGGAGTACATTAATACTACTCACCAATATTTGGAGATTACTGAAGACCCAAGAACTTAAATTACCCAACTCATAAACATGAATGAGGTCTAGAACTCACTCTATATGGAGTTTGGAAAGTCTTCTCAGATGCTTGATGAGTGGAGTGATTGTCAATTTAGATATCCTATGATTGAAAATATCAGGAACACTATGTGTGGCCTCATAAGTTTAACGTTGAATTATGAACTTATGAGTGAGAACCAAAGTGGGATTTTAATGTTTTATCTAAATTTAGAGACATTGGATCATCATTGTCAGAAGGAGTAGGATAATATAATTTCTAGGCTTGTATTAGTTGATGAATTAAATGGATCTCATAAGCGATGAAAATGTGTCAGAAGGAAAAAGGATCCTGTAAACTTGGTGTTGGGGGAGGATGTTCAGATGAATGAGGCATTAGATATGGTAGGTTTGGCCCTTGTTGGAAAGTTTCAAGGAAGGCATATGGGGGAAAATATACTAAAGGTTTGGTCTATGGAAAATTTGGAGCCTTTCTTGGGCTACTTGCCAAAATGTTTGGTACTTGCTCAAGGATGGTTGGCTATTATGTGTCACCCTCCCCAGGATGCTGAGAAGGTATTAAATTGTAGGTGGAAATGGGGATTTTAGTCCTTGCTACTGAAATGATGGTCACCTAATTTTGATGCAAATATGGAGAAAATAGACTATGTTCCAATATGGATTAAGCTGCCATGCTTGCCATTAATTTTTTGGTCTGATGATGTATTGAAGGAAATAATTAATTCACTTGGTATTTTTTATGAAGTTGATCTATCTTTTAGAAATATAGGAGTTATGAATTAGGCCTGAATATTAGTGGGGATGGATTTAAGGGAGGGCTTGGCTGAGATGATTTCCCTCAAAAAAGGAATTTGGGAAGTTGATCAGAATATAGATTAAGAAGTTCCTTTTCGGTGCATGAGGTGTCACTCCTATGGGCATCTTGTGATTGATTGCAGCCTACCTCATTGGAAACAAACTTGGGCTTATAATAAGTCTAGTAATAATTTTTTTAGTGAACAACTAAATAAGGTGGAGAAGATAGCTGATAAGGGGAAATCTTAGAATTCTTTTAGGGATACAAGCTCTGATTTGAAGGTGGAGGGGCAAGTGGAGGAACCTTGGTGGCCAAAGGCTCCTATGGGGAGCCTAAAAAGAGGATGTTCAATATGGTACACATTTGGTGACTGATTTGGTAGGACAAGTAAAAGCAAATGGAAATATTAACAATCCTATAAAAAATAAGGATGTCATAAATCATTCTCTAAAGGAGGTTTCTCTTCAATTTGGATCCTATGGTGATACTTTTAGTTTGTCTAGATTTGGGGGGAAAGAGGATTTCCTCACAAGATTATAAGGTATTAAAATACCATATAATTCTACCCAAAATCATATTTTGAGACTGATTGAAAGGCCAGATTAGGAATTCATAACTCCCACTCAAGATAAGTTAGAGGTGGTGTCTAATGTTATGGAGGGGAGGGGTGAGGTTTCAAAGTACAATCTATGTCCTATGATCAAGGGGAACCTAATGTTTGCTTGTGGGGTGGAACGAGGATTAGGATGTGTGGAGGAAAAAAGTTCAAAATATTTTACTAAAGGCAAAAAATCTTCTTTTTTCATAGCACAAAAATAGGTCGATAATGAGATATTGTCTGGTAAGCAATTGTCACTAGAAGGGGTTCTTAGAGGAAAAAATGCCCCACTGGAGGATGTTAAATGATCACACTAAATTTAAATTGTAGGGGTTTAGACAACACCTCAAATAAATTAGCACTAAAGAGGTTGGTTGCTGTACATATACCTGATGTAATTCTGCTACAAGAAACTATGACTGAGGTTGAGAAAGCTGTAAGCAATTTGGGAAGGCTCTTAGGGGATTGGGAATTCACTTTTGTGGATGCTACGGGAAGGTCAGGGGGATTGATTACGGGATGGATATCTCGATCCTTTTATTGTTTTAATTGCTTGTCTTTCTCCTCTGGGTTGGGGACTACATTATTCTCCAATGACATGGTGAAAGAGATTACTTTTTTGAACATTTATGGCCCCTATTTTGACAGAGTGGAGTATTGGAATAATTTATTAATCAAGTCATGGCTCTATGATGGTTTGCCTATTTTGGGTGGAGACCTTAATTTCTCCTTGGGTGCCTCATAAATATGGAGTCTTGCTGCACATATAGATAGTTTATCAGATTTTTTATTAAGAGATTGGAGGAAGTTGGTCTTATAGATGTTGATCCGATAAAGCTCTCCACTAATTGGATAAATATGAGGATTGGCAATGATAGAATATCTAAAAGACTGGATCGATTTCTTATAAATGACCTCTTTTTAGATGAAGTTATTAGAATTAGATAGTGGGTTTCTTCTGGAGGGGATTCTGATCATTCTCTAGTTATTCTGGATTGGCCCCTGCTGAGCAAAAACCTCCTAGTCCATTCAAATTAAACCCTGAATGGTTGAAGGAAGAGGCCTTGATCAAGATTCTTAAGGAAAACTGGAAAACTTTTGATGGTTTTTATAGCGAATCAGCAGTGGTTCAATTTGAACAAAATCTCAAAAGGATCAAACAAGAATCCGTTAAATGGAAAAATATTAAAAAATAGGAAGATGAGAGGCTGATTAATAAAGTGGAGGAACAATTAGACTCTTTGTATAATAGTGAAAGGTTTGGGTATCTTCTAGAGGTGATGAAATTAGAGGTGAAATTATTAGAAGAGAAGAAGAGGACCCTTCTTTTGGATAAAGAAAAATCTTGGAGACTAAAAAGTAGGGCTTTGTTACTCCAAGCTGGGGAAAAAAACTCTAATTTTTTTCATCAGTATGCTAACCACAGGAAAAACACAAATACAGTGTGGAGGATAGAAAAATTTGATCACTCTTTGGCTACTAGTTTTAAAGATATTGCTCAAGAGGGTGTGGATTTTTTTGGTTCTATATACATGACTGAGAGAAGAAAGACCATCACAAGCGTATTAAGATTGTCTACCTCCTTCCCTAGTTTTTTGGACCCTATTGATAACACAAGTCTAATAAAGGAGGTGGGTAGAGATGAATTACTAACGGTTCTTCAGAGTTTCCAAAAAGATAAGAGTACTGGTCCTGATGGGATGCCTGTGGATTTTTTCTTGGGTTATTTTGATTTCATAGAAGTGGATTTAAGGAAAATCATTGAGGATTCTAGAGCAAATGGTAGAATCTTGGCAGCATTTAATGTTATTTTTATAGCCCTGATTCTAAAAAATGATAATCCTTCTTCTTTTGAAAATTACAAGCCTATTTCTCTTTGTAATTGCATTTATAAAATAATCTCTAAGATTATAGATAGGAGGTTAAAGGTGATTCTATCTAATTAGATTTCTGGTGAGCAATTTGGATTCCTGGAGGGGAGGCAGATACATGAAGTTTTTGGGGTGGCACATGAAGGGTTACACTCTATCAAAGTGAAAAAGATTAACACATTGGTAGTGAAGATTTATCTCTCAAAGGCATATTATAGAGTCTGCTAGCTCTACCTTTGATTAATGTTAATTTATTTGGAATTTTGTGCAAGTTTTGTCACTTGGGTGATGAATTGTGTTATTTTAGTCTCTTTCTCTATCCTTATTAATGGGGTTGTCACCCATTTGTTTTAGACCTAAAAGGGGGTTGAGATAGGGCTGCCCACTATCTTCTTTATTGTTTCTTATAGTGGTTGAAGGTCTTAGTAGGGAATTAAAGGAAGCTCTTAGGAACGAAAATATCAAAGGTATTAAAGTGGCGAATACATGCCAACTGTCTCATCTTCTTTTTGTAGATGATATACTTATTTTCCATGATGGCTCTAGGAGGGAGGCTACTAGACTCAAAGTTAGTTTAGATCTTTTATGTATTGAAACTGGTATGAAAATCAATTTGGACAAGTCAACCATATCCTTCTAGGGGATATTTGATGAGGAGCAGGATTATATATATGCTCTTTTTCCTTTTCAACAAATGGATTTGGAGGGAGGTATAAAGTACCTGGGTTTTATCCTTAAGCCAAATAACTATCTAAAAAAAGATTGGCATTCACTAATTACCAAAGTGGAGAAAAATCTCAATCTTTGGTGCTACCATTGGTTACTTAGAGGAGGGCATTTAGTGTTCATAAAGGTTGTTCTTGAGGCCATTCTTGTATATTGGATGTCTCTTTCATAGATTCCTAAAGGTATTTTAGAGGCCATTAGAAGGTTATGTTTCAGATTTCTTTGGGTTGGAAGCAGAGATAAAAAGGGTACACCATTGGTAAAATGGAAAAGGACATCAACTCCAAAAGCTCAAGGGGATTGGGGTTTAAAGAATATATTCTTATTTTCTAAAGCTTTGGTTGCTAAAAGTGTATGGCATCTATTACATAATACTGGTTTATGGGCCCATGTGATGATAGAAAAATATATTGCTCCTGATACTATGGATGGCTAGATTAGAGATCCCATTAAGTGCATAAACAATGCCTTTATTATTTGGAAAGTTGTCATCTTAAATTTTCCATTAGTTGGTAACTGGATTATTTGGAAAATAAGTAGGGGACAAGGATAAAAATTGGTGTGGATCCATGGATTGGGTGTGAGCTAATTTTAGGCTTCCAAACAATATTCTATTGTACTTGAGATCTAGAGGCATCTACAACCTCTCTGCGGTGGCTGCTTTGAACAAAACTAATATTTGGCAGCAAGTGTGGTATTCGGGGAGGGATTTGGGCCTCAGGGAGGAAGATGCTGATATATGGGATTTGTATGTTGATAAACGCAGAACTAGTTTTGTGAGGTTAAAGGAGGAGGATGATCAAATGATTTGGTCTCTAAATCTAGTTGGGATTTATACTCCAAAGGATGGCTATAAGGCTCTAGCTAATGAGAAATTTGTAATGATTTAGAAATGGTGGTGGAAAAAGGTTTGGAGCTTCAAATGCCCATCTAAGACTCGCATTTTTATGTGGTTATTACTAAACAACAAGGATCTTAATGAGACATTCTACAAAAGAGAAACACATACGGACTGGGCTGGTGTGTCTTATGCAAGAAAAATGAGGAAACTAATTGCCATTTGTTTATGGAGTTTGCTTTCTCCAAAAGGATTAGGCTGGAAATTGAAAAAATTACTAGAATGAGACATGTTTGGCATGGGGACACCATTGAAGAGGGTTTAAAAAAATGGTATAATAATATTACTTGTAAAAAAATATAGGGCTCTCCTTTTAATTGTGGCTTGGGGGATCTAGTTGGCGAGGAATGCTAAGATTTTCGAAGACAGAGACATCCATCCATTGTAAAACTCTATCCAAACCCTGAACATTTATAAATTCTACAAAAATGAGGTGACCGCAAAAGTCCCTCGATATAACATATTATTATCACATATTATAATACATATAACATTATAATATATTAATAAATATTATATAATAATAATTAATATTATATATAACATTTAACATAATTGTAAACACATCCACATGCCTTATGGTATGCCATCCACCACTTCTTGGATTTCACTTGTAAACACGACACAAAGTACACTTGGCATTGTGCATAAGTTTAATATAATATTTAAAGATGAGTCCTTTAAAAAAAATCTTCTTTTGTATTCTCATTTTTATTTATGAATTAAAGATAGCTGATTCAAACATAGACATTCTCTTTTTTAATGCTAGGGACCTGTATTACAATTCTAAGTGGTTTCTCTTAATTTTATTTTGTTGTTTTGACCAAAATACAAATTGATGTGGTGGAGTTTGGAGGGGTGATTAAATATATGTGTAAGTATATTTAATCACTAAAAAAAATTTATTTTATGTGATTTTTAATTTAATTTTTTAATGTTTTGAAGAATTAAAAGCTTGAGATTAATGATTTTTATATTTTACAATTATTTATAGAGAGATGTCTAGATAAAGTGATGAATATTTGTTACTATCGATTTTTTTGATTTCATTATATGATCTGTTAACGAAAATATGTAAATAAATATTTAAAACGTTTTTTTCGATAAATCTATTTTTCAAAAAATTGTACATTTTTAATTTATTTTTATTTGTAATTTTCTTCTATTTGAACCCTGAGCAAATTGAAATTAATAGAACATTGAAACTTGCCAATGTCCATATCAATAGTTCACACGATGCAATCACAAAACTCCTTTGAATAATTCTTAATAATATATGTCATTATCTGAATAACCTTTTTTTTTTTTAATAAATAAATTGTATCTATAACAATTTTATACATGGAAAAAAACAAATTATTTAATATTAATCCAAATTCAATACTTTTAAACTCCTCAACTCAAAGGATTGTTTACTACTTAACACCCCAAAAAAAAAAAAAAAAAAAAAAAAAAAAAAAAAACAAACTAAAAAATTAAAAACAAACCTCAATAAATAATTGGATAAATACTCCTCTGCGCCAAACATTCAGACTTTACTTTTAAGTTAGTTTTTTTGGGTTTAATTTTTGTTTTGTTTTATTTTTTATTTTTTTTTGGATTTGCTTTTTGGTTAATAAATTTGTTTTTCATTTATTTTAGCTGTTAGGTGTTTTTTCTTTTATTTTCAAATTTTTAAGATTAATATTAAAATTGAAAAAGTTTTATTTTATTAAATTATTTAAAAATATAAATTAAAAAATTATTAAATATTAAATTATGAAAAATATTCATTTTATCAAATTCATTTTTAAATCACAAAATCATTAATCACTAATTTTTTAATAAAATTGTTTAAATAAAAAATTCAATTCTGAAAAATACAACTACCTAACATTTAAAAAAATTGTAAAAAAAAAAAAACATTAAAAACATTCACATACAAACAAATATCAATTTTAATAATAATTATAAGAAAGCAAACTTCATTAATTGCATCCATGACTTTGACAGCAATGAGGGGTCCCATTAATCACAATATTTTTTCCATCTCAGAATAGTCTGTTCGTCCAACATTCTAACAGTAGAAAAAGTAAATGAAGTGCAGGTGTCTCAATAATTCATGTGAATAAGGATGATTTTATAAAAGAAATAGAAAGGACAGTCCTTTTATAGTTTTAATGCTGTTCGTTTTGTTTTTTACCAAAAGAATGGGGGTTTTGATTTTAAGGAAGGACAGTCCTATCACACATATATTTTTTTTTCAATTTTTTTAAAAAGATGATAGGTATGATATGGATACGGAGATAATTTTGGACAGTTAATTAAGGTGTTATAATATTATATTATATTTTTAAAAATTTACTTATTTTAATATGTTGTTTTAATTATTTATAATTAAGATTTTAAGATTTAATATATTATATATTTTAAGATATAGCATTTTTTAAACCTATAATCAAAACTTAATCTTTGGAATACTAATAGTTATGAATTAGAGTATTCTTACTTGTTAAGATATGATCGGTTACTTTTAATTTTATAGAATAAATATTAAATAAATATTAGATACTACATGTTCAGCATCTGGTGCATTTTATATTTCTACACACCAATATGTTTCATCAATGAAATACATGTTAACAAAAGCTCTCATTGAAAATAAAAACATACACAACTATTGGGACTTTTCCTCCATATATAGAAAGTTTACAATAAAAAAAATAGTGATTTACCAAAAAAACAAACAAACTATAGTGATAGTGATATTCACCATCTAATGAATAACAATTAAAATCTCAGACACAAATAATAAAAGTATAGAAGTTATATTTATAAAAGACCAACTAATAAAAATATGCAATTGGAGATAATAATCTACTTAATTAATGTGTTGACTAAGTAGCACTATCCATATTCAAATTCATACTCTCAATATTATTATTATTATTATTATTATTTTTAATCTCTGAATGTATTATACAATATCATTGAATTATAAAAAATATTGACATCTTTGTCATAAATATAAATAATCATCATTTTCATTAATCAATTTACAACCTTTTCCATAATATGATATTAATTTTCAATAAAAAATTATATAAATTATTTTCAAAATATTATATAAATATGTATTTCAATTTTCTTTCTCTAAATTTAAAATAAATATCTATATTTCATTCTAACATAATAATAAATATATTTAATTTTATAACAAATAACTGTTCAAAAATTTATAAAAAAAATTAAATATAAATAAAATAAATTGTAATAATAGAGACCTTTTACAGAAAAAACTTTACCATGCAAGACCCAAAAATAAAGTTTTAAAGTCATCAAAATTTGTACTGACAAGGGTGGGTGGCTGTCAAATCTCAACACTGGTTGATGGTTATGATGTTGCAGGCTTTTAAAAGCAAAAGTATTTTAAATTCATATGGGGATTCTGGTTTTCGAGTAACTCAGACATCTTCCATTGTATTTATATTTCAGTTATGACTTTCAAATATTTTACATTTAAAATGATGTCAAGAGGAAACACGAGTTGGATCCACTGAGAGGACATCAATTTTACCGTTCAAACATTCAGACTTCCCAATGAGAATTTCTTCCATGCAGTTTTTCAGCCTTGGTAGGTGACTGATCAGTTTATTGCCATTACCTTCCATAAGTAGGTTTATTATTTGTTTAAAAATGATGTGCGATAGTTTGGTGATTTATAGGATTTTTCTTTGTTGAATTGGGATTTTTGGCATATTTTTTAAGGTCAGTTTAGTTTAAATAACCAAACAGTTTATCACCTTTGTGCAGTTTTTAGTTTCAGATGAGCTGTCCATGAAAATGTGAACCCCTGTTCCATGTAATTTTTTGAGAGATTGGAGATGGTTAGCTCATTATCATTTCAATGCTTTTCCTTTGAAGGAAATTTATAATCAGCTCTTGTCCAATGTTTATTTACGTTTTCGCTTGAATCTCGAATGGAAATGTCAAATTAGTGAAAGACTTTGATCTAATTTGAGTACACAAATTTGGAAATCTAACACTGGGGTTGATGCACAAATCATACCCTGTAAAATTTTGCATTATAAACTACCTATAGGAAATAGATTGAAAGGCATTGTGATTCAACCCATCAGCAACCCATTTTGTCATCAAAGAGCAGATTTAAAGCATGTTTTTTGGAACTGTGTCTATACAAAAAAACAATGGAAGACCATCTTCATTAACCTCCCTGCTATATTTAATCATCAACTGAATTAGAAAGACACATTTTTGGGGATAAGCATGAATAATTTTTTAATTAAGGATACAATTAGACAGGTTATTTTATTGCAAATATGGAAGAATAAATGTTTGGCAACGTTCTCTAAATCTTCTTTTCATCAAGCGACAGGAATTCTAAAGATTTATTTTGAATTTTTTTTAGTATTGTTTCTCTTTTTTCTCAGCGACAGGGGGATTTGGAGAAAAACATCATGATAACATCCCAAATTCAACAAATCAAACTTGAAGTGAAGCAATTATTAGGTAACAAACAAATACAGGTTGGCCAGGGATTGAGAAATATGTTGTATGACTGTTGATGGCCATTGTAATTGAACTTTTGAATTATGTTTTTGTATATTTTTATATGCTGCTAGCAATATGTTACTGTTTGGAACTTTTGAATTATGTTTTTCTATATTTTTATATGCTGCCAGTAATATGTTGTTGTTTGTAATGCGTCATTAGTTGCTCTCTTGAGCATTTAACTCTTGTTGTATTTAATGCATATTTTCAATACAAAAAAAAAAAAAAAGGTACAAGTAAGAATTGTTTTGAAGAAAATTTATATTTTGTTGACTGAGTAAATAGTGTGATATTATTTATTATCTTTCGTTTATTTATTCAATAAAATATTCAGTGTCAACTAATTTTGACATAAAATAAAATAGGTTATATATATATATATATATATATATATATATATATATATATATATATATATGATTTCTATTAAATATAGATTATGGAGTGTTAATTCTTAAAAAGAAAAAAGGAGTGGTATGATATCACATTCCTTTCAAATTGATGAAGATTTGATTAAAAAAATAATTTATTTTATAAATAATTAAATTTAGAATAATTATTTTTTAGTTAATTTTTTTAAAACAAATTTTAAAATAAATATAATATAAAGTTTCAAGAGTACAAAGAGAAAAATGCATAAGTACCAAGGAATAATAGTAATAAGTGAAGTTAGTGGAAGTAAAGGATCATTCGGCTTGTCACTCAAGCCCCAACTCTCCTAAAGAGTAGATCCATAATATTAGGTATTGGCTTTCACACATCATTTTTTTATTCTTATTTTTTCATCCATAGGCCCCTACCTAAGCAAGGAAATAGCCAACATAAGCCAATGAAAATTTCGTTGTTGTGGGAGCCCTACAAACCCACCACTATGATCATTATGGATAGCTGAGAGTCGTTATGATTTTAGAGAACCACTTTGATCCTTACTACATGAACAGTGCTTGTCACGAGTTCCAAAATTATCGTAAGCTTAAGAAGATGACCTTCGGTGAGGAGAATCAGGGGACTGTGCAAGGGATACTTCTCCAATAGTCCAATAAAATCTAAAGGTGCTCCACCTCTAGAAAGATATTCTATACTTAAACTTGACTTAAAACTTTGTTAGTAATAGAAAAATAACTATTTATAACTATATGGTTAAAGATAACATGATTACTTTTTTTCTACAATTACAAAAAAAAATTGAATAAAATATATACCATATTTGATTGTGTTAATATAATATGACCAAATCTTCTAAAAACACTATTTTCCATGAAAAACTTTAGACAAAATGATTGAAGAAAAATATATACCCATATGAATAAATTTATTACCAACATACAAAACTTAATTTATAAAAAAAAAAACAAAAACAAAAAACGAACCTTATTGTAACCGACACACCTCCATTTATTTTTAAAGAAATGAAGACCCAAATTCCCTGATTTGAAAATCATTCAGTGAAATCACTTAAAATTTTCTTTTGATTGTTCATTTTCTTTAAAAGTGCAAATATCACATTATATTTAAAAGGTCTTTAGTAAGAGGACTTTTCACAAAGTTATTCCAATTCCGGTATTCACACTTTATGTCCCCAAAACACTGTAATAAAAAATGCCATGTACTATTTAATTTGGATACTTACTATTTGTAATTTTGTGCTAATTATTTATCCGAGCTTTTAAGAGAGTTGTTTTGAGTGTGTTATGCAGGTGATAATGGACGCAATCTATATTTCTTTAGTGAAGTTTCTGGATCTATATAACTTTCTGCAAACCATTTTATTGAAAACCCATTCCAGGACCTCGTGACTATAAAATAACCACAACGTTCATGTTTTGTGATCATTTTTAATTAATTAATTAATTTTTATTTTTAAGTTATTATAGTTAATTTAAATTTATTATTTATTTATATGAAATTTTTCATAGTCTCGTGATTGTGAATTTCAAATTAGAGATTGAAGGTATTCATAAAAATTGTACAGTTTTAAGTTAAGTTACATTTCTCGTCTTTCATTACTATTTTGAGAAAGCTATGAAAGTCAAATAAATTATACAATTTAGTACTCTATTGATTGTAATATATTTTATTGATTTAGTTAATTTAGAATTTTAACTAAATTATGAATAATACACCAATATTTTCAAATCTGTTAAATCATTTGGTGAACCCGACTTACCTTTTTTGTACATAAAATCCCTAGAAACCCTAAGAAAAATTCCTTGCTGATTTTTATAATATTTTTCTGATTTTTTATTTGCATATTTAAATCAAAAATTCATTTTAATTTTTAAAATTCCATAGTAATTTTTAATTTTTTTTTGAAAACCCTAGTTGTTTATACTATTCCTTTTAAATCAACAATTTTTCCAATATTTTTTTTGATTTTTTACCTGCGTATTTAAATAAAAAATTCACTTAAATTTTTAAAATTCCTTAGTAATTCTAAAAAATATCATTTTTAAATACCCTAATTGCATAGACTGGGTCTCATTGCTTTTGAGGTATCACCTTATTTATAAAATCATATTCACATAAAAACAAACATGGATCTCACTTATTTACACATATTTCTTGCAAAATTAAAGGAGACCATCATCGGTCCTATCATGTACATGAATGATGAAATTTATTATATGTTAATACAAAGCTTCATTCTTTGCATTTCATGCTTACTTTTTATATGGGATGATATTAAGAAAGTTATTGTTACACATCATACAATCCCTATCCTTAAAAGCAATGTTTACTTGTCTTGAATACAAGGTTTCATCACTTAATTTCTATCTCTCATATTAATTTTTTTTCAAGTTTATCATGCTAAACACATTATAAATGTCATAGCACATGTCAAAATTCTATATGCATTAATGCACAATTCCATGCTCTATATCCCTTGCTTGTTATCTCTCATGTGGAATACTCTATAAACATATTGTTATACAACTTATAACTCCAATAACATACATTTCATTCCACATACATGATTTCTACCTAGATGCATATAACTCTTTTGCTACTTCTATATTCAAATCAAAACAATATAAATGCAATAGAATCAAGAATTTAATGCATAGTTTAAATGATCAATCTCATGTTTTTAACTCTACTTTGTCATCTCAAAAAATGACAAAAGAATGTTTAAATGATAACTCGCTTACTCTTACTTTTTATATTGCAAATGAAAATAATGCATGCACTCCATTCAAGGATAACATAGATGTACATACTATTCCAATTTCACATGACAATTTTTGCATATTACGAAAGAATTTCTTCTCCTCCTCTCCCCCAAGAGGGTGATAGCTACTTTCCCTCTAACTAAGTTCATGCTATCACCCCTTCAAAAAGTGAAGCAACCTATTATTGTTTCTAATGCATACATTCAACCTTTAGCTTATTCAAATCCTCTTCAACATATGTGCTTACATGTTCAATCAGAAATAACTAGGGTTTGCACTTGTCAGACTCTAAAGAATCAAATCACTAGTATGAAAAAGTTAATTTCAGATTTTCAAACATAAAATCAGCGATTACATGAAAAGATCACAACATTAAAAAATCAGATTATGATACAAAAGTCTCAAATGCAACCTAGTTTCAAATATGTATATGCACCTTCATCTAGTCAATTGGTTGCAAGAAATGTTACTTATCCAAATAATAAAACACAACAAAGTAAATACACAACTAATGATTCAAAAATAATTCAAAGATCAAATAAGAATTCAAGTGAGGTACTAAGGGAAATGATTAAATCTAAGTTGATCAGACTAGCTTCTCTACATCTAGTGGGAAGATCCAGATATTATTGTGCATATTATAGAATGCATGGGCATCACAAATGTTCATGTTTGGCATTGAAAAAATATATAAATAAATAATTGCTAATAAGGACCTTATACAAGGTAAATCAATCAAACAATCTATAGTGACATAGGAACACATTCACAAAGGGTCAAATTCAGAAACAGTATAAAAGTGGTTACCAAAGCATAACTCAAAACAAAAAAAAGATCAAAAAGCAAAATTAGAGAAACAAACAGAATCACAAGCACAAGTAAAACATGAAAAAGATGTAAATCTACCTCTCCAAAATGAGGCTTAACTTTCAAAGTAGTATAGGTTTGGTCAAAAATATTTACAACAGTTTGATTATCAAGTTCAAGGGTTGGGCAAACATGCTCAAGGCATCACTACTCCTATTCTAGCAGTTGAGAATATTTGTCACCAAAGTTTGAGATTTATTGAACATCCTAAGGCAAATCATTCACAAACATAATTTATCAAAGAAAAAGATCCAAATATGACAAAAGTGAACACTAGCCTTTCATTGGTTGAAAATCAAGATGATAATGATGAGTGGAACAATACAAGTTATTATGTTTTCCAAGATATCGACAACAAATCCAAACATTTAGAGTCGTATTCATAGCCATTTGCTCATGCTTCATAATCACGCACGATTCTTTTGTTTGATATATGATACTATGATAGGGAGTCACCCATGAGACTCATCTATTAGTATCATTTCTTCTTAATATTTCTTGTACATAATTTCTTTATGATTGATTGTACATAGCTTATATCAAAAATACAAAAAAATTAAATTTTTTCAAAATACAAAAACATTCAAATATTCAAAGATATTTCAATTGTATGCATTATCCATGTTTTGCATTTCTACTACCATGCTAGACTTACATTTTGCTATTCTATACTATTCTTTGTCGATTTATCTATATTACCATGCTCCACTTGATCTTCTTTGAGTGTGTGCGGTGACATCCAGATCCTTGATTTGTTTACTCTACCCATTGAGGGGGAATCCTACTTCTACATTCGAGATATACATCGATATATTTACACATAGGGGGAATATTCTACATGACTACACCATCTAGATTATGTCATTCCTACACCATACACTCTAGTTATCATGTTGACGTACACTACTTATTAGCTTACATAGATTACTCTATCGACACTCACTAGTATATTTGTTAACATATAGCTAGTCTTGTACTCCATGTCTTGCATACTTTCACTTCTTGCTTTGATTAGTTACATGTGATTATAATTCTAGTATATTACATGCTTTTCTTTCTTGCTTTCCGTAGCTAGATGTGATTGCATTTTCTAGTTTCTATTGCTTCTATTCTTGTGTGTGACTTAGGACATTTGTCAATGCCCTTTTCTTGTAAATTTCTATGTGATTGTGGCCCTCATGCCAACCTTGTTTCAAATTGTATGTGTATGTGGCATTTGAACATGCCTTGTATGCTTGCTTTTCAATTTGATTGTCATGTGCCCATATACCTTATTTGCTTGGCCCCTTGGCCATTCTTGTATGCTTCTTACTTCTTGCTTTATATGCTTGTTTTTTGATTGATTATTTACTATTTATAATGCCATGATCCACATCATGTATTATTTTGTATTCTTGGATGCCATGATGGACATCATACTTCATCCCTCCTTAAAAACTAACAACTAACAAAAAATAGCTAACACTTCCAACTTTAGTTCAGTACATTACACATTCTATTACATTGTTACATTTAGCTAGGCATACCCCCATTGATCTAACAATCTCTAATATAAACTATGTTATATCTTGAGATATCTTGTCGATTATCATTGCTATATCATATATTTTCATAGCATAATACACTTGTAAGGCTCTTTCTTCTGAGGTCAGTCATTGTGGGGTCTTCATTCCTACCCTCGAAAGAGGGGGCAACAAACATGAGTTTTCTCACAAAGATCAGAGCTCTTATCGGTCAAAAAATTATTTTTTAGAACACTCAGGACAATATCCAAAATCCAAACCAGGCAAAATAGACCATAATAATAGTGATGATTATATAACAATCATCAGTTTCAACAAAAGACAATAGCATTAGACATGGAAAACAACACCAAATAGTAGGGTGTCTTATTTTTAGTGCTCCTATTCAAACAACAAAAAAATAGACTTTCTAGATATAGGCAGAAAGGTAAGCTCAGCTACATTTTTTTCACATATAGATTAGTCTAGATTCAATAGCTTTAATACAATTTTTCTCAGAGAACCCAGATATAGGGGGCATCATGCGTGACATGATGGCTCTCATTTTTAGTTTTAGATAGGGTAGCTGGTATAACTTTTAGATCAAAATCTATGTTATAGACACCAGTGACTAGGGGTAATGTGCATGGCATATTTGACTTATTTTATTTCCTAGTTTAGTATATTACCCAAATATTCTCAACAGTTGTGTACCTTATTCCATCTGTAGGTGGTTGGCATCATTTTGGAGTCTCTTTCATACAAGCCTAACATCCACATTCTTAAGTGGCTTCCACATAACCCTATTGCCCAGTTTCAGAGTGGCTTTCATAGAAGCCTAATCTCCTCATTTTAGAATTGGCCAAGATTGACCTAGTTTCTAGTACACATTCAACTATCCATGCTATATTATCAGATTTTAGAGCATTCATGAGTTTTAAGAGCTATCTCATGTGACACACATTTCATACTGATATCAGTTTATAGCTTCATTTCATAAGACAATGATGGAGCTAAAGGACTAGCTAGCCCTTATATTCTTGAGCCACCTAATCAGATGGATTGGACATAGAGTCTAAACATTGATTAACACATGCATGACCACCTAGTTTCACTTAATGGGTGATGATGGAGCCAAGGGGCCAACCTTTGCATTCTTGAGCCACTCTTGGGGAATTAAGCACTCAACTCCGTTCATGATATCACACTTGGTTAAACACATACTCAACACACATCCAACATTACTCAACATCATAATAGGTTTTGTATTGGTTCACATACCCAGTGAGGTGTATTCATTCCTTTCTCTTTCTCTTTTTCTTACCTAGCATTGTACATTATTATTTTAGATATAACATATCTAGTAAGAACTGATCTTACTCTTTATTTTTTTTACAGATTAAAACTTCATGATGTGCTCTCTCTATGCACACCCAACATCACACAGCTTTATGGGCTTCACCCTTGCAGATAAGTTCAGGTACGCTTTCTATTTTTACTTTATCTTAGTATTTTAATTTGATGCATCACTAGAATAAAAGAGGGCAAATGTAGTCATATAAAATGTTAAAATTGGTAGCTTGAGTGTGGCTTATGATACGCAACCCATAGGTCCCTCTTGCATGCTCTCATGACTTTTATAAACACTTTTTACCTATTCTTAGTCATCCATAGACTTCTGAAGCCTCATTCCAGCTCAGCCAGGCTCTATTTCCCATGATTATTCTATCCCTCCAAGTTTTGAGCCTATAGGACAGGGGTGTTAGGGTTGGACTATAGCACTAGATCCTAGGGTGTCCCATTTCCAGCACTCCTGTCCAATCACATTTCGAGCCCAAATGACCATTTTCTCCTGATTTCTCTTTTTCATTATGTCAGCCTAACACAAATGCATTTAACCCATGACTAATAGATCTCTATAAAATTTCATTCAATGTTCATTTAGAAGGGGTTGGCAATTATTACCAAGCAAGCAAGAATACAAGCTAGACCATTGAGGTAAATTTTTTTATTCTTTGCATACAACCATCTAAAACAACTACCAACATATTCAAACCCTCACCTCAGTCCCTAGCCACCTCAAGCACACCCAGTTTAGCATTTTTGCATTTGCGTAACACTATTTCATAAAGCACAGCAAGTGAGAGAACTACATATGCATTGATCCCTTTTTAGAGTATTGGTATATAGACAACATGCCCACACAAGGGGTGTGGATACACGTTCCATGCATCTTACACACACTAACCCTTCCTCTTTCTCAAATTTTTATTTAAATACAATGAATGTCTAGGGTTGGAGATTAAATTAGCTCTACAAGTAGCTTCATCGATAGTCAAGATCTAAAATTTCACATACAGGGTCATGTGTGCCAAACATTCAGATTTTACTTTCAAATTAGTTTTTTGGGTTTAATTTTTGTTTTGTTTAATTTTTATTTTGATTTTGATATATTTTTTAGATTTTTTTTTTAATAAATTTGTTTTTCATTTGGTTTAGGTGTTAAGTGTTTTTTCTTTTATTTTAAAAATTTTAAAGTTAAAATTAAAATTGAAAAGGTTTTATTTTATTTTATTATTTAAAAATATAAATTAAAAAATTATTAAATATTAAATTATAAAAAATATTCATTCTACCAAATTCATTTTTAAATCATAAAATAAATAATCACTAATTTATTAATAAAATTATTTAATTAAAAAATTCAATTCTAAAAAATACAACCACCTAACATTTAAAAAATAGAAAAAAAACAAACATTAAAAACATTCACATACAAACAAATATCAATTTTAATTTTTTTAATTTAAAAAAAAAAGTATATTACATCATAATAATTATAAGAAAGCAAACTTCATTAATTGCATCCATGACTTTGACGGCAATGAGGGGTCCCCCGACTCCCATTAATCACAATATTTTTTCCATCTCAGAATACAGTCTGTTCGTCCAACATTCTAACAGTAGAAAAAGTAAATGAAGTGCAGGTGTCTCAATAATTCATGTGAATAAGGATGATTTTAAAAAAGAAATAGAAAGGACAGTCCTTTTATAGTTTTAATGCTGTTTGTTTTGTTTTTTACCAAAAAAAACATGGGGGTTTTGATTTTAAGGAAGGATACTCCTGTCATATTATTTTTTCGTTTTTCAGCTTTTGTTAAAGATGATAGGTATGATATTGAAAAATTACAGAGAGATAATTTTGTACAGCTAATTAAAGTGTTATATTTGTAAAAATTTACTCATTTTAATATGTTGTTTTAATTATTTATAATTAAGGTTTTAAGATTTAATATATTATACATTTTAAGATATAGCATTTTTTAAATTTATAATTAAAACTTAAGATATAGCTATGAATTAGAGTATTCTTACTTGTTAAGATATGATTGGCTGGTGCACTTTAATATTTCTACACATTAATATGTTTCATCAATGAAACACACGTTAACAAAATCTCTCATGGAAAATTAAAACATACACAACTATTGGGACCTTTCCTCCATATATAGAAGGTTTACAATTAAAAAAATAGTGATTTACCAAAAAAAACAAATAAATAATAGTGATAGTGATATTCACCATCTAATTAATAAAAATTAAAATCTGAGACAAATAATAAAATATAAAAGTTATATTTATAAAAGACCAACTAATAAAAATATACAATTGGAAATAGCAATCTACTTAATTAATGTTTTGACTAAGTAGCGCTATCCATATTCAAATTCATACTCTCTATTATTATTATTATTATTATTATTAATCTCTGAATGTATTATATAATATCATTGAATTATATAAAATATTGACATTTTTGTTATAGATATAAATAATCATCATCTTCATTAATTGATTTACAACCTTTTTCATAATATAATATTAATTTTCAATAAAAAAATATATAAACTGTTTTTAAAATGTTATATATGTATTTCAATTTTCTTTCTCTAAATTTAAAATACATATCTATATTTCATTTTAACATAATAATAAATATATTTATGAATAAAATAATATGTAATAGTAGAGACCTTTTTCAAAGAAATTTTACCATGCAAGACCCAAAATAAAGTTTTAAAGTCACCAAAATTTGTACTGACAAGGGTGGGTGGCTGTCAAATCTCAACACTGGTTGATGGTTATGATGTTGCAGGCTTTTAAAAGCAAAAGTATTTTAAATTCATATGGGGATTCTGGTTTTCGAATAACTCAGACATCTTCCATTGTATTTATATTTCAGTTATGGCTTTCAAATATTTTACATTAAAAATGATGTCAGGAGGAAACACGAGTGGGATCCACTGAGAGAACATAAATTTTACCGTTCAAACATTTAGACTTCCCAATGAGAATTTCTTTCATGCAGTTTTTCAGCCTTGGTAGGTGACTGATCATGTTAACCATAGTTCAGTATCAAGGTCAGCGTATTGCCATTATCTTCCATAAGTAGGTTTATTATTTTTTTAAGAAAGATGTGTGGTAATTTGGCGATTTATGGGATTTTGCTTTGTTGAATTCGACTCTTTGGCATATTTTTCAAAGTCAGTTTGGATTAAATAACCAAGTTAAGCAGTTTATCACCTTTGTGCATTCTCTAGTTTCAGAGGAGCTGTCCATGAAAATGTGAACTTATGTTCCTTGTAATTTTTTGAGAGATTGGAGATGGTTAGCTCGTTATCATTTCAATGCTTTTCCTTTGAAAGAAATTTATAATCAGTTCCTGCCCAATGTTTCTTTAAGTCCTCACTTGAATCTCAAATGAAAATGTCAAATTAGTGAAAGACTTTGATTTAATTTGAGTACACAAATTTGGAAATCTAAAGCTAGTTTTGATGTACAAATCATAGCCTGGAAAATTCTGCATTATAAACTCCCTATAGGAAATAGATTGAAAAGTATTGTGATTCAACCCATCAGCTACCCATTTTGTCATTCAAGAGAGGACTTAAAGCATGTTTTTTAGAACTGTGTCTGCAAAAAATCAATGGAAGACCATCTTCATTACCCTCCCTGCTATATTTAATCATCAACTGAATTGGAAAGAAGCATTTTTGGGGATAAGCATGAATAATTTTTTACTTAAGGATACAATTAGACATGTTGTTTTATTGCAAATATGGAAGAATAGATGTTTGGCAACGTTCTCTAAATCTTCTTTTCATCAGGGAACAAGAATTCTAAAGATTTACTCTGAATTTTTTTAAAGTATTGTTTCTTTTTTTCTTAGCGACGGGGGATTTGGAGGAAAACACCGCGATAGCATTTCAAATTCAACAAATCAAACTTGAAGTGAAGCAGTTATTAAGTAACAAGCAAATACAAGTTGGCCAGGAATTGAAAAAAATGTTGTATAACGGCTGATGGCTGTTGTAATTGAACTTTTGAATTATGTTTTTGTATATTTTTATATGCTGCTATGAATATGTTACTGTTTGGAACTTTTGAATTATGTTTTTGTATATTTTTATATGCTGTCAGTAAGAAGTTGTTTGTAATGCATCATTGGTTGCTCTCTTCAACATTTAACTCTTGTTGTATTTAACACATATTTTCAATACAAGAAAAAAAAAAGAATATAAATACAAGTAAGAATTGTTTTGAAGAAAATTCATATTTTGTTGATTGAGTAAATAGTGTGATATTATTTATTATCTTTCGTTTATATTAAATAAAATATTAAAATGTGTCAGTGAATTTCAACCTAAAATAATATATATGTGTGTGTGTGTGTGTGTGTGTGTGTGTGAGAGATTTCTATTAAATATAGATTATGGAGTGTTAATTCTTAAAAAGAAAAAAGGAGTGGTATGATATCACATTCTTTTCAAATTGATGAAGATTTGATATAAAAATAATTTATTTTATAAATAATTATTTTAGAATAATTATTTTTTAGTTAATTTTTTTTAAACAAATTTTAAAATAAATATAATATAAAGTTTCAAAAGTACAAAGATAAAAATGCATAAGTACCAGGGAATAATAGTAAGAAGTGAAGTTAGTGGAAGTAAAGGATCATTCGGCTTGTCACTCAAGCCCCAACTCTCCTAAAGAGTAGATCCATAATATTAGGTATTGGCTCTCACACATCATTTTTTTATTCTTATTTTTTCATCCATAGGCCCCTACCTAAGCAAGGAAATAGCCAACATAAGTCAATGAAAATTTCGTTGTGGTGGGAGCCCTCCATCCTCCAGTGTCTACAAACCCAACACTATGATCATTATGGATAGCTGAGGGTCGTTATGACTATAGAGAACCACTTTGATCCCTGCTACGTGAACATTGCTTATCACGAGTTCCAAAATTATCCCAGGCCTAAGAAAATGATCTTCGGTGAGGAGAATCGGGGGACTGTGCAAGAGATACTTCTCCAATAGTCTAATAAAATCTAGACGTGCTCCACCTCTAGAAAGATCTTCTATACTTAAATTTGAATATATAAAATGAACTCTGAGATGACTTAAACTTTGTTAGTAATAAAAAAATAACTATTTATAACTATATGGTTAAAAATAACATGATTATTTTTTCTCTACAATTAAAAAAAATCTTAAAATAAAATATATATTATATTTGATTGTGTATATATAATATGATCGAATCCTCTAAAAACACTATTTTCCATGAAAAACTCTGGACAAAATAATTGAAGAAGGATATGTATCCATATGAATAAATTTGTTATCAACATACAAAACTTAATTTAAAAAAAAAAAAAAAACGAACCTTATTGTAACCGACACACCTCCATTTCTGTTTAAAGAAATGAAGACCCAAATTCCCTGATTTGAAAATCATTCAGTGAAATCACTTCAAATTTTCTTTTGATTGTACATTTTCTTTAAAGGTGCACATATCACATTATATTTAAAAGGACTTTAGTAAGAGGACTTTTCACAAAGTTATTTCCAATTCCGGTATTCACACTTTATGTCCCCAAAACATTGTAATAAAAAATGCCATGTACTATTTAATTGGGATACTTACTATTTGTAATTTGTGCTAATTATTTATCCGAGCTTTTAAGTGAGTTGTTTTGAGTGTGTTATGCAGGTGATAATGGACTCAATCTATATTTATTTAGTGAAGTTTCTGGATCTATATAACTTTCTGGTAACCATTTTATTGAAAACCCATTCCAGGATCTCGTGACTATTAAATAACCACAACGTTCATGTTTTGTGATCATTTTCAATTTATTTATTTACTGAAAACCCATTCCGGGACTTCGTGACTATCAAATAACCACAACATTCAAAACATAACCACAATGTTCATGTTTTGTGATCATTTTCAGTTTATTTATTTATTTATTTATTTTTATTTTAAGTTATTATAGTTAATTTAAATTTATTATTTATTTACATAAAATTTTTCATAGTCTCGTGATTGAAAATTTCACATTAGAGATTGAAGGTATCCATAAAGATTGTACACTTCATGGGTCAAGGCAAATTAGAATGTGCCAAATGTCATCTTTCATGAACTCTTACTATTTTGGAAAGCCTTTCAAAACTATGACAAATTTGGGAACTCTGGGAGGATTGTACATTGCGACACTTATCCAATTTGAAGGTTACATGTGGATTAGTATTGTTGATCATGTAGGAAAAGCATAATGAATGAAGAGTCATGTGTTAGCAAACACATGTCATCAACTCAAAGCAGGTGATAAACATTTGTCAATATTGTAACCACTTCGATCCCAATTCAATTCACAGATTAAAGTATGAAGTCCTGTGGTTACATAGTGCACAATGAACACAAAAATCAAATGGAGGCTTCGAGAGCCCCGAGACTCTAATATATTGTTCTCTCTCTCTCTCTCTCTCTCTCTCTCTCTCTCTCTCTCTCTCTCTCTCTCTGTTCCTCCCTTCTTACATTCTTCTCCATCTCACCTTGAAATATTTCACCACTTGCATGTTTTGTATGGCCTTACCCTTCCCTATCACTTCGTCATTGCTCAAGTTCACTATGAAACAAAACTTCTCATTCTTACACATTGCATTGCCTCCCCATATGAAGGAACACATAACCTGAATTTCCACTATCACCTCCACTAGAAATATAAGATTATTGTTGCATAACACTTTGTGCAAAAATGGTCAAATGGGCTAGTGATCATTGTTTCCAATTAGATACAACTATAGATTTACACTCTTTCACCTTACAAAACCTTGCTTTACCAAAATGGAAAATAACATCCCTTCCAACATAACATACACTTTTGGATCAATTGCTTGAGTGAGAGTCTCTCTCTCTCTCTCTATATATATATATATATACATATACATATACATACACATATATATATACATATGTATGTATATATATATGTGTGTGTGTGTGTGTGTGTGTGTGTGTGTATATATATATATATATGTGTGTGTGTGTGTGTGTGTGTGTGTGTGTGTGTGTGTGTGTGTGTGTGTGTGTGTGTGTGTGTGTGTGTATATATATACTTCGGTTATAGTAAATTTGTTTTTGATCTTTACAAATTTAACACATAAAAATAACTGATTAAAATAATGGAGAAAAACAATATAAATAGTTCTACGAGCTCCTAGAGGACAAGAGTCAAGGCAAATCTTCAAATGCATAAATCTCTCTGAAGACTTCACTCTTATCCCTTTATTCTCTCACACACACCTATTTATGTGAGTTGTCAACTCACACAGTTATTTATTTTTATCTAACTAGTATGTTATTTATTCACCCATGTGAGTACTAACACAAATATACCTAAAAAGTTATTAAAATCCTTCCACCACCCTTCAGATATCATTACAAAAACACCTTTTAACATAAAAACCTCAAAACATATTTAAAAATGTATAGAAATAAAATTATAATCCAAACTATAGAAAACATCAAATCCTATCATTAAATTGACCAATGCACAAATAAATATTTAATTAAAGACAAGTTTTGAAAAGAAATAAAATCTTTATATATTAAATTAGCATTAAAAATGTGAAGCCCTCTATTCTTTTGAGTAATCAAGGGAGCCTATTTATACCAATTATAGAAGAAATTAATTTATCTTATAAATAGTAAAATTTAGAATATCTACTTTCAGTTGAAAAATTCTTAAACAAATCCTAAAATAAACATACTATAAAACTCCAAAGGCACAAAGAAAAAAAACATAAGCATACAAATCCCAAAATAAACATATTATAAAGCTCCAAGGGCACAAAGAGAAAAAAGCATAAGCATTAGGTAATAAGAGTAGTAAGTGACATTGGTGGAGACAAAGGATCGTCCAGTTTATCACCCAAGCCCCAACCGCCTTTAAAGAATGGATCCATAGTATTAGGTATTAACTCCCATATGCCATTTATTTTATCCTTATTTTTTCATCCATAAACCTCTACCTGGGCAAATTAATAGCCAACTCAAGCCAAGGAAAATTCCATTGTTGTTGAGCCCTCAACCCCCCAGTGTTTGTAAACCCACCACTATGATCACTATGGGTAGGTGAGGGTTGTTGCGACTGTAGAGAACCACTTTGGCACTTGATATGTGAATAGTGATTTCTAGGACCTCCAAAATTGTCATAACACAAACCTTTGGTGAAGAGAATTGGGACACTGTACAAGGGGTAGTTCCCTAATAGTCCAATAAAGTCTAGAAGTGCTCCACCTCTAGAAATATCTTATGTACTTAAACTTGAATATGTAGCATGACATTTGATATGAATTTAACTTTGTTAGTAATAGAAAAAAAACCATTCATAATTATATGTCTAAAGATAACATGATTACTTTCTTTCCACAATTGCATTAGAATCTTAAAATGAAATACATGGCATATTTGATTGTAACATAGCTGAATCCCCTAAGAACACTATTTTTCATGAAAAAATTCTAGATGAAATGATTGAAAAATGGTGTATATCCATATGAATAAGTTTGTTGCCAACATACAAACCTTAATCCATGCACCATAGAAAATGAGCATTGTTGTGATCGACACATCTCCATTTCTTTTTAAATAAATGAAGACCTAAATTGTCTGAAAATCATATGTAAACTTTGGTGAAATCAATTAATTTTTTTTTTAATTGTTTATTTTATTTAAAGGTTCAAATATAACATTATATTTAAAAGGACTTTAGTAAGAGGACTTTTTTGCATTTACAAAGTTATTTCCACTTTCGGTATTCACACTTTAAGCCCCCAAAACATTGCAATAAAAAAGGCCATGTACTTTTTGATTGGGGTAATTATTTTTTTAAATTTTGTGCTAATTATTTATCCAAAAAATTTAGTGAGTTATTTTGTGTGCTATATAGGTGATAATGGACGTAATCTATATTTACGTAGTGAAGTTACTGGATCTATACAAACTCCTAGAAACCATTTTATTGAAAATCCATCTTGGGACCTTGTGACTATTAAATAACCATAACGAGCATGTTTTGTGATCATTTTTAGTTTATTTATTTATTTTTCTCTCTAAATTATTATAGTTAATTTAAATTTATTATTTATTCACATGAAATTTCTTGTAGTCTGGTGATCCCGAACTTCACATCAGAGATTGAAGGTATCCATGAAGATTGTACACTCCATGGGTCGGCACAAATTACAATGTTCCAAATGTCATCTTTTATACACTCTTGTAGTCCTATGAAGCCTTTCAAAACTATAACAAATTGGGAACTTTGGGAGGACTGTACATTGCAACCCTACTCCAATTTGAAGGTTACATGTGAAATAGTATTATTGATCATGCAGGAAAATCATAATGAGTGAAGAGTCATGTGCTAGAAAACACATGTCATCAACTTAGGCCATGTGATAGACGTGTTAATATTGTAACCAACTAGATCCCAATTCAATTGATAGATCAATATACAAAGTCCTGTGGTTACATAATGCACATTGAACATGCAAATCAAATGGAGACTTGGAGAGCCATGAAACACTAATATATTTTTCTCTTCCTTTCTATTTTTCTCTCTTTCTCTTTGTTCCTCCCTTCTTACATTCTTATCCATCTCACCTAGAAATATTTCACCACTTGCATGTTTTGTATGGCCTTGCCCTACCCTATCACTTCGTTATTGCTCAAGTTCACTATGAAAATAAAATGTCTCATCCCCACACATTACATTGCCCCCCCATATGAAGGAAAATTGATGTAGAGAAATAACTACCAAAAGTTCAACCTTGCAACTTGTTCTCACTTGTCACAACCTAATCCACTTCATAGTAGCCTTTTTATTCACCTTTTCAAATGGTACACACAATATAGGATTGATTTTTAGAATATATGATACTTTTTGAGTACCCTCTATTTATTTCCTTACCTATAACAATTTTTTTGATTCAAATCCACTCAAAGACCATCTTTCTAGTCTCTTCCAAGCTCCAATTAAGTATCCCAAGGCCTAATTCACCCTTTGTCCTATTTTTTCATACATAAAAGATTTGTACAGGTTTGAAACCTACAAAATCTCTTAGAACACCTTAATCCACAAAAAGGCATAAATTTTTGTGATTTTTGGCTAGTTATAACTACTACAAATCAATTTCTAGTTTGAAAACCCTAACTCAGGGTTAAGGTAGTATGTACATACTCGAGAAGGAATAAATTAAGGTTTCAAGCTTCAAAACATTTTAAAACTCTTGTGAAATTTGAACAAGGTCTATGCACTTCCCATACACTTTCTCAAATCATTAGTTACCTTTTTGACATCTCTGTTTACTCCTTTTACAATATTTTGAGTTTGACTGTGTGTGTATTCTGTGACCTACAGGTCTATGTATGTTGGTTTCTCCACAAAAATTGATAAAACAAATAAAAATAATGTATAAAAATATACAATAAAAAAATCACTACTTACCAAAACACCTTGAATCATCAGAAAGGTAATCTTTATTGATTCTTGCTTCAACATTCAACATATACAGTCACCTTCATTGTCAACACACAAGAAAACATGGCCTTCAATGGTTTGTCATCAAAATGAGGAACTCTTTCTTTGTTTTTTTGGATATTTATATATTAAAATATTGAATTAATGATCCTTTTGTGAATCTAAAATGTTTTATGAGTCATAAAACTACTCTAGCTGATTTTGGACCTTCCAATAATCACTAGAGTGTTATTTATAACATTGAAACATACATCAAGTTTGTATTATTTAAATTCATGAATTAAGACCCATAGTATAGACACATGGTTACTTCAATAAGGTCATACCAATAATTTTACACCTTGAGAGTTCCTTCAAAATACTCCTGCAATCCTAAACTACCCAAACAATTCAAAAATTTAGTTTTGGTGAGAAAAGCCAAATTTGAATTTTTGAAGAGATATAACTAAAACTAGAAAATATGAATGAAATAATCACCTAAGGGATATTATACCACAAAAAAACAAAAAATTGACAAGAAAACTAAAATTTTCAAGAAAACTAGGCCTAGGAGTGATGCTCCTGCATCATACTCCCATGGGAAAGAGAGAAAGAATCAGGGACTATTGTCTATGAGTTATCCTAGAGTACTCCCATGATTTTTGATGTCATGATATACCATCGATTTATAATCTTCAATATGTTGTTGCTTCTATTTGACCAAATACTTGAAACACTACTTGTCTCTAGTCTACTTGACCACTTGCTTGTCTAAGATGCATTCCAATTCATCTAGTTTGACTTGAGACAATTATTTTTCCCAATTTGTAACTATTTTAGATGATCACTATGATGTTTATTCACCTTTTATTCCTTATTTGTAAGGGTACAAGTCTAAAACATTTACAATTGATGATATGCCTACACCACTAGGTGATTCTAGCTCATATGCATTGTTAGAAAACTTCCTAAGCACCTTACCAAGACCAATTTTTTTCATCTTAAAATTATTTTGCTCACATCTTGGTAATATCTCTTTATTAATATGATCCAAAACTAAAATTTGAATTTTGAAACTTACCTCTCTTCTACTTACATTTACTTATTTTTTGTATTTCTCCACACTAGCTTCTAGATGCTTCCTTACTTCTTGATGAACCTCTTTCATGGCCACTACAAAATATTTTCCTTCAAAACTCATCTTATCCATTTTAATAATATTTATAAGTTTAAACACTCCTCTAGGTTGTATACCATATATCACTTGGAAAGGACTCATGCCAATGCTCCTATTAGAGGAGTCATTGTAAGGAAATTCTGCTTGGGGTAATACAAGATCCCACTGCTTGGTATTATCCTTAGATAGACACCTCAATAGGTTCTCTACACTGTTATTAACCACATTGGTTTGACCATCTTTCTAAGGGTGGTAAGCTAAACTAAAAATCAAATTTGTGCCTTGGTTTTTTTATAGTGTTTTCTAAAAGTGGCCTAGGAATTTAGTATCTTTATCAGATATAATGTTTAGTGGTAGTCCATGAATTCTTACTACCTCCTTAAATAACAAATTTACCACATGGGTGGCATCATTGGTGGTCCTACAAGGAATGAAATGTGCCATTTTTGAAAATATATCCACAACTACATATATGGAATCGAAACCTCTTTGTGTTCTAGGCAGTCCCATCATAAAGTCCATGCTTATGGATTCCTAAGGTTTATTTGGGACTAGTAGAGGTTGATATAAACATGAATTGGTGTTATTCCCTTTGGTAATTTGACAAGTTTTACATATCTCAAATATCTTCTCACTTTTGCTTGCATCTTAGGCCAAAAATAGTGTCTAGTGAGCTGCTCCAAAGTTTTATCAAGCTCAAAGTGGTCTACCATACTCCCACTATGATTTTATTGGATCAGGTTCTCTATTATTGAGCTTCTTGGTGCACATAGAGGCACACCTTTGAATAATAACCCATCTTGTATGACATAGTCGAACCATGGCTCTTTGTTTAGTGTAGTTTCATGCTTACAAGCTATAGTCATATAAAATGTTAAAATTGGTAGCTTGAGTGTGGATTTTACACCCAACCCATAGGTCCCTCTTGCATGCTCTCATGACCCTTATAGACACCTTTTCATCTATTCCTAGTCATATGTAGACTCTCAAAACCTCATTCTAGCTTAGCCAAGCTCCATTTCCCATGCTTATTCCACCCCCCAGGTCTCGAGCTTGTAAGACAAGAGTGATGGGGTTGGACTATAGTGTTGGACCTTAGGGTGTCTCATTTCTAGTGCTCCTATCCAATCACATTTCGAGCCTAGATGACCATTTTCTCTTGAATCTTCTTCTTCATTATGTTGTCCTAGTCCGAGTGAATTTAACCCATGACAAATAGATCTCTATAAAAGCCCATTCAAAGTTTATTTAGAAGGGGTTGGAAATTACTATAAAGAAAACAAGAATACAAGCTAGACCATTGAGGTAAATTTCTCTATTCTCTGCATAAAGCCATTTAAAACAGCTACCAGCATATTCAAAACCTCACACCAGTCCCTTGCCACCTCAAACACACCCATTTTAGCATTTTTACATCTGCATAACACTATTTCATAAAACACATCAAGTGGGATAACTAAACATGGCTTGATCCCTCTTCAGAGTATTGGTATGTAGGTAGTGTGCCCACGCAAGGGTTGTGGATACATAATCAATGCATTTTACACAGACTAACCCCCTTCTTTCTCAAATTTTTATTTAAACATAATGAAGGTCTAGGTTGGAGATTAAATCAACTCCACAAGTAGTTTCTTCGACAATCAAGATCCAAAATTTTATAGGCAAGCTCACACAGGGACAACAAATAAAAACCCAAAAAACTTAGATCTCTGTGACCAGTTTGGACAACAGTGGTAGGACCTAGACTATAACATCAAACCTCAAAATTTCTTATTTTTGGCACTCCTATCCTTTCATCAAATGAAATCTAGATCTAGATTCACGACTCTGTCCCATTCTTACACAATTGGTATCAACCTTTGTTTTAGTTGTACCAACCCAGTTTTAAGGTAATTTACATTTCTCATCTTTCATTATTATTTTTAGAAAGCTATGAAAGTCAAATAAATTTTACAAATTGGTACTCTACTGATTGTAATATATTTTATTGATTTAGTCAACTTAGAATTTTAACTAAATTAGGAGTAATACACCAATATTTTCAAAACTGTTAAATCATTTGGTGAACCCAACTTACTTCTTTTGTGCATAAAATCCCTAGAAACCTAGGAAAAATTCCTTGCTAATTTTTATAATATTTTTCTAATTTTTTACTTGCATATTTAAATCAAAAATTCACTTTAATTTTTAAAATTCTATAGTAATTTTTTAAAAAATATTTTTTTTCAAAACCCTAGTTGCATATACTAGGTCCCTTTAAATCAACAATTTTTCAAATTTTTTTTATTATTTACTTGCATATTTAAATAAAAAATCTACTTAAATTTTTAAAATTCCTTAGTAATTCTGAAAAATATCATTTTAAAAAACCCTAATTGCATATACTAGGTCTCATTTCTTTTGAGGTATCACCTTATATATAAAATCATATTTCACATAAAAACAAATATGGATCTCACTTATTTACACATATTTCTTGTAAAATTAAAGGAGACCATACTCGGTCCTATCATGTACATGAATGGTGAAGTTTATCATATGTTAATACAAAGCTTCATTCTTTGGATTTCATGCTTACTTTTTATATGGGATGATATTAAGAAAGTTATTGTTACACATAATACGATCCCTATCCTTAAAAGCAATGTTTACATGTCTTTAATACAAGGTTTCATCACTTAATTTCTATCTCTCACATGGAAATTTTTTCAAGTTTATCATGTTAAACACATTAGAAATGTCAAGGCACATATCAAATTTCTATATGCATTAATGCACAATTCCATGCTCTATTTCCCTTGCTTGCTATCTCTCATGTGGAATACTTTTTATAAACATATTTTTATACAACTTATAACTCCAATAACATACATTTCATCCCACATACATGGTTTTTACCTAGATGCATATAACTCTTTTGATACTTCTATATTCAAATTAAAATAATATAAATGCAATAGAATCAAAATTTTAATGCATAGTTCAAATGATCAATCTCATGTTTTTAACTCTACTTTGTCATCTTAAACAATGACAAAAGAATGTTTATATGATAACTCTCTTACTCTTACTTTTTATATTGCAAATGAAAATAATGCATGCACTCCATTCAAGGATAACATAGACGTACATACTATTCCAATTTCACATGACAATTTATTGCATATTAGGAAAGAATTTTCTTCTCCTCCTCTCCCCCAAGAGGATGATAGCTACTTTCCCTCTAACCAGGTCTATGCTATCACCCCTCAAAAAAGTGAGGCAACCTATACTATTGTTCCTAATGCATACATTTAGCCTATAGCTTCTTCAAATCCTCTTCAACATATGTGCTTACATGTTCAATTAGAAGTAATTAGGGTTTGCACTTGTCAGACTCTAAAGAGTCAAACCACCAGTATGAGCAAGTTAATTTTAGATTTAAAAATGCAAAATTAGCTATTACATGAAAAGATCACAACATTGGAAAATTAGATTATAATACAAAAGCCTCAAAGGCACCCTAGTTTCAATCTTGTATATGCACCTTCATCTAGTCAATTGGTTGCAAGCAATGTTACTTTTCCAAATAATAAATCAAAACAAAGTAACTATACAACTAGTGATTGAAAAATCATTCAAATATCCAATAAAATTTCAAGTGAGGTACTAAGGGAAATGATTAAATCTAATTTGATTAAACTAGATCCTATACATCTAGTGAGAAGATCCAGATATTATAGTGCATATCATATAATGCATAGGCATCACACATTTTCATGTTTGGCATTGAAAAAACATATAAATAGATAATTGATAATGAGAATCCTATACAAGGTAAATCAATCAAGAAATCTATAGTGACACAAGAACACATTCACAAAGGGCCATATTCAGAAATAGTACAAAAGTGGTTAGCAAAACATAAATCAGAACAACAAAATGATCAAAAAGCACAATTAGAGAAATAAACAGTACCACAAGCATAGGTAAAGCATGAAAAAGATGCAAATATATCTCTCCAAAATGAGGCTCAACTTTTAAAGTAGCATAGGTTTGGTCAAAAATATCTACAATAGTCTGATTATCAAGGTCAAGGGTTGGACAAACATGCTCAAGGCAACACTACTCCTATTCTAGCAGTTGAGAATGTTGTCATCGAGTTTTGGGATTTATTGAACATCCTAAGGTAAATCATTCACAGACATAATTTATCAAAGGAAAAGATCTAGATACTATGAAAGTGAACACTAGCATTTCACTGGTTCAAAATCAAGATGATAATGATGAGTGGAAAGATACAAGTTATTATGGTTTCTAAGATATCAACAATGAATCCAAATATTCAGACTCATATTCGTAGCCATTCCCTCATGCTTCATAATCACACACTATTCCTTTGTTTGATACATGATACTATGATAGGGAGTGTCCCATAAGACTCATCGGTTAGTATCATTTATTCTCAATATTTCTTGTACATAGTTTCTTTATGATTGATTGTACATAGCTTATATCAAAAATACAAAAACATTTCAATTATATGCATTATCCATGTTTTAAGTTTCTAATACCGTGCTAGACTTGCATTTTGCTATTTTATACTCTTATTTGTCAATTTATCTACATTACCATGCTTCACTTGATCTTATTTGAGTGTGTGTAGTGACATCTAGATCCTTGATTTCTTTACTCTACCCATTGAGGGGCCATCCTACTTCTACATTCGAGACATACATCGATATATTTACCCACTGGGGGAATCTTCTACATGACTACACCATCTAGATTATGTCATTCCTACACAATACACTCGAGTTATCATGTTGACGTACACTACTTACTAACTTACATAGATTACTCTATTAACACTCACTAGTATATAACACTTGTGTATTTCTTAGCATATACCTAGTCTTGTACTCCATGTCTTACATACTTTCACTTCTTGTTTTGATTAGTTATATGCGATTATAATTTTTGTATATTACATGCTTTCCTTTCTTGCTTTGTGTAGCTAGATGTGATTACATTTTCTAGTTTATGTTGCTTCTATTCTTGTGTGTGACTTAGGACATTTGCCAATGTCCTTTGCTTGTAATCTTCTATGTGATTGTGGCCCTCATGCCAACCTTACTTGTTTCAAATTGTATGTGTATGTGGCAAAACATGCCTTGTATGCTTGATTTTTAGTTTGAGTGTCATGTGCCCATATCCCTTATTTGCTTGGCCCCTTGGCCACTCTTGTATGCTTCTTACTTCTTACTTTATATGCTTGCTGCTTGATTGATTCTCCACTATTTGCAATGCCATGATCCACATCATGTATTATCTTATATTCTGGGATGCCATGATGGACATCATGCTCCATCCTTCCTTAAAAACTAACAACTAACAACTAACACTTCAAATTCTAGTTCAATACATTACACATGCTAGTACATTGTTACATCTATCTAGGCATACCCCTATTGATCCAACAATGTCCAGTATAAACTATGTTATATCTTGAGATATCTCATCGATTATCATTGATATATCATATATTGTTATAGCATAAGACACTTGTAGGGCTCTTTGTTATGAGGTCAGTCATTATGGGGTCTTCATTCCTACCCTCAGAAGAGGGGGCAAAAAATATGGGTTTTCTCACAAAGATCAAAGCTCTTATCGGTCAAAAAATCAATTTTCAAAACACTCAAGCCAATATCCAAAACCCAAACCAGGTAGAACATACCATAAAAATAGTGATTATTATAGAACAATCATAAGTTTCAATAAAGGACAATAGTGCTAGACATGGAAAACAACACCAGATAGTAGGGTGTCTTGTTTTCATTGTTCCTATCCAAACAACAAAAAAAATAGACTTTCTAGATATAGGCAGAAAGGTAAGCTCAGCTACAATTTTTTCACATATAGATTAGTCTAGATTCAATAGTTTCAATACAATTTTTCTCAGAGAATCCAGATATAGGGGGTACCATGCGCGACATGGTGGCTCTCATTTTTAGTTTTAGATAGGTATTTGGTATAACTTTTAGATCAAAATCCATGTTATAGACACCAGTGATTGGGGGTAATGTGCATGACACATTTGACTTCTTTTATTTCTGAGTTTAGTATGTTACCCAAACATTCTCAATAGTTATGTACCTTATTCCATCTGTAGGTGGTTGGCATCATTTTGGAGTGGTTTTCATACAAGCCTAACCTCCACATTCTCAAGTGGCTTCCACATAAGCCTATTTCCCAGTTTTAGAGTGGATTTCATACAAACCTAATCTCTTCCTTTTATAATTGGACAAGATTGGCCTAGTTTCTAATACACATTTGACTATCCATGCTATATTATCAAATTTTAGAGCATTCATGAGTTTTAAGAGCTATTTCATACAACACACATTTCATACTGATATCAATTCTTAGCTTCACTTCACAAGGCAATGATGGAGCCAAAGGACTAGCTAGCTTTTATATTCTTGAGCCACCTACTTAGATGGGTTGGACACATAGTCCAAACATTGATTAACACATGCATGACCACCTAGCTTCACTTAGTGGACGATGATGGAGCCAAAGGGCCAGCCTTTACATTCTTGAGCCACTCTTGGGGAATTGAGCACTCAACTCCATTTGTAATATTACACTTAGTAAAACTCATACTCAACACACATCCAACAGTACTCAACATCATAATAGGTTTTGTATTGGTATGCATACCCGGTGAGGTGTACTCATTCCTTTCTCTTCTTCTCTTTCTTACCCAGCTTTGTACTTACTTATTTTAGATATAGCATATCTAGTAATAAATGATCTATTCTTTGTTTTTTCTTACAGATTTACACTTCATGATGTGTTCTCTCTATACACACCCAATATCACATAGCTTTATGGGCTTCACCCTTGCAGGTAAGTTTAGGTACGCTTTCTATTTTTCCTTTATCCTAGTATTTCAGTTTGATGCATCACTAAAATAAAGGGGGGCAAATGTAGTCATATAAAATGTTAAAATTGTTAGATTGAGTGTGGCTTATGATACCCAACCCATAGGTCCCTCTTGCATGCTCTCATGAACTTTATAAACACCTTTTTACCTATTCTTAGTCATCCATAGACTTCTATAACCTCATTCTAGCTTAGCTAGGCTCCATTTCTCATGCTTATTCCATCCCTCCATGTTTCGAGCCTATAGGACAGGAGTGCTGGGGTTGGACTATAACACTAGATCCTAGGGTGTCCCATTTCTAACACTCCTATCTAATCACATTTTGAGCTCAGATGACAATTTTCTCCCAATTTATCTTTTTCATTATGTCAGCTTAACACAAATGCATTTAACCTTTGACCAATAGATCTCTATAAAATTCCATTCAAAGTTCATTTATAAGGGGCTGACAATTATTACAAAGCAAACAAGAATACAAGATAGACCATTGAGGTAAATTTTTCTATTATTTGCATACAACCATCCAAAATAACTACCAACATATTCAAATCCTCACATCAATCCCTAGCCACCTCAAGCACACCCAGTTTAGTAATTTTGCATTTGCATAACACTATTGCACAAAGTACATCAAGTGAGAGAACTACATATAGATTGATCCCTCTTCAGAGTATTGGTATGTAGGCAATATGTCCACACAAGGGGTGTGGATACATGTTTAGTGCATCTTACACACACTAACCCTCCCTCTTTCTCAAATTTTTTTTCAAACACAATGAAGGTCTAGGGTTAAAGATTAAATTAGCTATATAAGTAGCTTCATCAATAGATAAGATCTAAAATTTCACAGACAGGCTCACACAGGGATAATGGATAAAAACCTAGAAAACTTAGATCTTTATGACCCATTTAGACAACAACAGTAGGACCTGGGCTATAATGCAAGACCCTAAAGTGTCCTATTTTTGGTGCTCCTATTCTTTCACCAAAAGAAATTCAGATCTAGATTCATGACACTATCCTAGTCCTACAAAGCCAATATAAACCTTAGTCTCAACTGTATCAGCCTATTTTTAAGCTAAATTATATTTCTACTCTTTCATTACTATTTTTAGAAAGCTACAAAAGTCAAATAAATTATACAAATTAGTACTCTATTTATTGCAATATATTTTATTGATTTAGTCAATTTAGAATTTTAACTAAATTAGGAATAATACACCAATATTTCCAAAATTATGAAATCACAAGTATTGTATGCTTCTTTGAAGTCTTCATCATCTTCATACATCTCCTTGAGTGACTCAATACCAACACTCTCAATTTGTATCTCATGCACTAACAAGACTGTTCTACTCAATGCATCTACTACCTTGTTACTTTATCCTTGCTTATGCTTGATGGTGAAGGTAAAATTTTGCATATATTCCACCCATTTTATGTGCTTCTAATTTAGCTTAGGCTGATTAATGATGAATTGAAGTGCATGATTATCTATGTAGATGATAAACTCTTTTGGCATTAGGTAATGCCTCCACTTCTTCAAGGCATGCACCATTTCATAGAATTCCAAGTCATAGGATGAATAATTTCTCTTGGCATCATTGAAATTTTTACTAAAATAGGTTATTAGCCTACTCTCTTAGCTTAGAACATACCCTATTACCACTCCACTTACATCACACTCTATCTAAAAAACTTTATTAAATTTTGGTAGTGCTAGGATAGGCTACTTTGTTATTCTTTGCTTCAAATATTGGAAACTCCTCTAAGATTTCTTAGTCCAAGAAAACTTATTCTTATATACCCTAATGGTATCTATTATTGGAACATAAATTCCATTGAAGTTTCTAATAAATTTTCTATATAAACTTGCAAGCCCATGGAAACTCCTTACCTCTCTAGCTGTTCTAGATGTTGGCCACTCCATGATTTCCTTCACTTTATCCTTGTCCATATTTAGAATGCCTTAAGATATTACAAAGACCAAGTACAATAATTATAATTCTATAAACTCACATTTCTTGAAGTTGATTAGCAACCTTTCCTGTTGCAGCCTTCTCATGACTAGATGAAAATGGTGAATATGCTCCTCCTTACTAAGATTGTAGATAAGTATATAATCCAAGTAGACCACTAAAAAATTACCTATAAAAGGTTTGATAGCTTCATTCATAAACTCATGAAGTGATTGGGGCATTTGTCAAGATAAATGGTATAACCAGCCATTAATACAACCCCTCATTGGTCTAGAAAGTGGTTTTCCACTCATCCCTTTCTCTGATCTTGATCTGATAGTACCTACTTTTGAGATCAATTTTTTAAAAGTAGCTTTCTCCACTCAATAAATCCATCAAATCTTCCATCCTGGGAAGAGAAAACATGTATCTAATTATTATCTTTTTGATAGCCCTGGAGTTTATACACATTTTCCACTCACCTTCCTTCTTAGGCACCAACACAGTAGGGATTGCATAAGGACTAAGACTTTCTTTGATCAGTCCTTTGTCTAAGAGTTCTTACACTTTTCTCTTGATTTATGCATTATCCTTAAGATTCATCTTGTAGGCTACCTTATTAGGAAAACTTGATCCTGGAATAGAGTCTATGTGATTAGTAATTTTTCTCATAGGTGGCAATGTTCTTGGTAGCTCATCTACTTCAATTTCTGCATACTCTTCCAACATGTCTTGGATCTCTTGAGGTAACTCATTCACTTTGGTGGCTATCATAATAGTCCTAGGATTTAATACCAATGAAAATCCCAACTCCTCTTCTTTCATAACATTCATAAACTCCTTTCCAATAATGAACATCACATTTGATCCAACTTTTTGATCATTGTCTTCATCCTTCATAGGTAGCAAGGTGTGACTAAATACATCCTTAAATAAGGTGTATACATTTATCCTACCATCATGAGTGGTTTTCCTATCATATTTCGAAGGCCTCCCAAGAAGCACATGATAAACATCCATAAGAATCACATCAAAAAGGACCTTGTCCTTATACCTTAAAACTTGAAACTCCATCAAATTTTATTCACTTAACAAAACTTGTCATCCTTTATTCAACCATGAGACTTTTTATGGTGTGGGGTGAGGCAACTTATTCAATCCAATTTTGCTTACCATTTTAGAGAGACTAAATTATCTATACTTCTTGAATCTATGACCATTTTGTAACATTTACCTTGGCACTTACAAGAAGTTATAAAAAGGGGTTTTCTTTATGGTGGTTCCTTTTCCTTGGGTTTTTTGATCAACACTCTCCTTATTAGAAATTTTTTTTCTACCTTAGGTTCCTCCACAAGTGATGGAGAAAAAACACTCTCTTCCTCAACTATCTATGCAATCTAATTTCTATCTTATGTTCTTGGACTTCCAACTGGTTGATCTTTTGGACATTACTAAGACCTATGTCTAAAAAATTTATTTCATTTGAAACACCTACCTATAAAACCACCTCATCCTCTACCTCTCGATGCATAACCATCCCTAAAATATGACTTCCTATCTCTAAATCCTCCTCTTGAACTAGATAATTGTTTGTGTGAAATAGTAGACTCCCCTTGGCTTCTTTTTGAATAACCTATACCTCCTTTCTAATCTCTAACCCTAAAAATTCCACCTCTACCTCTATTTTTTTTTTCTATTGAGTTTGTCTTTTGATTTTAAGGCTAATTTGTAACATACTTCCAATGTTTTTAGACTAACAAGGCTTAATTCATCTTGCAAGTTGTATCTCAAACCATTGAGATACCTATCCACCTTATCATTATCATAATCCATGTGTCTTTATCTAATACCCATCTTGAAATTTTTTTTAGTATATTCTTTGACTCCCATATCTTTCTGTTTCAAGTTTTGAAGCCTCCTATACAAGTTTGTAATGTAGTCACTAGGCAAGAACTTAATTTTCAACTTGGAAACCATTATATCCCAAGACTTAATCTTGGATTTTTATTTTTTCCCTCTCTCATCATGTATGTAATTCTACCATAGGGATGCATGACCCTTTAGCTTGATTCTGGTAAACTTCACTTGTTATTCTTCTGGTACATCTTCAAAATCATAGTATTTGTCCAACTCTCCTATCCAATCAAGAATTTCTTCTCCATTGAATCTGCCTACATAAAATGGAAGGTCCATTTTAGGATTAGATCCTTACCCTTTCACTACATTTATTAATCTCTCAAACTTCTGTTCTTAAGTTTCTCTCTCCCCTTCATCTTCCAACTCTGGTGCCTATGGCTCTTCTTCCTCTTGGTCACTCAAATCACCTATGACTAATCATCTTCTTTGATTGACCTCAAATGTTGTGATTATTTCATCAAATTTGACTTTAATATTACTCAACTCCTTCAATATTACATCTCTCATTTGTATGGATGCTGCCCTTTCACTTGCTACATTTATCCTAGGTGGCATCTTGTCTTTTTTTAGGCAACTTACCAAAAAATTTCAAATTTTATTTCTCTTAAATAGTATCACCTTATCCAAACATTTAAAATTGTCTTATTTTGGCTATGATACTAAAATTATGTAGAGAAACAACTACCAAAATTTTAACCCTGCAACTTGTTGTCACTTGTCACAACCTAATCCACTTCCTACTAGCCTTTTTTTCACCTTTTTAGATGGTACAAACAATATAGGATTGATTTTCAAAATCTATGGTACTTTTTAGTACCTTATATATTTTTATTTTCCTCCATAAAATTTATTAAATCAAATCCACTCAAAGACCACTTTTATAGCCCCTATCAAGCTCTAATTAGGTCTCCCAAGGCCTAATTCACCCTCTATCTTATTTTTCCATACATAGAAGGTTTGTACGGGTATTAAACCTATGAAATATCTTAGAAAACCTTAATCCATAATAAATAATAAATTTGTGTGATATTTGGCTAGTTGGAACTCCTAAAAATTGAGTTTTAGTTTGAAAACCTAACTCAGGGTTAAGACAGTCTGTGCAGACCCGAGAAGGAATAAATTAAAGTTACAAGCTTCAAAACATGTTTCAAACTCTTGTAAAAGTTGAAAAATGTATTATAAATTCTCATACACCTTCTAAAATAACTATTTACCTTTTTTACACCTCTATTTACTCCTTTTTCAATATTCTGAGTTTGACTATGTGTGTGTATTTTGTGACCTATAGGTTTGTGGTGGTTTCTCCACAAATATTGATAAAACAACTAAAAATAATGTATAAAAACCTTAAATAATAGAGAAAAATACTTATAAAAACACTTTTAATCATCATAAAAGTTAATCTTTATTTATTCTTACTTCAACATTCAACATATACAATCACCTTCACTGTCAATACACATGAAAATAGGGTCTGCAATGATTTGTCATCAAAATGAGGAACTCTTTATTTGTTTTCTTGGAGGTTGATCTATTAAAAAATAAAATTAATGATCCTTCCATGAATCCAAAACATTTTATGAGTCCTAAAACTGCTCTAAATGATTTTGGACCTTCCAACGGTCATTAGAGGGTTATTTAGAACATTGAAACATACATCAAGTTTGCATTGTTTACATTCATGAATTAAGATTGATGGTATAGACACATGGTACCTTTAACAAGTTCATACCAACATGTTTACACCTTGATATTTCCTTCAAAATACTCCTTCAACTCCTAAGTTGCCCAAATAATTCAAAAATTTAGTTTTGACGGGAAAAGCCAAATTTGAATTTTTGAAGAGCTAAAACTAAAACTAACAACTAGGAATTAAATCTAAGAATGATAAAAACACCCTAAGGCCTCTTAGACCACAAAAAAACTAAAATTTGACAATAAAACCATCATTTTCAAGAAAATTATGCCTAAGAGTGATGCCCCTGCATCAAACACATAACCTCAATTTACACCGTCACCTCCATTCGAAATATACGATTATTGTTGCATTAAAATTTGTGAAAAAAATCTCAAATGGATTAGTGATCATGGTTTAAAATTAGGTACAACTATGGATTTACACTCTTTCACTTTACAAAACCTTATTTTACCAAAATGGAAAATAACATCCCTTCCAACATAACATACGCCTTTGGATCAATTGATTTTGTGTGTGTGTGTGTGTGTGTGTGTGTGTGTGTGTGTGTGTACACACACACACACACACACACACACACACACACACATTTATATGATCTAATATGAAAGATATATAAATAAATATTTAGCATAGTTTTTTCAAGAAATCATTTTTTATAAGACTTGTTAGTTTATTTGCATTTGCATTTTTCTTCTAGTTGAGTCTTGAGCAAATTGAAGTTAATATAAAGTCAAAGCTTACGATTGCCCATATCAACACTTGACATTATGCATTCAAAGAGGTCATCTAGGAAATACCTAATAATATGTATCATTATTTGAACAAAAAGAAAAAGAAAAAGAAAACATGTTGTATCTGTGATGACCCATACATAACGTAAGACAAATATTTGGGTATTAATCCATGTGTTTAATGTTAAATATGATTTAAAAAAAAAAGTATTACTCTATCCATAAAAATGCTTCTGATGTAAAAATTGAATATGGAAAGTATCTCATGAATATAAAGAAGATTGTAAGGTCTTGTTGCCTTTTAAAAAAAAGAACAAGTTGAAAAAATAATTCAATATTAATCAATGATGCACTATATATATATATATATATATATATATATATATATATATATATATATATATATATATATATATTCATGTAAAATTGTTGAGAGATATAATTCTCGAGGTGTTCAATTCACTTATGTCACACATCTAATATCATACAAGTAGAAACCTTGAGAATGATTTCTGTCGACATCTTTTATATAAATTTATCTAACATAAGTAAGTTATAATAATATGTGATGAGATTGGAGTGTTTCTACAACATAACAATCTTTTGGTTGTCTGTTGAATGTATATAAATATCTTTTGTTTTCATTTTTAAACATTGGATTGATTAAGGTGCACTCTTTATATATGGTTTTGATTTTTTACAAATTTAACACATGAAAATAATTGATTAAAACAATGAAGAAATACAATTTAAAAAACTCTACGAGCTCCTACAAGATAGGAGTCAAGGAAAATATTTAAATGCATAAATCTCTCATAAGACTTCTCTCTTATCCCTTTATTCTCTCACACACACCTATCTATGTGAGTTGTCAACTGACACAATTATTTATTTTCATTTAACTATTACAATATTTGCTCACCCATGTGAGTACTAACACACATATACCTAAGAAGTTATTAAAATACTTGCACCACCCATCAGATATCATTATAGAAACACATTTTAACATAAAAACCTCAAAACATATTTAAATATATATAGAAAGAAAATTATAATCCAAATTATAGAAAACATCAAATTATATCACTAAATTAACCAACACAAAAATAAATATTTAATAGAGACAAGTTTTGAAAAAAATTAAAATCTTTATATATTAAATTATCATTAAAAATGTGAATCCCTCTATTCTTCTAAGTAATCAGGGGGGTATTTCTACTGATTATAGAAAAACTAATTTATCTTATAAATAGTTAAATTTAGAATAACTACTTTTCCATTAAAAAATTATTAAAAAAATCCCAAAATAAACATACTATAAATCTCCAAGGGAACAATGAGAAAAAAGCATAAGCACTAGGTAACAAGAGTAGCAAGTGATGTTGGTGGAGGTAAAGGATCATTTGGTTTGTCACCCAAACCCCAACCACCTTTAAAGTATGGATCCATAGTATCAGGTATTAGTTCCCATGTGTCATTTTATCCTTATTTTTTCATCCATAGACCTCTACCTAGGTAAGGAAATATCCAATACAAGCCAAGGAAAATTCTATTGTTGTTGAGCCCTCAATCCCCCAATGTTTACAAACCCACCACTATGATCACTATGGGCAGGTGACAATCATTGCAACTGTAGAGAACCACTTTGGCACTTGTTACATGAATAGTGATTTCTACGACCTCTAAATTTTTTGTAATACAAACCTTTGGTGAGGAGAATTTGGAGACTATACAAGGGCTAGTTCCCTAATAGTCCAATAAAATCTAGAGGTGCTCCACCTCTAGAAATATCTTATGTACTTAAACTTGAATATGTAGCATGACATATAAGATGACTTAAATATAAAAATAACCATCCATAATTATATGGTTAAAGATAACATGATTACTTTCTTTCCACAATTACATTAGAATCTTAAAATGAAATATATGCCATATTTGATTGTAATGTGCATGTAACATCGTTGAATCCCCTAAGAGCACTATTTTTCATGAAAAGAAATCTACATGAAATGATTGAAAAATGGTGTATATCCATATGAATAAGTTTGTTGCCAACATATAAACCTTAATCCATGCACCGTAGAAAATGATCCTTGTTGTGATTGACACATCTCCATTTCTTTTTAAAGAAATGAAGACCTATTTTTTCTAAAAATCATATGTAAACTTTGGTGGAATCAATTAATTTTCTTTTTTGATTATTTATTTTATTTAAAGGTGCAAATATCACATTATTTTTAAAAGGACTTTAGTAAGAGGACTTTTCACAGACTTAAGTAATTTTTTTTCATTTGTGAAGTCATTTCAACTTTCGGTATTCACACTTTAAGTCCCCAAAACATTACAATAAAAAAGGCCATGTACTTATTAATTGGGGTAATTACTTTTTGTAATTTTGTGCTAATTATTTGTCCAAGATTTTTTGTTTTGAGTGTGTTATGTAGGTGACAATAGATGCAATCTATATTTACTTAGTGTGTTACATCTTGATTTCTCGTTAAGCAAATTTACTTGATTATTCATAGATATTTATAGTTAGAAATTTGATTTGGTTATTATTAACTAAGCTATGAGTTATATATTGTTATGGAATAATTAAATATTACTTTGATTACATGATTTCATTGCTTTGAGTTAACTATAGGGTATATTCTTACATTACGATCATGTTGAGTTGTTATTACAACAATATTTTATTATATATGTCATGATATTATGGACTAACTCCCTGATTGTTGTGAGTTGGATGTAGGAGAGATTCATCCCTCAGAGCATGACAGAGGAAGAACATCATCGGAGAGGGTGACATAAATAGAGATGTTGGGGATGAAATATGAATGATTAGAACTCTGCACATATCACATTAGACAATATATCTTATATGCATTTTTTGAATGGTTAGCATTAATATATTTTTGATGCTATTTGCATTTAGATAAATGTTTCTGCATACTAGTTATGTGTTAGTTCAAATTTATGCCTAGGTAGAATTGATTTTATGTGATTTCATTATAGATATTAAACGTAAATTTAGTGTAGAATGCTACTATGTGTTTTTGTCATGATTGTTAATGTTATGAGAATATAAATCTATAGATATAAGTATCAGGTTACTATCATATATAGACTAATTCCATGTATTTGAAATATTAACCAGTTATGCTTATGATATTCGAGAATATCATTATTTAGATTTAATGTCTTAATATAATTAGATAAAAGAAGGTAAATGACTTTATATTAGCAGTCTTATTATTAAGCCATAGTAGTATTAAGCCATTAAGAAAATATATAAATGGAAAAGTCTCATACGAAAAATAAAACCAATAAAGTGATTATATTAAATATAAAATGTGTTGTAATTAGAATAAAATAGTAATTAGAAAATAAGAATATGAAAAGATTATTAAAACAAAAAGAAAACAAGAAGGGAAAAATCATTCAAACATAATAAAGAAAAGAATAACAAGTCATAAAAAGCATCATGTCCATGGAAATAAGAGCAAATAATGAATGGAGTGGAGCACTAGCTTTAAAGAAAAGAAAAGAAAATATATTCATAAAAAAACAAAAAGAAAGGATAAAAGAAGGGATTTGGAGACATTGAAAGGGGTGGCATAGGATGAATTAGGGTGCTCTTCCCATTGTAACTAATAATAAGGAACTACTGGAGGAAAGGGACTCGAACTCACCACTCACATGCTAAGTCGATCCCGCTCTCGATATAGAAAATATTAGATCATCGTCCATGAGGCTTATAGTTGGGAAAAAAACTTGGTTGGCATAGTGAGCAAAACCAAGGCCATTCAGATGGCAGAGGATGTTGAACTTAACCTGGTATGTTTATTTTAATCGTTATATCTGAATTGCTTAGAAGGTACATAAAATCATTGCTTTTAATAAGATGCATCTATTTATTAAGAGCATAAAATGAAGCACCTATTATACATTCATTGCTATTCATTCCTTGTACAGGAAATGATATTTTTTATACATTAAAACTTTGGTAAATGCTAATCAATCTTAGACTAATTGTTAACTAAGTGATATCTATACAATGGTATATATATATATATATATATATATATATATATATATATATATATATATATATATATGACTAAGAGAACAACTGTGTGGAATACAAATATTGACTCTTGTTATATAGCTATCTAGTTTAAACTCAATGATTTACTTATACAAAATTTTATAAGTAACACGACTCCCCTAAAACTCATTTCCACTAAGCCAGATGAGTATATATATATAAAGATATAACTCATATTTACAGTCAATGCCATATTCATATAAATATACATATAATTACATAATTTATGCCATCTAGCTTTAGTGTTTGAAAAATAGTGTGCGGTTAGACTCTCTCATAGTCAGTCTAGGAGGAAAGATCTCATCACCTTTATATCTATTAGAATTGAACTGACTTATGAAAATGTGGTGAGGGCTGTAGGGAACTTTAGTGTTGGTGATTTAAATGGTAGTGGTGGTTTTGGCGCTACCTACAAGGCTGAGTTGACCCTAGGATTGCAAGTGTTAGTAAAAAGACTTCTAGTGAGATGCTCTCAAGGGTTCAATGATTCTGAGTAAGTAAAACTATGAAAACATTGGCGGTGAAAGAGATTCGAGACTACATTCACTATCGTCGATCCCTGCTGCAACCATCGAGCATGTGTTTCACATTTTATCTTCGCATTTAAGATTAGGTTGGATATTATTTATATTTCTTTGAGTCCATTAATTTATAAGATAATATTATATGGATAATGTTTATAATCTATATTTAAATACTAGTAATAAGTATAAATTAACATTAACATCAGTATATAAGTTAATTTACGGTATAAACTAATGGATCTGATTCATATAAATTAGTTTATATAAGTTTATATTAGTGGAAATACCATTTTATCAATGAAAATGGTTGGCTTCTCGATAATGTACTAATAGATTACTAATCTTTTTGTTGAGTTTAGATGTATATTATAGAGAAGTCTTATAAATATAACTCTGTATCAATGTATTTTATGTATTGCATATCATTTTATATGTTGTTTTAGAGAAGTTTGAATGTTATCCTAACAAACTGATCTATTTATTTATATGAAGAATACCTATAATAAAGTAATCAGAGGAGTAAAACTATTAAGATGGTGATTAATAAAATGCACAATGAGCCCAAATGGAATCACCATAATGTTGTCGACTAGATATAGCAAAATTGCCTTTAATATCTTTAAAATGTTCTAGCAATATAGTAAATATATTGGCATATTCAAGTAAATTATATTGGTATGTGTGATCTGTGTGGATAATGAGGAAGCCTCTCGTCATATGTGATGCACATAGAGGTGGTAGAGATAAGAGACAAAAATGCTCTATGTAACCATTTACATTATTTGCATAATTGATCTATTAGAAGTTGTTTGCTTGAAATTTTCTCTCTATTTGTCTTTGATCTATTCAAAGGTTCTTAATTTAAAGAAATGTATCCTTTATTTGTCATAAATGGATCATGGCTTGGAGAAAAATTGAATAGGATCAAGGGTTCAAAAATGTTAAATACTAGTGATAGACTTTGATTGTTAATTTATGAATAGAAAAATAAAGAATATTGTTAATATGATAGAATAGTAAATGTGTATTAAAACATATGTATTATGTAGTATATGTTATGAAAGGTACACAAATATATGAAATATGTCTATATAAGAACTTATGTACTTTTATTATAATATATATATATATATATATATATATATATATATATATATATATATATATATTGGGATGCATGCCTATAAGTATAGACTCTGACTAGAATATTGTCACAACTTTAATCATTTTTATATTTGTATATTTTTTTTATAAAACTTTAGTGTATCATATAAGAGCAATTTATATATTGTCGAATACTTATATGCAAACCATTATACGAAAGACTATGTTTTTTGTAGAACTTTTGTATGGAGTTATATATTTTTTGAATATATCAAGATAAAAATTTACTTAATTAGGGATAAAAACTATGAAAGAGTTTTAAATTGTTAAATCCCTTAAAGATCATCAATATATTTTGTGAATATAAACTTTTTAAATATTGTTAAAATCATAGAGTTCTTGATTAAAAAATATAAATGAACATTGATTTAGTATTTATATATCTTTTGAGTACTCACATATGGTACATATTATAATATATGAGTACTCATACATAGGAAATATACCTATAGCTAAATGGATGGTTAAAATAAATCATAAAGTTTTTGAGCGACTGAAGATTATAACCATATGAAAACAGTCTCTTAAAAATGGAATAAGTTGTTTAAATGAAAGACTATGTTGTAATTTGGTTTATGAGTTATCTAATTATTTGTAAATATTATGACTAACTATTTGAAAGTAAGTAGTATGTACATAAAATTAATGGACTGTGTTATTACTACTTATACTATATATTTAAATCTATTTATGAAAATTAGATTATACAATTTAAACATATATTATATCTAGTTGGCATAAACTATATTTGTTTATTTATTATTTATGTGATAAATGATATTGTGGAGATTCATTTATACATTTGATGGATTAAATGTATGAATTTTGATTATTCCTATGTTTAGTATGTTTTATGTTTGCTGACTTGAGAAATAATTTATATAAATTTTTGGTTATATTTATGTTAATCAAATCTCACATTGTTGGTACTAAGTAGTGAGATGGACTTCACTAGCTTGATATTATCACCAATGTCAAATGAAGGTAATCCAATAAAGTAGTGTGTATGAATTTGACTGATCTTAGAGATCAATAGCTATTAAAAACTTTGATCAAAGTACTGTTTAGTTAAATATTATTATTTCATATTTATGATTTACATGTTTGTATGATATCATGTTAGAATGAATTTATTTATGGTACATTACATGTTATTAAAAATTATACAACACACGGGTACTAGTTTGTCTCTCTAGATTCCTACACCCTCACTATCTACTCATCTATGAAAAGAGAGTCATTCCCTGATAGGGGATTGTGTAAAGAATCGATGATCTATGATCAGTGTGGAAAAGCGCTCAAATGATGCTCTCCCTCCTCACAATAGTACTTATGTGGAGATGACACTTGGGATTGTCATAAATATTGGAATTCGATAACTCTTACTCCATGGAGCCTTGTATCTTATATTTTATATTTTACTTATTATTATTAAGATATTATACCTGATGAGATGTAATTATTTTTTTATTATACATTGATTATAGTGGATATATGTTTATATCAGTTGTGGTTGGATATTTGTACTTATTTTTTATATTTAATTATGATATATTTCACATGATGATAGTGATCAGTGACAAATATATGTCACGTGTTTATTTTACAATTGAATTATTTAGAATGATTTAGTTGGATTGTTAATTAGATTCTCATGGTGTAATATAATAGAATAATGTGTTGATTAATTTAAAAAAAAATCACGTTATTCTAAGTAGATTCTAGTTGTAATCTAATGGTATGTTAGATCTATCTAGAAATATGTGATTTTTTAAAAATTAAAAATAATGTATTATTTCATTAGATTATACCATGATAATCTAAGTCATGATCCAGATAAAATACTCTAAGTATGATCATTATAAAATAAACATATGACATCATCCATCACTGATCATTATCATCATATGAAAACTCAACATAATTGAATATATAAAATAACTACATACTTCCAGTCATGGTTGGTACAAATATGCAGTCACTACTGTCATGGTACAATAGATAAATAATTAAATCTCATCAGGTATAATGTTTCAATAATAATAAATATAATACAATGTATAAGATACAAGATTCCATGGTGAATGGATCCTTGAACTCTAGTATCTATAGCAATCTCAAGTGTCATCTTCAAATAAATACTGTTGTGAGGAGGGAGAGCATCATCTGAGTATTTTTCTACGCCAACCATGAATCATATATCTTCCATGAAATCTCCCATTGGGGAATGACCTTCATTTCATGGATGAGTAGATAGTGACAGTGGGGGAATCAAGGGAGACAAGCTAGTACTCGTGCACTTTTTAATTTTTAAGAATATGTAGTGTACCATAAAGAAATCTATTCTAATATGATATTGCATAGACATGTAAATCATAAATATGAAATGACAATGTCTAACTAGCATTACTTTGATCAAAGTTTTTAATAGTCATTGATTTTTAAGATTAGTCAATTTCAAACATACTACTTGATCATATTACTTTTATTTGGCATTGGTGATGTTAGTAAGCTAGTGAAGTCTGTCTCACTACTTACTCAGTACCAATAATGCAAGATTTAGTTTACATAAATATAACTAACATATTCATACAAATTAATTCCTATTAGTAAGTATAAAATATTATAAACACAATAATAATTAAAATACATTCATTTAGTATATCAAATATATAAATGAATCTCCACAATATTATTTATCACCCAAATAATAAACATAACAATTATATTTTTATACCAACTGGGTATAATCCATATTTAGACTACATAATCTAATTTCTGTAAGTAAATTTAAATACATAGTATATTTTATGACAAACAATAATACACAATCCATCAATTTTCATGAATACACTACTCCATTTCAACACTCAGTCATAACAAAAAAAGTCATTTATCACAAAACACATAATCTTCCGTTTTAACATTTGTTATATTTTTAAAGAGGTATGCATGCATAAATAGGTTTTTAGTGTTCAAAAGTCTATGACTTAGTTTTAAACTATCAATGAAACTTTAATTATAGACAATCATCTCATGCACTATTATATAAGTATATGTATTCGCACATACTAGTACACTCATGGTATGTATCGTATACAAGTTTTTAATTGGACAATATTCAACACTTTGACCAATAATTCTCAATAAGTATTAGTGGTTTAAGTTATGATATACTAGTACACATAGTTTGTAAATATACTAACCATTTCATGGTACAATCATAACGTGTACTAACCACTAGATCAATATTTGGTAATACATTATGAGTTACATTATCTAGTAATACATATATATTTATAAATGAAGAGTTTTATACTCAACATGTCAAACTGAGAGGGTACAATTAGTATGGCATTTTATAAAGTCCTCTCATTTGAGATAGTTTAATTCCTATGTAATTTTCTGATTTAATCAATTTATATCCCTTAATTTTGATTTAATTATTCTTTTGCACTCTATAAATAAAATCCATAGTATTTAGCTCAATTATATCTTTGATGTATATATATTAAGCAACCATATAAACATAAATCCGTAGTTTCCATATACCATACTAAAATATTGAACTATGTCATTAGTGTGTTATTGAGCCCTATAGTATTTTATGCCGTATATAGGCAATGTACTCAGCTAAGAATATGTGATTAGATATGATTTCCAGAGCCGTTACTCTTGTGTAATCTTTAAATAAATTCTTTACTTAAAAATAAATCATAGATCACAATTATAATATCTTGATAAATAACAAAAATAGGATATCTTAGCTTAAGTCCTCGCTAAGCATTCTAAGCTAGGCTAACATAATGATTAAACAATGATAGTTTATTGTATTTCAAAAAGCTACACCATTATCAATATGGATAAAGTACATTTAGCGGATAAAGTAACTACATATTTCAGCTAGTCGAGTCTGTAAGCAATATTATATGGGAGTGACAAGTCGACATCATTAAGTAATTCTGTTATATGGTTTACTTTAACAATTGTTTACTAAATATTTCTTAGTGATCCCCATAGTTTTAGATTGATTAAACATCATGTTAGAAATAACAATCTGGGATCGCTTAGTTTACACAAAATTTATACTAAGCTAGACTACTATAAGTATATATTAAACCAGATCGCTATTATAAATTTGCTATAGACACCTATCAAATTCACTGTATCTATTGTTTTCAATGTGCTGTGTATATACTAATCAGTTCATTGAGTATATACTACTCAGTGTGCTATGTATATACTACTTAGTTCATTGATTAATTTGTGACTTAAATATAATCACTGTGTATATATAAACTGAGTAATTAATATACTATGCACATGGTATAATCATAGCAATTTTAATATAACCACTATGCATATACTACACCATTCATATAGATGTTATGTATATACTTTATATATTTAGATTGCTATAAACCATAGTAGTATATCTAGTCGTTACATTCCATAGATTATGTATCCAATACCCGTATGAGTAGAGTCCTAGGGTTATACAAATTTTTTCTGGTATAGAATATCTAATTACTCAACTCAGATTATTAATACGAAGTAAGATCATAATCCTTCTATAGTCTGATTATATTTTCCAGCTGTAATGACCTCAGGGATATATGAATATATATAATAAGTATAAACAAACACTTGTTTGTTATATGTATGCTTAAATCAATGTATATGAACCACCGATTTTTCTGTATATATGTTTAAGTTGACTCACTATTTTATAAGTCAATAAAACATGTAGAATGCTTTGTATACACTATTTATTGCAAACCAACATGGTTATCAAACATGCATAGATCACCTACCTGAAGAAACTTCTCGACGGAATTGGCACACTAGAATAACTTCTACTCTTTGCCTCCTCTTTCTCTCTTCTCTTTCCCCTTCGCTCCTTTTCTTCCTTCTTCTCTTTTGTCTCTCATCTCTTCTATGTCGTGCCCCCTTAAAGCTCCATGTTTTTTTTCTTTTTCAGAGATATATTTATATGTTTATTTTAAAGCCCCTTCCTTTATTACTTTTAATGAGTATATGCTTCCTTTTTTTAAAGCTGATTTTTTTAATTTTATCCCATGATTTTTCTTTTCTTTTCTCTTAAGAGTATTGCGCTAACCTTAAAACTAGTTTTTTTTATTTATCTTTTTTTTCTTTGTTCTTATTTCTCTTATGAGGCTTTTCTTATTTTTATTTTCCAACTTAATAATAATAATTACATCATTTAATCATTAATTTTGATTTATTACCATTGGCTATGAAATCTTGCAATAACTCAATCAAAGTAACTAATATTATGACTTTAATTACCAAAACAATTAATATAAAGTTGAAAGTACTTTTTAACAATAATTGGCATAAGTACATAACACCACAATGCAATCATACGAAATTAATTTCACACAGTCATTAAACTAAGCTAACACATAACTAACCATGCGTAAAAAATTATCTAAATGCAAACATCATTAGAAACACATTATGCTAACCATTCAACTATGTATATAACATGTACTGACTAATGTGGTGTGTGTAGGGATCTATCCATTCATTTATCATCCCTCAACATCTCCATCTACGTCATCCTCCCCGATGATGCACTCCCTCCATCATGCTCTGAGAGATGAGTTTCTCTTACATTAAACTCATAACAAGTAGTTAGTTAATCTATACATCATGACATATATACATCAAATAATACTACTAAAATAACAAATCAACATGATTATAATGTAAAAATATATACTATAGCTAACTCATAGCAATAAAATCATGTAATCAAAGCAATAATCAACTGTTCCATAAAAACATATAACTCATAGCTTAGTTAATAATAGCTAAATCAAATCACCAACTAAAAATATCTACAGATAATTAAGTTTGCTTAGTGAGGAATCGGGATTTAACATCCTTCCTCCCTAAAGCTAGTCATCGTCTTGATGACACTTATTCAAACCTAAGTCTTGAATTAAAAATATTGTTCAATATAAAAATAACATAGTAAAAAATATCAAATCAAATAAATAAATGTGAAAATTGCTTGCAAAATTCATCATAGTCCTCCCAATTAGCACTATCCTCAAAAAATTGGTCCCACAAGACCTTGCACTGTGAAATCTCTCTGTAACCACAACACACTTGATTATATATTGTATATCCGTACTTGTTGGGGTATATCAACGAGTTGTTTTGAGTGTATTATGTAGGTCCTAGTTGCAATATAATGGTATGTCAAAATTTTAATGAGTTATTTTGAGTGTGTTATGTAGGTGATAATGGACATAATCTATATTTACCTAGTGAAGTTACTGGATCTATACAACCTCCTGGAAACCATTTTATTGAAAATCCATCTCAGGACCTCGTGACTATTAAATAACCATAATGTGCATGTTTTTTTAATCATTTTCAATTTATTTATTTATCTCTTTAAGGTATTATAATTAATTTAAATTTATTATTTATTCACATGAAATTTATCGTAGTTTCGTGATCGTGGACTTCACATCAGAGATTGAAGGTATCCATAAAGACTATACACTCCATCGATCGAGGCAAATTAGAATGTGCCAAATTTCATCTTTCATACACTCTTGTGGTCCTACAAAACCTTTCAAACTATAACAAATTTGGGAACTCTGGGAGGACTGTACATTGTGACCCTGATCCAATTTGAAGGTTACATGTGGAATAGTATTTTTGATCATACAGGGAAAACATAATGAATGAAGAGTCATGTGTTAGCAAACACATGTCATCAACTTAGGCCAGGTGATAGACATGTGTCAATATCTTGACCACCTGGATCCCAATTCAATTGATAGATCAATGTACAAAGTCCCATGGTTACATAGTGCACAATGAACAAAAAAATCAAATAGAGACTTCAAGAGCCCTGAGACTCTAATATATTATTCTCTTTCTTTTTATTTTTCTTTCTTTATTTTTGTTCCTCCCTTCTTATATGCTTCTCCATCTCACCTTAAAATCTTTCACCACTTGCATATTTTTTATGGTCTTGTTCTTCCCTATCACTTTTTGATTGCTCAAGTTCACTATGAAACAAAACATCTCATCCCCGCACATCACATTGCCTCCCCATATAAAGGAACACATAACCTCAATTTCCACCATCACCTCCACTAGAAATATAAGATTATTATTGCATAACACTTTATGCAAAAAAGGTCAAATGGGTCAGTGACTATGGTTTCAAATTAGGTACAACTACAAATTTACACTCTTTTGCTTTACAAAACCTTGCTTTACCAAAATGGAAAATAACATCCCTTCCAACATAACATACACCTTTGGATCAATTGCTTGAGTGAGTAAGTATATGAGTGTCTCTCTCTATATATATATATATATATATATATATATATATATATAATATATTTATGATATCACAATTATGTGATATGATATCAAAGATATATAAATAAATATTTAGCACAATTTTTTCAAGAAACCATTGTCTATAAGAATTATACATTGTTAGTTTATCTGTATTTTTCTTCTAATTGAGTCGTGAGCAAATTGAAATTAATAAAAGGTAAAGATTACTGTGCCTATATAAACACTCCATATCATGCAATCATAGAGGTCATCTAAATAATACCTAACAATATGTATCATTATTTAAATGAGAAAAAATCATGAAAAATTACATAGCATAAGACAAATATTTGGGTGTTAATCCAATTGTTTAATGTTAAGTATGATTTAAACCAATAAAAGCTAGTACTCTACTCATAAACATGCCTCTGACATAAAATTGAATATAGAAACTATTTATAAGAAAGATCATAAGGTTTCAAATGTCTTTCTAAAAATAAAAGAATAGTTGAAAAAATAGTTGAATAAATTTATGTAAAAAATGTTGAGAGATATCATTATTTAGGTGTTCAAATCATTTATATCACAAATCTAATATCATAGGTAGAAACCTCTGAAATGATATATGTCAATATCTTTTATATAAATTTATATAATATAAATAAATTAGTTATAATAATATGTTCACACACCCCTATTTATATTTTGTGTACTCCCATTACCGACAGTCTAACAGTTCAAAATAAATAAATGAAGCGCAGGTGACTCACTAATTTATGTGAATAAGGCTGATTTAACGATTTAAAAAGAAAGACAGTCCGTCCATAGTTTGAATGTTGTTTGTTTTTATTTACCAAAAGAATTGTGGTTTTGTGTAAGAAGGGACAGTCATGTCATATTATTATTTTTCTTAAAAAAAACAAAAGCAAAGCTTTGCCATGCAAAACCCAAAAATAAAGTTTAACAGACCAGAATTTCCACTGACAAGGAAGGATGCCTCTCAAATCTCTAACACTGGTTGATAGTTATGATGTGACAGGCTTTTAAAAGCAAAAGTATTTTATTAATGATAGGTTAATTTTGGTTTTCGAGTAACTCGGACATCTTCCATTTTATTTATATTTCAGTTATGGCTATAAAATATTTTACATTTATCATGATGACAAAAGTATCCTTTGAGAGGACATAAATTTTACCGTTCAAAGATGTAGACGTCTCAGTGAGAATTTCTTCCATACAGTTTTTCAGGCTTGGTAGGTGACTGATCATGTTAACCATGGTTCAGAGATCTTTATATTGAAGGCGTTTCCTCAATGAGAATATGGGTGTATGTAAGAATAGTTTTAAAGGAAATTCATATTTTGTTGATTGAGTAAATAGCATAATATTATTTGTCATCTTTAATTTAAGGATCTAATAAAATATTAATACGTGTCAATTGAAAAGTGATTTTTAAGGAGTTTTAAAATTTTCTCTATTATATTGATGATCTTCATAGATCTAGGTAGAATTTAGTTTTGTTGTGCATTTATTGCTGATTTGTATTAGTGATTCGTCCTTTGGGTGGTAGGGACTACTCTATTTTAAATGTTTGCTGCCACTCTCTCTACCTCTATGGATGTAGGGAACGCTGGAGCGAGCGAAAGTAACTAGGGTGTCGAAACAAGTGAAGAAATTTGTCTTAAATTTTTTTCACAAGGTAATGATGTTAATCCCAATTTTCTATTATCTGATATTATTTTAAAATTCCCTGAATTTGACAAAACTTGTAACTTCTTTGAGAATTACACCTCGATTGCTTATTTTGTGGTAGAGTCCCCCTTTGAGAGCCTCTTGAAATAATGGATTTATAACCATTGGCAATGTGATGGTATGAAACTAGGAGGAGTCCAAAATGTTACCAAGGGCTTCTTTCTATTTTGATTTTTCAACCTTGAACACTGTAAAGCCATTGTTAACTATGGCCCTTGGTTTATTCGTAACACTTTGGTTGTTTTTTCTCATTGGACCTGTGATTTTTAAGTTTTGAAAGAATCAAAATTGAAAATTTTGTTTGGGTCTAATTTCCTGGATTGCCTCTCCCCCTTTGGGGTTTTATTGATCAACTCATAAAACCCATACGGAGTTTCAAATGTCATGGGCAAAATAATTTTTTTATGATTCGTCCTCAAAAAGGGCTTGTGTGAAAGTGGATTTATCTCGGGACCTAAAAGAGTCCATTGACATTTAATTTGGGAATAATAGATTTACTCAATCGGTCTTGTATATCAACTTACTAAATACTTGTTTTCAATGTCAATCCTCATACCATATGATCCAGGAATATCCCTTCATGGTGCATGCTCCTCTTGCTTCTCAGGGAAAGGGTGGCCCTAAAGTCAAGCCTCATAAAGGTAATAATGATGGCTAGACTATAATCACAAATAAAATGAATAATTTGATAAAAGGTGACGGCAAGCCTCAACCATCTACATATTAACCTATTGTACTCCTAGCGCCTCAATTTTTGCTGGCAAATCTATTATGCCTAATAAAGCTTCTCCTTTGCTCTTGCGAACACCACAAGCAGTGGCTACCTTGGTTGATACATCAACTTCAACTCTACAGTCACAACCCTCTCTTGGGGTGAAATCATCAGAATAAGATTGGAGACTCATTACTCTACACTGTAAAATAGTCCTCCAACATTCCAGAAGCCCCTCTCCTTCTCATGAGGATGAGTATATGATTCATAAGAGATAACCGTTTAATGTGGGTGACTTTATGTTGCACAAATTGAGTTATAATCAATTCAATGCGCTTGAACATCCCACAAAGGAGAATGATTTGAACCTCGATGTTTCTCAATGCTACTTTTTTCATGGAATGTTCAGAGCCTTATTGATCCACTGTGTAAGTATGTGGTCAGGAACAGTTGTTAGCTTTATAGCAATATGAAAATTCTTTGTTTGCAAGAGGTCAATATTTTTGGCTTCCTCCTAAAGAATGTAACAAGAATAATTTGGCCTGGAGCTATTTCTCAGAATACTATGCATGATACTAGTTATGGTGGGGCTATCACCCTGTTGGCTCTAGAGCTTTCTTAGAACATTGTTTCCTTGGGTTTTGAGCCCTCCCATTTGGTGGTTTCAACTTTATTTTACTTTGGAAATTGCATCATTGGGCTTGTAAATTTATATGCCTCTAATGATGTTGTGGAGCGGGATTTACTTTGGAGATGGTTGGTAGTATCACTTCCAGATGCACATTGGGTCCTCTATGGGGATTTTAATATGGTGGAATCTCCTGAGGATACATAAGGTCACCTTCTTATGTATTGGGGTGATAGTAAATGGGAGGCTTGGTTCTATATGCATAACAAACTCAAGGTGTTTGATCCCAATCATCACCGGAGGAAGAATTCAAAATCTTCCTAGTTTATTTGGTCCAATTTCCACCAAGGAGAGGATCGGGTTCTTCAAAAACTAAAATTAGAATTATTAGTTGAATCGGATCTCTTTATTTTTACTATTATTCATGATATACTAGTTTTGGTGCTTCTTAACACTTTTCTATTGGGCCATCATCCTATCTGATTCAATTTGGAATGGTCTACCCTTCAAATGAAGTTTGCATCGACCCAATTTTACTTTAATAATACCCACCTTAAACATGAAAGGATAGTGAGGCAAATTATTAGAATTTGAAATCTTGTTCTCCATCCTTAAGGGGATACTAGCTGGATCCAATGGTGGTCAAATGCTTTGGCTCACACTACCACCTTTCTTCATGTCTATGGTAAGCAAACTAATTTTTTTTGACAACATCTTTATAATGATACTAACCATGAATACCTCAAGATATCATAGGAGCTTGAAACTTCTCTATTTAATGTTCAGTTACAAACCTAAACAACACATTGGCAACACAAGCTTCAAATGGAGGAGGCACATAATGCTAAAGGGGCTCAACTCTGAGCTTAGATGCATTGGCTAAAAATTGGGGACAAAGTCACCAAGGAATTATTTTCTCTTCTACATTCTAGATGGGTTGTTGATAGAATTAAAGTTGTCAAGGAAGGAAATGCTCAGCTAACCAAACTTACTAACATACTTTAGAGTTTTGTTCATCATTATCACATAATTTTTTAGTACATGCCAACTCTCTTGAATGCAAAACATCTCTCACTCAGTGTCTTCATACTGTTTCTTGTAAAGTCTCTGATGCCTAATGGGTTGTTTGTGATAGGCCTTTATCTCTCATTGATTTTCATGAGATATTTATGCAAATGGTTGTAGACAAAGCCCCATGTATTGATGGATTCACATGGGAGTTTTATCAGACTTTATGGGATACTATGGGTCTTGATCTCCATAGGGTTTATAACGAAGCAGTGTTAATGAATTCTTCGGGGCCTCTTATAAATCAGGGTAATATTAAGTTTATCCTAAAAAATAGTGACCCTGAGATTATTACTAATTGGAGGCCTATTACTCTACTCAATGTTTATTATAAGATTATTGCTAAGGCTTTATCCCTTAAGCTTAAACATCTTCTTCCTTTAACTGTTAGAAGTGAACAAACACGCTTTATCCAACATAGATATATTTTGGATAATGTCATTGTTGTAAGTAGGCTCAAGTTTCCAATCAAAAGGTCATTATCATTAAAATTGATTTTGAAAAAGCCTATGACCATATTGAGTGTCCCTTCATTTTGGCCATGATTCAAGCTCTTGGTTTTGGTCCCAGATTTTTGTAAATGGTTACTATACTTTTCCAAGATGATAGGGCATGTATTACTATCAATGGTATGCATTCCTCTCAATTTGATCTCCATCATTCTATCTGGTAAGGGTGTCCTTTATCCCCTGCTCTCTATGTGCTAGTAGTAGAGGGATTTAGTTACATGCTAGCTAAGTATGCTTTCTAAAGTTTGGTCAAAGGCATTTACCTCCCTCAATCTACTCATCAATTTCTAAATGGGCATTTTGATGATGACCCTTTCCAAGCTCTTCAGAAGAAGAAGATTTAGTGAAGAATGTTATGGATTTTATTCATATTTTTTGTTTAGGCTCAAGATCAAACATTCAATGGAGAAAAACTCAGTGTTACCACCAATATCTTACTTCCAAACCTCCTTGGTGAGAGGCATATCAATGGTGGTGGCTTCTTTCAGGGGTTCAATTTAAATTCTTTGGCACCCCTTTTGTTTTTTGGGTTTCTCCCTTTGATCTGTGGTCTTATGTGGTTCAAAGGGTTGAGAAAAAAAAACTTTTTTTAGATCACCAAGCCTTTATAATTGACATGCAAGTTTCATGTTTGCTCCAAGGTCTTGGTAGTTACACATGTATATTAATCTTGTTGTGGGGCTCCTTCCAATGCTGCTTATAGTAAGCTAGAAAAAATCTTAAGGGATTTCCTCTAGGTTAATTCTAAAGGTTGCAAGGGTTTCCACAGAGTTTCTTGGGACTTTTTTTTAAGGCCTAAGAAGGCAAGTGGTCTTGGTCTTCTAGACATTAGAATTCTAGGTCTTTTTATCAACGTTGAATGGGTTATTTGTGGTTTGGAAGGTGATGAAGCTTGGAAGATTCTTCTTCATCATAATATCTCTCAGGGAGTTCCTTGTGCTAGAAATGCTTGTGAAGGCATGGTTCTTCACACCCTTCTCATCACCCAAGTACTGGTTAAAATTAAGGGTACCTTTGTTATCCAAAGTTTATGGAAAGTTTGAGAGAAGCTTAAAATCCATCTTATTTGGATAGGGGAGGGTTTTAGCAATGGTCTTTTTCTTAATTCTCATTTGCTTTGGTGGTCTCATTGCCTAAACATTCAAAATGTTACCTTTGCCTTGGTCCCTTGGATTAAAGGGCTAATATTGTTCAATAAAGGTGTGAAAACTATAGGGGATATTTTTTGCAGGGTGAGCTAGTATTGGCTTTCTTGGCAACATGTTCATCACAAATTTTATTTAAATAATTCAGATGCTAAGGCTATTGAAGAAATTCAAGGTTCCATATTTGATGAATATCTTCATAAGATTGGGGTCAACTCTCTCACTCCTTGGTTTAAATATTAGCAATGGCCTACGACCAATCCCTTCACTCGGTATTCTCCATGGCTGGGATATAATCTACTAGCCTCCCAACATATTCTAGATGAGAATCTCAAGCACAAATGGAACCTCCATTCTAGCCATGGGGTTTGGTCCAAAAGAATTCACAATATGTCTGAAACTGCTCTCATTGAGCCTAAAAAATCACATTTTATTTGGTGTGTTCTCTATTAGGTCTTACCAGTGGGTGACCGGCTTAAGCATATGGGGGTTTCAAATCCCATTTGCCCAACTTTTTGTCAACCTTAGAATATTAAACACCTTTTTTGGTTTTACACCCACGCTCAATCTGTGTGGCACTAGATTAATTCCATCTTTTAGCCATTTATACCTGAGTTTTTTATGTGTAATGTGGCTCGTTTGGAGGACTTTGCTTTGCTTCCTATAAAATACAACATATTTTGGTAGATTTTTTATGCTGAATTTTTATTTCAAATCTAAAAAGCTAGGAACTATACTTGATGTAATCATGAATAAATAGAATGTAGTTTTTCTATTACAACATAACTACTATTCTATCTAATATTACTCTCTAGATTTAAATCCAGACAGACAAAATTCACCTAAAACTCAACCATCTTAAATGTCTACTTGACCACTGAGGAAATGCCCTATGTGCAGTTAACCGAGAACCTCTAGAGCTACCACATTTACCTTTGTCTCCTCATGGGTGAGGACGTGGTCCACACTAGTAACATACCCAAAACCAACATACACATCTTTCTCCTTGTAGATCACGATCTCGTTGGTCTTCCCCATGAGGTGGTAGACCAAGTGGATATTCCATAAGTAGAGGCAATGACAGGGGATGGGGCCGTCCCCATTAAGATTATGGAGATGATAACAGGGGTTGGGGTGCTCCACCCCAACATAAGTTTCCTTGGCTTGCTCTTGCAATTTATCTTGGTAGAAATAAGGATGAAACTAATGTTGAGCAACAAAATGTTGGTTGAGAACCATTACTTGTGGACACTAGTTCTCCTACTAAGGGAGGATGGGGAGTTAAGCTGGAAGATTCACCTTCTCCATCACCTCCTCTAGCCAACATGTTTGTTGTGGCAACTTAAATGTTTTGTTTATTGCTATGCGCTCTTTTATTTACTTTCCTCGATGTTATGCATTGTTGATTTGATTTTTTGTTGAGTGGTCTTTATTGACCCTCTATTGGACTATGCCTTTTCTTGAGGATTGTTTATCCTCGGTATGACTTTGCTTGTGGAGTGTGAATTTTCCACTCATTTTTTTAATTATTAGCATTGTACTTTATACTTGTTCATATTAGTGTAGATACACTCTTCAATAAAAACAAGTGCTATTATAGAGTTTTAATTCTTATAAAAAATGAGTGATATGATATCACACTCCTTTCAAATTGGTCAAAGATTAGAGGAAAAATTAATTTATTTTATAAATAGTTAAAATGATATCACACTCCTTTCAAATTGGTCAAAGATCAGAGGAAAAATTAATTTATTTTATAAATAGTTAAATTTAGAATTAATATATTTTTCACTTAAAAATTCTTAAACAAATCTCAAAATAGACATAATATAAAGCCCTGACGGCATAAAAAACACAAAGCATAAGCACTAGGAAATAAGTGAAGTTGGTCAAGGTAAATGAAATTCGGCTTGTAACCCAAGCCCCAACCACCCCTAATGGAGGGATCTATAGTTTTAGGTAATGGCTCCCACACGCCATCTTTTTTATCCTTTTTTTCATCCATAAGTCCCTACCTAGATAGGGAAATAGCCAACACTAATCAAGAAAACTTTTATTGGTGTGGAGTCCTTAATCCCCTAGTGTCTACAAACCCACCACTACGACTGCTATACATAAGTGAGGGTTGTTGGGACTGTAGAGAACCAATTTGGCACTTGCTATGTGAACAATGCTTGACATAAGCTCCAAAATTGTCACAACCTAGGAGAAGACCTTCGGTGAGGACAATTGGGATGGAAGATGGGCAGGGGGGGTGAGGAGAGCATGGGGGCGACCTGGATCACTATGCAAGGGTACTTCCCTGATGGTCCAATAAAGTTTAGAGATGATCCACCTCTAGGAAGACCTTTGTACTCGAATTTGAATATGTAGCATGACATTTGAGCTAACTTGAAAAAAAAAATCCATAATTATATGGTTAAATCTAATATGATTACTTTCTTTCCACAATTGCAAAATAATCTTGAAATGAACTATATCCTATATTTGATTATAATGTATATGTAGTTCATGCCCAAATTTCCTAAGAGCATCATTTTCCACGAAAAGAACTCTAGACGAAATAATTGAAAAAGAGTGTGTATATATATGAATAAATATGTTGCCAACATGTAGACCTTAATGCATGCACCACATAAAATGGGCCTTATTGTGACCAACACACCTCCATTTATTTTAAAAGAAATGAAGACCCAAATTATCTGAAAATCATATGTACACTTCAATGAAATCAATTAAAATTTTCTTTTGATTGTTCATTTTCTCCAAAGGTGCAAATATCACATTATATTTAAATGGATTTTAGTGAAAGGAATTTTCACGGACTTAAGCAATTTTTTGCATTCATGAAGCTATTTCCCTTTTTGATATTCAGTATTTGTAATTTTGCGCTAATTATGTATCCAAGTTTTTTAGTGAGTTGTTTTAAGTGTGTGATGCAGGTGACATGGACGCAATGTATATATACTTAATGAAGTTTCACAGATCTATCCAACCTCCCAAAAACTAATTTATTGAAAATCCATACCGGGCCCCTGTGACTATTAAATAAATGCCACATGTTTTTGGATCATTTTCACACTCTTTATTTATTTTTCTCTCTAAGTTCCTATAGTTAATTTATGTTTATTATTTATTGGCAAGAAAATTTATTATAATCCGACAGTCCTAAACTTTGCATCAAAGATTGAAGGTATCCATGAAGACTATATGTTCCAGGATTCGGGGAAAATCATAATGTGTGAACTATCATCTTTCACACCTTCTCACGGTCTTGCAAAGCCTTTCAAAACTTTAGCGAATTTGGGAAATCTAGAGGATTATACATTGTTGGACCCTGAATCAATCTAAAGGTCACACCTGGAATAATATTATTGATCATGGGAAAATATTAATGAAAAAAAAACCAAATGGACAATGCACAGAGTTGAAAAAACCAAATGGAGACTTTAGGAGCCTTAGGACTTGGATATCTTATTCTCTTTCTTTATATTTCTCTTTGTTCCTCCCTTATTACATTCTTCTCCATATAAATGAAAATAATCTGAGCCACATGAATACAAATTTTGACTGTACGTATTGTATAGATTATTTATTTACATTTTCCTAGTTTCAATAAAGGGATCCTCCCATGATAAAGGAACGACTTTTTACCTTTCACTAGTGATAGATAGTCCATTTTAATCATGTACAAAATACTCCATGAATAGTTTTTGGTGCTCAATGTGGAGCAAAATTTTATGTTATTCATGCAACCCACAAAGATTCATAATTTGCACATATGATCATCCTCGGAGTTCAAGGCACTATGTATCATCTAAATTTTGATTGGGTTTGTGCTACATAAGAATATATCTCTTCTTACTTCTGAGCATTCATGTGGGATAAAAAAACCAATTTTGTTTAATTCTAAAGGGTCGTAAATTTGTTAGATGAATAAGAAGAGTGTGTTGATCTTTTCGAGAGAGCGATGATACTTGTTGCTACAACCAAGTCAAGTCAAGTCAAGTCAAAATTATTCTAAGAGTTATTCAACTTAATGCACTGCTCTTAGACATCAATAAATATTTTCACATAGGCGGAAAGAATTTTTACCATGAAAAGTAAAAAAAATAAAGTAATATTAATCCTTTCTTTGAATTACAAGATTTTTTTAATTTCAAACTTAACCCATAATTTTTTTCAAGAAATTTATGAGTACTTCAAATAGTTCACCAAAAATGAAGCAAGAAGTTGGAACTTTAACTAGCATATCTTTAGTTCTTTCTGCAACTATTTTGCCTCAGGTTTTAAGTTTTATCAACATGGATGTAGTACCCTAGGGTAATGACATAGGTCCACTCATTCTAGGTAGAAAACTAGATGATTTTCCTAAAGGGTCAAAAAATGACTTTCCCAAGTTCATTGGCAATGGAAAACAAAACCCAAATAAACATCATTCCACTTTCATTGTTATGTGTGGCATCCTTGGTGTCTAATATGAAGAAGTAGTAGTTAGGTTGTTTGTTGAAACATTACAATAAAGTGTTGCATAATGGCTATATTATTTTTCCTCTAGTTCCATCAATGGTTAGGTCCATACTAGTTTGTAAGCAAATATGGATTAGGTGTTTACAAGCTAGTCACATAAAAATGATAAGAGTTGGATGAAACTATGAAAAGCATGCACCTTAAGCACTTCCATGCTTGGACAACTCTTATGCTACTGAATATATGTATATAAAAAATAAATTAAAAAATCATAGCAAAAAAAATAGAAAGAAAAACAATCCATCCAAAAATGAAAACCATTTTGATGGTGCTTTGGACAAGTACCACGGTGAAAACCAATTTATAACACCATGTGTAAACCATTATACACACACACACACACACACACCCTAGTTACTTGGAGGCATCCCCTAGCATCATCCATCTATCCATTATCCATTTGGATATATCTTTATTCATTTGTATATATCCCATCTTTTCAGTTGCCTAGGAAAATGTAGTTAAGGTTTGATATTCACAATTATGTAGATATGCTTTTACTCGTGTTTCGATAGAATATTATACACAATCCTTAGACATATCACTCAATTATACAATATCACTCCAACAACAACACTTACAAAAAAAATCATTTGAAAATTTGAGAAAATGTTTTGGTTAAATTTTTTCTATTAATTATGAAAATACCTTAATAATGAAGAGACTCAAATAATTATGATGGGTAAAAATTTATAAGCATCAACAAAAAAATTTAAAAATTATATTTTGCAGAAAATAACACTTATTAAAATAAATATATTTTTTACATATTTCATTGAACCTTTTTTATTATTATAATTTTAAAATTAATGTTATAATAAATTTTAATAATATGAAATTCATATATTTTATTAATAAATATTTAAATAAATTATGGAGCTAATTATAATAAAATATTCTATATAAAATTTCAAACTATCATATATATCTCCCATGCACATTAATTTCTACATAACAATAATGCTTCCCAAATCTTGTTAATAAATTTTACACAATCTCAAAACCGCCATAAAATTATTCCTTATAAAGGCTGATCTATTTATTATTGTAGATTTTTTATATATACATTTAATCATTTAAAACTTAATTATATAATTTAATTATTAATTTCTAAAAAATATAATAACATTGAAAAAAATTCATATAATTTTATCAAAAATTTAACATTCTCTAAAAGCTTTAATTCTTCTAATTATATAATTATCTACAAAATTAAAGAAACGTCATGACTTTATCTATATAAAGATTGAATGAATTTTTTTATACCAAATAAATTTTAATTTAAATTGAATTTTAGAAACCAACCTAATCTAATAATTTTTTTTTTTTTTTTTTTAAAAGATAAAAAAGAGAACCTTTGTTTACATTCAATTATGAGAGGGACTCTCGTTCGAACTAAATGAACTCTAAATGATAATATGGGTATACCTAATTCGTACACACACAATTATGTTGTGTTGGTTTTTTTTTTTTTAAAAATTTAAATTACTTTTTAAAGATCTTTACGATTATGATATCGTTATTACTAAGTTGTATGCTTTGATAATCAATAATTTGGTATGTCAAACTTTTTTAAATTTAAAAAATAAAAATAAAAATAAAAATATGATTTTTTTAAAATTCATTTTAAACAAAAGATTTTGGAGAATTCATTTTGTTAGGATTTTTTCATGGTTCATATTTATTTATTTGCATTTTTGGTTCTCTTATATTTATATCTATATATACATTTTTATATGTACACATTATACATATATACATAATTTTTTTATAAATATATATACATAATATACATACATATGAATTTATATTTAATATTAATATTTAACATACATCTAAGATTGATTTGTAAATTAAAATGTGTTTATATATTATTATTATTATTATTATTATTATTATTATTATTATTATTATTATTATTATTATATTACAATGTGTTTAACTTACATGAATAATATAAACATTAAAGTATATCTAATGTTTGAAAAAGTTTACATGGATTACCAAACCCCATCATAATGAAGTCAAAAACACTTTACGTAGCATAGATATTTTTAAGGGTTTCTTAGCATGTTCTTTTTATTTAAGTTTAATATTAACTTTTAACTAGCATGGTTCATTTATGATCTCTTGAAACTATTTCGTATTCATATGGAAACCAGATAAATGATGGAATTTTGATACACATATTTATGTTTTCTACTACATTTATTGATGCAAGAAATTGTGTTGATGACACTCAAACAAGTTTGGAAGTTTATGACGAGGTAACTCCTCCGCCCCCTCCTTTCCGGAGGTAAGTATTCTTGTTGTTGTTGTTGAACAATGTTGCAAATGGTATGAAAATTATTCTATTATTACTTATTTTGTTAGTTGTATCCCTTCGAAGGATTACCTCCATAATTGGCTCTGCAACCACTAAGAGCCACTAGGGGTCCATGTCTCTGGAATCTGTAACCTTACCAAAAGTTTATTTGTGTTTACCTTTAAAGAGCCCTCTAAAACTCAGTTGATTTTCATGAAGTCCAATGTTTGGTTCCTTCATAACCAGCGCATGATTTTGTTTCCTTGGTCCCAAGATTTTAAGGTCTCTGATAGTGTTGCTCTTCATGTCCCTATCTGGGTCAAACTTTTGGGTCTGCCAGTCCACCTTTGGGATTTTATCTCCTAAATCATTGCTCCCATAGGATGTGTGGTTATGATTGAACCAAATAAGTGGTTCTCCCCCGCCCTAATAAGAAGTTTGTATGGAGGTTGACCTCTCCAAAGCGTTGAAGGAGTTCATTGAAATACAGGTTGGAGAGACCTAGTGGTCTTAGAAGGTTGTTTATTTCAACCTTCCTAACACTTATTTCTGATACTAGGCCTCAGACAACCGTATCAAAGATTATCCTCGCATGGGTCATCCCAAGCCTCCTCTGTCGCCTCCTCAGTCTAAGAAGCCAAAATAAAACAACCAAGGTGATGGTTGGACCACAGTACCCCCCAAATGGGTGTCAGGCCCTAAGTTACAAAACATGCCTTAGTTGTAACCTCAGGAGGATTCTCCTCCACCTATCACACCCTCTCAAGGGACCTCCTTCTCACCCCATTCCATTTTAGCTCCTCCTAAGCCTCAGAGTGTTTCTTTGACCTCTCAAAATTTCAAGATGCCTCTGGCTGAGATTAAAAATGATGCTCCTCCTAACCCTCAGAGTATCGTTATTTTAGAAAGTAAGTAATGCTATAATTCATTAGATATCCATGTAGCAAACAATTTGCATATATTAATAATATAAAATATGAAATGAAAAAGACAAAAGTTTGTACTAATATTGGGCATTATGTTTTTACACTACCCTATCCACTCATTCTTCTAATCCAAATCAGGGAATATAAAATATATACATAAACAAATAAAGTCTCCATTGCATCTTCATCTCCATAGTTGATAAAGGGCTACAAATTCCAAGACAACCTACAACCATAACACTTATAATATTATAGAAACGTATATTTTATAATTTTTTTTGGTAAATCGAACGAGCGGGGACATATTTTGGAAGATATTTTGACATATATCTATAAGGTTTAATTAAAATAGAAAACAAAGAGAGAATATTTAAGGGTCAATATGATAAATGAATAACACAAGTCCACTTAATCAAAAATAGTATTGAGTTTAAAAATAATGTTGGACTACACCCATTTTTAAAAATATGATGTGGGTACCATGAACAAAATCGAAGTCCTTGCATGGTAGTTGTATTGACTATTAGTTTCCCCAAATGTGCAAGTTATGCTAAAATGGAGGTAATTTTATGTTTGGGTAAAGTGGGGTTTTGTAAAGTGAAAGAGTTTAAAATGAAAATCGTACCCTACTTGAAATATATGATTTTTGACCCTATCTCATCTTTTATCCATGAAAATTTAAGCAACAACATTCTTATATTTATGGTGGAGGTGATGTTAGAAAATGAGGTTAAGATATGACAAGGTAATGACCTGTACAGATCGGAGACGTTCCATTTCACAATGAACTTCAGTAATGACAAAGTGGTGGAGAAGAGAAAGGCCATACAAAACATGAAAGTAGTGAAATATTTCAACATGAGTTAGGTAGTGATGATGAGGGGTAATGAGTTATAGACTCAAAGAAGCCCAGGAAGATACAAGTAAAAAGTTTTAAGATATGTCACATCTATCAATGTAATCTATAGCTTCCATTGAACTATTACAAATACCCAATACATGATTGAAAAAGAGGTCACCTCAATGAAAAATAGTGTGAAATATCCAACGGATCCTCTAAAAACATGAAGAATACACTATGTGTCGTTTAGAAGAATCTAAAACTAATTAGACAAAAATTATGATTGCTTTACTATTTAAGAACTAATTAGATGACTCTAAAACCAATTAGGCAACTTTATTTTGTTGTCGTACTTTCATGTTGACTCTATCATTTATTTATCCTCCTACAAATATAACATAGGTATATAGAAGATATAGTGACCATTGAAAATACAAGATTGTTTAGGATAAAGTGACACATCACATAAGTTGATAATGTTATTCCCTTGTAATTTCAAACTAACTACATAAGCAATTTATTTTATAATGTGATGTTAGAAAGTTATGATCGTAGGACTTCAAATTTAATCCCTATCCAAATTGTCATTTCTTTGTAGATAAAGACTACACAATATATACTTGAAAGTTGTGTGTGTGTGTGTGTGGTCTAATAAATATTATTTTTTTAGAAAAAATTATTTATATCATTTAAATTTAGTTAATAGACATAAAATAAATTAATTTATATATAATATTTTATAACATATAATTAAAAAGTTAATGTTCAAACTTAAGAATATGAAAATATATCTTATTTGCAATGGTTGCACAATTTTTAATACAAAACAATATATTTAAGTAATCATAATAGATACAAGCACAAAACATACCAATAATACATCTAAGCAATAATTGTGTGTGTACAAATTAGGTATACTTTTTATTTGAAAACCTTTGGACACCATATTTTAATTGAGTGTACATTTATGTCGACCAAGAGACACTCTCATAATTGAACGTAAACAAAGGTTTTAAAATCTATTTGAAAGAAAATTTCCATTTGATTTTTATTAGAATAAGTTGGTTTTTAAGGTTTTACTTAAATTAAATATCAATTTGGTATAAGATTTTATTTTATTATTTATAGGGATGTGGTTTTATATAAGAAGTTACAATGCTTATTTATAATTTTTTAATAAGATGATTTTATAATTAAAAGATTTAAGGCTTTTATAGTTTTGTTGGGTGAATATTTTGTCGTCAACTAATTGATGACAAAATGGGTATATCAACCACAACACAAGGAGATTTACGCCACAAAAAGTGTGGGTTTACCACATCTGGACGAGCTAAATCTCTCCTCTCATCAAGGGGAGGTTCCCTATGAATATTTATGTGCTATATGTATATATATAAGTAAGTAGAAAATAATACTTGGGGTAGTATAACAACATCCACCTCTCTTTTTTCAAAGATGATGTCTAAGGAACAAGAGAAAGAAGTCCTGGTCATTGGCTAATAACATTCCTCTTCTTTCAGGAATGGTATCCAACGTAGAATAGAAAATCCCCTGAAGTAGGTAACAAAGTTAACAAAGAAACCTATGTAAGCACAAAGTCTTCCGTTGTCTCCTTCACTGATTCGAAATACGCGTAACCATAGAGTGAAATGAAGCACAAAGTCTTCACCTAAAATTACAAAGGATAAAAGGATCACCAAGATAAAAGTAGCTCAAAGTCTTTCTTCTATCTTTTAGAAATGTCCTCAGATAATATCAACACACACACTTTGCTTATTAAACCAAACAGATAAGAGATTATCAGGAAAGAGGACATAAGAACCACTTCCTAAATAACACAAATTACTTCAACACAAAGTCTGAAATAAACCTGTTTCTCATTCATTTGATGAAATATGATTTACAAGTTGAGCACAAAGTCTCAAGAAGTGTCTCAATTTCAGCAGAGTTTTTGCTCTCAATTATCAGAGATCCATTTACAAAAGGGGTCCCCTCTATATATAGGGAGAAACCTTCAAAATTAAAAAGATTAAAATATAAATATATCTTAGTTGAAGATGAGTCATCTTTGACTTTTGATATATTTTTCAAAATTTTTTACATGTAATTACACATTACAAAATTGCATGCACTTTTACATGAAAATGTTCCAAGTCAATTACAAAGTGCATTTTGAATAAAGCATGGAAGAACAGCTTCAATCTTTATTTCCAGTCTTCTTCATGGTCTTCGACTTATTCAGAGAAACTTCAGTGATCTGGAAGAACTTTTGTTGAAAAGACGTCGATGAAGAGGGATCCTTTAGAGAAATTGCAGTAATAAGCATGATTGTGCAATTAGGGGAATAATTAGCAATCTGAGAAAATTGCACATTTGATGATCACGATTAGGGAAACACGCTTGAAAAGGCTGAGGCAAGAGCGGGTCAGAAAGCAGAAGAAAAGGAGACCGGGCGCAGAAAATGGAAGGAACAAAGATTTCTCCTAAGTTAGAGAAATCAGAGAAAAAGATGCAAGGGCGACAAAATTTGCCACCCTGACATGTGGGACTCTATGCACAGGCGGTAAAATTTGCCGCTTGTGCCTTGTGAGGCAAAAAAAAGGCAAAGGCAGAAAATTTTGTCGCCCGTGCATGCCAACAGGAAAAGGTGTAAGGGCGGCAAATTTTACTGCCCTTGCACTCAGGTGTAACGGCAGCAAAATTTGTCGTCGATGCAAGAGAGGGGAAACACATGGCTAGGGCAGCAAATTTTGCCGCTGTTATAGGTAGGAATCCTTAGAAAAGAAGGGAGGGCGGCAAAAATCGCTGCCCTGACATAGAGGAAAAGGACGACGAGAGAATGGGGAGAAAGGGAAGAGGAGAGGAACTCAGGGATGCATGGGCGACAAAATTTGTTGCTCCTGCATGGAAGAGACAAAAAGATGCGAGGGCGGTAAAAATTGCCGCTCTTGTATGACAGGTGCAAACACTTGTCGCGTTCTGCTGAGCCATAACAGGACACGTGACATATTTTGCTACACTTTGTCTTTTTTCATTGAACACTTTTTCGCAGGATTTTCTCTTCAGTCGGGCTTTTCCTTTGCTTTCTGCTTTTGTCTTTTCCATCTTTGATTTGAGCTATCGGGCTATCTTTTTATCTAGGTCTTTTGATCTCTTTGAACTGATTGAACCCATTGAATCCGTTGAACTAATTTGGATCAAGGTTCAACGGTTCAATGGTTAATTCCTTTATTTTTCACCAAGTCCTTTGATTGCACAAAAAAAATGCGTTGAACCAGCCACCCGTTAAAACCATTGGACCAAAACGGTTCAAGGTTCAATGGTTCATTCCTTGCTTAGCAGCTTGCCGATAATTTTTTTTAGTTGAACCAAGGTGTTGAACCAATATTTAAAATGACTAAGCGTTGGAAACTTGTTCTTTTGATTGAACTCACCTGTAGAAGCCTTTGAACCTGTTGAACCTGCTAACTTCAAGCATGTTGAGTCCATAGAAACATATCTGCAGAGTCTGTAGATTTCTGAGAAAGCTTTTAAAAAATGAAGAACCTGAATGCTCAGAATGATTTTTGAAAGGGGAAGAGAGGATTTTGATCTGTAGGTTATCCAAAAAATGAGTGGCATTTTTTAGGGACAATAGCTGGCTCCAATTGAAGAACTTCCTTCTATTGCAAAAATCAATTGAATGGAGTAGAATCCAAAATCTCCAGTGCCTTAGAAGCGTGTCGTTAGGCCACTGAGTCATGCTACCTAAAAAGAAAGGCTCCAAAAATGAAAATGAAAGGCACAAAATAGAACTAAAGACTATACACATATACATATGTACAGATGATCTTATCATGATGCCTTAAGATTTGAAGCGCTTCACATGCCACCCACTGTGAGACAGTGAAAATGGTGTGCCATCCTCATAAACCAGCAGGAAACCATTTTGTCCCCAGAAACGGTGACTAGTGAATGGAACATTCCACTAGGAAACCACTTTTCTGTGTCTTCCCCTTGGTTCTCTTCTCTTGCTGCCCCTTGGCAAGGCTTGATTTCTAGTCTGAGAACCATGAATTTTGGTTCTCCTGCGGAGTCCCTTTTTCTAATTCTGATGGGCAACGGCCTGGTCTATTACCATAATTTGTTGTTCTGATAGTTCAGTCTAGTACATATCTTGATTGTTCCCTTCAGACGCCTGGTAGACCACCGGCTCGGCATCTCCTTTGTCTCGAGTAGCTCTCCATTCGAGTAACAGAGATTCATACTCGACAGTGTTGTTGGTGTTGATGAATTGCAACTCGTGTAAAGAAGGAAGAATATCCCCCTTAGGAGATATCAACACCAACTTGGCCCCAACAGATGTAGAGGAATTGTTGCCATCCATTTCTCGGATCCAAACATCACCAGAAACGGATCTTCTATCAAATTTCTCTTCATTAGAGATGGAAGACCCTTTTTCATTTGTACTGCGCCCTACCAATCCTTCTGATGTCTGGTTTGAATCAATTCCTGGATAACCACCTACGGGACTTTCATCTCCAAGAACATGGACATCCCCCGTGGTCAAGAAGTAATCACCCTTGCCTAAAAACTCAAATAAAATTTTAGCTTTAGGGGCTGACATTTGGGTCTTGACATCTTGTACCAACTTGTCCAACTGAGCGGGGTTGGACTGTAGGACTTCAAATTTAGTCATTTGACTTTTGGTCTTTTTGACATGATCATTTATGTCAAATGACTAAATTGGACTAGGCACAGAGGATGGGAGTTCATCCTTTTGGTTTTTGGGAGGGGCGGGAGATTTGGACTGCGAAATTGAAGTAAAAGTTGCAGAACTGTTTGGGATACTTACTTATTTAGCAACCACCGGGTCCTTTGTTTGGAAAGACAGAGTGGTTCCACATTTAGCAATTGAAATTGCTGGTTGAGATCGCTTCTCTATGTTTCCTTTATCAGCTTGCTGAGCTGACTGGTTCTGGGACCGGGTGAACACAGCATATGACCCCTCAGTTGCATTGCCTTCTCTTTTGGGTTCATCCTGATAGTTTAGGAAACTGATGTGGGAGTCACCAGCTGATTCTTCTTAATCAAAATCAGTTTGGAAAGAGAAATCATGTTCTGTTTCTAAATATACAACTACTGAGTTGGTTGGAGGCGTTTCAAGGGCAAGGTTCTTTTGCGGGGGAGGAAGGCGATTTGGCTGCCCTTGACTTCTATCAGCGTTGCCTTGATATGGATGATTGGGGAATGTCCTTCTTGGTATATCTTTATATAGAGGAGCAGAAGACATACCTTGTGCCATTTGCCTTTTCAAGGCTAGCAATTCATTTGCTAGCTTTTACACCATTGGGTCAATGGTGACTGCAGGTGAATACTCAGAAGATGAAGAGGATTTACCTTTATTAGGGTCTCTCATTGTCTTTATTGCCAAGATAAGGTCATCTTCTACCTTAGTAGCCAAGTCCTGAGTAGCCTCAAGGTCTATATGTTTAGCCCGTCTCAAAAGAAAACTCACTTCAGGGAGCTGTGAGTTGATGAAAAAACATATGAGATTCTGAGGTGTTGATTGGGCGATCATGGGAATCCTATGCCTCAGCTTATTGAACCTAGAAATGAAGTCCCTCATAGGATCATGAGGTTTCTTCTTCATCTGAGTGAGCTAGGCCAGCAAAGCATGCGCATCCTCTGCAAGCTTGAACCTGGCTTCAAATTTGTCTTTCAGAGTGTCCCAATAAGTCATTGATCCAACCTCCAGGTGGTAGAACCAGTCTGCAGCAGTGCCTTATAGTGTCTTCATGAACAACCTGACTACTATGTCTTCAAATTCCACCCCTATTATGCCATAGGCTATACTGAAAGCTGCAATATGTTAATCAGGATAAACTTTTCCACCACTAAAGAATTTGGGGAAATTTCTTCTTGAACTACATGGAAGCTCATGCAGAGGTGGAATCAAGTTGAAGTGGCCAAAAGAGTTACCCCAGGGGCCTCGAACTGCCATGATTTAGTTATGAAAAATAGGGATAACAAATTTGGGTGGAGTGGCCAGATTGTAGAACAAAAATGGAAAAGAACTGGCCCTGCTTTAGCTTGAGGCTTGAGGCTTCAAACTACACACTCTTTCCCAGTAGCTCTGGTTATGCAGACCAGATAATATTATGGAAGAGGAGGAAGATGGTAAGCCTATAATGATAATGGGCAAGACATGGAACGGAGTCGCCAGACTCTATAATGGATAAGGGTTATAATGATTATGGGTAAGACACAGTTGATGTTCAATCTAAAACTTGAGGTTCCAAATTGCACAAGATTACTGTGTCCCCAACGGAGTCGCCAAAAATTGTTGGGTGAATATTTTGTCGTCAACTAACTGATGACAAAATGGGTACATCAAGCACAGCACAAAGAGATTTATGCCACAAAAAGTGTGGGTTTACCACATCTAGACAAGGTAAATCTCTCCTCTCATCAAGGGGAGGTTTTCTATGAATATTTATGCGCTATATGTATATATATAAGTAAGCAAAAAATAATACTTGGGGTAGTAGAACATCATCCACCTCTCTTTTTTCAGAGACGATGTCCAAAGAACAAGAGAAAGAAGTTCTGGTCGTTGGCTACTAACATTCCTCTTCTTTCAGAGATGGCCTCCAGCGTAGAACAAAAAATCCCCTGTAGTAGGTAACAAAGTTAACAAAGAAACCTACGTAAGCACAAAGTCTTCCATTGTCTCCTTCACCGATTTAGAATACGCGTAACCGTAGAGTGAAATGAAGCACAAAGTCTTCGCCTAAAACTACAAATGATAAAAGGATCACCAAGATAAAAGTAGCTCAAAGTCTTTCTTCTATCTTTTATAAACGTCCTCAGGTAATATCAACACACACACTTTTTTTATTAAACCAAACAGATAAGAGATTATCAGGAAAGAGGACATAAGAACCACTTCTTAAACAACACAAATTACTTCAACACAAAGTCTGAAATAAACCTATTTCTCATTCATTTGATGAAATATGATTTACAAGTTGAGCACAAAGTCTCAAGAAGTGTCTCAATTTCAGCAGAGTTTTTGCTCTCAATTATCAGAGATCCATTTACAAAAGAGGTCCCCTCTATATATAGGGAGAAACCTTCAAAATTAAAAAGATTAAAATATAAAAATATCTTAGTCAAAGATGAGTCATCTTTGACTTTTGAGATATTTTTCTGGATTTTTTACATGTAATTACACATTACAAAATTGCATGCACTTTTACATGAAAATGTCCCAAGTCAATTACAAAGTGCATTTTGAATAAAGCATGGAAGAACAGCTTCAATCTTTATTTCCAGTCTTCTTCATGGTCTTGGACTTCTTTAGAGAAACTTTAGTGATCTGGAAGAGGGATCCTTTAGAGAAACTACAGTGATAATCATGATTATGTAATTAGGAGAAAAATTAGCAATCTAAGAAAACTGCACATTTGATGATCACAATTAGTGAAATGCGCTTGAAAACGCTAAGGCAAGAGTGGGTCAGAAAGTAGAAGAAAAGGGGAGCGGGCACAGAAAATGGAAGGAACGAAAATTTCTATGGAGTTAGAGAAATCAGAGAAAAAGATGCAAGGGCAGAAAAATTTGCCACCCTGGCATGTGGGAAGGCCTCTATGCACAGGCAGAAAAATTTGCCGCTTGTGCCTTGTGAGATGGAAAAAAGGCACAGGCAGCAAATTTTTCCACCTGTGCATGCCGGCAAGAAATGGTGTAAGGGCAGCAAATTTTTTTGCCCTTGCACTCAGGTGTAACAGTGGCAAAATTTGACACTGGTGCAATAGAGGGGAAACACATGGCTAGGGCGGCAAATTTTGCAGCCCTTACAGGTAAAAATCGTTAGAAAAGAAGGGAGGGTGGTATAAATTTCCACCTTGACATAGAGGAAAAGGATGAAGGGCTAATGGGGAGAAAGAGAAGAGGAGAGAACTCAGGGATGCATGGGCAGCAAAATTTGTCACTCCTACATGAAAGAGACCAAAAGATGCAAGGGCAGCAATTTTTTTTGCTCTTGTATGATGGGTGCAAACACTTGTCATGTTTCACTAAGCCATAACAAGACATGTGATGTATTCCACTACACTTTATCTTTTTTCATCGGACGCTTTTTCGCAGGTTTTTCTCTTTACTCGAGTTTTCCTTTGCTTTCTGCTTTTGTCTTTTCCAGCTTTAATTTGAGCTATCAGGTTATCTTTTTGTCTAAGTCTTTTGATCTCTTTGAACTGATTGAACCCATTGAATCCATTGAACCAACTTGGTTCAAGGTTCGGCGGTTCAATGGTTAATTCCTTTATTTTTTGTCAAGTCCTTTGATCGCTCGAACAAAATGCATTGAACCAGCCACCCGTTGAACCCATTGGACCAAAATAGTTCAACGGTTCATTCCTTGCTTAGTAGCTTGTCGATGAACATTTTTAGTTAAACCAAGGCATTGAACCAATCTTGAAAATGACTAAGCGTTGGAAACTTGTTCTTTTGATTGAACTCGCCTATAGAAGCCTTTGAACCTGTTGAACTTGCTAACTTCAAGCATGTTGAGTCCGTAGAAACATATCTGCAGAGTCCATAGATTTATGAGAAAACTTTTTAAAAATGAAGAACCTGAATGCTCAAAGAAAGGGGAAGAGAGGATTTTGATCTGTAGGTTGTCCCAAAAATGAGTGGCATTTTTCGGGGACAACAAGTTTATAATATGATTATTAAGTTTTTAAAAATTGTGTTTTTTTTTATAAAATTTATATTTTAAACACCATGATTTATTTAAGAATATATATATATATATATATATATATATATATATATATATATATATATATATATATATATATGATTATGAGAAATTTATAAATGTCGATTCAAAGATATTTCATATTATTATTTTTAAAATTTAATGTAAACACTTAAATTCTATCAATTTAATGTTGTAAATAATTTTGTTTAATATTAACACACTAACTCAATAACTATCTTAAATTAAAATTTTTAATTAATATCATTTCTTTCCTTTTTTGGAATAATTCTTAATTAATTGATTCATACACACATAATTCTATAAAACTAATTAAAATTTAGAATTTTTACTTCATTCAGACATCTTTCACACTTGTTTTAGCCAAATGTTGAATCATCCAACCACCTCCTTAACTTCCTCAACCAATTGTTAAGTCATCATTAAATATTTCAACTATCATGGCAAGTCACTTAACTACCTTGACTTATTCAAATACATCATTCAAATACCAACTCTCTCCCTCTTTCACATACATAAGAATTACTCATCATCTTTTGAGATGATGACTCAAATCCAACCATTGATAATTATCATTATTAAATAAATTTGGTTTATTCTCAATCGTTCATCTTCCCATCCTAAAAGCTATAAATTGACATATCAACTCCTTTTTCATCATCCACCTTCAAACTATAGAGTTGCTATCAAATTCATCCTATGCATCCATTAAGAATCTAAGTTATTTGCACCCATATGATGCCCAATTCACCTTTGTTTGGAAAAATGAATTCAGCACCCACATATAATGAAGTGAGATTAAATCACATGTTCATAATGGAGAAGTCAATAGGTGTATTTTAGATATTTTGTAAGTATCTTATTGCTTAGTTTTATTTTATTGTTGTTACTTAATCTAAGGTTTTAGTTTAGGTTTATAGTAGGAAATTGCATTAGTTAGCTTTCCTAGTTTTTTTTAGATTTTAAATATTTAGCTATCACATTTTGGCACACTTTGTGGGGCCTTTTCCCACATTTTGTTCATCATAATTGCATTCTTTAAGTTTTTCAGTTGTTTATGTTTTTTTCAGATTGCATTTCTATTTAACCTTGGTCTTGAAAATTATTTTTACAAATTTTAGGTATATTTTTAGAGTTTTATGTGTGGCTTATGTGTTCTTGTGTAAAAATGATTTTGCCTATGGAATGATAAGTTTTTATAAAAAAATGATCAGGGTTAGCCCCTTGCATTAAGCTATCCTAAACAGTGTTATTTTCTTTTCAAAAAAGGAATTTGTTGTTTTGGAGATCTTTGGGACTTTGCTACTTTAAACTGGTTATCATGGCAGTCTATTAAAATTTGCTTTGGTTTGAACAGTAAGCATATATCATATTTGATATTTTTTAAGATTTTGGGGCCTTCAAAATTATCTATGAAGCTTTGTACTCTTATTCAACGTATTTTTTCAAAGTTTGGGTGTGGTTGGCTTCTTATCCTTTCTTTTTTTAATCCTTTAAAGAAGATTTACTTACAACTGCTACCTAAAATGCCTTTAAAAGTTTATTTGAATGGTAAATGGTAATGCAAATTCAGTGAGAAATATTGGACAAAACTTATAGCTCAACCCTGGTAATCAAACGCTGATTGAGATGCACAGTTGATGGCATGGAAGATACTGCATTTTAAATTATCCATTGAGGACAGGTTAAAATGTATTATGATCCAACCTATCAACTGACTATTTTGTCATCAATATGAAAATATGAGGCATATTTTTTGGGGATGTCTGCATGTGAGAAAATAATGGAATTTAATTTTTTGTGATTTACCTATTATTTTTGGCCATAAGCCTAAATGGAAAGAGGCTCTTCTTGGGGTTGGTTTATATGATAATGTTATTGCTGATAGTGTTAGACATGTTATTTTGATGCACCTTTGGAAGAACAAATGCAAAACAATTTTTTCTCATTATGATCATTAGGAGTTTGTAATTCTTCAGCATCACTTTAATATATTCTTTTGTCTTGCTTTTTGTTTCTCTAAATGTCAAGTGAAATTTAAGAAACACACAATGGTGGCTCTTCAAATTCAACAACTTAAATATCAAGTCAACCAACTATTACGTAACAAAAAGATCAGTGTTGTTCAGGGGTTGATGTCTCTTTTGTATGATGGTTGACAGATTTCTCATATAACTGTTATTGTAATGTTTTTTCGTATCAAGTTTTTGACTGTCTATGTTATCACTGTTTACTGCCAGCATTATAATATTTTTAAGACTACCAACTATTTCTCTCTTTCAAATACTCTTATAAATACTAAATTATTTATGTAATTCACATTTTATCAATTTAAAAAAAAAGAATAAAAAGGACAATCTTTGATAATTTTAATGTTGTTTGTTTTGTTTTTTACCAAAGAATGGGGGTTTTGATTTTAAGGAAGGACCACTCCATATTAAAAAACATATAACCTTAATTGCCATCCCATATAAAAACTTAAAAAATAGATAAATAGAAAATGTCTAAATAGAGAAGGCCCTTTATCTCCGCAAGGAGCTAATAAAAGAAAACATGATATCCATGGTGGTATTGAATCTAGAGAAACACCCCATTAATATATATGTGTGAAAACTTAATAAAAACCATTCATTGCTTACGATCTTGTGAAGTTTGGTATATCAAATTTTTAATTATCAAAGCATGCATCCTACCAGTGACGAAGTCATATTCCTAAAGATCTTTAAAGGAAAAAAACATAATAATAAATTTATGCTGACTCATAGTTTATTTATGCTGACTCATAGTTTCATAATTATATGAAATTATATATAATGTTGTAGTGAATTTATATTAAATAAGTAAGATTATTTATATATTATTTAAAGTAAGATTTTAATTTTAATCGTTTAATTTTTTTATCGAGTATTTAAAAAGATTTGTATTTTGATGAATGGATATAAACAATTATCATTTTTATCAATCGAACTACAATTTTTTCAACACATTTTATATTTAAAAATATATATATTTAATTTTTATTTAATTAAAATAGATTTTAAAATTGTATTTAAATTAAATATTGATATGATATATGATTTTTCTTTCAATATTTATAAAGACGTGGTTTTATAAATGAAGTTACAATACTTATTTAATTTTGTAAATGATTATATATTTAAAGCTTTCATAATGCATAATACTATTGTTATGTTTTTTGAAAATTATGTGATTTTTTTTAAAAATTAAAATTTGTAATTTATGTAAGAATAATATATATATATATTTTTTTGATGATACATTATTAAATATTTGTAAGTATCAATTGAAAAATCTTCCATTCTATTTATTTAAAACTTGTTAAATAAATTATATAACTATTTTTTTAATGATGTAATAGAAAATAAAAAATATTTAAAAGAAATAGATAAATTTTTATAAAGAATTATTTTTTTAAGGTTTAAAAGTTTACGATATTCATTAAAATATTTGAGAAGTTTTATTGTCAAGTGGTAATTAACGTATGGTTGATTTTTTCTCATAAAATATTTATATGATTTTTTAAAAATATTATGAAAATTTATACCTATAAAATGCATTATTTTAACAAATTTCAAAATTTACTTAAATGTTCACTAATAAAATATAAAAAACCCTTCTCACTAAAATTTATTAAAACACCAATTTTAAAATTATAATAATGATAATAATGAAGATTTATTAGAACACCAATCTTCTCCTACAAAATGTTTAACCAAAAAGAAAAGTTATAGTTTAGAAACCAATCAAATCATGAAATAAAATTATGAAAGAAATAATTATTTACTATTTATTTTCTTAACCAAAACTCGGATGGTCAAAACAAATATTTTCTTTGTATAGAAAGTAAATTCGATGGAAATTTAGATTTAAATTGAAATTATTAAACTTAATGTGACTCTATTAATTTAAGAGCTCATCAACTAAGTTATAATTGCCTATTTATATATTTTACTTCATATTTGTTTGTTAGTGAAATTATTTTTAAGAGTACACAACTATCACTTTCACAAGTTAAAAAGTATTTAATTTTATTTATAAAAAGTTAACATTATATTTAAATTAATTTTATAAAATATCAAATCTTATCATTGAAAATGTATTGGCGGAGATAAACTATAAGTAGTTTTTTCAAAGATGTAAGTTATGTTGGAACGGATACAATTTTTTGTTTTAGTAAAGTGAGGCTTTGAAAAGTGAAAATATAAATAAAAAATTGTACCTCAATCGAAACCTATAACCTCTAATTTAGTATACACAAAATGTTAAACAATAATAGTTTGATATTTATAATGGAAGTAACAATAGAAAATGAGGTTATGTATTCCTTCATACATTAATGAGTTGTGCGGGGAGGAAATATTTTATTTCACAATGAACTTGAGCAATGATGATGTGGTGGGGAAGGAAGAGGCCATACAAAGCATGAAAGTGATGAAATATTTCAAAATGAGTTGGGTGATGATGGTGAGGCAATGGCATGGTATTTTAGGTGATGGACTTGAAGAAGTTCAAGTAGGTATACATACAAAGTTCAGTGACGTATCACATCTGTCAATGCAATATGTAGCTTCCATCAAACTATTTCAATTACCTAATAAATGATTGAAACATGTGTCATCTCGATAAAAATAGGTGTCAAATATCTAATGGATCTTCTGGAAACATAAATAATGCACCACATATCAATTTATAAGAGACTAAAACTAATTAGATTAAAATTATGACTACTTTGATTATTTAAAGTGTAATTAGATGTTTCTAAAACCAAGTAGAGGAGAAATGGAAAAAATTACTTCAATAAAAGGTACCTCTTATATAATATAATCAATCGATGTAGGATGCCATATGTAAATAGATATGGATATAAATATTTTCAAGATTTTTACATTCTCATTTATCAGTAACACTAACAAAAACCATTATGATGCAAAAAAAATAGGCCATTTAGAGGCCATAACTTTTGACTCATAACTCCGTTTGAGTTTTTCCACATGTCAAAACGACCGTATCAAAATTTTTGATTATGCCCTAAGAGTTCTATCCCTTTATATTTGATTTTAATATTTTTTAGAGGTCAAACGTAATCATCTGAGAGTCCGACATTAACGTTTAATGATTTTTTTAAGAGTTTTCTATTTTTAGAAATTGTATATTTTTAGACCCAGACATCAACTTCAGTTGAATTTTATCCCAATGGCTAATTTTAGCATTTAGGATATTTAGAGAAATTTTTATATCCACACATGTTTGCATGCGAAACTTACTATAAATAGCGACCACTAAAAATATATATTTTTTTTAGATTTTAATTTTTTTTGAATTTTGCATGTAAACTCTAATTTTTGAGTTTAAGCTTATTTAAGCATGGTTTAGGTTTTTAATTATTTAAAGTTATTCAATACAAATTAATATAAGTTATTATTTAAAATCTTAGCCTATTGGTAATTTTATTTATCTTGTTTGTTTTTGGGTTTATTATTTGGTATCAGAGCCAAGTTCAAATCTTGGAGGAGTAAATAATGGTAAGAGTATGAGGAGGTGTTGCACAGATGAACCAAACTATATAGGAGTTGTAGAGGCAAATTCAATAATTAATAGAGGTTATTACCAATCAGTAGTGAAGATAAGGTTGTGATGAGGAAGACACAGATCATGATGAAGAAGTCTAGCAAGAAGAAGAACAACAAGAGTAACCACCATCAATGGACGAGAGGATGGTTCAAACTTTAGAAGGAATCAAGATTGATGTTCCAGATTATGGAGGCAATTTAAAACTAGAGGAGTTGATAGATTGGATGATTAACATGGAGAATGTCTTCGAGTGGAAGACTATGAGAGAAGATAAGAAGGTTAAGTTTGCATGTACGAAATGTAAAGGTCATGCAATGATTTGGTGGGATCACCTATAGAAAGAGAGACAGAGAAAAAGTAAAGAGAAGATTAGTTTGTGAAAAAAGATGGAGAAGAAGCCAAGGGAGAAATTTCTTCCTATGGATTATGCACAAAACTTACACAAAAGATTTCAATAATTGAGGCAAAAAGATCACAATATACAAGAGTATACCGATGAATTTTATAAGCATTCCATACAAGTGGATCATGATGAAACAAAATAGCAGATGGATACAAGGTATGTAAATGGTTTGAAATATTCTATTTAAGATGAATTAAGTATGCATAAAATACTTAACATAAAGGAGACTTATCAATTACCTTTCAAGGTAGGAGAAAAACAAAATAGATAGAATTTCAGAAGGACATCCCCTGGTCAAAAAAATGCATATCCCCTCCAATAAGGGGATGAGGTGGGTTTAATACCACCAGAGGTGGATTTAATACCAATAAATATGAATCATCATGTGGTGTAGAATGGAAAGATGACAATAGGTAATGGTTTTAATACTAACAAAGAGGAAGAAGATTTCAAAGAAGACAAGGTTATGGTGGTGCTAGAGGATGGTTTTCAAATTAGTGTAGATCTTATCTCTGTTATAGATGTGGAGAAGAAGGGCATCGAGCCTTTGAGTGTCCACACTATCAAGATCAAGAAATGAGGTAAGAAGATTGCCCAAGAGTAAATCTAGTTGAGGCTAAAATAGAAGAGCAGAATATTGAAGTTACACCAACATATATTGGATAGAATCTCATGATGAGAAGAAAAGTGATCTCTCCAAGCAAAGAACAAGCAAAAAATAAAGAAAGTGGTGATACATGGCTATGATCAAATATTTTTTGAACAAGATGTACTTCAGGTGAAAAGGTATGCAAAGTAATTATAGATGGTGGTAGTTGTGAAAATATGATTTCTAAAAAAATAATAGAGAAACTATATTTGTAATGTGAAAAGCATCCTAATCCTTATCAAATTTTATTGTTTAAAAAATGGAATGAAGTTACAGTTGATAAAAGGTGATTAATCAAGTTTTTTATAAGAAAAACTTATAATGATGAGATCTAGTGTGATGTTATTTTCATGGATACATGCCATTTGTTATTAGAGAGACCATGATAATTTGATAGGAGAGTAATTCATGATGGAGCAAAGAAGACATACACTTTTTGGAAAGGTGGTACAAAGGTAGTTTTGTTAACTCTTAAAAAGGAAGAGAAGATAAAAAACATGCTCTCTATTAAAGAGTTTATCAAAGATATGAAGGTACCAAGTTGTTGTTATGCATTAGTAGAAAAGAATGAAGAAACATAAATGTTACCAATACCAATAAAAGCAACAAGAGTGTTGAAATAATATGCAGATGTTATACCTAATGAGTTACTAGATGGTTTACCACTGAAGAGAGATATATAATATCACATTGATTTGATTTCAAGATTAGCTCTACCCAATGAAGCAACTTATAGGATGAGTCTAATAGAACATGCAAAATTAAATAAACAGGTTACTGAATTGCTAAGGAAGAAGGTGATAAGGGAGAGTATGAGTCCTTGTGCAACACAAGCATTGATAACTTTAAAGAAAAATAGAGGATGGATAATGTATGTGGATAGTAGAGCAATTACTAAAATTATAATAAAGTATATGTTTCCTATACCTTATTTAGATGATATGATGGATGTGCTTGTAGGAGCAAATTATTTTACCAAGATTGATCTAAATTAGGGTTATTATCAGATTCAAATTCGTGAAGGAGATGAGTGAAAAACTACATTCAAGACTAGGAGTGGCTTATATGAGTGGATGGTGATACCCTTCGAATTATCTAATGCATCTAGCACATTTATGAGGGTGATGAATATAGTGCTATGAGAATATATTGGTAAGTTTTTGTTGTTTATTTTGATGATATTTTGATACTCATTAAGACTAAATAGGAACACTTACAAAATTTGATAATGGTAATGTATTTATTAAGAAAGGAGATGTTGTATGCAAATTTAAAGAACTGCAGGTTTATATAGAACAATTTGGTATTTTTGAGATTTGTAGTTTTAACAGATGGTGTAAAAATGGATGAAGAAAAGATAAAGGTGATTGAGTGGCCTATTCCAAAAATCATTACAGAGGTAAGAAGTTTTCATGGTTTACAAACTTTTTACTAAAAATTTATTAAAAAAATTAATAGTATTGTGGCACTAATAACAGATTGCATGAGAGAGAAGGAATTTACATGGACTAGAGTAGCCACAGAAAGCTTTGAATTTTTGAAGAAGATTAAAAAATGTCAATTTTAGCTTTATTGGATTTTAACAAATTTTTTAAGGTTGATTATGATGCTTCATTTTTGGGAATTGGTGTTGTGCTGAGTCAAGAAGGCAAGCCAATAGCATATTTTAGTGAAAAATTGAATGAGGTAAGCAAAAAAATATTCTACTTATGATGTTTAACATTATGCAATTGTACAAGCATTAAGACATTGGAGGCATTACTTGGTGCCTAAGGAGTTTATACTATTTATAGATCATGAGGCTTTGAAGTATGCGAATACACAAAAGAAGTTGAATAGTAAGCATGGAAAGTGGGTTTCTTTCTTGCAAGGGTATACTTTTGTGTTGAAGCATAAATCAAGAAAATAGAATTAGGTAACGGATGCATTGAGTATGAGGGTAGAATTATCAACTACTGTGGTGAGTGAAGTAGTTAGATTTGAAGCTATTAAATAATTATATGATATTGATCCATATTTTAGCAAGGTAGTTGAGAAGTGTAGAAAATCATTAACATGTGGGGCATATGTTATTCATGATGAGTATCTTATGAAAGAAGGTTATCTCTTCAAATGGAAATAATTATGCATTATAGTTGGGTCTCTAAGAGACAATATCATAAGATAATTACATAATAGTGGTTTGATCAGACATTTTGGTAAGACGAAGACAATAGCTTGGTGGAGGAAAATTATTTTTGGCCAAAGATGAAGAGAGATGTGACAAGGTATGTTTTAAGGTGCAGAATGTGTCAGGTGGCTAAAGGACATCCACAAAATACTAGACTTTACATGGCATTACCAATTCCAAGAGGGCCATGGATAGATTTGAGTATGAATTTTGTGTTGGGATTGCCAAACACACAGAGAGGTAGCGATTCAATGTTTGTTGTTGTAGACAGATTTTTTAAAATGGTTCATTTCATTGTATGTAAGAAAACAAATAATGCCCCTAGAGTTGCAAAATTATCTTTTATGGATATTGTGAGATTGCATGGTGTTCCAAAAACTATTACTTCAGATAGGGACATGAAATTTATAAGTCATTTTTGGAGGACTTTGTGGAAGAAGATGGATACTAAGCTACAATTCAGTAGTGCATATCACCCACAAATAAATAGATAGACAGAAGTTGTGAATAAGATCTTGGAAAATTTGTTGAGATGCATAATGAAAGAGAAGCATAAGTAATGGGACTTGGCTTTACCACAAGCTGAGTTTGCATATAACAATTCAGTGAATAGATCAATAGGATAGTCACTATTTTAAATTATTTATGAGATAAGTCCTATAGTTATTTTAGATTTGGTACAATTACTGATTGCAGATCAAATTAGTGATAATGTAAAAGCATTTGCAGAACATATGCAATAGTTGAAATGAGTAAGAAGAAAGTTACAGGAAAGTAACGAGAAATATAAAGCAACAATAGATGTTAGAAGAAGATCAAAGGTATTTGAAGGAGAATTGGTAATGGTTTACTTGAGGAAAGAAAGATTTTCAAAAGGCACATACAATAAGTTGAAGTACAAGAATATTGGACCATGCAGAATTGTAAAGAAAATTAATGACAAGACATATGAGACAAGTTTACCATATAAATTTGATATATCTCCAGTAGTTAATGTTTTAGATTTATGTGAATTCCATGGAGAAGATGATGAAGGTGACGAAGATGAAGGAATAAATTGGGAGCAATAGGTTCCAAAGAAGAAGAAAGAAAAAATAGTGCAAGTTTTGGATATGAAGACAGTGAGCACAAGGCAAGATAATTATAATAGGTATTTGGTATAGTGAGAAGGATATCAACAAGAAGACAACACTTGGATTACAAAATGGGATCTAAAGAAGATAAATAAGGAAAAATGACAGCAATATAATCAGTCCAACTCGTAGGAGTTGAGTTGTTTTCAACCAGAGGAGAATGATGCAGAAAAAATATGCCAACCTTCTGGAGGCCATAACTTTTGACCCGTAATTCTGTTTGAGCTCTTCCACATGCCAAAATGACTGTATTGAAAAGTTTGACTTTTTCATAAAGCACTCTGTCCCCTTAGATTTGATTTTGACATTTTTTAGAGGCCAAACATGATCATTTGAGGGTTTGAAATTAACGTTTAATGATTCTTTCATAAAAATTCTATTTTAGAAATTGTATATTTTAAGAACCGGACGTTAAATTTAGTTAAATTTCATCTCATTAGCTAATTTTAGTATTTAGGATATTTAGGAAAAATTTTAGAGTCACGCACGCTTGCATGTAAAACTTACTATAAATAGCAGCTGCTAAAAATAGACATTTTTTTTTAGAATTTAGTTTTTTTCAAATTTTACATGTAAACTCTAATTTCTAAGTTCAGACTTATTTAAGCATGGTTTGGGTTTGTAATTATTTTAAGCTATTCAATACAAATCAATACAAGTTATTGTTCAGAATCTTGACCTATTGGTAATTTTATTTGTCTTGTTAGTTTTCGGGTTCATTACATTGTATTTGTAACAATAATGCTCAATTCTCTTTATTCAATGAATAAGAGAAAGTTGAAATTGCTGACAAGACCATAAGTAATGCCAATTATGGGTAGTTTGATGGACTTGGGTTTGAATCCACACCTATCTCTGCATACTATCTCTAGGTGCTATGGCAATATGATGTATCACAAATAAGACACCACCCTAGACTAAAACTGCCATATTGAAGAGTGTAAGTTATGTCAAAAGGGATGTAATTTTATATTTTGATAAAGTAGAGTTTTCTAAAGTAAAAGAGTGTAAATCATTAGTTGTACCTCCTTGTTGAACTTGTAGTACTTCTGCATGAAGTATTAAGCAAAAATAAGATGATATTAAGTTAAATAATCTTTTCAGAACATTTTCTATTGACTAGTGCTCCCTCATATTTTATGTTTTATGCCAATAGGTATAACTAAGATGCTTATGAAAATAGGATCCAATTGTGGCTACTTTTTTTGATAGGGGTTTGAGTATGACATTTTTGTATGTTATTAGCACTGAAGTAATTACTCAAGGTGTCAATATCTTGGCAACATGGATGATTGGAAGCTATAAGGTAGACTCTACGGCATCAATGTCTTCTTCCCACATCAACAACATTGCAACATTGATTCAAACTGCATATCAAAAATGGAGACTTGTTATAATCAAATCAACTCTCATGATGTCTTCATCCACCCATGACAATAAAAAATAACCAATCAAAGGTGCTACCACCTTGGACGCTATGAACTCATTTACAATAGGTGTAGGTCATGTAAATCCAACGACTACCCTAAATCTAGATCTGGTGTTTGATATGGGCCCTATGGTGTATGATATCACCTAGAATACTTTGTCATTTCCCTTCACCATCACTGTGGCAACCAAATCAACTCTCATAACATCCTCATCTATCCTTGACAATAGAAAATAACCAATAAAAGACTTCACCAACCTACAAATTGTGGACCCATTTATAATCGATGTAGGTCATGTAAATCCAACCAATGCCCTAAATCTGGGTATATTATATGATATGGTCCTTGTGGTGTATGATATCCCCTGAAATACCTTACCATTTCCCCTGAAATACCTTACCATTTCCCCTGACAATCATTGCGTTTCTCACCTTAAATATTTTATCACTTACATGTTTTGTATGGCCTTGACCTCCCCTTCTAATTCATCATTGCTCAAGCTCACCATGAAACGAAAATATCTCCTCCTATAACTCATTACCATGCCATATGAAGGAACACATAATCTCATTTTCTACCATCACCTCCACTAGAAATATAAGATTATTGTTACATAACACTTCATGCACAAAAAATTAGAGAAAATCAACTATCATAAATTTTGAGTTAAATACAACTGTAGATTTACACTCTTTTACTTTATAAAACTATATTTTACTAAAACAAAAAATTACATCTTTTTCAATATAACTTACACCTTTAAAACAACTGCGAACATATATTATCATTATATATATTATTATATATTAATTAAATTATTTAATTAAAAAACTCAATTTTTAAAAAGTCCAAACAACCAACATTAAAAAAATTCAAATACAAACAAGTATCAAAAAGGTTTTAATTTTTTTAAAATATATGATGCACCACAATATTTTGAAGGAAACTAACTTTATTAATTGCATCCATGACTTTGACAGCAATCAGGGGTCCCATTTCCACCGACATATATACAATATTAATTTCCTTGTATTGTGTCCAGGATCCTCATCAATTACAATATTTTTCCCAATCTCAGAATACAGTCTGTTCGTCCGACAGTCTAATTGTAGAAAAAGTAAATGAAGTTCAGGTCTCATATAGTAAAAGGTTTGCAATTAAAAAGATGAAGATGGTGATATTCACTTCTTAATTAATTGATAAGAGTTAAAATTTCGAGCATAAATAATAAGATATAGAAGTTGTATTTATAGAAGAGCAACTAATAAAGATATAAAATTGGAGATAATAACCTATTTAATTAATCTTGATTAAGTGGATTTATTCATATTCAAATTCATATTTTTAATATGATTAAGTATCGTAAATTATTTATATATTTATTTATTATTTTTAATTTTTGAAATTATTAAATTGTATAGAATATTGATATCTTTATTTATATTTCAGAAAGAAATATATTAGATGGATATAAATAACTCTTATCTTTTTAAACAATCATTATTTTTTATTAGTCAAATTACAATTATTATAATTTAATAATAATTTTCAATAAAAAATTATATAAATTATTTTCAAAATAGTATTCAATTTTCTTTCTCTAAATTTAAAATACAACATATCTATATTTTTAAAATATAACATATCTATATTTAATTTTAGCATAACTAACATACATATCTTCAAAGAATTCAAAATTCAATACAATATAAATATCCATCAATATATTTTACATAGATTTATCTAAAATATATATACTATAATATATAATATAATATTATAATATAACAATATGATATAATATAATATTATATTATATATTTTATAACTATATTATACTATACTATAATATATTATTTAATAGAATATAATATTATTATATATTAGAATTATCATTTATATATATAATTGTTTTTATAAAAAATATATATTATAATTATCTTATAATTATAAACATCCATCAAATATTATAACATGATAAATAAATAATTAATTTTTTATTTTGAAATAAATAAAGTTATCATAACAAAATTTTAATATATATTATATTTGAAATAAATAAAATTACTACAACAAAAAATATAATTCACTTACCATATATTTTAGTATAGTAAATATATAATTAATTTTTTATTTTGAATTAAATAAAATTACTACAATAAAATTATAATTTACCTATCATATTATTAAATAATTACAGATCCAAATAAATAAATTAAAAATAGGTAGAGGTTTTATTTATAATGTTGACTCTAAAATAATTAAATGTTAACATACTCATGTAATTATTAACCCCCGGATATATTAAAGAAACTCTTATTTAATTATGTAAGTTTTGTATAATATCAATTTTTAAATAATTAAATGATAACATTTTTCAAATCACATTTTCCCAATACCATTATAAGAATACATGTAATAATAAATATATTTAATTTTAAAAATAGATAATTGTAAAATATTAAAAATATTAATTAAATATAAATAGAATAAATTATAATAATAAAGACATTTTTCTTTTGAAAAAAACAGTCTCACCAAAATAAGGTTTAACAGTCACCAAAATTTGTAGTGACAAGGGTAGGTGCCTGTCAAATCTCCACACTGGTTGATAGTTATGACGTTGCAGGCTTTTAAAGTACTTTGCGGGTAATTCTGGTTTTCGAGTTGATCGTTATGAAACGACATAAATTTTACCGTTCAACCATTTAGAATTTTCCGTGAGAATTTCTTCCATTCAGTTTTCCAGCCTTGGTAAGTGACGGATCATGTTAACTACCGTTCAGATATCTTTGTATTGACGGCGTTTTCTCAATGAGAATATGGGTATATATAAGAATAGTTTGGAAACACGTTAAATTAACGCAGCCACCCGTGACTCCCTCTCCGTCTACTGGTCATGTTTCTTCTCCCAACCAAACTTCTCTTCCTTCCGTCCCCCAACCTACTCCTCACTCTTCGCCTACCCCCAACCCTAACCCTAACCCTGTAGAGTCTATCCTTTCCTTCAAAGATGCGGTCATGCCTAACGGGTGGAGAATGGTTAGAAAGAAGAAAGAGCTTTCTAGTTCTTTTTCTCCTATTATCTCTCATTCTTCACCTCGGGACTATTTGCCTTCTCCCCCTCCCTCTCCCTTACCATCTGTGCGTGAATCCACACCTGCTCCTCATCACTCCTCTCCTCAACCGCATGTTTGTGATTCCTCTTCTCCTTCTCTTTATTCCTGTCGTAGATCTAGATCTCCTTCTTCTACTCCTAATGAACGACAATCCAGGGTTCATGATGTTATTCTTGCTAACAGCGTCAACGTGCTGACTCAGGGTGAGGATTCTAACATTCAGCATGAATTATAACTTTCTTGGAATGTAAGAGGGATTTCACTCACTCATTGCAAGTTTAAAGTAAAGGAGATGATTATGAAATGGAAACTTGATGTGTTATTCTTGCAAGAAGTCAAACTCGGTAATATTAACCTTGATACCAACAACTCTCAAGCATGTGTTTTGGTTTTGTAAGTATGATTAGTCAACTTTAGTCATATAAAATGTATAAATTGGTAGTTTGAGTATGGGTTATGACACCCTATCCATTGTGATCTAGGAATTTGACTCAGGAGAGGATGGTTAGTATGGTGTTAGTTCCAAAATGAAAATAAGATGAAAAAACACACTAATATCATAACATCTCTAGGCCTAGACACTAGGGAGAGCTTAGGTAACAAATAAAAATGACAAACACAACTAAAAATCAAGGAATGAAAACACAAAAATTCCTTCACCTTCCTTGGATGATCCAAATGTCTTTGTAGTGGTGGCTTGCTCAGTTTGTGCTTATGAAGTCCTTTCCAATGGAAGCTTGGCTACCTCCATCTTTCTTTGGCACCTTTGGCTTGTGGCTTGGCTTGGATTAGAATCAATTTGGCATTATAAAACTATTTTATTGAATATTTTGGAACCAATTTTGAATTATAACTTTGCATCAAAAAAGCTTAGAAATGATGTTGTGAGGCCTCTTATTTATAGATATTTGGATTTGATCAGAATCAACGTCAACCGTCCATCTCAAATTGAGATGTGTGTTTGAGGATTAATTAAATTTTTGGAATTAATTTTTTAATTATCCTCATCTTGGAATTGGAAGAAGGGGTAATTAAGAGGCATGAAAGGCATCATGGAAGGCATTGATGAGGTATGGGAGGCATCATTCCTAATATTTATGGCCTTTATGGCCTAGGGATGTCTTCTCAAGAAATGAGGTCACTTGATGATGTAGATATTCAATATTAATTTCTAAAAAAAAATATTCAATAAGTTTCCATGGAATTATTAATTAGGCCTTGATTTGGGTTAATTAACTCTTAAGCATGATTAAGTACATTGTGCACAAATTACCTAAATTGATCAGAATACCTTGATATTGGTCTAAAATTTGACTGGATTGGAATTAGAAGGTGATGTCAGATGCGTTGAAATTGTATTCCCATTTAAGATTTTGCCAAAAACAAATAATAAAGGCACGTGTCTTGTGTAGAATATTTAATAGGAGAGCACAATCTAGAGCACCCAGATGCAAATTTGACATTTTGACTCAAAATGAACTAATCAAAGTTAGCTAGCCCATAAATTGTATTACCCCATTTCATGATACCCTGGCCAAAATTAGCACTTGAATATGTCATTTTCACATCATTTTGCATGTTTTAGTGTTTTTAGGCCAAATTATGCATTTTAGGCAGAAACTAGCCAAAAGCTTGATTGGAGGTTATTGATGGCCATGTTTAGGTGTCTATAATTTGACCCTATTTAGAAATTCATTGCAATCTATAAGCATAGTAACATCTTCTTAAAGAATGAAAAGTTCCTATATGCCTAAAATTGTAATGATGATAAACTAACTCTATGTTGCCCCCTCGAGGGAATGGTTAGCATAAGGAGGTCGACAAACGGTCCCTTGAAAAGAAAGAAGTGAAATGAGGAAAATAAATAAAAGAAAGATGATGGGGTGAAAACATAATGATAGTGAAAAGTTATTCAAAATCATTGAGAATGTAAGTGGGATGGTGTATAATGGTTTGCCCAAAGGCAATTATAAGCATTGTACCCTGATAGTGGCAATGTGGTATGATAACATAATGATTTTCCTAAAGGTAGTTATAATCATTGAAAAGATGGAGCTACCCCAGTTAGGATAGAATAACAAGATAATAACATGCCCCTCTATGGGTATAAAAAGTAAAATGGTGATAACATAATGATTTGCCCAAAGGTGGTTAGAATCATTGAAAAATGGATGTGGGATGGTGTGTAATGATTTGCCCATAGGTAGTTATGATCATTGGACCCCGATTATGGATAAAATGTTAAACTTAGCTAAGGATGATGATAACTTCACATAGAGGGAAATGATGAATTGAAACAACCTACTAGTAGGGAGTTGCTCGTCTGAACTAATAAAGGTTGGAATTATTTCATGTTTAATTACTCTGTTTGGGATATGATTAGGATGGAATCAGGATGTTGATGCTGAAGAGATGCCACCATTGCTGAATAGAATTTTTGAATCTTAGATTTGTTATATCACATGTCAGTAGGCATCATGATTTAAAATCATGAGGACTCAACCAAAATATGCATGATTATTGACTCCTGTAAACCAATACTCAATAGAAAACAAAGCACCAATGACAAAAAACATGATGACAATGTAAAAATATGAATAGGAATAGATTCAAGTGTAAGTGTGGGAAAATAATCACCTAATGAACACACATAAACTAAATCAAGGCAACAATGTTGAAAGCAAACAAAAAGGCAGACAAATAAACTAAATAAGTAGAAATACACAAACAAACACAATAGAAACCCTACAAACATTGCCCCTAGAAAATAGGTGACAACTTAACAAATGAACTAAATAAGGGAATAGAAGAAAAGAGAGGGGGTGGTTGAGTTGTCTCCATATGCACTAGGCAAGTGAATGTTGCCTACATAGTTCCATGGATGTAATATCCAATAAAAAAATTGAGGCCAAATGTAGTTCTCCCAAGGAATGGGAAGAATGTGATAACTGAGGAAAACAAATAGAATGGATGTGATAGAAGAATAGGAATGGTCTTGAAAAATGGTAAGTGCATGAGAGAAAAAGGCCAAAAACAATGGGGAAACTAAATGACAAGTGATTTTCTTGTTATTTATTAGGGGTTTCCAGAATCCTTAAGGCAAAGACGTGGTTATTGTTTTTGTTATTTTCTAACGATTTTTTAAATGTTTTTGGAAGTGTTTTGAAGTGTCTCAACTCAATCAAGAATGACGGGACACTAAATGGTTAAAGCTCAGAAAATGGTAAGAGAGTTTAAACTAATTTTGCTCATTAAATGGTGAGAGTGTGGCTTAGGTTACTCATAAAATAACAAGAGCATAACTTAGGTTGCTCACAAAATGGTGAGAGCGTGGCTTAGGTTGCTCATAAAATGGTGAGAGTGTTCAAAAAAGGGGTGACTGAGCTGACCTCAACAAGTATTGAGTACCTACATAGTCCCAGATTAGGATCTCAAGTCACTAGAGTTCCACCATTACAATGATAGAATTTGACTAGTGCAGTAGTTAATTCAAATAAAATAGGCACAGTTGGTAAATATGAACAATATGACATAGGAAGTGGTAAGTTAGTATGTCAAGGCTTAATGTTGCCCCTAGTTTTCCCATAGGTGGTTATAACTAGGACACAATGACATATTACAATGGTACTAATTTTTCCAAAGGTGGTTATGATTAGCAGCAAGATTGGAGGCAAAAAAGAATAAAAAATGAACGATGCAACTGCCAAAATGTCTGTCACACATTCCCAAAATATGATCTCTATTGTACTTGAACCAACTAATGAAACTGATTAGATACCTTGATGCTAAATATGTGGAATGGATCACAAAAACCAAGTTCAAATGGGGTAGGCTATAGAACACATGGGGTTGGTAGGTCATAAATGGAAAGTGGAAATGGTAAAGAAGATGGATAAGGATGGTATTTGTACAAAGAAGAATAATGACAAAAAAGGCATAACTAAAATGGTCCTTACAGAAAGTACACCTTAGCACTTAAGCATAGTACCACTTGAGATGAATAATATTCATCAGCTCTGGAAGTTCCTCTCGATCTGGTGTGGCAAGCCTATACGCTCTTGATCCATAATTTATAGTGATTATGTAGGGCCCTATCCAGTTTGGTTTGAGTTTTACTTAATGTTTTTTCTAAGCCGTGGTATTCTTTTGGTTGTATTTAAGAACAAGATCACTAAGTTTAAATATTCTATACTTGACAAACCAATTATAGTGGCCTTTGAGTCGATTTTGATATGCTTGAAGATTATTGAGCATGGCTATGAGTTTTTCATCTAGTAGATCTAGCTCTTGTAGGTGAGCTACTCGATAATCATGATCATCTAAAACATGCTTGAAAGAGATGCCTAGTGAAGGCAATTCAACCTCAATGGGAAGGATGGATTTAGTACCATAAATAAGTGAGTATAGAGTGGCTCCTATGGGGGTATGATGATTGGTATGATATGCCCAAAGTGCAGGTAATATCTAGAGGTGTCAATCATGACCAACATCCTTAACAATCTTTTTAAGAATATTGACAATGGTTTTGTTGGATGCCTCAGCCTGGCTATTACCTTCAGGGTAATATGTTGTAGAAAAATGTTGTATGATATTATATTTCGTACATAACTAGTCTACATCCTTGTTCTTGAATGATCTTCCATTATCAGATATAATGTCAAAAGGAATACCATAGTGGTAGATGAGATGGTTGAAGATGAATTTGGAAATTTGTTTTCCAGTCACGTAAGTGAGGGGTATAGCTTCAACCCACTTAGTGAAATATTCATTGGTGGTAAGGATATGTTTATGGCCATCAAATGAAGTGGGGTTAATCTTCCCAATGAGGTCAAGTCCCCATGTATAAAATGGCCATGGTGTCAACATCAGTTTCAGAGTTTTTTCTAGGGCATGAATCAAATTAGCATGCCACTGACATTTGTCATATTTTTTTACATATGCAGTGGCATCTACATCCATTGTGGGCCAATAATAACCAATATGCAAGATATTTTTGGATAGGACTACCCCTAGAATGTGCTCCACATATTCCTTCGTGAACTTCTCTTAATGCTATTGTAAACTCTGTTAAAGTTAAACAATGAAGCAAAATTCCATTAAAACTATGATGGTAAAGGGTGGATCCAAGTAGAGTATAACAAGTGGAATGATGAATGAAGGCTTTGGTTTTTTTTTGAGATAGGTTAAGTGGTATAACTTGGTCATGAAGGTAGTTGTAAAGGTCTAAGTACCAGATAGAATTAGGACTAACAATATCACAAATCATGGAAATGATTAAAGGTTCATGAGATGGTGTTGACAACTTCTCGATGAGGAACTGATACTCTCTATATTTGTTTGTTTGTCAAATAAGAGAACCAATAGTATCCATGGCATCTATAGTTTTATTACTAGCCCTAGGTATATGCTCCAACTAAATGTTAGAAATTTGTTGTTTTAGAGTGTGGATCATAATTTTATATGGAACTAGCTTATCATCTTTGGTCTGGAAATGATTTATGACCTGATTGATGATTAACTGAGAATCACCATAAACTTGGAGATGAGAAATATTCAAATGCATTACTTGTCAAAGTCCTACAACAAGTGCTTCATACTCGTCCATGTTGTTTGTATAAAGAAAAGCAAATTTTGAATGATTTAGGGATTAGATCCCCTTATGGTGTAATAAACAATAGGCCTACCCCCGATCCATGTGCAATGAATAAACCATCAAAATACAACTTATATGGATTCTCCTTAAGGGGTGTATCAATAATGGTCATGATGGATTCATCAAGATATAGAAACTTGAGTGGTTGTGTGTCCATGAGAGGTGCTTTAGCAAGTTGATCTACAAGAACTTGTCTTTTGATTTCTTTCTGATTACATACTATATGTCAAACTCACTAAGAAGCATGATCCATTTATCCATTCTACCTTGTAAAGTTGTTTTAGATAGTAGATACTTGAGCGGATATACTTTTTAAATTACCATGGCTTTATTATTTAACATGTAATGGCACAGTTTATGAGCTACAAAACCATGGTTAGACAAGCTTTTTCAATAGGCACATAGTTATGTTCATATGTAACCAAGGTACAAGTTAAGTAGTATACATCATGCTATTTTCCATTGTCATTATATTGAGCCAAGAGTTCCCCCAGGGCATCTTTAGTAGCTAATAGGTATAAAAAAATGGCTTTCTTGGCATAAGTATTAATAAAATAGGTGGATTAACAAGATAGTCATTGAGTTATTGAAAAGATAATTGGCAGGGATCATCCCAGTGAAATTCAACTTCTTTATTAAAAATATGTGTAAATGGATGGCACTTGTCTGTTAACTAAGAGATGAAGCATCAGATTGACTAGATCTTACCCTGCAAACTATGGAGTTACTTTAAATTGGTTGGTGGTGGCATCTTATTTATAACATAGACTTTAGCCGAATCAAATTCAATACCTCTATGAGATATGATGAAGCCAAGTAATTTTCATAAAGTTACAACAAACACATATTTCTTTGGATTGAGTCTAACTTTGTACTCTCGTAGTCTTTCAAATATCTTATGCAACACTGCTAGATGGTCAGCCCTAGTTTTGGATTTTCCTAATATGCCATCGACATAGTCTTCATTAATATCATGTATCATATCATATAATATGACATTCATGGCCCTTTGATATGTGGTTCTAGAATTCTTAAGGCCAAATGGCATTACTTGATAACAAAAGGTTCTCCATGGAGTGGTGAATGCTATTTTATGCTGATCTTCTGGTGCTATTCTGATCTAATTGAATCCTGAAAAGCCATCCATGAGTGAAAGCATTTCATAACCTATCATGGAATAGATGATCATGTCAATATTAGGCAATAGAAAATCATATTTAGGACAAGATTTGTTGATGTCTCAAAAATCAGTGCAAATTCTAATTCTTTCAGGCTTTTTACTAACAATTACCATATTAGAGATCCATTTTGAGTAGTCAATTGATCGGATATATCCTACTTCTAAGAGTTTTTCCAACTCTTTTTTTAATAATACAACAACGCAAGGATGCATCTTACATATATTTTATTTGACCTATTTGGTGTTAGGATTAGCTAAAAGGTGGTACAAAACCAAGGTGGGGTCAAAACCTGGCATGTCAAAATAAGCCCATGCAAAGATATCTACAAATTCTCTCAATAGTGATGTAAACACGTCATGTTCCTCTTTAGTGAGGGACACACCTATTTTTATCTATTTTAGGTTTGATGGAGTCTCGATGTTTACCTCTATTGTATCTTTTACTATAAGGGTCAAACCATCATCTAGGATAGTAGGCAATGACTTGAACTATTGAACTATGTCATGATCCTCTATTAGGACTTGCTCTTCAACTTCTCCTAGGAATGATGAATCTGAATCCCCTAAAGGGAGATTTAGTTATGTAACAAAAATAGTAAAAAATTATTGAAAATTTTGATCAAATACATGTTATTGCTCAAAGATAAACTCAGATTTGTAGGCAAGTTCATCGTTGGCAGTCTCCTGATCTAAATTAGAAGAATAATGAAAACCCTCATCTAATAGTGCCTAAAATAGGTTTTCACCACTAGACTGGCCTTTATATTTACTTTTTCCCTGATCAAAAAGCATCTCAAAGAGGTTTTCACTTTGGGAATCTCAATGTTTTATTTATTTGTTTTTGGCTAAGGGTGTTCACTCACTCTCCAAAATAAGCTATAGGATCTAATGTGATTGAAAATCTTGATTTGTGATATTCCAACAAAATTTATCTCTAAGGCCTAAGAAATCACAGAATGCCTCATCATTTTAGAACTCATCAATCAATAGATTAGATTCTTGTTGGTCCCAATCTATTAGTTGGGGATAATAGAATGGTAATGGGTTGTGATGAATGACCAGGTTAAGGGTAAAAATGGCATTGTTATTAAATAAGTTAGTTTTAGCTAGGTCATCAAAGGTGAGGCTATGATTAGACTCTACTTCACTATCGGCATCATCATCAATAGTCTTTGGTGATGGAGTTTGAATAAGATATGTGGGGTCACCCCCAGGCAGTTTAAATCCACGTCCATAAGGTCTTTCATACTTAGTCATGGAAATTAGCTCGATGGTTCCATGCTGATTTAGTTTGAGGCCTCTTCCTTCATATTTTTGATGCTCCATGATCCTATTGGGAATAGGATACTTTGCACTTTTATAACAATCACCTAGTTGTCATTATATAACCATGATTCATCTCATTCAAGAGGGTCAGGTTCTAGGCCAGATACTGGTACACATATGATAGGTCCCTTATCTTTTTTCTTTTGTTACCAATGCCTATGTGGGGTGACTTTAGGTCACCCAAAGGTTTTTGGATTTTGAGGAAGATTGGAAATATGAAATATATCATGGGTCACATATTCTCCTAGTCCATTGTCTGAAATGGTGAAATGATTGGAAGCTTCAAGAGGTGGCATGTGGGAAAGGGAATCCAAAGTATAAGGATCTATACAATTATCTGGTGAAGGATCAATAAGTATAGCCTTTCCTTTATCCTATTTGGAACTTGGATTCATATTGTACTGATAATTATAGCTTTGAAATTTAGCCTCAAGATGCTTGTAGTGTTCATATGGGTGTAAATCTCCTAGAATATTCACTTCCATCCCTGAGTGGGAAAACTTGATACATTGGTGTAGCATTGATGGGAATACATGAATCTCATGTAACCAAGGCCTACCTAAAAGCATATTTTATGACAACTCTAGATCAAATACATGTCAAAGTGTATCATGGGTAAAAGGTCTAATGATAACTAGCAAACTAATGGTACCTTATGACTCTCTTTCCTGATTATCATAGGCTTTGATAGTTATTGTTTTTGGATAGAGATCTATCATTATGTACCCAAGAAGCTTGGTGAGCTTTAGGGACACTGTGTTGAGGCCAGATCCATTGTCTATAAGGACACATTTAAGTTTATGTCATTTTATATAAAATTCTATGTATAATGGATTATTATGGAGTGGGCCAAGGGAAGACATATTGCTTTGGTTGAATGCGACTTGTTGGGATGGAGCTAGGTGTGCAACCAAAGCTTGAAATTTATCAGGGAACATGTCAATAGAAATAGTGGATTAGGTCAAAAACTCATTCAAGATGTCCTTGTGGATTATTGATGTTTGAAGCAAATCTAAAATAAAAATTTGTGCTGGTGTCTTCTGTAATTGTTCCAAAATATCAAAATTCTTGTCTTGGTTAGTAGTGAATGGTTTATTTTGAGGTTGAAAGGTTGGTTGGATGATAGACAATGTGGTGGATGATTATGGGCCTGGGATAGTTATCTTTGACCTCTAAGTTGTGAATACATAATCAAGATTAACTATTGGACCATTATTGCTAATTACTGTTGAAAATGATATGGGACTAGATAGAACAAGTTTTGGTTGCCGATGCACTTGCATGTGGTCACGTGGCAAGAATGAATTGTTGCTATAAGATCCAAAAGTGGAAGTCCTAGTTTTCTGGTTTGCTTGTAAGCATTCCTAGGTCAAAGAAGGATTATCCATATAATTTGGCTAGATACTATTGTTTAGTAATGGTCTAGACTGATAGTTCTTGGTCTAGGATTAATGGAGATGATATTAACACTACCTCTTACAATATGACCTACAACCCTATTGTAGTCATGTGCCAATACATGGTAGGTTTATTGATTATTACCATTATAACCTTGGTTTTTTCCATTGTTTTGGCATTTTAGATTTTGCTATAGATTTTGTCAATTCTATTGGTTTAACCTTTGATTTTGATACTGTTGATTTTGTTGTTACACTGGCCATTATTGTTGTTGTTGATTGTTTTGCTATTGCTGATTTTTATGTTGAGGAAAAGGGTTTTGATAAATCCCAATAGTTTTATTTATAAGTGGAAGCACCATTATCCAATGTTATCTCCCCATTATCTAACCTATTTTCAATTAAATGCTTGATTTGGACACATCTTCATAAATTATGCCCTTTGGCTTGATGATAGTCACAAAATTCATTTTCATGGTACCAATCAGGGTAAGGAATGCCTTACAAATAATGATTTGGTATAGGCCAACTAATCAGATTAGCAGTAGTAAGCTTGTAAAATATAGATTCAATGGGCTCTCCTAGGTCACTAATGACACGATGTGCAGGCATGATTCTCTTAGGAGGAGGGGTTTGCAATGGTAAAGGCTGTTGTATTTATTATGCAAGTTTTGGTTGTTATGTTTGCAACATTAGTTGGAGAGGTTGTTGGGTAGGAGCAAGCTAAAAAGGTGGTGTAAATGATGCTTGCACATGATGAGATTAAGTTACTCCATTTTTGACAACATTCTTATTTTGGTTGAATTTCTTTGGTCTTTCTTGGTTATTGACTTGTGTTAGTTGCATTGATTACACTTGACCATGATGTTGTTATTGGCCATTTCCTTGATTGGTAGAATTAAGTTTGATGAATCCTTTATTGATGAGTTCCCACTCGATCAAAAACCTTTATCAATGATCTCTTTGAACATATGTGCACATTGTAACTCTAGATGGTAAGCTATCTCACTATGCAAATTTTTGGTAAACACATTAACTAATTGTTTATCTATTAAACTATGGGTGAAATGGCTTGCAAGGGCTCTCCATCACTATAAATAACTTGAAAAACTTTCCCCAACTTTTTTCTTTGCTTGTGTCAAGTCCACTAATGAAATCTCATTGCTCGAGATTGTAGAAAACGTGCTGCATAAATTTATCAAAAAGGTCATCAAATTATGTTAGTAAATTCCTAGACAAATTTAAAAACCACTCCAAGGATTGTCTAGCTAGGCTCCTTGGAAACATAAAAAAAAGGTATATGTCATTATATGCCACTATTTGACATGCGACAAACAATTTGGTCAAATGAGCCTTAGGGTCACTATTCCCTTTGTATTTGTCAAATTTGGGTGGTTCGTATCCTAGAGGAAATAATATCTACAAATACTCCATGTTGAATGGATAGGAACACACATCATCTAGTTTGAATTTATTAGTCTGCTTCCCCAACCAAATGGCAGTAATTTCATCCTTCATCTATTACAATTCTTGGGATAGGAAACTAGAAGGGATATTGGTTTGAGGGAGAAAATTGGTTTGGGTAAATGGATAGGAGGTCACAAGTGGGACACTTTGACCAAGATATGATAGAGACACCTATTAAGGTATATTGGCTTGGTTGGGGAATAGACTAGGAATACACATATGTGGATTGGGATGTACTTGAAATTGCACATTTGGATATGTGATATTCTAGTTTGGGTTGGTGTTAAAGGTTTGACTTGAAGGATTTTGTGGTTGGGATGAAGGGGTATAACTATATTGTGCCTAATGTGGTTGAAAAAGGACATGCTACCGATTAATTAAACCTCATTGTTGAGTGGGAACTTGTGGACCAAGATCCTGCCTCTAAATTTGTGGCACATTTTGAACCATCAATTATCTAATAGGTACTTGAGAAACACAGGGACCCCCTTATTGCATGAATCCCTATGAAGAAGTGAAATTAGATTACAGATTTGACATCTATCACTAACCAATATTTGTACACTGTTGACTAGTCATTACTTGGTTTTAAACTGGCATCTATGACTAAAGAGGTATGTTTGTCATTACCTGGTGAGGAGGAACATTAGTATCCCTTGATTAAGGTGGCAACATATTCATCTTTTGTTGCATTTATACACTAGGTTGTGTCTTTTGTTGTGGAATACTACTCGTTACTTATTGAGGGGGAGTAGGATTCATCACACTCTATCATTGAGACGTAACATTATCCATTGTTTGATTATCTAATCCTATAGGTTGTATACTTGAGGAAGTGGCTGGTTGAGGTTGGGGTGTAGAAAATCCTTTTTTTTTAATGATGAACAGCTCATGGTATTAACTATAGGCACATGTTGTTGGCTAGTTGTTTTTGAGCTAGTACCACTTTGATCAAGATTGGATGTTGTTTGTACATTATCCACTATATTTGGCTCACTATTTAGTGTAGAAACTGAAGACACTTTTTCAATAACTGGCATATGCATCAAGTTATCTACTAGAGTGGTTTGTACAAATGGATCAGAACTCAGATTTTCTTGTCCAATTAATTCTATCAACATTCCTATTGAAGGTACTAGGTTAATGAGAGGCTTACTCACCATGTTCATCTAATTGAAATCATGTGATAAATTTGGGTAGGTTTAGTATGCTATTTACATTTGGTTAAAGTGATCTTCCATGATGTTTTTCCTCGATTGGATATATTAAGGTCTTGATATGTTGTTTGGACTAGAGTCATAGGATTGCTAGAAGAATCTTTTTGATTGTAAATGATATTATGGGGCATTCTTACTAGACTTGGTAAATTTTCATGGGGGAAGTCTACCAGAAACTTGGCCCCTGCCTCTATGGCTCTAACCAAAATATCATCTTTATTCTCTAATAAATATCACTCAAACAAAAATGGATCATATGTGGAAGTTGTATTAGTAGAATATGACTATTGAAAAAATCGCTCATCCACTATTGGTTTTATAGCTAAGTATTGTGTAGTTTGTTCTTAGTCCTATTCTGAATAAGGTAGTGTGTTAACTAGGTAGTTAGTTAACGGATCTTTGTTTTGTGCCCTTGATTGAGCATTATAAGAGGGATAAGAATCCATCTCATAAGAAATATTATCCGCATAGGGGTCTTGCACCATTTCTTCCTATGTAACTACATTACTAATCCTTAGATTGTATATGAGTCCACTATGAGTGTAGGAATACATGTTAGGATTCATAATCAATGCTTTGCAATAAAAAATCAAAGAGTTATACAAAATCTAAAAAGGATAGAATCTAAAACAAACAATGCCTTCAAATTGGTCTAGATTTGTAAAAAAGGATCAAAAGGTTTATGAATTTTTTTTTGAGGAAACAAGATAGCATAAAATATCTAACATTTCACTGTTCACGCAAAGATAAGCAAGTAAATAGACCAAAAAATTGAAATGCCAAACTCTAAGGTTGAAGTGTTTCAAATTAGTCTAATCTAGGAATTTAAAAGTTGCTAGGTCTTTTGGCCAAACACGACATCAAAATCTAGGCTCAAACAAGGCATGTGTTAGGACTCTTGTCCAAATGGCATCAAAATCTAGACTTTGAAAATGGATGAAAATTTTAATCTAATGGATTTGAAACACTTCTAACAAACACTAGGCATTCGATTCTTGGTCATGAACTTGATCAACTAGGTTTAAGGTATGAAACAAAAGGCACTTTTAGAAATAGTTTATTTTATCATAAATAATGGTATAAAACTTGGTTCTTTTGATAAATAGGCTAGAAAAAAGTGAGTGGTATAATTGTGTTTTAGACAAAGGATCACAAAATGTACAATTGGATTTGTTTAAAAACAAAGGAAAAAAATTGGAATTCTATACAAAAGGATCTATGAAAAAAGTTTGAAATGATTTGGGTAGTGTAATGATGATATACTACCCAAAAGGTGTGATAAAAAAGTTTGTTTCAAAGAATCTCTAAGGCAAAGACATTTTACACAATTTTGACAACATAACACTACCTTTCTTGACTAAAAAATTTGTGGTATATAGACTTAAAGTGTAAGTGTTTAGCACAAAATGGCTTAAGTCTATCAAGTGAGGACAATGATTATGAGTCTTAAATGGACTTCAACCCAAAGTGGAAATTAAAACTAAGTTCCCTTAAGTTTAGTGCAAATTGTGAAGCCACTTAACACATCAACCCTATGAACTTGTAAAGGCGTGATTCCAAATTTAGATTACAAGTGAAGGACTTAAATAACTTTGGTCAAGATCTAAACTCAATTGGGTAGCATGACTACACCAAAGTGGATGATATGATTCTCAAGGTTTTAATGAACTTTGAATAAGGCAAATTGATGATCTCACATGGGTAGCATAATGCCTCTTTATTTAAATAAAAATGAGGATCATGTGTTTGGTTTGGGATTGATTGTTTAGACCAAGTTTTGACCCCAAAGAAGAATTTAATCTAGGACAATACCAACTAATTAATAGCCCTTAGATACTAAACTAACAAGGTTGCTTGGTATGATTAGAATTCATTAATATACATCATTTGAGAGGATTTAAAGTCTTCATCCAAAAGTAAATGCACATTATATAGTAGGGTTTTTACACCCTCCTCTCAAATGATAGTACTATGACATGAACCTTATAGTTCACCTTGCACTAAAAATACTTCCGTGACAAGTGGGGATTTGTCTAAAATCTATCAAGTTTTCAAATTATCTAGGGGAATCAATTTCACAATGATTTTCACACCAAACAATGCAAAATAAAAGCATGGATTTTGGGTCTATATCACTTGGCTTATTGAAAAAAGGTCTAGTCCTTTTTTCAACCACTACATCTTGCTATTCACTCAGTGTAGTGTGATGTCCAAAGTGCCATTATGTCCTGTGTGTAACTCTAAAGGAGTCAAATGAAGTCAATGTCAGGAGATAAAAACCTGGGTCAAAGCTTTCATAAAGAACTTGCAGGAGGTGATGAAGTCCCCCTCACAAGCCAAGATGCATAAATAAATAAATCATGAAAGTAGAAAGACTTTAGGGTCATTTTCAAGGTCACCCAAACTTTGATGAGTTTTTGGGGAGTGCTTTAGATGACTTTATTTCTAAGCCTTGGACTAGGCTATTTGCAATAGGAATGGTGCTTTTGATTCCAAGGGTTCCTTACAGGGGACAAATGGAAGAGCATAAACGTAATATTCCTCTTTTTGCCAAACAAAATCTAATTAAATAACTATTTCATTAAACAACTATTACAAATAAAAGTTGACAAGTGTGTTCAATTTTAAACCCAAAATGAAATATTTGGTAGTGTTCTTTTGACCCCTTGGTCTTAGTTGTAAACTTTGAAAACATTCACCAAAAACACCTAATTTTTTTTTAAACATCCAAAACAAAGTTTGTAATCAAATTTAAAGCATGAAAAAGTGATTCAAACATGTTTTGAGCAAATATCCCGCTTGGTCCTACAGAAAAATTATTAACATGTCCTTTAGCTTTGAAGCTCTTTTGAGTTTGACACAAAAAACTTTGAAAAAGTAGGTCTTAGGTCTATGTTTTAAGAAAAACATAGTGATCGACGTCAGTTATTACCACCATCATCAGTTACTCAACTATCAAGATCTAGTCAATGTCAGTTTCACTGACTGATGTCAGTTGATCAGTGACCAATGTTGGTATTTCGTACCGATGTCAGTTACTATGTAAAAACCATGGAAACAATTTTGGTATTTCTTACCGATGTCAGTTACTATGTAAAAACCATGGAAACCAAAAATAACAAAATAAAGTTAGAAAATCAATTTTCAAGAGTTTTAAAGGCTCAAATAAATGTTTTAAAGTTATAAAAGGATCTCCTTTAGGTGTAGGATGCATATTGTCCCACCAATCATGTGATTATGTGATTTAAGAATTTGACTCAAGAGAGGATGGTTAGTATGGTGTTAGTTCCAAAATGAAAACAAGATGAAACAAACACACTAATAGCATAACATGTCTAGGCCTCAACACTAGGGAGAGATTATTTAACAAATAAAAATGATAAAAACAATTAAAAATCAAGGAATGAAAACACAAGAATTCCTTCACCTTCCTTGGATGCTCCAAATGTCTTTGTAGTGGTGGCTTGCTCGGCTTCTGCTTATGAAGTCCTTGCCAATGGAAGCTTGACTACTTCCATCTCTCTTTGAAACCTTTGGCTTATGGCTTGGCTTGGATTGGAATCAATTTAGCATTATCACACTATTTTATTGAAGCTTTTGGAACCAATTTGGCATTATAACTTTGCATCAAAAAATCTTAGAAATGATGTTGTGAGGCCTCCTATTTATACATTTTTGGATTTGATCAGAATCGACCTCAACCATCCATCTCAAGATTGAGATGTGTGGTTGAGGATTAATTCAAATTTTGGAATTAAGTTTGTAATTATCCTCATCATGGCATTGGAAGAAGGGGAAATTAAGAGGCACGGAGGCCATCATGGAAGGCATTGATGAGGTATGGGAGGCATCAATCCTGATATTTGTGGCCTTTATGGCCTAGGTATGTCTTCCCAAGAAATGAGGTCACTTGATGATGTAGATATTAAATATTCATTTATAAAAATAAATATTCAACAATTTTCCATGGAATTATTAATTAGGCCTTGACTTGGGTTAATTAGCTCTTAAGCATGATTAAGTACATTATGCATAAATTACCCAAATTGACCAAAATACCTTGTTATTGGTCTAAAATTTTATTAGATTGGAATTAGAAGGCAACATTAGATGCGTTTAAACCATAATCCTCTTTAGGAGGTTGTTAATAATAAATAACAGAGGCATGTGTCTTGTGTAGAAGATTTGATAGGGAAACACAATCCATAGCACCCAGATGCAAATTTGACATTTTGAATCAAAATGAACTGATCAAAGTTAGCTAGCCCATAAATTTTATTACCCCATTTGATGATACCCTAGCCAAAATTGGCACTTAAATATGTCATTTTGACATCATTTTACATGTTTTAGTGTTTTTAGGCCAAATTGTGCATTTTAGGTGGAAACTAGACAAAACCCTGCTTGGAGGTTATCGGTGGCCAATTTTAGGTGTCTACATCCATAACTCCTTTTTACATCCACTTGTGACCCTTATAGATACCTTTTTTTTTCATTACTAGTCATCCATAGCCTTCCAAACCCTGATTCTAGCTTAACCAAGCTAATTTTCCCAGGCTAATCTTGGTCCTCTATGTCTGGAGCCTATAAGATAAGAGTGCCATAGTTGGAATATAACATCAGGCCCCATGGTGTCCCATTTTTGATGATCTTGTATATTTACACTTTGAGCCCCAACAATCAATTTTATCCAATCCCTATCCTTTATTATGTTGGACTAGCATGAATACGTCTAACCATGACCAATAGTTCCTTATAAAAGCCTATCTAAAGTTTAATTACAAAGGAGGTGACCAAAATTTATAAATCAAGCAAGAATACAAGTAAAGTACTAAGCCAAATCTCCCTATTCTCTGCATACAATCTCCCAACATAGCTGCAAACATATTCAAACTCTCATACCAGTCCCTATCTACCTCAAGCACTCTTAATTTTTAATTTTTATATATGCATCACATAATCACACAAAAAACATTAGGTGGGAGAAATACATATGGCTTGATCCCTTTTCAAAGTATTGGTATGTAGGTAGCGTGCCCACACAAGGGTTATGGATTACATGTTTAGTGCATATTACACACTAACCCCCCATTTATCTAGGTGATTCAAATCCTATTTTATCAAGCATGATTGAGAGTTAGGGTTTGAATAATAAATAATTTATATATTGAGGTCCATCAACATTCAACACTAGAGATTTCATAGGCAGGCTCACATAGTAATAATGCAAAGAACCTAGAAAACTCAAGTCTTTATGACTAGTTTGGACAACAACGATATGAGTAGACTACAATGCTAGACCTTGAAGTGTCCTATTATTAGCGCTCCTATCCTTTCATCAAATTAAATTCAAATTTTGATTTATGACACTGTCCTAGTCCTACACAACTAGTTTTAGACCTTGTATCAGCCATCTTAGCCTATTTTTAGATAAGTGTTAGGGTGTGGAGCTAAAAGCTTCAACTGTTTGCAGGCATAAGAAGAGGATGCTAAAAAACTAGAGGAATCGGCATCGGCAGTATAACCAACATCAGTCACAGATAGTGGAGAAGGAAACCGGCGACGGCAGGTAGTTGGCCGACGTCAGCAGCACCAGGCAAGCAGGGACCGACGTCGGTCGCCTGTGTATTTTCAAAACTACTGTTGACGAATAGTCAGTTAAGTGAAGTGAGTGTTTGCATGTCAAATGACTAATTATAGTCACAAGCTGCATGTCTAATTGTTGTAGTTAGATTTCTATTTTTGTAAGCATGGGATCCTATTTAAAGACCCATAAGGCATGTATTGTAATCATCAAGAAGGCAAGTAAAAGTATTGAAGCAAGAAAGGTCAAGGAGATCTACAGGTGTAAGGTCAAGGAGATCAGCTGAAGCATTCAAGGAGGGATAGCAACTCAGGTTGTAGAGTTGGTTTTGTGTTGAGCAAGAGAGAGAGGGAAGAAGGTCTTGAGGTGTGGCAAGCCTTTGAGGTGGAGGAAGAAGTGGCATCTTCCTTATTGTATTTTCTTCTAGTAATATCTAATACAAGAGTGTGTATTGTCTCTCAAATTCTTTGTTATCTCAAGTTTCTAGTTACTTTATCATTCTGGTATAACTCCGTGTTTAATTGCTTATAAGAAAGTAATCAATTGTGCTTCCGTTGGATAAGGGGTATCCTAATAGTTGGTATCAGAGCATATTGATTGTTGTAGGTTCTCCTGACAAGTGGTCTCAGAGCTACGGTTTGCAGGAAGCAGGTTAATTTTTTGATTACAGGGCATTCACAGGGTTTTCTGATTGAGTGGGAGTTCAGCAATGGCTGAAGAAAGTAAGCTACGAATGGAGGAGTTTAATGGCAAGAATTATCAACACTGGAGGATGTAGATTAAGGATTATCTGTATCAGAAGGATCTGTACTTACCGTTGGATGGGGTTGCATGCAAGCCCACAGATATGAAGGATGAAGAATGGAGTGTTCTTGATCGGAAGGCTCTCGGTTCCATAAGGTTGAGCCTTGCATCGTCTGTGATTTCCAGCTTATCACAGTGCAAGACAACGGAAGAGTTGATAAAGTCCTTGGCGAATTTATATGAAAAGCCCTCAGCTTCTAATAAGGTTTATCTTATGAAGCAACTATTTACTTTGAAAATGCAGGAAAGTGGATTGGTACATACTCATCTCAATGATTTCCATGGTTTGGTAAACCAACTAGCCTCAGTCAATATTGTTTTTGATGATGAGGTAAAGGCTCTCTTGATTTTATGTTCTTTTCTTGAAAGTTGGAATGGTTTGGTTATGGCAGTAAGTAATTCTGCATCTGCTTCTAAAATATTAAAATTTGATGATGTTGTGAGTGTGATCTTGAATGAGGAAATATGCAGGAGAAGCACAGGTAAATCATCAGGGAATGCTCTAAGTGCAGAAAGTAGGGGAAGGCAAAGGGAGAAGGTTGAGCAAGGGAAATCAAGGTCGGGAAGGAGACCCGAGTCCAAAGGTATTACCTGCTAGTTTTGTGGAAAGAAAGGACATACAAAGAAGGAGTGCTGGTTGAGAGATAAAGAGAATCAACATGCAGGTACTGAAGAAGCAAAAGATGCAAATATTGTGGTACAGGATGCTCTCATACTTTCTTTGGATAGTCAGGTAGGATCATGGATTTTAGATTCTGGTTCATCTTTTCATGCATCCCCAAACAGATATTTGTTTCATGAGTATGAACAGGGAGACTTTGGAGTGCTCTATTTAGGGGATGGTACGCCTTGTTAGATAGTTGGCAAAGGGAAAGTGCAGCTGAGATTGTAGATTGACAACACATGGGTGTTGAAGGAGGTCATGCATGTTCCAATTTTGAAGCAGAGTTTGATTTCTATAGGAAGGTTGGGAGATGAAGGATGCACAATAACCCTCACAACGAACTCTTGGAAGGTTACCAAGGGAGTACTTGTTTTAACAAGAGGTAAGAAAGTAGGTACTCTTTATCTACCTACTTGTATTACTGATTCTACTTTTGGTGTAGATTCAAAGATGTGGTCTAATAGGCTTGGTCACATGAATAAGAAGGGAATGGACGTTCTTGATTCAAAAGGTATGTGTTCAAATTCGGAAAGCATAGATAGAGTTCATTGTAGAAAGAGGAAATTTGATGCTTTTGATAGGAACAAAGAAGCCTTGGTGTTTATGGAGGAGATGAAGGATAGAGATCAGTCACAGGGGCTGAATAAATCTAAGCAGGGCAGCATAGATAGAGGTTTGATCCAAGAAGAGCTCATGGATGAAAATTTTATCACTTACAGGAACACACAGACGCTGATGTTGGTCACATGGGACTGATGTCGGTCAGCCAGATACCGACATCGGTCATGTGCAGACCAGCAGGGTCGGTAGGTCGGGCAGGGGAAGTCCGACGTTGGTCATAAGGATTGACGTCGGCAGGGGGGACACTGGCGTTGGCCAGGGAAATGACGTCGACAGTCAGGGTCAGTGCAAGGAACCAACATCGATCGGGAGCAGAGTGGGAGATGGCCGAGATCAGTCACTGGAACGGATGTTGGGTAGACAACAAGCTATCAAGGAGTCTCAAACACCCATATGGAGGTCAAAAATGGTAAGTGAACCTCATATTCGTTGTTCACCTTCTTTATATTGCTTACTGATAGTCATGAACTAGGAAGATGGAAGAAGAAATGCAGGTAGAATCCAGAAACAGTGGGAGCTTGGCATGGATGAGGAGTGTGAGTCCTTGAGTAGAACCAAATAGGTATTTATTGGTAGAGTTGTTAGCTGGAAGAAAGCACTGGATAGAGGGATGGATCCCTGTTTTAGAGAAGAGAGTGGATGGACACATGAGACAGAAAGCTATGGTATATGGTATTGAGTAAGCTGCAAAACATTGGAGGTTTGACCATTGTATTTTATCTTTACCAGGTTGGATAATACTAGCTACATTATCCTGTTACTGTATTGTGTTACTTGTTGCAGGGTTTCATATATAGGGTGTTTTCTGAGCTAAGGGTAGAGTTGGTTTAGAAGTATGTCATGAAGAATTTGGGAGCAACAAAATTCTTGTGGCATAAGTGACAGGTTCAGCATCACAGGTTTCAGTGGTGGTTGGTCTTCAAGAGTGACTTCGAAGAGGGATATAGAGCCTAAGGAACAAAATAGATGGTGTACAGGTACAGGTATAGTAGCAGCTATTTATCTCCAAGTGGGAGATTGTTAGGGTGTGGAGCTAAAAGCTTTAACTATTTGCAGACACAAGAAGAGGATGCTAAAGAACCAGAGGAACCAGCATCGGCAGTATAACCAATGTCGGTCACAGACAGTGGAGAAGGAAACCGGCGACGGCAGGTAGTCGGCCGACGTCGGCAGCACTAGGCAAGCAGGGACCGACGTCGATCGCCTGTGTATTTCCAAAACTGTTGTTGACGAACAGTTAGTTAAGTGAAGCGAGTGTTTGCATGTCAAATGACTAATTATAGTCACGAGCTGCGTGTCTAATTATTGTAGTTAGATTTCTATTTTTGTAAGCATGGGATCCTATTTAAAGACCCATAAGGCATGTATTGTAATCATCAAGAAGGCAAGTAAAAGTATTGAAGCAAGCAAGGTCAAGGAGATCTACAGGTGTAAGGTCAAGGAGATCAGGTGAAGCATTCAAGGAGGGATAGCAACTCAGGTTGTAGAGTTGGTTTTGTGTTGAGCAAGAGAGAGAGGGAAGAAGGTCTTGAGGTGTGGCAAGCCTTTGAGGTGGAGGAAGATGTGGCATCTTCCTTATTGTATTTTCTTCTAGTAATATCTAATACAAGAGTGTGTATTGTCTCTCAAATTCTTTGTTGTCTCAAGTTTCTAGTTACTTTATCATTTTGGTATAATTTCGTGTTTAATTGCTTATAAGAAAGTAATCAATTGTGCTTCCGTTGGATAAGGGGTCTCCTAACAGTTGGTATCAGAGCATATTGATTGTTGTAGGTTCTCCTGACAATAAGTTATATTTTCTCCTTATTTATTACTATTTAAAAAAGGTAAAAAAGACAAAAAATTACACAAATTAGAACTGCATTTATTGTTATATTTTGTATTAATTTATTAATCCATCCCCTTAACTAAAATAGGAATAAAACTCCATTCTTCTCAAAATAGTTAAATCATTTGGTGAACCCGTCTTACTTCGTTTGTGTACAAAAACCCTAGAAACCCTAGGGAAAATTCCTTGCTAATTTTAGTAATATTTTTTTGATTTTTTCCTACATATATAAATCAAAATTTCACATTTAATTTTTAAAATTCACCATATTAATTTTAAAAATAATTTCTTTCAAACCCTAGATGAATATACTAGGCCCCTGTGATTTTTGAGGTATCACCTTACACGTTCTTAAGCTTGGTATCCATTTTATGAATATTCTAGTTCGTTGTTTTTCTAATCATAGATTACATTTATTTAATCTTTTATTTTATTTTTCAAGTTGTTTTCCTTATGCCACCTAAGATCCTTTCATATTTTCCTTTGAGATGAAGTGTAAAATTTAGTGGAAACCCTCCTGAATTCACTTAGATTCTTTGAACCCATCCATATACCATGGATAAACAACTAGTTCAGTTTCCTCCTATAGATCCTACACATATATATTACACTAATTTCCATGAGGATAATTCTGAAAATTAGAAGTATGAGAATAAAAATGATGATACACACACCAATGTTCATGCTCCATCACATTGGACTACTGATCCACTTCCACCTATTGTTGATAATAATTTAGTCATCAACAAAGATTTGATTCTATAGATTTTTAGAGAGATAGGGAAAATCCCTGAGATCATGCCATTATCTTACAATCTATCATGGAAATTAAAAAGGATAAGCAAGTTAAGTATTCTATTCCTTTAGAATAACCAATTGTAAATGAAACTATGGGGGTAACTATGTCTCAATAACCCCTAAGGCAGCCAAACCTTCCTATGTGGCACCATCAATTATGACTAGTACATCTATGTCTCCTAATGTGGATAACCTTTTGCAAGAGGTAAAATATCTTCAATCTAATGTGCTACATCTTGAGCAAGGTACCTCTAGACCAAAACATGCTTTGGACTCTTTTTCTCTACTTCATACACCATATGATGGAAAGAGTGATTTAGAGACACACTTGAGAGCTTTTCATGCAACATGCTTGGACTGTGGGCCAAATGACTGGTTACTAACCTAGTTATTTCCATAAATTTTAAAGGATTATGCTCTAAAATGGTTATATAGTCTATCAAATAAATTGGTCAACACATTCAATCCTTTATTTGAAATGTTCCTAACTCATTTTAGAATTAGCATAGGTGACAAGGTTTCTTATGCCCAAGTTGCATAATAGAAACAAAGGTCATGTCAGGAACCTAAAACAATAAACATGCTCCGATGCCTACTTAGTCAGGATCTTGCTCCACCAATTAGAGCACATATGATTACTTCTTGTATTAGCAACTAAACACGGAATTTAACTAGAATCAATAAGTAACTAGAAATATGAAACAACACAGGAATATGAGAGACAATACACGATTGTATTAATAATCACTCAGAAGAATATACAATAAAGAAGATGCCACTTCTTCTTCCACCTCAAAGGTTCGCCACACCTCAAGACCTTCTTCCCTCTCTCTCTTGGTCACAACAATCAACTCCAATACAGAATTGATGTTCACCTCTCCAACTAGTCAATAACACGCTGCCAGTACACCAAGTACACAACCGTACTCCAAGTAGATCCCCTGCTCTCTGTTGCTACCTGCAAATCACTAGACCTTACTCACCATTGTAGATCTCCTATAGAAAGTCATGCACACATGCTGACCAAGATCATACACATACGAAGAACCCTGCTGATTATCCAAACCAGCACCCACCTTGGTACTATGGAATTAGGAGGAACTACTCTAGCTCTCTCTACAAGCCCAATGGCTTTCTAGCACAAGTTCACAATACAACCCATGAGTCCATATATAGATTTCATGCTTACAATAATTAGACTAACCTAATTACAATAACTAGACACGCAACTCAAGACCAAAAATAGCCTTTGCATGTAAACACTCGGTTCAACGAACTAACTATTCATGGAACAAGCAGTTCTGGAACTGCCACAGGTGACCGACGTCAGTCCCTGACTGCCTGGAGGTGACTGATGTCGGTCGACATCTTGCCGATGTCGGTTTCCTTCCTGTCCACCCTGCCGTCATCGGTTGCTTTGTGCACTGCACTCTGCTGACGCCGGTCTCCCTGGAACTCAGCAACCTCCTCCCTATTTGCACCAGTTGAAGCTTTTAGCTCCACATCCTAATAATCTCCCACTTAGAGATAAATAGTTACAACTATACCTATATCTGTACAGTCTAATTTATACCCTAGCTTGTATCCCTCTTCAAGATCAATCCTGAAGACTAACCACCACACCCTGTGATGCTCTAACCTTTGTGCCTTTGTCATCCAAGTACCCTACCGCATCTGCATCTACAAACCTATGTAGAAAATAACTTGACCCTGCATAACATGTCGACCTACCCCTGATCCCTGTAAGAATCCACTAAACTGCCCTTCAGTACCTCTTCCTTGAATTGGCTCCATACTTTTTGACAACTCCCACTGCTTTGGGAAAACTCAGGTCTACACTATACCTCATGTGATTTTGAACACCTGTTCTAAGCTCTGCTTGAACTATCTAGCCCTTGGTGTGCTTTCTGATTCTGCATCCTGCATCATGAACCCCGCCAACACCGTCTTCACATCAGCTCCCACTGAAGATAAAATCTCCATGTCTCTTATGCCAAAGAATTTTGCTGCTCCAAATTCTTCATGACATACCTCTGAACTAACCTTACCCTTAGCTCAGCAAATCCCTGTATGTATAAAGCCTGCTAGCAAATTACCCACATACAATAACTAGATAATGTCGCAACTCATCATCCACCTGGTAAGACAAAACCACAATAGTTATACTGACATTGACTGAAGCCATCCTTAGTCATCCACCTATCAAAACTATACCACTGTCCTGCAGCTTCCTCAAGACCATATGCCTTGGCCTTCTATCTCACGTATCCATCCACTCTCTTCTTTAACTTGGGAATCCATTCCATCTCTCAGTGCTTACTTCCAAATGACAACACTACCAACAAATACCTATTTGGTTCTTCTCCAAGGACTCACACTCCTCATCCATGCCAAGCTCCCACTGTATCTGGATTCTACCTGCATTGCCTCTTCGCATCTTCCTGGTTCTTGACCATCAATAAGCAATATAAAGAAGGTGAATAATGAATATGAGGTTCACTTTCCCTTTCTGACCTCGACATGAGCATTTGAGACTTGTTGACAGCTTGTTGTCCGCCCACTATCCGTACCAGTGACCGATCTTGGCCATCTCCCAGTCTGCTCCCGACCGATGTCGGCTCCCTATATTAACCCTTACTGTTGACGTTGTTTCCCTGGCCGACGTCGGTGTCATTTTTGCTTACGTCGATTCCTTCATGACCGACATCGATCTTCATTCTGTCGACGTTGTTTACTATCTGACCTACGCCAGTACCTGTGTTCATCTGTGAGTGATAACTTTTTACCCGCGACCTCTCCATGGATCAAAATCCTATTCAAATCAACCCTGCTCTACTCAAAATAATTTAGTTCCCTCACCTGATCTCTATCTGTCATCTCTTCCATGAACACCAAGGCTTTCTAGTTCTTTAGCTTGTCAAAGACATCTGACTTCTGCTTTAAGACCTGCATTCTCCTTCTACATATGTGACTAAGCCTACGAAGCCACATCTCTGCAACAAAAGGTGAATCAACAATATAAGTAGATAGATAAAGGATACCTACTTTCTTACCACCATCTAATTCAAGTGTATCCGCTGTGAGAGTTACAGTGCATCTCTCATCACCCAAATTTCCTGAAAAAATTAGACTCATCTCCAAGACTGGTACCTGCATGACTTCCTTCAACCACTATGTGTCATCCATCTGTAATTTCAGCTTCACTTCCCCTTCGTCAATCATCTGACAAGGCTCTCTAACCCCTAAATAAATCTCTCCAAAGTCTCCAAAGACATACCCATGAAAAGATGCTCTATTTCGGGCTGCATGGAAAGAGGCAAAAGAATCTGTAAACAAAGATTCCACTTTATCTAGAACATCCTGTACAACATCACCTGTAACATATGCTTCTACACGCTAATCTTCTACCGACCAACAATCTACCTTTACCTGCTCTTTCTTTCCATCAATCAGACCATTTGTGCTATTCAGTTTCTCCATTCGTAGCTTACTTTCTTCTGCCATTGCTATATCCCATTCAATCTGAAACACCTATGAGTGACCTATAATCAAAAAACACTACCAAATTTGAAACCACATGTTAGTTAACCTAACCAAAAGCTCTGATACCACTTGACAGGAACCTAGAACAATAAACATACTCTGATGCCTACTTAGTTAGGATCTTGCTCCACCAATTAGAGCACATATTATTACTTCTTGTATTAGCAACTAAACACGGAATTTAACCAGAATCAATAAGTAACTAGAAATATGAAACAACACAGGAATATGAGAGACAATACACAATTGTATTAATAATCACTCAGAAGAATATACAATAAAGAAGATGCCACTTCTTCTTCCACCTCAAAGGTTCGCCACACCTCAAGACCTTCTTCCCTCTCTCTCTTGGTCACAACAATCAACTCCAATACAGAATTGATGTTCACCTCTCTAACTAGTCAGTAACACACTGCCAATATACCAAGTACACAACTGTACTCCAAGTAGATCCCCTGCTCTCTGTTGCTACTTGCAAATCACTAGACCTTACTCACCATTGTAGATATCCTATAGAAAGTCATGCACACATGCTGACCAAGATCATACACATACAAAGAACCCTGTTGATTCTCCAAACCAATACCCACCTTGGTACTGTGGAACTAGGAGGAACTACTCTAGCTCTCTCTACAAGCCCAATGGCTTTCTATCACAAGTTTACAATACAGCCCATGATTCCATATATAGATCTCACACTTAAAATAATTAGACTAACCTAATTACAATAATTAGACACGCAACTCAAGACCAAAAATGGCCTTTGCATGCAAACACTCGGTTCAACGAACTAACTGTCTGTGGAACAAGCAGTTCTGGAACTGCCATAAGTGACCGACGTTGGTCCCTGACTGCCTGGAGGTGACCGACATCGGCTGACATCCTGTCGATGTCAGTTTCCTTCCTGTCCACCCTACCGTCATCAGTTGCCTTGTGCATTGCACTCTGTCGACGTCGGTCTCCCTGGAACTCAGCATCCTCCTCCCTGTTTGCACCAGTTGAAGCTTTTAGCTCCACATCCTAACAGGTCAAATGAGCATCTCATAGATTATGTTCTTTGATATAAGACTATCTTGGCTAAAATGACTAGCCCCATGGTCAATCAAGAATTATATGATCTCTTCAAACAAATATTCTACTAGGTTTGCACGAGTCAATAATGTTCAAAAAGTTCTCTTCCTTCACTGATTTATGTCATACACTAAAGGAAAGGGAATTCAAATTAATTTCAATGGGAAAACTCAAGTACATGAGCATATTAGAAATAATAAACAAGAGTAACAATAAAATTTCATTAAAATTCAAAGTTAATGATAACAAAAATTAAAATCAACCTACAATTAATGCAGCTTTTGAGCCCCCTCAATGAGTGGTTTTATCCATGCCTCCTTGGTGAACCTTTACCAATCTACCAGTATCTCTAGCCAAAGTCTTACAAAAGCTATTGGAATGAAATATCATATCTCTCCCTCCTATTTGATAATTTGATAAAACAAAGCTTCTTCCTCGTGGATATGATCAAAATGCATTTTGTGATTTTCACAAGGCACTAGGCTACACAACGAATAGATGCATTAGTTTATGACATAAGATATAGGACTTGATAGATGGAAACTTTATTGATCTTGGCACTCCATTTGAGCCTGTTAAGGTAAAAAAACATAGGTCAAGGCTCTAAAATTTTTCTCAGATCCTTTCCCATAACATTCTAAACAAGAGACAGGGGACACATCAGGTGTTAACCATGCATATCATGCACACCCTCTACCAGCTACATACTAGGCACCTTCATTTGAATCAAATCCTTTGAGCAACATGATTGGTGTGTATAATTATAGATTTATAGCTAGACCTTTGATCTCCTTTTCCAAGCAAGAGATAGTTAAGGATGATATGTATTACTATTCACACTTTATCAGAGCCTACATTGATCACCATCCCATTCATAGTGTTCTCATAGACAACGGATCTAGTGTGAACATGTGAGCTATGACATTACTTTAGCATTTGAGATATTAAGAGTAGGATACTACCTCGATGGACATAGTTAGCAGTATATTCAATGGACACATACATAGTTCATTGGGTGATATTTTACTTCCTCTATAGGTTGGTCCAACACACATGGCCACACCATTTACTATTATTCCCAGTGAAATATTTTTTGATATGTTATTTGGTCGACCATGGATCTAAAAACTTCATGTAATACCTTCTACAATTCATAGATGTATGAAATTTATTCTTGCTAATCAAGTTATTATAGTTGGTGGAGTTTTGTATGATCTACCACTCCCCACTTTCAAGTCATCTACTACTCTACAGTCACTAGTTTTAGCTCTTCCACTAGTTCTAGCTCCTCCACTAGTTACAGTTCTTCCAATTGAAATTCAGACATAGTCAAGGCCTTCCTTACCAGCACATAGAGTTTATACACTTCCATGGAAGCCTCTCTTAAAGTGACCACTACATCAGTGATAGTTTTAGGACTCTATAAAATTTCTAGCAAAAGTATTCAAACCCAAGGAGTTATAATTTACATCTCATGGCTCTACACATATAACAAACTTTTATAAATCTTCTTCTCTTACCATATGGGTCCATAAAATCCCCACAATTTCATCCATTTCTCAGAGTTATAGGGGGACCCTATAGTCAGTTTCCACTAAAAATATTTTAGAGCACTTACAACATACATAACTTTTAAAGCTACAGTCTTAGAGTTTCCATCATGCTTCATGATCATGCATGATCCCTCTCCTTGATGTAGGACACCATGATAGGGAGTCTTTTATGAGACTCATCGGTTAGTATCATTTCTTCTCATTTACTTGTACATACTTCCTTCTTACTTAATTATACATGATCTTTAGACATTCTTGTATATAGTTTCTTTTGCTTACTTGTACATAGAAAAATTTCAAAATACCAAAAACAATATAACATGCCAAAATACAAAAACATTCAAATAACTCAAAATGCCAAAATTTTTTTCCAAATGTATGCATCATCCATGCTTTACATTTCTACTACCATGCTAGACTTACATTTTGCTGTTATATGCTATTGTTTGTCAATTTATCTACATTACCATGCTTCACTTGATCTTCTTTGAGTGTGTGTAGTGACACCTAGATCCTTGATTGATTCACTCTACCCATTGAGGGGGCATCTTACTTTTATATTCAAGACATATATCAACATACCTACCAACCAGGGGCATCTTCTACATAACTACACCATCTTGGTTATGTCATTACTATACCACACACTCTATTGATATCCATTAATTACTAGCTTACACAAATTATTCTATCGATACTCATAAGTATATATCACTTGTGTATTTCTTAGCATCTACCTAGTCTTAGACTACATGTTTCTCATAGTTTCACTTCTTGATTTCATTATTAGATGTGATAGTATTTATAGAATTTACATGCCTTCCTTTCTTGATTTGAGTGGTTAGATGTGATTGCATTTATTAGTTCCTATTTTATCTCTTGTGTGTGCCTTAGGACATTTGTCAATGTCCTTTGCTTGTACTCTTGTATGTGCTTATGGCCCTTATGCCAATCTTCCTTATTTGCAATTGTATGTGTATATGGGAATTTGAACATGCCTTGTATGTTTGCTTTCCTTATTTAAGTGACATGTGACCATGGCCCTTGTTTGCTTGGCTCCTTGGCCACTTTTGTATGATTTTTTGCTTCTTGCCTTATGTGCTTGTTTGCTTGTTTGATTCTTAGTTATTTTCAATGCCATGATCCACATCATGAATTATCTTACTTTCTTGGATGCCATGATAGACATCATGATCCATCCCTCCTTGACAACTAACAACTAACCAGATTTCTATTTTCAATTTTAGTATACTGGCATGCAATTACATTGTTACATCTATTTAGGCATACCCTTGTTGATCTAATAATATCCAACACAAACTATGCTATATCTTGAGACATCTTTTTGATTATCATTGCTATTTCATATATTTCAAAACATAACACACTTGAAGGGATCTTTATTTTGAGGGTAGTCATTGTAGGGTCTTCATTTCTACCCTTAGAAGAGGGGGGAACAAATAGGGGTTTTGTCACAGAGATTAGATCCTTTTACCAGTAAAAAATTAGTTTTCATAACACTCAGAATAACATTTAGAATTAAAACCAGGTATAACATTCCATAATAATAGTGAAAAATACAAAATAATTATCATAAATAGCAAAGGATAAGAGTGTAATACTTAGACTATAGTGCCAGACAATAAAGTGTCATGTTTTTGGTGCTCCTATCCAAACAACAGAAAACCTAGATTTTATAGAAAATAGATAGAAAGGTAAGTTTAGTTACAGTTTAATTCAAATTGAGTAGTTTTAGTATAATTTTACTTAGAGTATCTAGATATATAGGGAATCATGCATGATATGATGGATCTCTCTTCTAGTTTTAGATTGGGCAGTTGGTACAAGTTTCATATTAGAATCTATGTTACAGACACTAGTGATTGGGGGAAATGTGCATGACACATTTGTCTTCTTTTCTATCTTGTTCATTGTATTACCTAGACATTATTCATAGTTGCATGCCTTATTATATCTTTAGGTGGTTGGAATAATTTTAGAGTGGTTTTCATATAAGCCTAGTTCTCAATTTCGAAGTGGCTTTCGTACAAGCCTAATCTCTACCTTTTAGAGTGGCCAAAATTTGGCCTAGTTTTTAGTACACATTAAACTATCCATACCACATTTTTAGATTACAAAGAATTCATGGGATTTAAGAGCCATCTCATACGACACACATTCATATTGGTATCAGTTCATAGCTTCACTTAGTGGGTAATGATGGAGATAAAGGACTAGCTAGCCTTTGTATTCTTGAGCCACCTACTTAGAGGGATTGGACACATAGTCCAAACATTAATTAAGACACACATGATCACATAGAGTCACTACATAATGGGCAATAATGGATCCAAAGGGATAGCCTTTATATTCTTGAGCCACCCTCAAGGAGTTGAGCACTCAGCTCTGTTCACGATATTAATCTTAATACAACACATACTCAACATTACCTAGCAGTACCCAACATCACTTAGCATCACTCAACAATATTCAACATCACACATCTTTATGGGTTTCATCCTTGTAGGTAAGTTTATGTATGATTTCTATTTTTTCTCTATCATAGTATTTCACTATACTGCATCACTAAAATAAAGAGGGGCAAATGTAGTCATATAAAATGTACAAATTGGTAGTTTGAGTGTGGATTGTGACACCCTATCCATAGCTCATTTTTGTATGCACTTGTGACCCTTCTAAATAGCTTTTTTCTCATTGCCAGTTATCTATAGCCTTTTAAACCCTGATTTTAGATCAACCAAGCTACTTTTCCTAGGAAAATCTTGATCCCCTAGTTCTTGAGCTTATAAGATAGGAGTGCCATACCTAGACTATAGTATCAGGCCCCAGGGTGTCCTATTTTTGGCACTCCTATCCATTTTCACTTTGAGCCTCAATGGTCAATTTCATCTAATTCCTATCCTTCATTATGTTGTTGTAGAATGAATACATCTAATCCATGACCAATAGTCCCTTATAAATACCTATCCAAAGTTCATTTATAAGGAAGGTGACCAAAATTTACAAATCAAACAAGAATACAAGAAAAGTACTAAGGAAAATTTCCCTATTCTCTCCATACAGTCACCCAACACATTTGCAAACATATTCAAACTCTCATACCAGTCCCTAACCACCTCAATCACTGTCAATTTGCCATTTTTGTATCTACATCACACAATCACATAAAACACATTAGGTGGAATAATTAAATATGGATTGATCCCTCTTTGATTATTGATATGTAGGCAATGTGCCTACACAAGGGGTGTGGATTATATGATTAGTGCATATTACACACTACCCCACCTTCCCCCCCACCAAATTTTTTTAAGTGATTTAAATCTCATTTTATCAATCATGATAGAGGGTTAGGGTTTTAAGATTAAATAATTTCTATAGTGAGCTCCATCGACATTCAATACTAGATATTTCATAGGTAATCTCACACAAGAATAATGCAAATAATGTAAAAAACTCAAGTCTTTGTAACCAATTTGAATAATAGCGGCATGAGTGGACTATAGTGCTAAAACCTGAAGTGTTTTATTTTTGGCACTCATATCCTTTCATCGAATGAAACCCAGATTTTGATATATGACACTATCCTAGTATTTCATAGTCATTTTTAGACCTTGTATCAACCATCTCAGTCTATTTCCAAATAAGTTATATTTTTTTATATTTTTTAAAATTTATAAAGACAAATAGTTGCAAAAATTAGGATTATATTTATTGATATATTATTTACTGATTTATTAATCTATACCCTTAACTAAAATAGGAATAAAACTCCATTATTACAAAATAGTTAAATCAACAACCTTTCTTTGGATCCATAGCCTTTTCAAGCCCTTTCATCTATATATTTTGACATGAAAGATAGTTATTTTAGGGGACTCAATCATGATTCCTATAAAATTTACACAAATTTGTTATATTTTTTGAGTTTAGATTATCTATCACTTATGGAAAAATAGGAATGTGATATCTTTTCTCATGATACTCTTGAAAACTATTTCTCTAGTTATTATAGGGTTAAGGTTCTTTCTAGTGTAATGTTTTGGATTCAGGTGCAATTCGAGAGAGTAATTTTAGAAATGGAAATCTTTTAGGTTGTTTTGGATCACTAGGGGAGTGTCTTATGTGTGTCGGTCCCTCTTGACTTTCTTTGTTGTTGGTCGCCACCATGGGACCATGGTTTAGAAAATAGGGAAAAACATGTTCCTACTGTAGATGCCACAATGGTTCCCCTTGCCAACATTTTGCTACACTATTGATGTGTCTATTAACTACTAGTGGAAAAGGATCATCAACACTTATTCAAGGGATGTTTCCTTAATTATCAATTTTTATCTCACCCATCAGGTAGGATGATGATGTTGATAAATATAAATAAGAATACTATGATGGATTGGAGATCATACTTGATACAATATATCACCCTATTGAAAGTGGATGGGGGATTAGAGAGATAAGCCACATGACCCACCATCTCATCCATAACTACTCATGGTTTCTTTTATTACTTAAATTTATTTATATAGTTATTACCTTTATATGGATGTAGTTTGTTTTACTTTCACCTTTTACGATTGAAAATACTTTTTAAAATTAACTTGTTATATGATTTTTGACCTGAATCAATGTGATCTTGGGGTATGATATTTCCACTCATTATTTTTTTTTATTATAGACAATATTTTCTCATTGATATCTCCATGAATAATTATTCCTATTGGATTTAGTATTAAAGATTAGTTTGAAATTTGTACGTTGGTAAATAGTATGGCAGTTCACTTTACCATAACATCAATTGCAACCCACTTTATTATTATCCATATTCATTAGATTACAACATTTTTAAATATCTAATAATAAATAATATAATATTAATATAATATAAAATAAACAATACTATTACATCAATTATTTATTCTCAAACCATAAATTATTAATCAAAGGAAGTAGTATTGATTGGAATTACAAACCAGTCTAGACACAAATAGACGGCCCATATCCTTTTATAAATTGTCAACACCACCTTAATAATACTCTTACACCAATTATTGATTCTCAACTTATCATGAAATATTAAAAATTTATTTATTCCCAAAATTTCATGAAAGCTTTGAAATTTATTTATCTTCCATCATCACAATAATCACATGAGAGTGCAATCCATTATCTTATTTTTGGAGGATTGATAGTGAAAGTGAGCATTTAGAAATTTGGTGTGACTTTATATGAGAACTAATGGGAACCCACTTGAATATTCATACATCATTTCAATTCTTTGGTGATTTCCAATTCAACAAATACCCTTTTGGGGGATCAATTTAAATAAAACCTATCAAACTTGTGACAAATTTGATTCCCCAATGGTCTAAATACCCATTCAAAAAAGTCTCAAAACTCTTGGAAGTGTGTTTTATACTTTGATGATTTATACTATACATAAATTTATACTCATCTGGATTGTATGATTTACATGTTTTGTGAGTGGTTTTAGCACATGTTTTATGGCTCATTATTTTATATCTTTGGTATTGTACGAATGGTTTCTTAGCCTATGATATGGTACCCATTTTAATGTAAAACCACTTGGATGGTTTCCTATTGCCATGTCTAAAAATACTCACACATGCATTAGGGCAATGTATAAATTAGACATATATTATTATATTCTAAATATTTAAATTTAGGAAATAGAGTTTAGGAGATAAGAAAGAAGTTTGATATCTTGAGTTTTTTCTTGAAAAGGTTTTCCTAGGTGAAAATTTTGTGTATCATGTTTTGTATCATTTTACCTTTCTATTGTATCTTTACATTACATTAGGATTAATTCTATTGCATAATTTTTTGATCTATTTCTATTCATTTCTTTTAAGGAGCTAAGGCATCCTAACCTTCTGAAAAACTAGTTATTATGTGGGAGCTTTGCATGCAAGAGTCTTTGTGTAAATAAAAATGACAAGAATTGTAGGGATAGAGATTGAAAAAGTAAATGGCTAGTATTTTGGTTTATGGAAATGTTTAAAACTTTTAGGACTTAGATGTATGTAAATCCTATGTTGTGAAAGGGTTTGAGTATAGTAAATTAGTGTATAAATATGAAATAAATACAACCATTGATTTATAATAGAATTGGCTTAATTTGACATTTCTAATAATAGAAGTAAATAGTGTACATAAGAAATTAGTTAAAAAATGACTAAATCTAGAGATTTTGTGGTTGAAAACTTTGACAAAGTCTGATATGAGTGTTGCAAATAGGATCTTGGTGTTAAAACCCATCCTATATAGTAGTTCCCTAATTGGACAATAGTGTCATGTGAAACTAGTGTCCCTATTTTGGGGGTAGTGTCCTCTGTGCATAACTTTTTTGATCTTCTAGGTGCACTTGTGTCTAGTTTTTTTAGGTATGTTCTTGCATGTATAAATTCTATGTCTATGTATATGACATATTTTAACTAATTTTAAGAGTAAACCCTAATCATTTATGTTACTAGGGCATCTGATTGATACAAGTAGTAAAGTGTGTTGTTAGTGGGGTAGGCAAGACATCCTCACCACCTCACTGTGATGAGAGTTACCTACATATAATTACTCTAAAGAGGGATCAAACTTTATGTATTTCTCCCCACCTAACTGTTGATGCAATTACAAGTGAATCTAGTAGGAATATTTACTTGAGTGTTTTGAATGTGCTTAAGATTAGAAACCTAAGTAATTAGAGCTTAGGAACACTATAGATGGTTGTATGTAGAAGTAGGGAATAATATGGATTGATAACATTAATTACACAACTTATTTTGAGCTTGAAAGTGTAATTTGCATATGATTTCCATCTAGTGGTTATAGGGATAAAATTCATTTATATATATTGTTATGGTGCTTGTGTGGGTCTTAAAATAGATTTAGTTTGACCTTAAGTGGTATTAGATTTGAAAATATATCCATTGGTAGAGAAAAGAGGGAAAGGAAAATAATTCCAAAATTTGGACACTAGCACCATGTGAAGCTATTGTACCTATTATGGTGTTAGTGTCTAGGTGATATAACCTAAGGCACTAAGGGCCATGATGTCATGATGAGTGTCTGAGACTGCTTTAGGGATCCTAGGGATGCTTGTGGCCAACATGGAAGATGGATAAGTGTGAAAATAGGCCCTAAAATAGTTATAGGGCTAAACTAGGGGGTCTCAAGTATCACTTTTAGCACTCAAGTGTCATTTTTAGGTGATTACATTCCCCCTCATTATTATATAAATGTAGCAAAGCAAACTGACTAGGATAAAGGAAAAAAAAGTGTACCTAGACTTACCTAAGAGGTGAAGTTTGTAAATCTGGATCTAAGTATGTGAAACATACTCTATTACATGTCTTGTAAATGACATGTGAAAATATTAGTCCTTACTTAAAAGATATTAAAAGTAAAGACACAAAATGAGTAACGAGATAGAACTGAGTAAAGAGATAAAAGTAAGTAAAGAGATAAGAGAGATGTAAATAATGAATACACCTCATTGGGTACATGAACCAATGCATAAACTTGGTGAAAATCTATGTGTGTATGTATATAGTGATTAATCTCTAAATAGCTTAGATTGAGCTAATGGCTTGCTCAATCCCTACGTGTGGGTGGTGTTAGTTCCCCATTGTACACCTTTTTTTTTTGACCTTGCACACTTGAGAAAATGGTCAAACAAAGATGAAAAACCCACCGATATGTTGTTATATCTAGGGAAGGGTTTGGCATCAAGAATAGACCGAATAGAGAAAATGATTGAGAGGCACTAATTTTGGCTCTACTTGAACCAAGATGAGAGCACCTAAGGGGTAGCTTTCTCACATGGAGTGATTTTTTAATTCAATCTCCATGGGGATTATTGGGGCAAAAAGAAAATATGACCAAGGTATAACTAAATTTGCACACTCCACTTAAGAAGGGTTATCACATGGAATGCAAAAATGCACTAGGGTAGATACAAGCTACTGAAGATAGATATGTATGTGATTTCAACCTTCATTCTAAATAACTTTCAAAACTAGGGGGTTGAATGGAAAACTATAATGCTAGAATTTAAATTACAAAATGCAAACATATGATGTATAGGCAAGATTTTATGCATTTGCAAGGCAAATAAAATTTATAATATACAAAGGGTTTATTATTTGTAGGGTAGGACATGGTATGATAGTTTTGTAGTTATAAAAATAGGATGGTGTGTTGGTGGTTTTAAAAAACTAGGGATTATTTTAACACTTATGACATCACCTTTTATATAGATGTAGAAGACTAAAATGCAAGCTAGTGGGAACTATCAGGAGTAATTTGTAGCTATTGGTGCCAATGAAATGAAAATACCCAAATGATCTTGAAACCCTAAAATATACATTAAAAATAGAATCTCATATACCTTTTCCCATTGAATCCATAAGCCTAGAGTGCCCTAACAAGTTATTCAGAAACATCTTTCCAAACATAATTTAGAAATGGATTTATAATCTAGATCTAAGCCCAAGATGACAACCGATAAAAAGGATAAAATAAGATGTCCAATCAACAAAATTTGTAAAACACATCACTAAACTTCATCAAAAATAAATAGTAAGAACCACAAATATTTTCCATTAACTTTGAAAGAAAATTTTACATACATCATTGTTTCAAAATGTTGCCATTGGGATAAACATGGTGGATTTGCTCTATGCTGGGTAGGGGAGACATATGAACATGCTCTTAGAGCTTGTTAATGGCTATATAACTATAATCACCTTAGCAAGAGAGATAAAATTCACACAATAGTGATCCTAAAATTTGGAAGAGCCTATACGTGGAGATAAAAACAAAGGCCAACAACAATTTAGAATAGAAGAGAAGCCCTCTATTTATACACTTTTTACCCTTTTTTGTAATCCGAGAATGGGGGTTATATTCTACAATTTTCAAAATTGTAGTCAATACCCCAAATTCCCACCAAGATGATCCTAGTTGGAAAAAATCCTTTGCCATGCCTAGAATCTTCACCCATTTTCATGAAACATCATTGCTCTAATTTCCTATATAAGGAATGATGAAGATTTGCAACAAACCCTTTGATTTCTTGGATGGAGATGCTTTTTACATGCCATGAAAGGTAAGAATTTATGGTGGAGGCCAAACAAACATTATCCTCATGTGTAACTTCCTAGAAATGACCTTGACTATTTGCTGGCATAGCTAGAACATCTTGGACAACATCCCTTCTTCTTATGCATGCCATGGAATATCCTACTCTTACATTGATTTCTTGGGAATATTTTGGATCCATGGATAGGGTGATCTTCTTTGGAGTGGCCCACCTTGGATTTACACACCTAAAATTTCTCTCCCATGGAGTGCCTAAACATGCAAAGCAATTAAAATTCAATACTTAGGTTTATATTACCTTTTCACCTTTTGGTTCCAACTTGTTTTTCAACACCTTGCATTTTTCACTTTTGATTTTTGCACTTTTGCCTTTTGCAAATTTGCTTTTTCATACTTTACAATTTCACATTTTCTTCTTTGAAAATTTTCCTTTTATGGTTTCCTCCACACTTTTTAATGCATAAATGCATTATTTTCACCTTTTGACTTTTTGGGAAAATCCGGGTCTAGTAGCAATTTTGTAATTTACAAAATTGTAATGTATAGAACTACAATTTGCAAATTGTAAATTACAAAACTAAAATTTATAATTTGAAAATTATAATTTTTAGAATTTCAAATTGTAAAATTGCATTTGGATATGGAATCTCCCTAAATATCCTTGAATTGATTTTTTTTCTCCTTGCTTTGAATGGTGGGATTGGGAGGGTTGACTGCAATTTTGCACTTGGAAGTTGAGACCTTAATTTTTGCAAGTTGCATCTCCCATTTAAACTTCCCAGGGAGTTTGAGGGTACTTTTGCAATTTTTTAGAAGTTGAAAAACTCTTGATTTTTTAGCTCAACTCCATTCCAGCTACCTAGTTGCAGCAGAGTACCCTATATATGATTTTTTACAAAAAATTATGTATCTTTTATTTAATTGAAAAACTCAAAAATTCCTTTTGTTTGCATAATGCATCTAGATCTTGTGGAAAATTTTCAAGGAGATGGCCATAAGTGCCAATCAATAGTCTGATATTTATCATCAATAGTAATCTCATCAAGATGCCCATTTCATAAGACCTTCCTTGAAATTGTCATCATAACTGAAGATGACCTCTTTACCATCCTCCACTTTTTGGGGACCATTAGAACTTAAAACATAATGCTCAGTATTTGCATTACATGTTATCAAATGATTATTTTCAAGATTCAAAGGTTGTTCATATGGCTTGGTGCAGGGCAAAGTGAACTCTCTACTTGTAATAGTTACATCCTAACAATCATAATGTTATCCATTCGATCCACCCTAGTATAGTGGATTATTTTATCCCAACAAATTTATAAAATAGGGCCATGAAGTCCCCCAAAACTCCTTCAATACTGAGTCTTTTCTATCATTTGAATTGGAACCTCCATGGAGTTCCCTTATGATACTTCAATAGTGTTTGTAGTAGTGGCCACACTTCCAAAGGCTCCTACCCATGTTACCAAAGTCCTGGCATTGGGAAAGTAAAATCCCTTTTATACATGTGTATTGGAAAAATTTATAATAAGTGCATGATTCACCTCCATTCCAAGTGTTTGAAGCACACGAATGTACCCCCAACAAAGCTTCACCTCTCAATTTTTGTAGTCATGCAGGATATTAACATGTGGCCTATACTGATTTGGGTGGTAATTTGAGGTTGGTTCTCTTCCAACAAGTACACAGTCAATGCTTTTCTATTTTGAAAAATCTGGAGTCTCATATGTAACTTACAATTTAAGAGAAGTTGTAAATTATGTATGGGATTCCACCTTCTACCAACTTCTTTTGCTCTCCTTGTTTGTGGGATCTAGAGCTATTACAACAATTTGCAAGTGATATATTTTAGTTTCCACTTTATGTTCCCATTTCTACCATGCTTATTATCTCAACAAACTTTAACCCCCAAAAATGTACTTGCATCAGGACCCTCACACCTCCATAGAACTTTGACATAGTGTTTGCAATTTGCATTTAGTGCTTCAAAATCCCAATAGAAGTCTCATGCCTCATTTACACTTTGATTGGTCAAACCTATAGTCAACAGTGAAAGTTCCACCAACTACATCTTGCATCCACATGACAAGTTTGTTGGGGCATGATTTATGGGATTTATTTCATCTCCCATTTTAAATGTAGCATGGGTCTTTGATGTGGCTATTTTATCTTTGACCTTTACTGCATTCCACATAGGTCCATGTGGCTAATCAACCTCCACCTTCAAAATGGATGCATTTCCAAAATGATTAGTTTATATAGCATGGCTGAGTTCCAAACTACACTTCCACACAGGCATGTTTGGCTATGTCAATTGCTACATGCATTGAGTGTTTCAAACCATATCCACATAGGCAAGTTGATCATAACATGGTCTTCCAATATTACATAAATGTTTTTACATGGGCTTACATCCCTCAACACTAACACTCAACTATGTAAATAAAAACAAATGGTGTGTGTTTAGTTTCATGCCACGTAGCCCCAAGGACCCCCAAACTAGCATATAACTCTAGTGAAAATCTGAACACCAATAGGTAGATCAACAACTCAATCTAATCTTAACTCCATCATTTCCCACCCTTGTTCAGTGGATCATGACTTATGAATAGCTTGGATTGGACTGATGGTGTGTTTAACCCTCTCATATAGGTGGCTCAAGAACTCAAGTAGACTATGACTCCATCATTACCTACCCATGTGTAGTAGATGCATTTGAAACTGATACTACACAATGTAAATGGAAATGTGTAACTAGAAATGTGTAATTGGAGATGTTAGCTTTGTGGCCACTTGAGTATATTTCGTGGATTCGGGCCATTTGGGAATGGCAACCACTACAGATGGAGTAAGGCATGAATCTGGTGTGTATCCTAGAACATGGTGTATGATGTGTACAACATAGAAAATGACATGGAGTTTATCATTCCATTTGATCAATTGGTTTGTATGTTTGTATATATAAATAATGTGTCATGCACATGCCCCCAAATTTGATATCTGGGCATATAAATTATGTAATGAGTTGTAATAATGTATATCTGGGTATATGAAATGAAATTGGAATGATCATGTTGAAAATGATGTCCCTAATCCAAGAAAACTAGTATGAATTTGAGCTAAACTGAGCCAACATTGGTAATCTATAATTAAAATTGTGCAAAATTAGACTGTACTTGATGTACCTTTATAGCCAATCTAGAATTTTATAAAACTAAGGCTATTAGACAATAGAACCATAACCTGGATAATATTATTATCTATCACTAATGTTTAACTATTATGTTTTTTTCCAACTGTAATTGATATCTATGCCACTATTTCCCACTATGTTTTTCTAAATCTAATTTTTTTGTTTTAATCCTATGTGCTAAAAGTTGTACTTTGAATGGATTTGGATACCCTGATCTCTATGACAAACCCTTGTGAATTTCCCCTCTTTTGAGGGGAGTTGTTGAATCTATGCAAGAACTGTCCTTAAAATAAAAATATCTTTAACATGTGTGTAAGCCAGAGCATATATGATATCTTCTTAATAAACCAATCTAATGTGCATACATAACATCGAAATGTAAGATTATCTAAGCATAAGTTTATAATGTGATTTATGTTAGATATAACATTCAAAAGGTTGTTAAGATAGATATAACAATGTACATGAATAATAATTTTGAGTAATAATTGAGTAACTACCTAGGGGGATGGGGCATAATATCCATCACAATACCTAAGTAAATTCCCTCATTGCATCATAAATTTAGAGTGTGTAACAATCAAGAGACAAGTGTCATAGCCATGATAATTAAAATAAAGCATACATAAAACACACATGAGGCATGTAAAGTAGGTGAAGGGGCCACAATATAAGGGACATAGGCACATGTCACTAAATCTGAGAAAGCAAGACATATAAGGACATGTTTAAATGTCCACATACACACATGATAAACAAGTTGGCTTGGATCCACATGGAATGACATGTTTAAATCTCCACATACATAATTATGGAGGCACACACAAGGACATGGGAACATGTCCAAAACATACATACAATGAAAATAAGTGGTGTATATCCATAGAGCAATGGCATAATGAAATGCCCTTGAATTTAAGAAGCATAGAGACACAATCAAGTCTAAAATAGGAAAGCTACAAATGAAAGTATGCATGAACATGTGATAAAAATCTATATAAGACCTAAGATGTACATAAACTAAGTCTTAAGTAGTAGTAGTTGGAAAAAAATCTGAGTAGGTGTAGCATGATCAATATCAAGATATAACAATGTGAAATCTATGATGTAGAGTTTAGAAATATGCAACCTAGTAATCAAAACTATGTATAGGGTGCCCCTAAATGGCTAAAAAGAAACCCATGTATATGTGTGTATGTCTCTAGTGGGTAAATAGTAACAAATTTGGATCGATGTATTCAACCTAAGTCCTATAGTAATCTACGAGCACTTGACAAGAATAAGTGAAGTATGTATGTATGATAAAACTGACTATACTAAGATAGATATAATATGTAGTGTTTGACAAATATAAGAATTGTAAACATGGAAATGCATACAATCTATAATTTTTATTTTTTGAGTAATTATTTGAACATTTTTTTTGTTTTGGACATATTATATTATTTTTTTATTTTATAGATATAAAATATGAATAAGCACCATGAAAATGAAACTATGTACAAAGAACAAGAAATAAAGAAAGTATATATAAATATATTCTATAAATAAATGAGATAGTTCAAAATCAAAGTGCAATGTCTCTATAGACCTAAGATCACATCCATGGATGTGGATAATTAAATAGTGGATTAGGTAGGAGGTCATTCAATGTTAGATACTAGATCTATCTAAACTCAAATAAGTCCTCATGATCATGATTGTCATACCATGTTGTATATATTAGTGTAATTTTATCCTCGATGTTAGTCTAGATCCTATGCATATAAATAAGATGTTACTCTACTCTGTAATATGCCTCCCATGTGGTCCTAGGATAAACCACATTGGACCATGGAGTTTCTATATGAAACTTGTGGTTCTCATTTGTGCCATCATGTAGAATGCAAACCATGTTTCCTTCATGAATTAATGCAAAAAATCTATTTGATTAATCAACTATGACATCCCTCACCTATTTATTACAAATTTTAACTTGTATATGAGTGATCATGTTCATGATAAATAATATTGTGTTGGCCACATTAAGGTCACATGCAACTGGGTGTGTGATATGTCCTATGGAATCTTGACAATGTATGTCATGTTATATCTCATTTTAATGATAGCCTATGTGATATAAAAATGCTAAAGTGAAAGTGTTAGGATCAAAATCCTAACCTATATTAATATTGGGGATGTATCTATTTACAACAAAAATTTGGATAGTGAATAGATTAGCCTATGAGTATCTATGTTGATGATGATTCTATCACGTGTCTATACTTATAGAGGTGGAGGCTATATAATTTGAATGGTGCTCTAATCCTTGAAATTATTCAACATATGTTGTAATGGTAAGCATATATCTATATCATGTCCTAAAACCCTATGAAAATGATAAAAGGGTTGGAATTCTTATTGCAACAATTTACTGACAAATTTGTGGCAAACTGTGGGTAATGTCATCAATCCTCTATCAAGTAATATCTATAGAATTTGGTGTGGTATATCATGTGAACTACTTACTCGAATCCATATAAATAGGTCCATATCCATATATGTAACCATATGTACTGAGTTAAGGAAGAGATTTAACTCTAACTATAACTGATTAGGTGAGTCTATATTTATAAGACAATGAACTAGTGTTGTTGTTAGTGTAAAAAAAGACATGATCACTTTAGAATCATCTCGGTACTCTCTAAATCCCACTAATGTGAAATTTAATCCACATAAATTGTCATCAATGTTGATAGAAATGTGAGGTTGCTTATGTTATGTCCTAAACCACTATCAATTAGAATGCTTTTAATAGTAGTGGTATTGATTTGTGCTTGAATGAAGAGTGGTAAATTATGATCAATAACTAACTATGATAGTAAATACTCATTGGAATAAGATATAACATCCTTGATGTCCTTGATAGTGTTCATGATATATGTAAAGTAACTTTGCTTTGTTTCACAAGGAAAATATGTATGATTGAGTGTTTAAACAAGAATATCTTTGATAATTGTTGCCTATTGAAGTAATTCCAATATGGAGATCTTAGCCGGTGTGTTTCTCAACTGATCCATAATATCAAATGCTTTATGATGATCTTTAGGTCCCATTATGGTTTGACATGGATGAGGAGGGATGGTGGGATTACGCTATTATTATATAGTTTGAGGAGGCATCCTATTCCATTTAGTAATAAATCTAACCATATGATATATTATTTATTAAGGATGAGTAGTAGAGGCAATATGTGAGCAAATATAATCAACTAGTCTAGGTAGAGGTAGAACCAAAGGAGTCCTCTAAGCTCTCTTTCATCGAGTAGTAACTAAAGGTAACTCAAAGTTATTCATATAGAAATGATCCTTATAAGAATGGGACTTAAAAGTGGGAGGACCAATGTGTAAAATAAGCTAAGCTCAGACATGATCCATGAGAGGAGTCACATACATGTGCATTTTTCTACAAATGGCAGGTAATAAACATGCTAGATAAGCCACAAGTCTTTCTTCCAAAAAGTAAAACATGGCATCCATCATGATAATCATGATAATAGGCTAAAAAATAAAAATTGAGTATATTTTAGAAATAAGAAGGGAAACCCTATTGGTGCACTAGGGTTTTGAAATAATTTTCTCAAAGTAAGTCGGGTTCACCAAATGTTTTACTCTTTTTGGACTTAGATGTATGTAAATCCTATACTGTTAAAGGATTTGAGTATAGTAAATTAGGGAATAAATATGTAATAAATATAATCACTGGCCTTTAATAGAATATAATTAATTTGATATTTCTAAAAAAAGCAATAAATTATGTAAATATGAACTGAGTTAGAAAATGACCAAAATGAGAGATCTTGAGGCTATAAACTGAGATAGAGGCTGGTTTGAGTGTTTTGAATAGGATCCATGGGTCAAAATACCTCTTGAATAATAACAATTTAATTAGATATTAGCATCATGTGCTAATAGTGTCTCTATTTTGGTGGTAATGTCCTATGTGAAAAACTTTTTCAAACTTCTAGGTGCACCTGTGTCTGGGACTATCAAGCCTATTCATATGTGCACGATTTATGAATCTCTATATATGACCTATTTTGATTGATTTTATGTGAAAACTCTAATTCTCCATGTTGCTATGGCATCTAGTTGATACAAGTAATAAAGTGTGTTATTAGTGGGGTAGGTTAGACATCTTCAACACCCCATTGTGATGAGATTTTCCTACATACCAATACTCTGAATAATGATCAAGCCCCATGTAGTTCTCCCCACCTAATTGTTGGTGCAAGTACAAGTGAAACTAGTATGAATATTGACTTGAGTTATTTGAATGTGATTGAGACTAGAAAATTGAGTAATCTAAGAAGATAAAAATGTTGTAGATGGTTGTATGCAGAAGTAGGTCAAAATAAGGATTGATAACCTTAATTTTGCATAACTTATTTTGAAATTGAATGTGTAATTTGCATCGGATTTCCATCTAGTAGTTGGAGGGTTAAAAGTCATGTATATATATTGTTTGGTGCTTATGTGAGTCTTAAAAAGGGTATAGGCCAACCTTAGGTGGTCTTAGATTTTAAAATATATTTATTGGTAGAGAAAGGAGGGAAAGGACAATTACATCAAAATTGGGACATTAACACCATGTGGCACTACTATCCCTCTTATGGAGTTAGTGTCTAGGTGGCAGAACCTGAGCCACTAAGGGTAAGGATTTCAAGATGAGGGTCTGGGATTGCTTTAAGGATGTCTAGGGACATATGTGGCCCACACAAAGGTTGGATAAGTTTGAAAATATGCCATAATATAGGTCTATGGCTAAGTTAGGGATGGGTGGTCTCAAGTAGCACTCTTAAAACTCAAGTTTCAATTTTAGGTGATGAAAAGAAACTCAAAATGGATAAAATTATTATAGATAGAGACTAACAGGTTGCATATTAGGAGGAAAACCCATTTATATGAAGATAAAATATTGGGATAATATGGATAGGAAGGAAAGTAGTTCAAGCAAATCATGTATTTCAGATTCATTGTTGTTCCTTGTGTTTGGACAAAACACTACTAAGAATATTTTGGATAAGTAAATGAATTCGTATCGGACAAAGGCTTTAGTCAACAAAATATTTATTTAAAAGAAGTTGTATTCCCTTAGGATGAATGATGGTGATTCTATGTCAAAGCATATGAATTCATTTATGATTATGGCAAGTCTATTACTTTCTATCAAGACTAAAATGGATGAATATGAAATGTGTATTACTTTGTTATGTTTATTGCATGATTCATGGGATAAACTTGTTATGGACATTAGTATTATTTTATCTACATTAAATTTTTAGTATGTAGTCAATTTTTTTCAAAGGAACATGGAACTATTATAGTATGCCAACCTTGTTAATTCCTCAGAGCTCTAATATTTTTAGATTTACCTATAGAATTCACAAATATAAAAATAACTCTAAGGAAAATTTGGAACTATTATAAAACTAGGAACTTAGGGAGGAGTGTGGATCTATTTAAAAAAGAAGAAGTATAAGTCACCTAACGATCCCCTGTCTAAAGAAATGAATACCTCCATTGAACGATTGAGGAATATATTCTTTTAAGTATCAATTACATATGCCTTTGATGATATATGGTTGATTGGCTTGGGTACTTCATTTCATATGATTCCTCATAGCAAATGGTTTTTTGAATTTGAAAATATTAATGGGGGTGATGTCTTTTTAGTAAAAATAATTACATATAAGAACATTGACCAAAAATCAGTAAATTTGATGCTCAAATAAAAAGGGTTAAAATATCTCTAGTGTTTTTCACATTCTAATTTATCTATAAATCTATTTTTTCTAACAAAGATGAATGATGTGGATGTGCAAGTAGTATTTTACAAGGAGAGATAAAAAATGGTTTGAGGATAAATGGTATTGTAAAAAATAATTTGTATTAAAATGTTGTTCAAGATTGAGGCAAACATTGTAAGTGATTGATGTAATACCTCTATTAATCTTGAGGGTCCCATTGAAACAAACATAATACTTACATTTATTGGAAAAAAAAAAAAAACATTAAAGGCCTTGACATATTGGAGACAAAGGTTTTCAAAGCATTAAAAAATAAAGGTATGGCTAAAGAAATATATAATTGTCATTTATATTTTTTTTCTATGAAAAATGTGTATATGGTAAAAAAACTTGAGTAAAATTTCCCAATAATGTTATAAGAGAATACAATATTTTATAATTAATAAATAGTGATGTGTATGTAGTTTTGAAGGTTGTCTCACTAGGAATAATTTTATACTGTGTTTCTTTTATATATGATTACTCGAGGAAAACTTAGGTATAATGTATTAAGAATAAATATTAGGTATTCATTAAATTCAAAGAGTTTAAGGTTCTTGTATAAATACCAAACATATAATAAGATAAATATTTTGAGAAGTGATAATGGTGGGGATTATTTCTCAAATGAATTCATATAGTTATGCAAGCAATGTGGGATAGTAATGCAAAATAAAACTCCATTACACCAAAAAAAAATGGAATTATAGAAATAATGATTAAGAATTTGATGGATAACACTAGAATTATTCTAAGTGATATGAGATTATAAGACAAGTTCTAGGCATAAGAATTCATGATTGCTTATTATTTTATCAATTGATTTCACACATTAGCTCTTATTAATAAAATCCACATGAAACATAGACTCTCCCTCTAAAATATTAAGTCCTTTTGGTTGTGTTTCTTATATACACATTATATTTTTAAATAAAGACTTGATCTAGATTATATATCATTCAAGTGCATGTTTATTGGATATAGTAATAGTTCATTTAAGGATATAATATTTAGAACTTATATACAAAGAATATGGTTCATAGTTAAGATAAGTTAAAGGGTAATAAAGTAAGAATCACAACTTAAGGAAGAAAAATAAAACACAATAAGAGGATAGGGAATATTGATGCAGGAACATCTACATTCTAAGACATGATCAAGTTAAGACTAGCCTTCAATAGGCATATAAACTTAGTCATGATTAAATTTGAATTCAAAATCCTTGCATTTTCCTCCAAAGTTTGTTTTAAGATGAGTAAATGTAAACATCTAATTTTAAAAAAAGTGAAAGAGTGAGAAAGGTATTGAGGAATCCCACGTTGGAAGTTGTTGAGTAAATAAAGGAGTGGTTAAAAATATTTCAACCTTAGTATATTGTTAGGAAATCCTCTCTCATTAGTATGTTTATTAGATTGAATATCTTGTTTTGTTTTGTATTGAGCCCAAGTTGGGTGTAGGAGAGAGGAGGCTCTTAAAAATAGTAGAAGAAAGTTCATTCAAGGAGAGCTCATGAAAAATAAAGCAACATAAGAAAGAGCTCATGTAAGGAGAAGGGGAACTCATTCAAGAGTAATGTAAGAATCCCATTCAAGGAAAGTAATGAGAATATTTTGAAGAGAAAAGTAATAAGGAATGTAAACAGGAGATGAGAAATAGTGAGAGAGGACCTCACTCAAGAAAATGTAAGAATGAAGAGGAAGAGGAGATTGCTTAAAAAGGTGTGAAGATGCAATAAGGCTTATAAGCCATTTATCATTAATTATGAGGTATTGAAAACCTCTAATTTTTAATTATGCATTTTAAATGATGATATGTTATGTGATTTTCACAATTTATTTATGTAAACATTGACCTCTTATATAGAATTTTGGTTATACAATAAATAGGTCTGCCTATGCATGTATTTTCCATAAGAGTAAAGAGAAATGATCAAGTCATGGTATAAAATATGTATGGGGAAACCTTGGATGTATTTTTAGAACAAGATAAAAACTAGTGTTATGCAATCAAGAGGTATATAATTCATGAAATAAACAAAGAATCCTAAATAGGGTATGAACAGGGTACTTATGCATGTATGTCTATAGTCCACTATCCAAGGCAAACCAACATGTAAATGTTTGAATTGAGATCATAATAAAATTAATATGGGTTTTTGAGGTAAGTATAGACATAAAATAAGAAGGAATAGGCTTTAGAAACCCATTTTATGTTTTAAGACCCCAAAATTTGACTCTCAGGTTTGTGATAGGGATAATCAAGAGTGCATAATTTAACAAGTTAGAACAAAAAAATGGATTGATATTGGTAAAAATACATGATTATGAAAAATAATATAGTTATAAAAATATTCTAGTATTGTTTTAAGTCTAATTACCATAGGAAATGAGAAGAAAACCTTCACAACCCTATTGACTGTCAAGAAAAAAACACAGTTTAAACAAGTTGAGATCCATGTACTTAGATTGGACATAGGTTATTTGTAAATTTTTTGATGAATTATAAATTGGATGAGACATTTATATTTATGAATACAATTTATAATAACTTTTGATAAAGATATTATAAGAAAACCCTAGAAACCCCTATTGACTGTCATAAGAAATATAGTCAAGACACATCAAACATACCTTGTTTGGAATGTAAATGAGGTTAGTAAAGACTAAAAAATAATTGGAAAGGATGAGGTAAAAATTTATAGACCTCAAAAAATGCATTATATCTCTTGAGAAACATCCTAAAACACTTCTAGTTCCATTATTTGTGTTCTCTGCCTTGTGTAGGCTTGGAAAAAGCCCTAAACTAGGGTTTAGAGGCTAACATGAGTTTCAACCCTTAAAAATTATTGAAAGTTTTTAATCTGACCCTTGATGATGTTTTAAAACTTTTGGAAGTGGTTTTATTATGGTACAGTAAGGATAAGTACAAAAAAATTCAATTTCAAAATGAGTCCTAAGTGCATGCAAAGAGAAAGGAGTAGGCCAATATAGGAAAAGTGATTTTATCCAAATAAGTACACTAAAAAACATGTTATTCAACTATAATGAGGTAATGGGTATCTATAAAGGTTATTTTTTTGGCTTAAAAATCCGTATAGTGACCAGGACAAGGTGGTTTGCATGAAAGGAGGGTTGATTGGAGTAGGGGCTATAGAAAGAAGTTCTAATTTATACAAATTATCCTCAAGTGATCCTTAGGTATGTTATAAAAAGGATTAATGGGTACTCTAAAGTTTTATCACATTCATGTTTGGGATAACTTATGAAGAGCTATGGCCAATATACAAAGAAAATAGGGTTATAAGGAGGATATTACAACCAATAGGTAAATGAATACTCTTAAGCCTTCTAATAGTGGATGAATAAAATTGATAGATATAATAAGGTGTGTTAATATGTATAATATGAATTTGAGAAGGTTAGATCATTCTAAGAGGACTATTTGATTTTTTTACTCTATAAACATATTCTTATATAGATGATAGTCATCAATAAGAACATTGGTGACTCAAATAGTATCTTAGTCCTAGTTAAGGAGGTAAATCAAGGTTTAAAAAAGGTGGGGATACACCATTTTTGGTATCAGAGATCCAAATCCTAGTTGAATTAACTATAATTTAAGTTTTCTTTGCATTCTCTAGAGTTAATGGTGAAGATTTCTTTCTTTGGAGGTGCCTTACAAATGTTCATCTTTTACATAGAGAATGGAATACAAATTTGATCCAATGGACAATTGATTTAAGGTATTGACAGTGCATGAACTATATGAGCATTTGACAGGGTGGGTAGGTTCAAGTTACAAGCATAGGTTGGCTTGAAGAGGCAAAGATAAGATGGAAACATTATTGAAGGCATTGTAGAGCAACAAAGTACATGAGGGTACTAAGAAGAAAAAAAACATCCAAAATAAGAGAGGTATGAATAGTAATGAAATTGATAAAGATATTGTTAGTTTGAAAAGATATTTAGTTAAATTTGTGGATAGATATGAGTTTTGGATATAGATGGATTGGCAAGCATGGGTATAGCCAATGAGGAAAAGGTTGGAGTGGCCAATTGATCTCCTAATGAAGAGGAGAATAAGGAAAAAAGAGATTGCCAAGAAGAAATAATCCCATAGAGGCAAGAGTGTGAACAAGTTGCCAAGTGAGAAACAAGATGAGGAAGAAATTGTGAAGAAGGTTCTCATTGTAGAGAAAAAGAGAAAAAAAGAAAGAGAAGATGAAGTGCCAGGGAGAGCACTTGAGAAGATGAGAGTGTTGGTGAAGAGAAAACTCATAGGGACCTTGTGGTCTCTTATTTTTATATCTAATATTGTCTTTTCATAGGTAACTGTAGGTGTGAGCAAACTTGTCAAGGTCAAGGGAAGGGACTTGGAAAGTGAAAACATTAGTGTAAGAGGAGACACCAAGTGCACACGTGAATGTGCAAAAGAGGAAGAAGAGTTTGCTATTGTTGATAAAGAAGAAGAGATGCATTGGTTAATGCATAAAGAAGAAGGTGTTGAGTAATAAATAAAAGCAAAAGAAGAGATGGAAGATGAAGATGACTTCCACGATGTCATTTAAAGCCAAGAAGAGGCAAGATAACAACCAAGCATAAAGGAAGAGGAAAGTACAAACAATCAAGAAATCATGCAAGTCAAAGAACCCATGGTGCAACCCATTAAGGAGGTAAAGGTGAATTGAAAATTTGATTTTTCTTATTTTCATAGTCATGGAGCTGCTAATATACAGGTTAGAGAGGCAAAGAGAAATATGGAACTCTCAAAATAAACAATTAACCATGGTTATGTGATGCCTAAGTGGTGGAAGAATCAAACTTCCAAGAAACAAGAATTATTGGCACAAGAGCATGGATAAATGATGCCTAAATGGCTTGAGAAGCCAAAAAAAAATTAAAAAAAAAACTCAAGTATGGGTACCTAAGAAGGCAAGGAGTGAAGATGTGATGGTGAACATGGAAGAGACATTCCATGTAGGCAAGAAGTTTGAAAGGCATACCAAAGAATTGAAAGGTAAGACAATTGTTTGCAATGAATGGGATGATGATGTTTTTTAATCCTTTAATTATCTTTTCATGAGAAATGAAGAATGGAAGGTGTCTACTAACATTTAGCAAGGAGAAAGTTTAAAATGGATGGATAATGAGGAAAAAGGTGAGAATATAGCCAAGCAATGCCTCATTGAAGGAAAAGGACAAATAAGATGGTTTCAAGAAGAAATTGAAGAGAGTAAGGAGACACAAGGTAATGGTGTTTCAATTGGCTTTGATAAGTATACTAATGAAGAAGTTTTTTTGCATGAAGAAAATCCAATGAAGGATGAGATGAAGAGTAAAATAAAAGCAATCCTTGAGAAGGATGAACCCAAGTTTGATGAAGAGGATCATGAGGTAGATGAGACCTCACTAAAGGAAGAGTTGAGAATGTTGGAGGAGTTGTTTGGTCATTCAAGAGATTTGTGTAAAGATAAAAGTCATGATGAAGACACCATTGGTGAGAGTGAACCAAAGGAAGAGAAAATAAAAGAGACAAGGACAATTTTGATCAAGGAACAAGAGAGTAAAGACAACCAAGAGGTTTCATGGCCTCAAGATTTTGATTCTAAGGTGGATTTTGATGTTTTGTATGCAGGTTATGGAGAGATGAAGATGAATGAAGTCCATAGTTCAATGGAAAAGATCTTGGAACAAAAAGATCAAGAAGATCTTGAAGACTTGTATGGAGATGACGAAGCATGGAGATGGGAGGTTGAAGCTGAGAAGGAGATGAGGAGAAGGACATATCAAAAGAGGAGGAGAAGCAAAATGAAAGACAAAGACTATTCAAAATAAAGAAAAGCATTAGCATTGGCAACAAGACCTTGCGATCCAAACATTAGTAAAGAGCAAAGCATGGAGGATAATCTCATTTGAAATAAGGTTCAAATACTTTCTAGAGGGAGAATATGATGTAGGAGCATCTACATTCTAAGACATGATGAAGTTAAGACTAGCCTTCAATAGGCACATGCACATATTCATGATTAAATTTGAATTAAAAATCCTTGTATCTCCCTCCAAATTTTGTTTTAAGAGGAGTAAATGTAAATATATAATGTAAAAAAAGTGAAAGAGTGAGAAAGGTAAAAGTTTGTTGAGGAATCCCACCTTGGAAGTTGTTGAGTAAATAAAGGAGTGGTTGAAAATCTCTCAACCTTAGTATGATATTAGGAAAAACTCTCTCATTAGTATGTTTGTTATATTGAAGATCTTGTTTTGTTTTGTCTTGAGCCCAAGTTGGGTGTAGGAGAGAGGAGGGTCTTAAAAATAACAAAAGAAAGTTCATTCAAGGAGAGCTCATGGAAAAGAAAGCAATATAAGAAAGAGATCATGTAAGGAGAAGGGGAGCTCATTCAAGAGTAATGTAAGAATCCCATTCAAGGAAATTAAGGAGAATATTTTTAAGAGGAAATTAAGAAGGAATGTAAAGAGGAGAGGAGAAACAGTGAGAGAGGACCTCACTCAAGAAAATGTAAGAATGAAGAGGAAGAGGAGATTGCTTAAGAAGGTGTGAAGATGCAAAAAGGCTTATAAGCCATTTAAAATTGATTATGATGTATTAAAAACACCTAATTTTTAAGTATGATTGTTAAATGATGATATGTTAAGTTATTTTCACAATTAAATTATGTAAACATTGACCTCCTATATAGAATTTTGGTTATACAATAAATAGGTCTGCCTGTGCATGTATTTTCCTTAAGGGTAAAGAGCAATGATCACCTCATGGTATAAAATATGTATGGGGAAACCTTGGATGTATGTTGAGAACAAGATAAAAACTAGTATTATGCAATAAATAGGTCTAGAATTCATGATATAAACAAAGAATTCTAAATAGGGTATGAATAGGGTACTCAGGTATGTATGTCTAAAGAGCACTTTCCAAGGCAAACCAACGTGTAAATATTTGCATGGAGATCATAATATCATGATTGTGGGTATATAAGGTAATTATAGACCTAAAATAAGAAGGAATAGGATTTAGAAACTCCTTTGATGTTTTAAGACCCCAAAAGTTGACTCTTGGGTCTGTGAAAGGGACAACCAAGTGTATAGAATTTAACAAGTTAGAACAAACAAATGGATTGATCTTCATAAAAATACATGAGTATGAATCAAAATATAGTTAAATAAATATGATAGTATGGTTGTAAGTCTAATGAACATAGGAAATAAGAAGAAAACCTTCACAACCCTATTGACTGTCAAGAAAAAAACACAATCTGGACAAGTTGAGATCCATAAACTTAGAATGGACAAAGGTTATTTGTGAATTGTTTGATGAATGAGAAATTGGATGAGACATTGATATGGACTAATATCATTTAGATGAAATTTTGATAAAGAGATTATAATAAAACCCTAGAAACCCCTTTTGACTATCATAAGAAATATAGTCAGGACACATCAAGCTTACCTTGTTTATAATGCAAATGAGGTTAGTAAGGATTAAATAATAATTGGAAAGGATGGAGGAAAAATTTATTGACCTCAAAAAATTCATTATATCTCTTGAAACATCCTAAATAACTTCCATCTCTATTATTTGTGTTCTCAGCATTGTGTAGGCTTGGAAAAAGCCCTAAACTAGGGTTTAGAGGCTAAAATGAGTTTTAACCCTTGAAAATTCTTGAAGTTTTTAATATGACCATTTATTATGTTTTAAAACTTTTTTAATTGGTTTTATGATGATAAATTATGGACAAGTATGGAAAATTTCAATTTCAAAATGAGTCCTAGGTGCATGTAAGGAGAAAGGAGTGGGCCAATATAGGAAAAGTGATTTTCTCCAAATAATTACACTAAATAATAGTTGATTCACCTATAAGGAGGTAATGGGTATCTAAAAAGGTGATTTTTTTGGCTTATAAATCTATATAGTGACTAGGACAAGGTGGTTTGCATGAAAGGAGGGCTAAGTGGAGCAGGGGCTAAGGAAATAAGTGTTAATCTATACATAGGAACCATAGGTGATCCTTAGGTATGTTATAAAATGGACTAATGGGTAATATAAAGTGTTCTCACACTAATTTTTGGGATAAATTATGAAGAGTTATGGCCAATATATAGAGAAAACATGAATACAAGGAGGTTATTACAACCAATAAGTAAATGAATAGTCTTAAGCCTTTTAATAGTGGATGAATGAATTTGATAGATATAATAAGGTTTGTTAAGATGTATAATATGAATTGGAGAGGTTATATCATGCTAAGAGGAACATTTGTATTTTTTACTCTATAAACATATTCCTATATAGAAGATAGTCACCAAAAAGAACATTGGTGACTCAATTAGTATCTTGGCCTTGATTAAGGAGGTAAATTAAGGTGTAAACAAGGTGGGGTTACACCAAATATGTATCTAAATATCAAACAACAAAAGATTATGAAATAAAAAAGGAGTTTCCTAAGGAATATTTAGATGAACTAGAGGATGATGAACCAAAATAACAAGGATGTTAGATGTCAATCTTGAGTAGTTCAGATTTAATTATAATGAAACCATAAAGTTATAGTGCAATTGATTTTTTATTCCCATTTGTTTATATATATGTGAATGATGGGGTAAATTGAACTTCTAACTTACTCCAAGAAATGCTACATTCCTTTACTCTGAAGGGTAATTTAAGAAAAAAAACTTGCAATGGGACTCAAAAGATTCTTTATATTTATGTTTGACTCTGTTACAATGATTGCGCTCATACTCACAATGTCACTTCTCTTGATGACTATGAATAATTACTTAATGCAATGATTGGGTTACAATAAACATACATCACTTAGTAGGCATCTAATCATGCTCTCATACATCAAAATTAGAGTCCATGCCTTTTGTGCTAAATGGATCATCTGAACATTGGAAGGAGATGAAGCATAGAAAATTATGCTTCAAAACTACATCACTCAAGGCAATCCTATGGGAAATAGAGCTTGGAAAGGTTCAAATATCCAAGTAATTTTAATCACAGATGTCCTTATTTCTATTGATGGCATATTTGTTGCTTAGAATATTTAGAAGGTTTGGAAATTTATCAAAATAAACATAAGGTGGGATGGATATGGTTTCAGCTCTAGGCTCTCTCAAATCCCACTCATTGTGGTGGTCTCACATGCTTACTTTTTATGAAGTTTCATTCTCTCTTGTTCCCTAGACCAAGAGACTCTAGAATATAATAAAAGGCATAAAGGAGCATACAATATTTTATAATTAATGCATAGTGATGTGTATGAAGTTTTGAATGTTGACACACTAGGAACACTTTTGTATTGTGTTTATTTTATATATGATCATGTGAGGAAAACCTAGGTATAATGTATTAGAAATAAATAAGATGTCTTCATTAAATTCAAATATTTCAAGGCTCTTGTAGAAATAACAGATATATAACAAGAAAAAACATTTTGAGAAGTGATAATGGTAGTGATTATTGCTCAGATGAATTTGATTAGTTTTGTAAGCAATGTGAGATAGTGATGCAAAAGAAAAGTCCATTACAGCAAAAGAGAATGGATTTAGTGAAAAAATGAACAATATTGTGATGTATAGAAATAGAAGTATTCTAAGTGGTGAAATCTTATAAAATAAGTTATATGTAGTAACATTAACAATTTTTTCTCATTTGATCAATCAATCGCATGCATTATCTCTTATCAATAAAACTCCACATGGAACATAGACTGGTAATAAGATCTCTCTCTGAAATCTTATGATTTTTATTATCATGTTGGTTATATACATATAATACTTTTAAATAAAGACCTAATATAGACTATAAATTGGTTATGTTTATTGGATATAGTAATAGTGTATTTAAAGATACAAGCATTGGATCCTAGAAACAAAGAAGTGTTTTATAATCATAATTGAATCTTAAGATAATTTAAATGGTCCAAAGTAAGAAGCACAACCAAAGTAAGAAAAATAAAATCCAATTAGAGGAGAGAGAATACGTATCTAAAAATGAATCAACAAAAGAAGATGAACTATAAAGGGATTTTCCTAAAAAAATTTAGATGAACTAGGGGATGATAAACCAAAAGAAGAAGGATATTAGACTTCAGTCTTAAAAAGGTCAGATTGAATAAGACGGAAACCAAAAAGGTATAATCCAATTGATTTTTCATTCACATTTGTTGATAGAGATGAGAATAAGGGGTTGAGGTGGGGGGTGGAGTGAATCTCTATGTTAATCCAAACAATGTTACTCAAGGCAATATTATGAGAAATAGAGCCTTGAAAGGTTTAAATCTCTAAACATTTTTACCACTCAGGTCCCTATTGCTATTGATGGCATATTTATCACTAAGAGACTTTAGAACACTTGGGAATTTCTCAAAAGACAATTAATATGGGATGGGGATGGTTTCAACTCTAGGATCTCACAACTCTCACTCATTGTGGAGGTCTCATGTTGTTAATTATTTCTCAAAAGACACTTCATATGGGATGGAGATGGTTTCAACTTTGGGATCTCACAACTCTCACTCATTGTGGTGGTCTCATGTTCTTAATTTTTATGAAGTGCCATTCACTCTTGTGCCTTAAATCAAGAGTGTTTGTATTTTTAGAAAAGGTATCAAGGTCATTTCTAACCTCTTTTGTAAACAAACAAGAGGCTGGATTCATTTTCAAGTTCCTAGGGCTCAATTTAATACAAGCTAGTGACCAAGAATCTATCTTAGAATGTCAAAACTCTCTAACGGAATCATATCTTCACAAAATTAAAGTTCAATCTCCTTATAGGTTGTTGATTGATTGGAAATGGCTTATAGAGATGCAATTCCCTTGGTACCAACCTCGATTAAGTGATCAACATATTTCCCATCAACACCTTCAAGTTAGTGCTCTGAATGACAAGTGGAAAGTCAATTACATTGAGAAATTTTTGAAAAATATTTAATTATGAGTGGGATGGCATCATTGAGTCAAATCAAGCACATTTACTTTGGTTCATTTTATACCATGGGCTTCCAATTGGCACCTAGTTAGTTCTTATGGAATTGGCCCTCATTGTCTACTCAATTTGTAATCACCCAAAAATTCTCAAGCATGAGATAGACTAGCTTTGGATTCGCACCCTTTTCAATCCCTTTCATCTATACATTTTAACATGGAAGATAGTTATTTTATGGGATTCAGTCATGATTCTTGCAAAATTTACGCAAATTTGGCATGTTTTTTTATATTAGATTACCTATCACCTATGGAAAAATAGGAACAATGTTATATTTTCTCATGCTACGCTTGAAAACTATTTATCTAATTATTATAGGGTTAATGTTCTTTCTAACGTAATGTTTTAGATTTAGGTGCAAGTGGAAGAGTACTTGTAGAGGGGGAAAACTTTCAAACTCTTCTGGATCACTAGGGGAGTTTTCTATGTGTGTTGGTCCCTTTTGACTCTCCTTGAGCTATCAGTCACCCCTACGAAACCTTGGTTTCACATAACAAAGGAGAGCATGTTCCTATGTTAGATGCCAAAGTAGCTGCCCTTATTAGCATATTCCTATACTATCATTGTGTCTGCAAGCTGTTAGTGAATAAGGTTGGTCAACACTTCTACAAGGGAAGTTTCTTCAATTAGCACTTTTTATCTTACCCACCAGGCAAGATGTTCATGTCGATAAAGATAAATACAAATACTATGAGGGTTGGGAGCTCATACCTAATACAATAGATCAACCTATTGAAAGTGGATAGGGGATTAGAGAGATAAGCCACTTGATCCATCATCTCTTCCACAACTGCTCATGGTTGTTTCTATTGTCTAAATTTATTTTCATAGTTATTACCTTTATATGGCTCTAGTTTTTCGTGATTTCACCTTTTGTAGTTGAAAATACTTTTTAAAAATAGTTATTACAATTGTGACCTTAGAGTGTGATCTTTCCACTCATTGTTTTGTACAATTAACTTTGTAACATAGTTATGTTAATATAAGTAAGAAACTTTTTAATCAAAAAATAAAGTCAGTACTAACAAGGACACTAATGTCAAGTCCTTGAAAAACTCTGACAAGGAGAAAAAACAATAAGAAATATGATAATGTAAAATAAATAAAAATTGAAAATAATCGAATTAGATCACAATTATATCATTTTTGAAAATAAATATATACATATAAATTTTAAAAAATTCATTCAAAGTACTATTACAATATTATATAACTCCAAGTAAATAATAATTTGTAAAATATTAAAAAAAAAAAAAAAAAAAATTAAATAAAATATTATTAACAATACAATCTTTGTTTAAAACCAACAAAAACCACATTAAAAGGTAAGGTACAAGCCAAACAATGCCCATACAACTTTAACTTTAAGGCCATATCGCACTTGATTTAAGGTAAAGTACGAGCCAAACAATGCCCATACAACTTTAATTTTAATACCATTTCACAATCGATTTAAGGTAAGGTACGAGCCAAACAACGCCCGTACAAGTTTAACTTTAATGCCACAATAATTCTGTTACAACGATTATTTATTCTCAAACTCTCGTAAAAACTTCGACATTTATTTATTCCAAACCTTCATGAAAGTTTCGAAAGTTATTTATCTCCCACCATAATCACAATAATCACAGCATTTGTTATGCTTTGTTCGAATTACGATACAACATAAACAAGTGGCGTAAGGACCATAATCAAAATAATCAATTAAAAAGTTAGGATTATATTCAGTGGCAGGAGCAGGAGATGGCGCAGTAATGGTTTTTCGAGCTGAAAAAGGCACAACATTCTCATAATTTTTATTTTTGATTTGTGACGTTAATAATTAATTAAGTAGTAACTGCATTTCGATCTAATCATAAAATAAAATAAAAAGTTTAGAATAAATTATATTCACCTGTTCTGGTCGCAGAAGATGATGAAAAAAGTAAAATAATGCATATAAAAATAGCCATTATTGACACCTGTCTTCCTCTCACAGCCTCCATTGTTTTCCTTCTCTTCCTCTGCAATCCTTACAGCACTTAATCCTACTTAACAATGGTTATTCATGATTATTTGTAGTTATGGCCGTGTATTTATACTTGAGATTATATGTATTTACGGTCATATATTTATACTTATTCTTATCTATTTTGCAGTTTTCTTGGCTAACAAAAAGATTAATGCCCATAATAAGTATTAAGTTCTTAAAAATTTAGTAATGTTTTATGAGGATGAGCATATCGCAGCTAATATCTTGGCGTTGATCTCTCGTACTTTTCTATCCATGGTGAATATTAAATGCATATACCCAAGTGTATATATAAAGTGTTGTTACATAATAAAAAGTTTTTTTATGGATCAATTTTTCTTTATAAGTCATATAACATATTTATTATACACTATTTCTCTGTTTATTGAGTCATATAACATATTTATTATATATTATTTGATTGTTTATAAAATTTATTATTTTCTTTATAAAGTAATAAATTTGATAAGCAATCAAATAGTATATAATAAATATGTTATATGATAGGGTGTATAGTAATAAGATGGTTAGTTTTATTATTGAAACATAACATTATAAATTTATTACATAAAATAATGAAGCTCTCTCTTTGTTTATTTTATTATTTAGATTATGTTTCAAAGAATTTTTATAAAAGAATTGGAGAGAGAAATATTTAAATTTTTGATAAACAACCAAATAATGTACAATATATATGTTATATGACATGGTACAAATATTTTCATGAAAGAATTTGAGAAAAAGGTATTAAATAATTTATGTTTGATACAAAAATGATGGGAAAAATATGTCGACGATAACAATTTATATTAAGAGTATATACATTCAATCGTCATAACAATTTATCTTAAGAGTATATATATTCAATCGTCAATAACAAAATGGTAGTCTTCCCATTTTTATGTGCTTTTAGAAAGGAAAGAGCATGACTCAATTGCTAGGAAATTGTTTAGGAAAAACCACCTACACAAATAGATATGTCCATGCAAATTCTCATCATCATCAAACACAAAAGGAATGGGTATTAACTACTATGGCCACTAGAGCCATTAGACTAGTAGATGAACCACATGTAGAACAAGAGCTTAAACACTTTGAAAGGTGTTTCAAATTAAGGGTCATATTAACTACTATGGCCACTAGAGCCATTAGACTAGTAGATGAACCGCATGTAGAACAAGAGCTTAAACACTTTGAAAGGTGTTTCAAATTAAGGGTCATATGAGAGGCAAATAAATAGAACCTTGACTAAGACAAACTTTGGTGAAAAACGAATGAATTGGGAAGAGAATGATACATATATAATGGTCCTTCTACCTTATGTGGAACTTGCATGGAGTGTCATAATAGTTCTAGGTTTTTTGAGAGGTACAACATGAACATGGTTTTTATGTATTTAAAGATAATGACAAGGCTCTTGATTCAACAAAAGATATGCCAAATCAAACACTTAAAAAAAAAGTTTTTTCATCGAATGTGTGGGTTTTGACAAGGTGTACATTGGAGAAACATGAATAATTATTAATGATCAATTCATAGAACATAGCACATATATTAGGCTAAATTATGTTTTCAAATCAACTTTAGAAAAGTGATATGATAAGACCAAAAGCTATATTTATCTTGAAGATATGAAGATCATTAGAATAAAAAAAATAATGTGAAAATGAAGTTGAAAAAATCAATAGAAATAGTAAGATATTGGAATGTAATTTAAATAGAGATGAAGACTTATTTTTATAATCCAAACTTGGCATCCTATCATAAACAAAATATTAAACTAATTAATTATTTGATTTATTTTTATTATTGTTAAGCATACGAGGTTCATTGATGGTTTAGTGTAATGGGTAGTCTCCAATGTATCCCTAGAAAGTTACCATGCCTCATCAACTTCATTTCAACCTATAATACACTCCTTGATCATAGATCAAAACATAATTTGATGAAGAATAATCATGCACCCATAGACCCCATGGACGTCCTACAAGTTTGTATTCAATGTATGAAGAGAATGTGTAATTATTGTATGTAAATTGAGCATTCAAAGGCCATAAAGTGATATGAGGGATCTTGGATGAAGATAGAAAATAAGTTTGATTCTTCTAGAATAAAGAGATATGACTCTTGGCTTATAGTGACCTATAGGTGGCAGAGAAGGAGAAAATGCAAGCCTAAAGAATCACACAGGCCTATGTGTGAGAATGCAAATAAAGTTGCTTATGGAAGGCAAGGTGAAATCACTTGTAACCGAGCAAGGTTTTGAAGTTCATAATAAGGATTCCATAAAGGCAATCCATCTTCAAATTTTAGTCAAAACACAGTCCATTATCACCTACAAAATGGCCAAATCTAAGTGCATGCAATCAGAAATGTATCATGTCTATAAATCAATCCTAGCTCAAAAAAGATAGACCTACACTTCCGATTGGGAACACATTTTTTAAATGGGAGCATGACCAATATGGGTATCCATTAGATCTGATTAGGGGATCACTTATCACAATACACTATGCTAAGGAGGGTTCTAAAGCCTCTAGTCTAACATAATCATGCAATAACCCTAAAGGGGTCCTAGGCTATGATATTTTACCTAAACTAATAACAAGTAAGGGTAAGTGCATGGAGTTGGGGGATAATTCTATAGACATTACCCATAACGTGATCACATTAATTAATAACATGATCATATTATTTAAATATAGGCTTAGGATTATTGAGCCATAACATGATCGTGTTATACAATAACATGATTACATTAAATTAAACAATAATGCAATCACATTATTAACATGATCACATTTTTATAATTTACAATAACATGATTACGTTACCTGTGTCTTGAAAAATTAAAAAAGGAAACGCGAATGTAAAATCTTCGTTCCCTTGCTCTCTCATAGCTTCCATGATCACATTTTGCATAGAAAACTCTAAAGAGTGCCATGATGATACTGGATTCATCCCACAGACCTGATGATCGATGATGCCACCATGTAGGAGAGGTAAGTGATTAAAATCTTCCCTATTTAATCCTAATTTTTTAATAATTTTCATTGTTTAACCCTAGTTTTTAATTATAATTTATTTTTTTAACATCTCATCCTGCTAACCCTTCTAACCCTCCATAGAACCCTCTAGTTTCTCCTCCTCCTAACCCTCCACAAAACCTTGTTGTTCCTCTTATCCCTCCACCTAACCCTCCTACAGTTCCCCAAAACCCCTTGGTAGTTAAGAGGTTTTGATTGAAAACATTGTGGAAAACTAACTTGAAATTGAAGAGTTAATTGACAGAATGAGGGATCCCACTTGGACCAACACTCACTACACCTAACTAGCTGATTCCCTACAGACCTTCTTAGGTAAAATTGACTCTATAACGAGTTAAATTAACCAATGGACCTCATATAGGGATACTTTTAGGGCATATTATGATGACAAGTTGTCAACCCTTTGGGTCGAGAACAAAGAAATTTCAAAATCCTCCATATGTACCCAATTCATCAACCCAGCCACTAATGCCCCATTTTTGTAACCACTAACTGCTTTCCTATCTATCTTTGTGTACATAACTTAATTAAAACCAATTTTTGGGATCAATGGTGGATGGTCTTTGACTATCCACCATGTAACAACCATGAGGTCCTAATATATTTTTTGAGGAAAATTTATCATGAGTTTGTCCTAAAAAATATTCCTAATTATTTTGATTTTAATGAGTTTTAGGGCTGAGGAAAAGGTTCTACGTAGGATCGACTAGGTACACATCATATGCCTAATCAATCTACATGGATCTATATTCAAAAGCCTCTTGAGCTTGAGATCCCCTCTATAGTTTATGGAGATAAACACTCTCCATGCATAGGACCTTTTGATGATGATGATGTTCATGTTTTAGATGGTTTAGATCATATTCTTATGAGTGATGAGTTTTTTGCACACACAATTAACATGCAAACATCAGTCACTACATAGATGCAAGTATATTTTATATAAATGTCATGTTAAATTTAAGCTATATTTGAAAATTAAATTTATCTAAAAATTAATTTACATATAAATTTAATATGATTTATATATGGACCATTTTTTATGTCACAAGAGGTGACGGTTCCTTCATCATCATAGTCAACATTTACAGTATTTGATTTGTTACAGTCATTATTTACATATTCAGATCTAGCTGTTGGGCCATCTACTACTACATCTACCTCTATTAGGATGACACCATTTACTTATACAAAGGTAAAATTTTGAGTTAATCTTATGCTTTATGTACATTTAGTCTATGTATATATTTTCCTTGCAAGTTTAAGTTATCTTTCTCTATTTTCATGTACTCTATTTTCATGTTTTCTCTCTTTATCCTTGCTCTGTTCTTTACAATAGTTGCAATCTATGATAATGGACTCAGTGGTATTTATATAAATGCTTTTGGTAAATCCCACAAAGATTCCATGAATAATCTCTTTGAAGTTTAGATAAGGGTATTTCACATGCCATGAGGATACTTATATAAAATGAATCTAACACCTATCTAGGGGTCCTTTTAGGTAACACTATCTTGAAAATAAAGTTGCTAAGCTCAATATAGTCATATTCTCATTTTGACTTATGTCACCATTACCATTATACATAAATCCACATGTTACCCTTGAAAATGAATGATAATAGCAAGGGAATTTAAGGTAAAAGAGAATAAATGTGCATCATTAACAATAGACATATTCAAATAAACATATAGTTTTTCTCTTTGTATCTAATTTACTTCTCTTCTTCAGAATTACTATAAAAATAACACAACAAAAAACATAAATGTCATGAATGATCTTATGTTTCACCATGCTTCCTTGGGAGTAACATCCTAGAAGTCTCTTACAGGGTTACTAATCAAGGATGTAGATGTTGTATTCATATCTTATACCCATTACCCATATGGTACATTTTCTCTTTTTATTTCCTAAGGCCAATACACTATTTTACAAGAAATCTATTACATGCTTCCAGGGATAGGACATTATCTATACAGAAAACATAAAGCACATTTTGACATAAAATATTTGAAGCTTCCGTATGAATATACACCTATTTGCCTAGTATAAGTTAGCATGGAAGTGATAATATCCTATTAAATGGGAGTCTTATTCATATACCTCTTTCCCAAAGACTTTCCTTATAATTTAGACTAAAATTCCTATGACCATATTGCATCTAAAACCACAAGGACACAAACTTGACATGACTAAACACATGTAGCACAAATACTTCCTTATCTTTGATATGGGTAAACACAAACAATCTATTTTCTCTCTTTCACATCTATATTTGTGCACCCAACACATGTACGCACACATGCGCACGCACGCACGCACGCACACACGCGCGCGCGCGCGCACACACACACACACACACACACACACACACACACACACACACAATTTTAGGCATTCAAAATAAATATCCCACACCAATCCACTTAAACAACCATCTCCATGAAATAACATGAGGAACTACTATAATCATCAATATCATGCCCAAAACATACATCTTTGCGATTAGGATAAGATTTATCATGAGTATCAAAACCCACCCACTGGTTACCCAAATCATTTCTCAAAAAAGGGAGATGATTGTCAAGCATTCCTACTCTTTAATCTCCTTCCTTGAAAAGTGATAATGAGATCAAATCACCTTGTAAGACCATACAAAAAGGAAGTAGTTATGAAGGTACTACCTAAGTCAAACCCCTATTTTTAAACAAGTTATAAATAAAAAACCAATATAGTCTAACTTGTAATATAGTATAAATGGAAGATCTTGACCCAAGTATATTTATATTTATCAATAAAAAAAAGAAACTAGTATATTATATATTCCCTTTCACTAATCCTCTAATTTTGGTTTTGGTACAAGGCTACTACTCTAACACTTCAATAGATGGCTTATCAATTCAAATCTAAGTGTATTTTCATGTGCATGATTATCGTCTTCTTTCTTATAATGTGTCACTGCATTCATGTACTTATATAGACAAATATTTTATATACAAGTGCTTCTATTGATCATTTTGGTTTCCATATATAAGATTTTCCATATATAGGATTTGATACATTATATAAAACTAAGTGAGATCTTATTTACTTGAATAGTTGGTGGTTGGAGTAGACACTCCTCCTCTACAAGCTGAGATAGATATTGGCATTGTTGCTTCAATATCATCTGCACAGGCATTAATAGATGTATATATTAATTCTTATAATGTTGAATTGTAAAAATAAACTTGTTTTAATAATTTTAGTATATGTACTTGGGGAAAATATAACTTATGTAAATGTATTGTGTATGCAAGATTGTTCTATGATAGCTGATAATCCCAGTCATATGGCCATTGGGGTAGCTTCTCATGTTCCTTCTATATTTTAGATGCCTATTTAGATAGTTGAGCTTGTCATTGACTTGTTTGAATGTGAAAGATAGATTGAGCAGGATCACAAGCTTGTAGTAAGTGCATGTTTAAATGATCTTTTATTGTAATTTAAAATTAATTTATTAAAAATTGTTTGAATGTATTTTATGCTAATTCATAATAATTCTTGTATTTGAATAGGCTCAACTATAATCTATCTATAAACATAAGACCCATAGTCAGACCTTGGAGAAATCGAAGGCATTAGAGGGGTCTCCATCTACAAGCAGGGAATCCCAGAAAGAGTCGTATTCAAGGAAGGCAAATAAAGGGAGGCTATTTGATGAATAAGATGTCTTACACATGGGATGTACTTGTTTGTATGCCTATATGGCAATTGATGCATTTTTGGCATTGTATATGCACATATGACATTCAACCAACATTAGTTACTATCTTGGTAGATTTAATTTTTTGTATGCCTATCACATCAATTTATGTATTATTGACATTGGACACATGTGCCTATATTGTATGCCTATCATGGCAATAGATCTAAATTATATTCAGTTTTTATTGAATTATGTGTTATTACATAGTGTTATTTTGATCTTCCAAATTTTTATCTATCAAATCTTGTATTTAATGTTTTACACATAAACAAGGATTAAAAAAATATTATTTTCAATTCTATTAATATTGAATATCCCATATTTTTTTAAATTTAAGTTTTTATTTCATTGCGTGTAGTGGAAATGACTAATGGCACTCTTATCACTTAGGCTTAATGGCCTTCTTCTCTTTGTACCTACTTCTTGTTCACTTTAGATATAATTATTGGTGTCATTATACCTCTTAGAAACCTCTCACATTCATTCTCTAACTCATTTCATACATTCCATTCACAAACATCTTCTCACCCTTTCACTGTCTTCTCATTAGGCAATTCTCTTAGGTTTCAAGTACCAATACTTGATATAAGTCTCAAAGAGTCAGTATTCTACATAGATGTTATTACATGGTTAAATCACACCTGAATTAACCTATTAAAAGTGCTAAAAGACACTTCAACATTCAATTCCACATATAGGGCACAACAAGGCACACCAAGGCACCCTACACAATAAGGTACCCTACAGGCCTCTTATAGCAACATGGAATATTAGTTTAATTTCAAATATATCATGCATATTCAAAGACATAAAACCTAATTTGTTGATGGGACCATCTTCCAAGTCCATATATTTAATGACATACTTTACAAATTAAGAAACAAATCTTACTTCCCTTTACAATATGGCTGTTAACCCAAAATAGGGTATAGACAGGGTTTATTTGTTCTAGAAGACTATATGTTTATTCTTTACCATTATATTTCATATAAAAAATAGTTGAATTTCCACCTAAATGATCGTTCTCAATCTATATATCATTATCTACACCAAAGTATACTCCTTTAGTGAGAAACAACCATTTACTTTCATATTGGAGTATCATAGGCAAAACAGGGTATATGAGTATATGTCTTACTCATTTATTTGTAGGTCTATATAGGTTCAACACATTCAAAACTAATAGCATGATGACTCACAAATTACCAACTTGGTGTAATTACTCCAATATCCTTTCCTTGATTGTGACCTATATTCACTTCTTGGTTACTACCTACAGTTAGTCATCCACCTGCAACCTTACATAAATGACAACATATTCATAGCCTAAAGGACCTTCAAGGATAACATGAAACTAATGAAATCACATACACTAGATAGAGAATCCATAACAAGTCACTTTCTAGGTCAATAGGTCAATTACTCAATACCATGTAATAGGTCAATAGGTCAAAGTTATCAAAATTGCCAAAGTTGTCAAAATTATCAAGGTTGTTAAAGTTGTCAAAGTTTTCAATATGTAAATTACCACATAATAGGTCAATAGGTCAAAAGTGTAAAAATTGTCAAATTTGTCAAAATTGTTAAAGTTGTCAAAATTGTCAAAGTTGTCAATAGGTCAATTATTCAATACCACCTAATAGGTCAATTGGTCAATTACCACCTAATTGGTCAATAGGCCATGTAAAAGTTGTCAAAATTATCAAAGTTTTCAAAATTTCAAAATTTGTCAAGGTTTTCAATAGGTTAATAGGTCAATTAATCAATACCCCCTAATAGGTCAATATGTCAATTACCACCTAACAGATCAATAGGTCAAAGTTATCAAATTCGTCAAAATTGTCAAAAATGTCAAAGTTATCAATGTTTTCAAAATTATCAAAGTTATAAAATTTGTCAATAGGTAATTAGGTCAATTAATCATTAAGTTTTTAGGTCTCTAGTTTAAGTTGTCAAAGTTGTAAAAACTATCAAAGTTGTGGTTGCAGAACTTTGATTTTGATGCTTCTTGAGTGAAAATTGACACTGCCAACACATTCGGGGGAGAGGGGTGGGGTGGATAACATATAGGACCAAGTTCTTGGCCTCTCTTCAAGACCAAATGATAAACCCAACACCCATTCTGGCCTTAAGAACACCCTTCCCAATACAAGAAAAATGTAATTTTTTAGCCTAAGTTCAAACACACATAAAATGAAAATTTTAAGTCATCAATGTGAAACATCAGATCCTTATAATACCTATTTGATCCCTATAATCTCACCTTGGAACACTTTTGTGAAAGCTTCAAAATGAATCCATTAGACAAGTTGCAGTGATGCATCTAAAAATGCAAGTTTTTGTCAGTGAACAAGCAAATTCTTAAGCTCCAACTGACATTTCTACCTCTAGGACCTCCACCTACAAATATATCACTTTAATAAAATCCATATATTAAAATTAAATGTTATCATAGATCCATGACATTTTAATACACCCAAAAGTGCATTTTTCCTATTGTTTTGGACAGCAAAAACACTAAAAATAAATGTTGCAAAGTTCAAGTTGTGGTTGCAGAACTCTAATTTTGATGGTTCCTGAGTGAAAAATGACACCTAAAACACATCAAATGGAGTATATAATGTCTAATACCAAATTATTTTCCTCATTTTAGGCTTGATCAACAAACCCACCACCCATTCTATCCTCAAGAACACCCTTCCCAATATAAGAAAAATGTAATTTTTAGGCCTAAGTTTAAACATGCATAAAATGAAAATTGTAAGTCATTAACACAAACAATTAGATCCATCCAATACCTATTTAATACTTATATATCACCTTCTTGAGCTCCAACTGACATTTCTACCTTCAGGACCTCCACCTACAAATATATCACTTTGATAATGTATAGATAGGTAAATTACATGTTATCACATTTCTATGAAATTTGAATCCACCTAGAATTGCATTTTCACTACCATTCTAGAGAGTGGAAACATTGACAATAAATGTTTTCAAATTTGAAGTTGTCATTGCAAAACTCTAATTCTAATGCTTACTAAGTAAAAAATGACACCTCCAACATGTTCATAGGGTGGATAATGTCTAGTAATATGTTTTTGGCCTCCCATCAGGCCTGATCGACAACCCACCACCCATTCTGGCCTTAAAAACATCCTTCCCAATACAAGAAAAATGCATTTTTTAGCCTAGGTTCAAACACACATAAAAAAAAATTTTAAGTCATTTCCATGAAATATCAAATATTTATTGTATCTATTTAATCGTTATAATTTAAACCTAGATCACTTAGGTATAATACTCAAAATTAATCCATTACATAAGTTGCAGTGACGGGTCTAAAAATACAAGTTTTTGTGAGTGAACAAACAACTTCTTGAGCTCCAATTGGCATTTATACCTCTGAGATTTCCACCTATAAATATATCACATTTATCACATTGAGATATAAAAATTACATGTTATCACATTTTGATCATGTTTTAATCCACCTAGAAGTGTATTTTCACCACCGTTTTAGAGAGTAGAAACACTGACAATAAATATTATCAAAGTTCAAGTTGTGGTTGTATAACTTTGATTCTGATGCTTCCTGAATGAAAAATGACACCAATAACACATCCATGGGGTAGATAATGTATAATAATAGGTTTTTGGACTCTCTTCAAGACCAATTGATAAACCCACCACCCATTCTAGCTTCAAGAACACCCTTTCCAATACAAAAAAATGCATTTTTTAGCCTAAGTTTAAACACGTATAAAATGAAAATTGTAAGTCATTTACATGAACCATCAGATCCTTCCAATACCTATTTAATCCATATAATCATACCCAATATCACTTGAGTAGAAGATTTGAGATCAATCCATTAGAAAAATCATAATGATGGGTCTAAAAATGCAAGTTTTTGTCAGTGAACAAATAATTTCTTGAGCTCGAACTAACATTGCTACCTCTGGGACCTCCACCTATAAATATATTAATTTTATCACATCTAGATAGGAAAATTACATGTTATCATACCACCATGATGTTTTAATCCACTTGAAAGTGCATTTCAACTATCATTCCAAATATCAGAAACACTGACAATAAATGTTGTCAAAGTTCAAATTGTGGTTTCATAACTTTGATTTAGATGTTTCTTGAGTGAAAACTAATATTGCAAACACATCCAAGGGGTAGATAATGTCTATGAATTAGTTCTTATCCTCCCATCAATCCTGATTGATAAATCCACCACCCATTTTGGCTTCAAAAACACCCTTCCTAATACAAAAAAATGCATTTTAAAGCCTAAGTTCAAATACCCATAAAACATAAGCTTCTCTCAGCTTCAAGAATATAGAATTCTTTACTAAAAATTCCAACCACGTGAATGTGGAAGCTTATCTAGCACCACTGACCTACAAAAAATTATTAGTAAGAAATTAAAAATGAAATTTATAAATGTACTACCTAAAAAAAAAACACACACATTTGGTCAAATTGATTACATCTACATTTAAAAAGTAAACATACCTCTATATTTCAATCTAAAAAACCACTAAGATCTACACTAACCTTGATATTATCAAGAATAGATTCATGTTTTGACTCCTAAACTTTCCATAGTTTCTTGTTCAATAGCCTCCCATGATATTTTTGTAATTGAATATTCATTGCAAGAATCAAATTTGAATGGTGCAGTATCTTCTTGTGCATTTCAAACTCTTCAAACAACCATTGATATAAATTTTTCTAAGATGTCATTGAAACCAAGTTCCAATGACTACCATTGACCTAGTGGGATAGTCGATGTTTTCTCCATCTATAACTGAGGAAATCAAATTTTTATTTCTCTCTACACACTCACACAAGTCATAATCAGTGCCTTCTTCATTATCTTCATCTACAATAACTGTAAAAACATGCTCTGTATCACAAAAAATCATTTTTAGTGATAATATAAAGATATATTTAATGTGAATAAATTGTACTAATGAAAAATATTCTACATGGCTACACTAGATCAGATACATGGTCAAAGTCATCTGATGATGTCATATTTTTAAGTTACAATATTGTTGGAACTTGATATGTGTTGCTTGGAATTAAAGTTTTGGAACTCTAATCATCCACTCACTCTTGTGACTCACACTCATTCCAAATAGTGTCTACGCATGTAGAATAGAAACATGCCAAGTATCTCATATTGAAAAGTCCAAGAACTTGTATTTGAGCTACAAAATGAGTGGAGGTCACTTGAAACTATTAGAGTCATACAATCCTCATATTTTGCCAAGTGTTCTTAATCAATTAACCAAAAATGTCTATGAATAGTAGAATTTTATTAAGCACCATAACACATGTTCTCATTACACCATTCAACCATAGTTTTTACATCTGTCAAATAAACACCCTCTTTAAATTTTAACTCCTTTACAATAGCTCTTTTGACACATGATCCAACGCCATCATGCTCCCCTTTTCCATTTATAGCCTTAGTGAAAATCCAAATGTGTTCTACACCAATGGTAATGTGCATCCTACTCAACCAATAAAAAATATATGCTTTTTTTTAATTGTGATATATTATTGCCTGACCAAATGTAATGTTGATTGAAAGTAATATTCCTTTGACTCAATTGTTCATAGAACTTATGAAAAAAACCTTGCATATACTCTGAACAATGTGATATGTCATCACTAATATAGAAATGGTACTCCATTAATATTTTTCCTTTTTGCTTTGTACTATCAGGTGTATGCATGAATGTTATATGCACAAATATGGAAACTTGTGATGAGTTGTAATACTATGATTGAACTTCAATTTGGGGTTTGAATGCGTAATTCTCAACAAAATCAACCACTAAAACAATGGAACCAAGTGTAAATGTATCCTTTCATATATTGAAATGTTAATCCAAACATATATCCCTATGTGTGTGCCTTGCATACTCATAAACAATCTTATCCCTAAATTTGACCAAAAATTCAGAAATAGGTATCTCTTTTGTAACAAGCTCACACCTTTTAGATTCTTTGCCATATTTTACTTGATAAATCACTGATTTATATTTACTTAAACCAACTACTTCCTATCGAATTCCACTTGTAATCTCCTTGTGGATGCATTTTTTTAAATTTGTCAATCCACCATAAATGTTGCAATTTCTATTTAAACATGATTTATTATAAAATAATTGCCCATACGGTCTTTTGCATAAGATAGTTGTAATAAATTCCCTAGCTGATTTTAGTGGCAATTCAATGCCACACTTCTAAAAAATGTTAGTATGCAAATTAAAATGAATATGGATAAAAACATCATAGTGCATTGAAAATTCAACATGTTTTCTACAACAAGTGGTGCGTGTGTGATTTATTTTAACATAAAAAGGTTTTGCCATCTCAAAATATATTTGAAAAATAAAAATTTGTCGATGTTTTCCTAAAACTTTAGAGTATAATTATGTTTGATTCATATCAAATAAATGTTTTGGATGTGGTTCATGGTTATGAGAACTAACTCTTCTTTTCACAACATCTCTTGCATTAGGCAAAATTCTTGTATTGTCTTTCCAAAATTGAGCAAGTAACTCTCTAAGAGTATCAACTATAGCCTTTTCATTTTATGGAAGTCTACCAGAGAATGCCTAGAGTTCATTGGTATTAGGTTTATTAAGCCTTTCATGTATTTCAATTACTTTCATTATTATTTTTCTATTTATATTAAGTTTTCATCTTGTTTTTGAAACCATTAGTTTTTTCCTTACTACACAAGTTGTAAGTATACATCAGGCATCATTACAATCTTTGGTGCATGATTTTGGGCCTGCATTATGATATGAATTATATAAATTTTCAATAGTTTCATCATTCATGTTATATGTTCTTAGTCCTAATATGTATGTTATAAGTCTCATCTTAATCAATTTACCAATGAAATAAATAATTGACATCTTTGACTATCATACTCTAAATTATGAAAGAAAGTATCCCAAATTTGTTGATCCATTCTTATTGAATGGAGATCAGATATTTTTTAATGCATTATTTTTAAAATATTTTCATTGACTTAAATTAAGTACTTTTCTTTTCTATGCTCAATTCTTAAAGGTGTTGGTAATGGTGAAATTTGTAGAGAGGGTGTTTCAAACCCGCTATTACTTTCATTGTTTAGAGGTGGGATGCCATTTTATTCATTATATGTTTCCATGAAATTTTATTGATGGTTAATTTCATCATTATTTGTTTTCATCAAAAGTTCTTCATTCATGGAGTGTGAAGCATCATACATAGACTCATCATAAAAAAAATAAAAAACTTGGAACTTTGAATGTGAACTTCCAACATTAACTAGTTCATTATTTTCAATTTCATTATTATTCATTTCATTATGGTAAATTTCAACATTATTCTATTTATTTTAGTTAATTTCATAAATGTTTAATTCTTTATCATCAATTGGCTCATTATCTATGGCATATGGTCCATCGAGATTAGGGTTTGTACCTTGTCTACCATGAAGTTTTCACATTTGTAGCTTGTGTTTCTCTCTCAAATCTTATAATTACTCTAGTGTTTTATTCTTCAACAACTTATCTTCCTCTTCGAACATGATCTAACACCCATTAGAAGGGATATCTGATAACTTTTCAATGGTGAGGTTAAGCACCTAGGTACATAGATATCGCAGAAGTATGTAGAGATTTTTTATGGGGAAAGAAGTCTTGATTTAGGTTAAAATAGTCATTGATAAGTGAGCTTAATATAAAATAATAATAACATGATCGCATTATAAAATGTGATTACGTTATTATATAATGCAATAACATTATGTGTTGTATAAGGTTTTGGCCCATCTAGCCCATCAAGAAGCTTATATCAAAAATAACGTAACCTCATTATGTAATAACAAGATCATGTTATTGTCAGTATAATTTTTGGGGTTGGTAATTGGTAATGAAAATTGAGTGTTGCCTATGTTAAGAATAACATGATCATATTATTAAATAACAAGATCACATTATACTTAATATATATAAGGGATTAGGGATTAGGGATTAAGGAATTAGTGCATAGGGTTTATGGATAAGGGATTATGGATTATAATTTATGTTTTCAAGTTTAGGGATTAGGGCATGTAGGGTTCAGGTTTAAGGGTGTATATAAGGTCTAATCTCTATATGCCATATGAGAACCTAATTTTTACTACAAAGGATGTTAATTGGGACTAAATCGATTAGTAAATAAGGAAAGTTTTTGGTTTAAAATTTAGGTATAGTGTTTAGGGCTTAGGTTTAGGGTACACACGGTCAATCACAAAGATAATTCTTAGTCTAAATGATGTTAATTTGGTCTAAAATTATTGGTTCAAGGTTTAAAGAGTTTATATTTATGGTTTAGAGTTTAGGGATTATGAACTTTAAGCATTACGTCTTAGGGTATAAGTTTTAGGGTATATAAGGTACAATCATGATGGTGATTAGGGTAAATTAGAGTTGATCAACCCCTAAATGGGGTTTAGGTTTAAGGACATGTATATTAATTTATCTAATCATTATATGCCATGTGAACCTAATTCTTACTACAAAAGATGTTAATTGGGAATAAATCAATTGATAAATAGGGAAAGCTTATGGTTCACAATTTAGGGTATAGTGTTTAGGGTTTAGGGTTTACATCTTATAGGTTTATATATATATATATAAACCTATAAGATGTACATGGTTTAGGGTACATAGAGTCAATCATAAAGATAATTGAGGACAATTTGAATCAGTTTGACCCATTTTTCACTATAAAATGTGTTTTTGGGTTGTTATTATACCTTGTATGTCATAATGAAAATTGAGTGAATTAGTCAAATGGGGAAATCAATCATGTGATTTAGGCCAAATTGAGCCCTGTGAACTTAATTCTTAGTCTAGAGATGATGTTAATTTGGGCTAAAATGATTAGTTCAGAGTTTATATTTATGGTTTAGAGTTTAGGGACTAGTAACTTTAAGGACTAGGGTATAGGTTTTAGGGTATATTTATACATTTTTGTAGGTAATTGGGTCAAATTTGGGAGCCTTGAACGTATATCTATGAGTAAATAATCTAAACTTGGGATCAATTATCCCTCAGATCATCACAAATTGAGCCTATGAAGTCAATTGTTGTAATGAGTGATGCAATTTTAACCAATTTCATCCCTATGAACCTAATTCTTACTATATATATAAAATATGTTAATTGGAGCTAAATTTATTAGTTTAAGGTTTAGGGTCTATAATTTAAAGGGTTTGGGGTTTAGGGATTATGGCTTAGTGTTTAATGTAAATGGTATAGGGTTTATAGGGTTAAATTTAAATGGGTTAGGGTAACTTAGGGTGTAAGATATCAGATATAGGGTCTAATCACTAAGGTAATTGAAGAACATTTGAGCTTCTTGTGACATTTATGACTTGATTACCTTCATGTTTGCATTTATGATAAAAGTAGGGTCAATTATGCCAAGCACATGTTGCATACACATTATACAATTGATTAAGCCATAAATTTGGTTTAGGGGCTCAATTTTTCCTAGAACATGCAAGGAATTTCACAAATTAACTAATTGGATCAATTCATGATAGAAGATTGATTTTTTGATTTTGCCCAAAATCATATCTTGCTATTAAAGGTGTTGAAATTGGCCTCAAATGCCTCCTTGATTAAAAGAATCAACTATCTCCTTATCTTTGGTTAATTAAGTTGAAGGGGCGAAAAATAGCCCTAATTACTTCAGATGCACAGCTAGATTGGTACTTCGAAGGCTTTAGCCATAGGTTTAGAAAGTGCATTTTATGAAATCTTATGATAAAATCAATCATATCGTAAGGCATGTATGTTTGTGGCATGTGGTGGGCATTAGGGAATAAGTCTTACAATTTATGTTTTAGGGATTAGGGATTAGGGCATAGGGTTTAAATTTTAGGACCTGTATATATTAGTGTCTAATCACTAAATATGCTTCTTACTACAAAGTATGTTAATTGGGACTAAATTGAAGTTGGTAAATAGGGAAAGTTTATGGTTTACATTCAGGGTATAGAGTATAGGGTTTATGTTTTAAAGTTTATAGGCTTTAATGCTTATACATGGTTTGGGGTACATAGGGTCAATCACAAAGATAATTAAGGATGATTTGAATCACTTGGACCCATTTGTGACTATAGAATGTATTTTTGGGTTGTCATTATACCATGGATGTCATCATACAGATTGAGTGAATTAGTTAAATGGGGAAATCAATCATGTGATTTAGGTTAAATTGAGCCATGTGAACTTAATTCTTAGTTTAAATGATGTTGATTTGGGCTAAAATAATTGATTCAAGGTTTAAAGAGTTTATATTTATGGTTTAGAATTTAGGGATTAGGAACATTAGGGATTACAGCTTAGGGTATAGGTTTTAGGGTATATAAGGTACAATCATGATGGTGTGTGAGGAAAATTTGAGCTCCTTGAACATAGATATGTGAGTAAAGAATGTGAATTTGTGATCGATTATCCCCCACATCATCACAAGTTGAGCCTACAAAGTCAATTGTGGTAATGACTGATGCAATTTTAACCAAGTTCATCCTTATAAACCTAATTCTTACTATATATAAAGGATGTTAATTGGGGATAAATTGATCCCAAGGGCCTACTAAGCCTCAATATAAGCAATTCCATCCATATGATATCAATTGGGGATTTAAGTGCTCACCATATTAAAAAAATAAGTATTTTTTCAATTTGATATGCAATTCGGTCCAAAGGAGCCATGTACAAGGAATTACTTTCATATATAATGGAAATTGGAACTTACTTGGCTTTGATTTCATACCATATTGAACCAATCGAGTATTCAGTTCCAAATGATATGTAATTGGGGTCAATTAAGGCTTGCCCAAGGAATTATGTCAACATAATTTGAATTAGAGCCCTAGTTGCACACCTTATTCAAATAATTGAGTGTTTGATTGAATTTGATATGAAATCAAAACCAATTGAACCCTCTATAAGGAATTACATCCATCTAATAACAATTAGGATTTTGATTGTGCACCAAATTCAACTGAAAGAATATTTGGTTCAATATGATATGTGAAATTTAATCCAAACAAGCCTTGTGTAAGAAATTTCATCCTTATACTATCAACAGGGGGCTATATTGGCCCCAAATACATAACATATTTAATTAACTAAGTATTTGGTTTAGTTGAATATGCAATTATGGCCAACCAAGGCTCATATAAGTAAATTTTCATACATCGAATGTCAATTACAACTTCGTTGGCCCCGATTATAAACTATATCTAGTTGCTCATGTATTTAGTTTTATCTTATACATAATTAGGGCCAATTTAGCCCCATGAAAGTAATTTTTTTCATATAATGTTTTAGTTGGGTTCCATTAGCCCTGATTGCACACCATATTGAACCAATTGAGTATTTAGGTTTAATATGATATGCAATTGGGGCCACTCAATCCCCAAGCAAGGAATTACATCCATCTAATGTCATTTGGGGCTCTAATTACACCATGTTAGACCAATTAATATTTTTTTAAATACTATACATAATTGAGGACAACCAAGTCCTATGTAATTAACTGCTTCCACCTAGAATATCAATTGAGGCATTTTTCACCCCATGCAACAAATTGTGTCCATCTAATGTCCATTATGAATATTTTTCCCTAATTGTACATCATACTTAACCAATTGAGTATTTTATTTAGTATAATTTGTAATTAAGAGTAATTGGTCCCCATGCAAGGAATTTGTTCAAGATAATGGCAATTAGGGCTTTGATAGCACACCATATTAAACAAATTGAATATTTAGTTGAATCTAATACACAATTAGGGTTAAATGAGCCCATAGAAAGGAATTATGTCCATATTATGTCAATTGAGTCTCTAATTGCACACCATATTAGAAAAAAATAAGTATTGAGTTTAGTTTGATATGTAATTAGGGCCAACAAATCTCCATATAAGGAAATATGTCCATTTAATGTCAATTTAGGATCTATTTTCCTGATTTCACACAATATTGGGATCAAAGGAACAATAAATTGATTCATAGGTTAATAAATATCCAATTATCATTCAATGCTATAAATTCTTAACAAGAACATTGGTGCCAAACAACAATCTTAATCAACAAATATTTGATATTAAGACTACTAGGCCTAATAGTTCCTATTCAACTTTTAGGGTGTTGAGAATATGTAACATGATTACATTATTAACATGATCATAATATTTGAATTTAAATTAAATTCCCATGTATTTTGGCTTAGGAATGGCTTGGATTTTTGATCCAAATGATTGGACTATCAATGTATAGCCAAGTTTTGAAAGATATGAAAATAAAAAACAAATCTCAACTTTGATTGCCAAATACACTAAGAATTTCAATGTTAAAATTGAAAAACTTGATACCATCATGAAGAGAAAACTCTCCTCTTTCCAAAAATATGATTTTTTAAATTTTTGGACTAATTTAAGCTTTTAAACTATGTTTATTTCTAACTATACCTTTTTTAGGACACTACATGACACAAACATACATGTCTATACATGTTCATGTAATTTGTCTTTCATTGATCCAAATGAAAACAAAATTATATGGTGACCCAGTAGGCCTAATTCTACACACATTAAAGAAAATGATTTTTATTTTTTTTGAGGTAGTTAGGCATGTTGCATGGATGGCTATCCATTTCTTTGTCAATTTTGAGGATCTATTTACTTGAAAAATTCATAAAAAAAGTATTCATTCAAAAATATAAAAAATATAGGTGACCTACTAGAAGATTTTATCTAAATTTTCTCCAAAGGGTTTTAAATAATATTAAACTTTTCTCAAAAAATGGTGTGCATCACGACCATCTATCTACTATGTTTCTTGAAAAAAATAGTAGTTCCTCTTCAAATTTTAGATGTTTGACCTATTTATACTTAACCATTTAAATTTTTTTTTAGTGTTTTGGAAACTAAACTTGAAATGTTAAATTTCATATTTTTACACCATCTTCAAATTTGGAATGTAGATATCTCAAATTATCTATATAGACTCATATTTATAAAATACTAAAAAAATCATGTCCAGAGGTAGGCCACTTTTTGTCCCCCAATTTTTTGAACTTACTCGTAAAGTAAATCTAATATAGTGCTCACCAAAGCTTGTGGTACAAAGTGGGTGTTAGAAATAATAAAACTAAACATGCATAAAAGACATATACTCACATCAATGTATATAGAATCTTAATATATGGAAGAGAAGCAAAAATGCATATCTATTTACTCTTACAAAGGAAAAACAAGGTTAGGAATCTTTACTTTTGAAGATGAACCTGTCGAGCCTCAATCTCTCCCTTGGCCAAGGTGTTTCATAAGAGGTTGTTGTGGTATGTAAGTATGACAAAGACAAATTAGGTCTAGGATATACAACCTATCAAAGCATCCAAAAGACTTTTCCATAAGATAATTTGTATCTTTAAAGAAAGTGTGGAACCTTAAGCTTTGTTTCTCAAGTAGAATGGTTAATAAGTAGATGTTTGTTTACTCTTACTTCTTCTTTCACTTATCCTTAATAAATGATGAGAAATGAACTTTTATATATAGGTAGATTTGACCCTAAACCCTTTCTAAAATATTTTCCAATAGGTTCAACCTAGTTGACCTAGCACAATCACAAATAATAATTCACTAGGTTAGGCAAAGGTTAATTATCTCCTAAGTGAAAAATACCCCAAAACTGTACAGGGTCAACCTCGTCGACCTAGTATAATCAAATAACAAAATGGGATTTAGGTGAGGAATAAGATGGTAAAATTTGGCAAATGATTTGAATGTGTACAATAAAGAATAAAAATATTAGTGTTAATGGTTTCATGAGACAAGTGTGTAGATAACAAGTGGCAAAAAGTACAACAATATTGCAAAGCACCAATGGACTTCCTACCCATTTCCCAATACACCTATTAAGGCATGAACCTAGAGAGATTGAGACTTGATGGGTTCCTACAATATACAAAGTGTCATTAAGTGATAAACGTTTGAAAATATTATGTGTGTATATATGCCCCACTCAAAGCTCATCATAAGTCACGTGAGTGCAATATGAGATGGTGCTTTGAGAAATAGAACATGATAACACATAATGCTAATGCTAAGTAAAGTTAGGTAAGAATAAAATAAGATAAATGAAATGATAGAATTTAAAAAAACAACTTTAATTACCTTAGTGTTGTATATAAACAAGTAGACTGCAAGAGAAGTGAATGCATCCAATGTGAAAAACATTAGGCAAACCTGTAAAAGTTAGTGAAAAAAATAGCCAAAAATCAAAAGTTTTAGAAGATAGGAATATGGTAGTGGAAAATATTCTTTATGTCATCATGATTCTAGAGCATTTTATGGTTTGAAAAATGGATGAGTAAAAACAAATATAGAGGCAAAATAAGGAATTTGTCAAAAAATAATTGAATGATTTGAATTATGAAAAGTGATTTTAAATAGGGTAAAATGAAAGTCATTTTTTATCTTTGAATTTTAATGGAGATAAAAAGATCTCTACGAGGCCAAATGAGCTAGGATGGGAGGGGATGATAGGCTAGGCAAGAGGGACCCCTAAAGGTGGCAACGGGTGCAGGATAGGTAGGTAACTGAGAGTCTCAAGCCACTGTTTGAATATTTTAGTGATTTAAGTGTTTTTTTTTATAAATTTGTGTTTTTAAGCATTTTTAGATGTAAAAATGAAATCAAATAAAGTGCTAAGGGTAGGAAAAACCAATTAGGGAAATGGGTTTGAAGGGTTTAGGATAAAAACTGCCAGAAGGTACTTATCTCGTAAAATGTAAGCGATCGATACGAAAAAACAACTAGGTCAAGGCAGTCAACCTAGTAGGCTGAAAATTGACAAAATCCATACTGCCAACCTAGTAGGTATGTGCCAACCCAGTGCATTTTCTAGACTACTGACCCAATATAGTGTTGTTGATTGAGTAGAAAAGTCCAGTATAACATCTCATTACTAAGGGGGGAAATAAGAGGGTCGACTTAGATTTTTAAGTCAAACATGTTAAAAATAGGGAAATTTTGGTCAAACTATTTCAAGGTTTGAAAAATGGATGAGTAAAAACAAATATAGAGGCAAAATAAGGAATTTGTCAAAAAATAATTGAAAGATTTGAATTATGAAAATTGATTTTAAATAGGGTAAAATGAAAGTCATTTATTATCTTTGAATTTTAAAGGAGATAATAAGAGTTCTAAGAGGCCAAATGAGCTAGGATGGGAGGGGATGATAAGCTAGGCAAGAGGGACCCCTAAAGGTGGCAACGGGTGCATGATAGGTAGGCAAATGAGAGTCTCAAGCCAGTTTTTGAATATTTTAGTGATTTAAGTGTATTTTTAGAAATTTGTGTTTTTAAGCATTTCTAGATGTTAAAATGAAAGCAAATAAATTGATAAGGTTAGGAAAAACCAATTAGGGAAATGGGTTTGAAGGGTTTAGGGAAATAACTGCCAGAAGGCACTTATTTCATAAAATGTAAGGGGTCGATAGGAAAAAACAACTAGGTTGAGCCAGTCAATCTAGTGGGCTGAAAATTGACAAAATCCATACTGCCAACCTAGTAGGTATGTGCCAACCTAGTGCATTTTCTAGACTACTAACCCAATATAGTGTTTTTGATTGAGTAGAAAAGTCCAGTATAACATCTCAGTACTAAGGGGGGAAATAAGAGGGTTGACTTATATTTTTAAGTCAAACATGTTAAAAATAGGGAAATTTTGGTTAAACTATTTTAAGGTTTGAAAATAAAAACAAATATAAAGGCAAAATAAGCAATTTGTCAAAAAATAATTGAAAGATTTGAATTATGAAAAGTGATTTTAAATAGGGTAAAATGAAAGTCATTTGTTATCTTTGAATTTTAAAGGAGATTAAAAGAGCTCTAAGAGGCCAAATGAGCTAGGATGGGAGGGGATGGTAGGCTAGGCAAGAGGGACCCCTAAATGTGGCAGGGGGTGTAGGATAGGTAGGTAACTGAGAATCTCAAGCCATTTTTTGAATATTTTAGTGATTTAAGTGTATTTTTAGAAATTTGTGTTTTTAAGCATTTCTAGATGTCAAAATGAAAGAAATAAAGTGCTAAGGTTAGGAAAAACCAATTAGGGAAATGGATTTGAAGGGTTTAGGTAATAACTATGAGAAGGCACTTATTTCATAAAATGTAAGGGGTCGATAGGAAAAATCAACTAGGTCGATCTAGTCAACCTAGTAGGCTGAAAATTGACAAAATCCATACTGCTGACCTAGTAGGTATGTGCCAACCCAGTGCATTTTGTAGACTACTAACCCAATACAGTGTTTTTGACTGAGTAGAAAAGTCCAATATAACATCTTAGTACTAATGGGGGAAATAAGAGGGTTGACTTAGATTTTTAAGTCAAACATGTTAAAAATAGGGAAATTTTGGTCAAACTATTGTTCAACCAAAGGACCAAAAGTGTATGAAAATTCATGCAAAGGCCAAAAGAGTCTTATAATGGCCCAAAATGATGGACTAAGGCCTAAAGGGCCAAGTAGGCTAAAAATAAGTTGAATGGATTAAAAATGAATAAATTAAAGCATTGTAGGCTTGTTTTTTATTATAATTTGAAAAAGAGTGTATTTTGACTATACATGACATGGAAGTTGTAATACATCTTTTGTTGTTTATTGATTGTAGGGGTGTCAGAGATTTTGGCATTTTGGATGCCTCATGGCTATCAAATCTATTGGATCACCTATCAATAGAAGATAAAGCTAGACTAATTTATTTAAGCCTAGGTGGCATAACTGATATGTCACTAAGGTGAAATAGGGAATTTTGATTCAAGAAAGAACATAAAGACACATAACGTTGAGGCTAAATAAAATTTTTATATTTTAAAGCATAAAATATCTAAAATTAAATGGCAAAAAATTAAATAACTAAAATTTAAATGTAATACGTACCTTGTCTTACCTTTATCACTAGATGGTTGTCTATTGTGTTGTTAGTTTTGATAAACCCAAGAATACAAAACTAAAGATAAAAAATAAACAAATAAAAAAAATCCGAAATCACTGGTGTTATGTGGATGGGGCATGGGAATTTGGCAAGCTGGGTGACAAGTGCTATGTCAGATCAAATGACCAAGTCAAAAACAAGAATAAATCGGGTAATAAAAATTCCAAGGCTACTAAAGACCGAAAAACTCAAACAAGTAAACCTTAAGAAAGAAAGGTAAATTTACCAAGTCAAACCAAGGATACATGTCAAAAAGGATGGAATGTAAAATCAGAAACAATATGGTAAAACAACATTGATGAGTGAGAAGTAACAATCCTTATCTCACTCATCAATGGAAAAAGGAAGTGCATAAAAGGGAAAATAATATTGTTGAGTGAGTATTAACAAGACGACCTCACTCAACAATGGAAAAAGTGTATGAACTCAGGTGTCCATAATAGAAAGATATTATAATAAATGGTAAATGGTTAAAGGAAAGTAGAACACGTCTAAAAATGTAATTTGATAGTATAAATAAATTAATCAATAATTACTCAAACATGTTGTTTTGCTCTAAGGATAGATAAAATTGAAACAAAGCAGTGATAGCATGTTTTTAAGAAATGAGGAAGAAGGAAATATAGAAGAGGGAAAACAAATTTGGAATCACAATTTGCCTATCAAGGGGGGAAATGAAATGGGTGGAGGGAAAAATGAAGGACAACCAAGGTAGAGAAACTCTTTATTGAAGTCAAGACACTCAAATTAGGTTTGTCAAAACAAAAGGACTTTTGACCTTAAGGGATGTGAATAACTTCTCTTAGCCACACAAGTATTAGGTCAACAAATGAAGTATATAGATCATCCCATGAAGGTCATATGCATGAAAAGTAAAATGGACCTACCTTCCCATAACATGTTCCCCATTCCTCAGGACCCATTACAAAGTTGTTGATTTACTATGAAGATTGGGTACTTGCATGAGAAAGTAGATGGCACCATCGAATTTTTTGAATTCTCCTATTCCAATCTACTATCTTATCACACCCCAATGGACCTCGACTCTATGTGAAGAAAACTATGGAGTTTGAGATTCGATTAGAGATAGGAGATGTGATTGTAATCACGTCTTTTGGTGTGATTTTAAATTTAAGATTTGTATGTTATTTTTTGTATATCATTGCCTTTTTTTTCAAATGATTTGGATTTTAACTTTCTTGATGACTTTTTCTATTCCTCCTCCATACAGATTTAGAAAATCAAACATGGGTGATTTTATTTGAATACTTGGGACTTGGTTACTAAGAGGTAGATCTTCAAATATCATGGGGTCTAAGAGTATCATAAATCTAGATAAAATAAAAGTGCTATCTTGACTTTGACCTTGTTTTATCCAATGTGGAGTGAAAGGAAAGGAAATCAAGAGGAATGACACATGGAACAATTTGAATTACTTAAAATCACAAGAAATGTGACAAAGGATGAAAAATGGATACAATGATAGTAAAGTGTGATTATTTATCATAAGAATGAGGGAAAAGGATGAAAACATGCTAACATAGATTATTATGCAACTTCCATCTATCAAAAGAAGCAAAAGCTAAAGTTGAGAACAAGGATAAAAAAAGTTGTAACGATTGATAAACACATTGTAGAAAGGAATGGTAGGATGGTAATTTTATGAAGAGGGATAGGTCATATCCATGGTCTTACATTATAACTCATAAAATAAAAACCCGTGAAGATGCCAAAAAAACATGAAAAATAAATGAGATAAGCAAAAATATGGTATTTTGTGTGGAGAGTTAGGTCTTATCCATGGGCTTACATTGAAAATAATAAAATAGAAATCCAAGAGATGTAAAAAGAAATGTAAAAATAATAAAGATAAATAAGACTATGGTACATCATGAGGAAGACTAGGTCATATCTATGGTTTTGTTGGGTGTGAAGCCTGATTGGCTTTTAGGATAAGAGGTTAAACTTCTAATGTTATTTTAGCTAGGTTTGGATCCCATTATTTTGTATCCCTGATGACACAAGTGGTTGCCTTATTAAATTGCATTTTTAAAGTCAAATCTAGGCATTAATTAAATGTTTTCAGATATGATGGTAGAGGTTATGTTTAGGCATTTTTACCCTAAAATGTATTGATATATGGTTGAGATGTCTTAATGTGAGATAACGAGTGATTGTACATAAAGAGGAAGAGAAAAAGGTAGAGAGGTGTAACAACATTTATTAAAAGATTTTGTTTATCCTTTCTATTGATGGAAATAATATACTGAACAAGTTTGGTGGATGTAGCCCATCTTGGGTGAACCATGTTAAATCTGGTGTCTCCTATTTTGTGCATGTATATTTTAATTTTTTGTATGTTTGATTAACTCATTTCATAGTTTCTATTGTATGCGATTTGGGGATAAATCTAAGTTTTAATTTATCCTAACAGGTTTTATAATGTAACTCATGAGAGAAAGGGGAAACCAAAAGACCAAACATGAAGAATTAAAGGTTTGTAAAAAGAGAGAACAACTATAGAGGAAGATACCTGTGTAAGTAACCTACAAAAAGTGTTGGATATATGTATACAGAAAGCATGAAAAGAAGGGAATGAATCTAAATTAAGGTCTATATCAAGGATGAGCATGTGAGAGACAAGATTGTATGTCTCAAAAGGTTTCTTTAAGTTAAATTAGTTTGGTAGAATGTAATGGAAAATATGAATGGGAATTGCAAGATGTCCCAAAGGGTAAGTGGATGTAGGGATGGGCATTGTAAGATACTACACAAGAAAAAGAGGAAGAAAAGATAGGAAAATATAAGAAGAAAAGAGAACCCCATATAGTGTCTAAATGGATTTAGATTGTCTAAAAAGATTTTGATAAGGGACTTCATGATGGTTTGAGAGAAATGAATAAAATGTCAAGAAAGAAAATTATTAAACTAGATCAGCAAATAGGGAAGATAAGAAATAATAAAAAATCAACTGGGTCAACCTAGCATAAGAAATAGGGCCTATAAATACTAAAGGGTTGACTAGGTCAACCTAACAAAGCTATCAGAGGCTGAAAAGTGTATAGGGTTGACTGGGTCAACCTTGCACAATAGATAAGGAAAATCAGACAACCTATAACAGACTATGTCAATTGAAATAACTGTGGACTAAAAAAAGTTATATATTTTTGCTATTACTTAGAAAAGCAAGAACTGAAGGGAAATAAATGATCAATTGGATCAATGAGGGTGATATAATTGAAGCACACAACATAAAACCTTGCACTAACACTGGATAATGCAATTTTTTGCAATATAAAATATAATTGAGAAAATAACAAGCAATCAGCTTGGAAAGTAAAAGATAATTAGATGGTCAACCTAAATGTTTTTAGATTATTAGAATATAGTTTTAAATGTGATAGGGAGTTGGTTAAGCAAGAAACTAGAAAGTAATCTAAGGATAGTTTCAAGACATTTAGGCTGAAAGGGATCTATACTGGTAATGGTACCAATTTGGTATTGGGGCCTACCCCCTCACATCACACACTATAGTGATAAGGGTGTCAGGTGCTTAGCCAAAATATACCATTAACCATGTGTTTATTCTTGGCCATAAAACCTATTCAGATTCCCCCTTGGTGATGAAATCTAAGTAGGTTAGCCTTGGGTAGATAATTGTTAAAATGCTTATTAAGATTTTGTGATTTGGTCATGTGTGCATAAAATAAAAAATAGTGAAACTAAATGGTATATTGAAAACCACCTAATTAGACTATGTGATCTATTCTAAGCATGCAAGTAACAAAAAAATGAAAGTGTGAGCTAATTACTAGCATATAAGTGTTAATTTCAACTATAAAACATAATACAGTGTCGATGTAGTTGATAATATATACAAAGAATATAGAATAGGGTTGATAGTGTTGCCTCTATACTATGGAAGAAAAAGGTCTAAAAATGAACTACATTGATAGAGTTGACCTAGTTATCCATAAATCATAAAAATATAGAACTATGTCGATAGGGTCGACCTAGTTGACTGTATATGAGCAATTTTAAAGAATGCAAACTATGAAAAGTAGGATTGTAAGGAAAGAGAGAAAGGATAGAAAGGAACCTTGGTGGTTTTGAATATACATAGAAGAGGGATTGATGTCAAGGAGCCTTGATAAATGCTTATAAATCCTGCTAACTGTGTCAACTGGGTTGACCTAGCTTTGTAAAAGGCTGTTGTTGAGTGCTTGAAATGTACTGGGTCAACCAAATATGTTGAACCTGACGTCTAAAAATGTATAGGGTCAACTGGGTTTACCTAGTGGTCTGAACCTAGAAAATAACCTACACAAATAGAACTAAGTCATACAGATGCGACTGTGTGTTAAACTTATGGATAGAAGTTAGAACTGTGTTGATACAATCAACCCAATATGGTGAATATATGATAATAGAAATGATAAAATAATGAAATAAGTGAGGTAAATACTGTAAGGGTTAGATTCACATCAGGTTCACTAGAATATATGTAATCAAAAATACATCATATCTATAAATCAATCTTGGCTCGAAGAAGATAGAGCATACCTACACTTCCGATTGGGGCCACATTTGTTAAGCAGGAGCATAACCAATATGGGGATTTGTTAGTCATAATTAGGGGATCATTATCATAATACACTATGCTAAGGAGGGTTCCAAAGCCTCTAGTATAACATAATAACATAATAATCCTAAAGGGGTCCTATGTTTTGATATTTCACCTAAACTAATTACAAGTAAAGTAAATCTAATACAATACTCACCAAAGATTATGTCACAAAGTGGGGGTTAACAACAATAATACTAAACATGCACATAAGACATATGATCATGTCAATGTATATGAAATTGTAATGCATTGAAGAGAAGCACAAATTCATATCTATTTACTCTTAAAAAACAAAAACAAAGTTAGGAATACTTACCTTTGAAGATGAATCCACCGAGCCTCAATCTCTCCCTTGGCCAAGGTGTTTTGCAAGAGGTTATTATGGTATGTAAGGATGACAAAGACAAATCAAATCTAGGCTACATAACCTATAAATGAATCCAAAATACTTATCCACAAGAGAATATCTATATCTTCAAAGAAAGTATGGAACCCTAAGATTTGCTTCTAAAGTAGAATGGTCAATAAGTAGATGTGCCTTCGCTCTTAATTCTTCTTTCACTTCTCCTTAATAAACAATGGAAAATGAATTTATATATATAGGTATATTTGACCCTAAACCCTTCTAAAAATATTGGATGATAGGGTGAACCCAATCGACCTATCATAATTCTAGAGAATAATTCACTAGGTCATGATCTAGGTCAGCCAAAGGTTAACTAGCTCCTAAGTGAAAAATACCTCAAAAATGTATAGGTTCAACCTAGTCAACCCAGTATAGCTAATTGAAAAAATGGGATTTAGTTGAGGAATATGAGGATAAAAGGTATAAAATTTCTATAATGGGTACAATAGAGAATAACAAGCTTAGGTTTAATGTTTTCAAGAGACAAGTGTGTAGATAATAAGTGGCAAAAGGGCCAACAATCTTGCGAAGCACCAATGATCTGCCCAACCCTTTCTTGGTGCAACCTTAAGGAATGAATTCAGAGAGATTGAGACTCAATGGGTTATTATAGATAAAAATTGTTAATAAGTGATAAAAGTTTGAAAATATTTTCATGTATACACTAAGTAACTTGAGGATTGTCTAATTTTGTAAAGAAAGGTGCCTACTTAATTGAAGGTTGAAAGGTGTGTAAAATGGATAAATCACATGAGTTTGAATTTCAATATTAAACAAGGGTCTCAAAGTTTTCAAATCTCATGAAGAGATGGATTAAACTCAAAGACATAACCTATTCACCTACAGCCAACAGATTCTTGGTATTATAGTTAGGCCTGCTTGAAAAGGTGTAATGTTTTTATATAAGAACTAAGTTAGGGTGAGACACTAGGATGTATGGAAGCCAAAAGTATTATGAAGACCCCTATGGGATTTTATATAAGTTGACATAAGTATGACAGTGATAGATTCATGTAAAACAAGGTGCTCATAATATTTTAGTCAAACATTCAGTGAAGACCATTGGAGCCTATGCTCAAAACATTGAAAAATCTTGAATTTTTAAAATCATATTGATGATTAAAGGGTATAAAAAGGTTATTTATATGTTTCAAGGTAAATATATATGTTTTAGAGTCATTGAGAAGGAAGAAACAACTCAAAAAAGATCCTTAGGGTTAGTCTTGTAAGGTTGATAAAAAAACCCTTATAATAGGACTATACATGTTCAAGCCATATGAAGGAGGTCAAGATGTTTAAAAATGTTTAAAAACATAACATGAAATGATATAGATGTAAATAGTTAATTTTCTAATTGAAACAAACTTCAAACACCACCTTGAGGCCTGAAACTCACTCCTAGACCTCACAAATGCATAGTCTGCCAACCAGATAGGCATCAACTTTTGCTCAGAACCTCCTTGATAAGATGCATGGTAGAGAAATAAGTTTGGATGTATTAGATAGTTATATCCACTTCCATCTTATTTCATTATTTTATGGAAAGAAGATATGTCCCCTATGAACAATCTTTAAGAACTTGACACACCTCAAACCCTCCTAAATTTGTCGTAGTGACCCGATGGAAGAGAAATAATTTTAAATGCCTTAACATGGATTATTTTAACCTTTTAATGACTTTTTTGACCTTATTAGTTCTCATGAGAATATTTTCAAGCAATTATTAGCACATGTGAGGGTAAAAGTGTTCAAAATTGGCCTAAGAATCTTGGCTATAAGATTGTGTGTGAGGGTGTAGGGTATGAATTGGTCTCTAAACTAGGTATCAAGGCTTATTATAAATTAGAATAGGTCACATGATCATCTACACACTTTAATAGGTATATTAAAAATATATATGATCCATTCAAGTCATCAAGTTGGCTAAGAAGGTGAGAAATGCATCATTTTACTAGTCAAGAAACTTATCTCAAACCTAAATAATAATTCATGAGACCTCACTTTAAAGGTATGAAGACTTATGATGATGTTTTAGGTATAAAATAACCATTTACAATATTTATATCCTATAAATTTATTGCCAAACCACTTCAATCACCTCTTAAGCTAGTTCAAGCACTTAGGCTAGGGTTTTGATCATTTCATGGTTCATCCATCTATATAGGGTCTCAAAATCTAAAATTTGGAATGGAGCATGGTCATAGGATGGGTAAATTTAATCAAACACTTTTATTTAGTTTCACATATGTTGGAGTTTATTTGGTCGAAAACTCAATTTCTAGGCATGGAGGCCTAATTGGGGAGAGAGATCAGATGAAAAATGACACTTTCACTTACTTTAAAGTCATGAGATTTGGCATGGAGATGTAATGGGATAGTAAATAATATCTTTATATCTCAATTATCATCCATTAATTATTATACATAAGGAGGTTTGCATGTTTTTAGGGATATAAGGAATTGAGTGCTAGTGAGAGCTTTAGGTACAAGATGAAATCTTGGAGAGATTTTGAGGCCTCCAATTGAGATTTTTTAAGACTGATATGGTACATATATGCCATCCATGGATATATATTACATTGGTAAGGTTGAAATCAAGAATTGACACTTGCAAGCAAGGACATGCATAATAAGGCCAAGTGGGCTTCAAGATACCTAAGAGGTGAAATCATCATTGAAATGTCAATTTTAGGAGTTTATTAACAAGTGGAAAGTGTTAATAATAGAGGTATAAGGTGACTTGATGATGAATAGTGCCATTTGTTAACTCACAAGCCAAAAGAAGGGGAAGTTTTGAAGAATAAGATCAAGGTGTCAAGAAAGTTTAAAACTCCTACACCACTTAGAAGAGGAAAGTATCTTCAAGAGAGAAACACATGTCTTGGAGACCTTATGGGAATATTTCATAAATCCTTCTTGATTTTAAATCTATTGATAAACACTTGTCACCTCTCTCTCTAATGCCTCTCTCTTTCTTCAACTCACATTTCTCTATAAATTCAGCCTTGATGGGCTATGTATGTGTCCTCCACCTAGGTATGGTGAATCCCCACCCATTTTTAAGCTTTTGATCAATGAAAAAATTCTAGTTTTACCTCCTCCTTTGATATGTTTCAATGTGTGTGCATGACTAGTTGATTATTCCAAGTGATTAGATTAGCTTCCTCAGCATGTTATATTTTTATAGAATTCATATTTAGTTTGAAAGCTTCAGTTTAGGTCTTATGAAGTGTCTAAGTGAGATGTGATGTTTGAGTGAGTTTTATACTTGTTATTGTAATTTTATGACCTCTTGTATAATCCTCCTAACCCAATCATATTTCATAACCTTCATATGAAATGATGATGTAGAGAGATAGATTAGGAGTAATACGTATTTAGGTTAGTCTCATGGTTGATGTGCACATGCAACTTGTTGGTAGTGTCTAATTAATTTTAGTGCATCACTTACATTAGAGTAGGTTCCTCTCTCTTTTCCTAGCAAGTTGATAGACTAGTGATTGAACCTAAGTGATACATCAAGGGGAGCTATCCATATAACCTAGAGATTCAATCCACCTAAAGGCCACCCAAAACATTGGATTATATCCATGTTATCCCAAATTTAGAAGGCTCAAAAAATATTCCAATGGTCCAAATTTGGGATATAACAATTTTAGCATGCCTAGTGGGACTAAGGTTCAAAACAGTTGAAGGATTGTTGGTGTTGTCCTTCTACATATCAGCCTTTAGAGGCATTCAAAATATCAATGGTGACTTCAAGCTCAATTAGTTGGTTTTATTATCCTCGGCACTTGTTCAAAGTAAGTTGTGTTTTTAATTCACTATCTTGATGAGGTTGTTATGATTGAGTTTGAAGTAGATCCCAATTTCATGTAAGTTAATGAGGCATCTCAAGCATATATTACTATTTATCAACCTCATCATGACCCTTATCATTCTTATAATGATCTATATCAATATTATAATTATCCTTATTAGTCCTATCAATATCCTTCATATGATCCCAACTATATACCTCAATATCCTTATCAATCTTGTTACCCTCCTTACTACCAAGAGTATCACTCTTATCCTCCTTGTGAGCCATATCAGTATTATGATCAGCCTAAATCATCCCCATATGTCTAATGTGATTCATATAAACATCCTTGTTTTAAAACATGATACCCTCCTTGCCTTCCTCCACTATCTTCCCTAGCTTATCAAGATGGAATGGATGAGATGGAGAGAAAGATACGAGAATGTGCAAAAAATGTTTTCCCAACTTTTCAATATGAGGAAGTGATTGGGTTGTTTCAAGCTACATTTAATGATCCATTAGATAGGAATGAGTTGTGTTTATTTGTATTGGAGATGATAGTAACTTGGGATAAGTAGAAAAGTGAATTAGATCAGGTGTTTTAAGATCCCTCTTGTATTCATTATTAACCTTTCTTATGCTCTGTATCCTCATGAATTCATTGACTATCATAAAGAAGAGCTATTCCAAGAGAATATATACAATAAAATTAAAGCCTTGGGATTTAAAATCATAGAGCTTGAATCAAGATCTAATTTAGAAATTGAAGCCAAAGAATACCTTATGTCTATTCAAGCTGCATTTCCCCCTCCTCAAGAACCTAAAATTTTTCAATCCTGGAGGTCTATCCAAGAAGGAATTCAAGACAAGAAAGCAGTCCTAGTTGAGAAGGCTATAAATCAAATTTTAGATATGAATGAACTTCAATGAGGCTATAATAAGAATGAACTACTTGTTGAGGAGAATGAAACACTTATAACACAACTGAATTTGACCTCTCTTCAATTGTTAGAATAATCTTCCACTTTAAAGACCTCAAGTTGTAATAAATCTCCCTAAATTCCCAAGCATAATCATGAGCAACCTACTATTGCTCGTACTCCCTCTCAAACTCATGAACATATTCATCACCCTCCCACCATCTTCCTTCTTGAAGAGGAAATTTTCCTTTGAAAGTAAAATGAATAATATCAGTTTGTAGTTGCATCTGATGAAGATACTTCAAGTTAGCTTGATGATAAGATTATCATTGGTACTCCACTTGGAGATGAAAAAGGTAATTTAGTAATAAGAGATGAAGTGACAAAGAATATTGAAAAATGGGTACAAGTTGAAAACTAGGTTACATTTGGTCTTGATGTTGATGGTTCCCTAAGTCAACAAGATAAATTCTTGTATGAATGTGACATGGATTTAAATGATTAAGAATGTGAACTTGAAGAAAAAATACAAGCTGAAGTCTTGGATGAAGTTGAAATGGTTCATAATGAGTAAGAAAATGAACTTGAAGATGCTAACTCCCAATTACATCATGAATGCATAGAGGGGTTTGAAGTTATTGATAATCCCATAGCTCCTAAAGAGAAAGGTGAGGATGTTATTTAGGTTGGTCTCATTCATATTGACCAAAGTAAGGAGCCAAAATATGATTGCCAAAAATACATTAAATCTCTTCAAGAGATTGAATCTCTATGTAAAGGTACATTTCCTATTAGATAGCATGATTACAAAAAGGTTAATCAAGACACACCCATTGAAGACCATGATGTATCTTGAATTGAGTATATAAAGACCTTTAAAGATATTGATGAACTTACAATAGATGGTAAACAACATGAGATTGCTCAAGATGCCATAGAGACTCAAGGACAATGCCTAGATGGAGTATCATTGCATGAGGTTACAATTGACAATCAATATGGAGTGGGTTTTGAAGTACAAGGTGAATATATTTTCATACGTGATGGGTTTACTACTATTAATTCACTTGAAAGCATGCCAAGAGAATGATGAAGATAGAAAGATCAAGATCTAAGAGGTAGTTTACCTCATGCCATTTTCCACCTCATAGAGAAAAATATATCACAAACTTCCCCTTAGACCTAGGAGGAAGAAGATATGTTTAGGTTAGTTGTATATACTAGTTACTTTGTTTATCTCTTATTTTCCCTAAGTATTTATATAGCATAGGTATGTGTCTTGTTTCCTTTCTTTTGTGTGTGTTGTTATTGCTTTGTGTGTGTTTAGATGTCAAGTTAGTTGTCTTGTATTGGTCAAGGTCAAATCAGGTTTGAATTTGAGTGTGACTCCACTTCCCATTAGAAAGACAAGGCTATTCATCTAGTAAGAATTGTAGTCATACTACCCCTGTGAATGACCAATTTTGACCCCCCAGGTCAAAAGCTCAACCCATATAACAAAAAAATTGATTTGCATGCTTCCATACCTTGTTCTTAAGTCTTTTCCATGCCTTGTGAGGTCTTAAATGGTCTTTTAAAAAGTCTTGTTAGCATTGTTTAAGGTAGTGTATTTACCAAACTTTATAATGCCTACAAAGTTAGTCTATTAGATCTTAGGGGTATGACATGATGTGTGAATATGGTATATGGTCTATCTCATAAATCCTTTTATTAGTCACTTAGTTTAAACCCTGATAATCTTGTTTGATAAAATTAAGGTACTTTAGAAAAGTTTAAGATTTTTGGAGAAACCTAGATTTTTATTGTGGCTAAATTAAGCCTTCTCAAGGTATTATTCTTTTATGGAATATTAAATCAAATGGTGAAGAATTCATTTGAAGTCTTAGAGGGTCTTGGATTGATATACTTTATCTACATGAGATCATCTAATATAGACTAGATTTATTTTCACTTAAAAATGCTTTTTAAAGGTTTAGAGCCACTTCCAAATATGGTCTAGATGATATACACATATAATTTCACTTAAGTGGGCTTGAAAATGAGTTTGGAATGTAATAAAGTTATGAGGAAGTCAGAATAATTATCTATATATCAGAATATTTTAGTCTTTATTCCAAAGGAGGTAATTATAAGCAATTTTATAGACTTGGGACATAAATTTACAAGTGAAAACATCTTCAAAGTGTCTCTTTTTATTCTACACATCGTATTCATGTGTTTCAAGCTTTCATAGGTCTAGAAAGGGCAACAAATACATCCAAACCTCCATCAAGCTCCTTGGTAGACCTCCAAAAGTAGTTTTATTTTACTCATTATATACAACACAAGGAGAATCATGACCAGAGATCTTAGGTAGAGGGCAGGGTCTTATTAACCTTTAAATAACTTCTATTAGTTTTTAGATTGAATCCCCTAGCTCTATGAATAATTGCTAAGAGCTTGATGGATCAAAAGGTGATTCAAATCACCACTAGCTCAGTATTGTCTTCATGATTGCACTTGTGAACTTGGTGAGAGAAGATAAACCCTACAAGATTAATATCAGAGTTGGAAAATCCATCATCCATATCAATCATATGCATATATTAGCACAAATGAGACTTCTTTTCACTATTTGTATGTGACAAACTAGTTTTGTGAATATTATGAGTTATTTTCCATACAAGTAATGTTCTAATGAACAAAAAATAGTTTCAAATAGGTCAATATTTTTTATGAATCATTTATAAGATAAAACTCATGTTCTTGAAGGGGTATAATGCCCATATATAGTGAAGTAAACTTTGGTTAATTGCTATCTCTTGAGAGCTCTATGTTGATGGCTTAATGTAATGGGTAGTTTGCAATGCATCCCTAGAAAGTTACCATGCCTTATCGACTTCATTTAAAACTAGAATACACTAATTTATCATAGATGATCAAGACATGAATTGATGGAGATATAATCATACACCCACAGGCCCCATGGAAGATCTCTAGGTCTGTATTCAATGTATGAAGAGAATGTGTAATTATTATATGGAAATTGAGCATTCAAAAGTCATAAAGTAACAAAAGGGATATTGGATGAAGATATATATATATATATATATATATATATATATATATATATATATATATATATATATATATATATATATCTTATATAATAAAGAGAGAAGAGTCTTGGCTTATAGTGAATTACATGTGGTAGAGAAGGAGAAAATGAAGGCCTAAAGAGTCACACAGGCTTGTGTGTGAAAATGCAAATAAAGTTGTGTATGGAAGGCAAGGTGAAATCACATGGAACCTAGGAAGGTTTTGAATATAATAAAAGGGATTAAATAAATATAATCCATCTTCAATTTCCAATCTAAACACAATCCGCTATCACCTACATAATGGCAAAACATATGTAACTTGAGTACTGTCTAGTTTTTTTAAGAGAGGTTTCTACTTGATTAAAATTTGAAAGATTTGTAGAATGGATAAATCACATGAGAGTGAATTTAAATAATACTAAAGGGTCTAAAATTTATCTAAGATCATTAAGAGAGGGCATAAACTCAAAAACATATCCTATTCACCTACAACCAACAAACTCTTGGTACTATAGTTAGGCCTACTTGAAAATGTTTAATGTTTTTACATGAGAACTAAGTTAAGGTGATCCATCAGGGTGTATGGAATCCAAAAATATTATGAATACTAATATCAAAGTTTAGAGAAGTTGACATGGGTATAATAGTGATAGAATCATGCAAATAGGGAGCTCTTAAGAGTGCAACCAAACATTCATTGAAGACCATTGGAGACTGTGTTCAAAACATTATAAAATATTGAATTTTTTGAAACATATTTATCATTTAAGGGTATAAAAAGGTGAATGATATATTTCAAGGTAAATTTATAGGTTTTAGAGTCACTGAGAAGGAAAAAACAACTAAAAAATTATCCCTAAGGTCAGTCTTGTAGGGTTGATCATAAACCCTTATGCGAGGACTATACATGTTCAGGCCATATGAAAGAGGTTAAGATGTTGAAAAATGTTGAATAAAATTGCATGAAATGATACAGACCTAAATATGTCATTTTCTACTTGAAACAAACTTTAGACACCACCTTTAGGCCTAAAACTCACTCCTAGACCTTAAAAATGCATAGTCTGCCAACCCAAGAGGCATCAAATGTTGCTCAAACCTTCCTTTAAAAGATGAATGGTAGAAAAATTAGTTTAGAGGTGTTGGATAGGTCTATACACTTCCATCATATTTCATTGATTTAGGGAAAGAGGCTTTATCCTATATGAACAATCTTTAAGAACATGACGCACCTTAAACCCTCCTAAACCCCTCATAGTGACCCAATGGAATTGACTTAAAATGGATTGGTGTAGCCTTTTAATGACTTTTATGACCTTATTAGGTATCTTGAGTATATTATCAAGTAATTATTGGCATGTGAAGGTATAGTTTTATGGAATTGGCCTAAAAAGCTTTGGTTATAGGCTTGTGTGTGAGGATGAAGGGTATGAATTGATATCTAAACCAGGTATCAAGGCCTATCATGCATGATAATATGTCACATGATCATAAACACACTTTTTAAGGTATCTCAAAATTATAGATGACACATCTATGTCATCAAATTGGCTAAGAAGGTGAGAAATACATCATTTTGTTAGTCAAGAATCTTATCTCAGACCTAAATAATACTTTAAGAGACCTCAATTTAAAGGTATTAATTTTTATGATGATGTTTTAGGTTAAAAAATACCATTTCCAAGATTTATATCCTATAAAATTCTTGAAACAATACTTCAATCACCTTTGAAGCATGTTCAAGCACCTAGTCTAGGGTTTTGATCATTTCATGGTTCACCCATCTGTAGAGGGTATCATAAGATGAAATTTGGAATGGATAATTGTTATGGGATGGGTAAATTGAATCTAAATATTTTATTGAGTTTCACATGTTTAGGAGTTAATTTGGGCCAAAACTTGGTTTCTAGGCATGGAGGACTAATTGAGGTCTAATTAGGGAGAAAGATCATGTGAAAAAGGACACACTCACTTTCAGATCATGAAATATAGGATAGAGATGTAAAGGGATACTAGGTACTAAAAATTATATGTATTTCCCTAAGATAATATGTAGATTCTTCTAAACAAGGAGGTTTGCATGTTTTTAGTGTTACAAGGAATTGAGTGTTAGTGAGAGCTTTAGGTACAAGATGAAGTCTTGGAGAGTGTATGAGGCCTCACAATGAGTTGTTTTAGGTATTATATGATATACATATTCCATCCATGGAGAGATATTTCATTGGTAAGGGTGAAATTAAGAATTTAACTTGCAAGCACGAATAGGCATATTAAGGCCAAGTGGGCTTCAAGACACCTAAGAGGTCTAATCATCATTCAAATGTCAGTTTTAGGAGTTTATTAATAAGTGTAAAGTGTCAAGAGTAGGGGTAGAAGGTGAATCAAGATGACTGTTACTTTTATTGTTACTATTACTATTACTATTACTATTATTGTTACTGTTACTATTATTATTACTATTACTATTACTGTTATTGTTACTATTAATATTACTATTACTATTACTGTTACTGTTACTGTTACTGTTACTGTTACTGTTACTGTTACTATTACTATTACTATTACTATTACTATTACTATTACTATTACTATTACTATTACTATTACTATTACTATTACTATTACTATTACTATTACTATTACTGTTACTATTACTATTACTATTACTCTTATTGTTACTGTTACTATTATTGTTACTGTTATTATTACTATTACTGTTACTATTACTATTACTATTACTATTACTATTACTATTATTGTTATTATTATTATCCCCTTAATTATTTTATGGATTCATTTTTGTTTTGTTTATTCCATTGTTTATTTATCTTAATATTATATATATGATAAAATTATGGGAAAAATATGTAGATGATAACAATTTATCTTAAGATTATGTGCATCTAATTCATGATGGATGCCAATAACAAAATGGTAGTATTTCAATTTTTTTATGTGTTTTTAGATAGGAAAGATGATGTTTCAATTCCTATGAAATATTTTAGGAAAAACCACCAACATAAATATATATGTCCATATATATTATCATCATCATCAAACACAAAAGGAATGTGAATTAACTACTCTAGCCACCAGAGCCATTAGACTAGCAAATGAATAACATGTAGAAAAAGAGTTTAATAATCTTTGGAAGTTGTTTAAACTTAAGGGTCACAATAGAGGAGAATAAATAAAGCATTAAATATGAAAAAATTTAATGAAAAAATAATAAATTGGGAAAATAATGATATATCTAGAAAGGTCCTCCTACCTTATGTGGAACTTGTATGCAATGTCACAATAGTTCTATGTTTTTTGAGAGGCATGGCATCAACATGGTCTTTGTGTATTTAAAGATAGTGATAATGATCTTGATTTAAAAAAATATATGCCAAACCAAACACTTATAAAATAAGTTTTTTGTATAGAATGTGGAGATTTTGACAAAGTGTACATCGAAGAAGTATTAATAACTATTAATAATCAATTCGTAGAGAATAACACATATATTAGACTAAATCATGTTGTCAAATAAACTTTAGAAAAGTGTTATGATAAGACCAAAAACTATATTTATCTAGAAGATATAAAGGTCATAAAAATAAATAAATAAATAAAATGTGAAAAGGAAGATCACATAATCAATAGAAATATTGAGACATTAGAATACTTTAAATAGATATGAAGACTTATATTTGTAAGCCAAACATGGAACCATATAATCAAAAAAATCTCAAACTAATTAATTAGTGAAAGGGAGTGTTAATCAAGTTTATGTAAGTGACTTTCTATGAAAACTGATGGGAATCCACCTGCATATTCATAGATTCTATCAATTTTTTGGTGATATCCACTTTAACAAAACCCCCTTTTGTGGGATCAAGTTCAATAAAACCTATCAAAATTGTGAAAAAATTGATTCCTTAATGGTTGGACTATCCAATCCAAAAGGGCTCAAAAGTATTATAAGTGTGTTGTATACTTTGATGATTTACATTCTACAAAATTCATCTAGATTAAATGATTTCCATGTTTTGTGGGTGGGTTTAGCCTATATTTTTTGAATCACTATTTTATAACCTTGGTATTATATGGATGGTTTCTCAGACCATGCTTTTGGTACCCATTTTAATGTAAAACAAATTGAATTATTTCTTATTGATATGTATAAAAATGCTTGCACATGCATTAAGGTAATGCATAACCTGAACATATATTATTATACTGTAAATAATTGAGTTCAGGAAATAAGAAAGAAGTTTGATATCTGGGGTTTTTTTCTTAAAATGTTTTTCCTAGGTGAAAATATTGTGTATCATGTGTTTTTGTCATTTTAGCTTTTTATCACACCTTTATATTACATTGGAATTACTTCTCTTCCATAAAATTTTCAATCTATTTCTCTTTGTTTAGTCTATTTTAAGATCTAGGGCATCTTGACCTTGTGAAAAACTAGTTATTTTGTGGTAGCTTTACATGTGAGAATCTATTTAAATAAAAATGATAGGAAGAATGGGGATAGAGATCAAAAAATTAAATGGCTAGTATTTTAGTTTATGGAAACTCAAAGTGGATGGTATTATTATAGATAGATATTAGTGGGGTGCCATGTTAGGGACACAACCCACTTGTATCAACCCAAAATATTGGGGAAATATGGATATAGGAAGGAAAATAGTTTAAACAGAGATTATGTCTTTCAGATTCATTGTTGTTATTGTTAAAGGTATTTGGAGAAGACACTACTAATAAAATTTGGGATAAGCAGAGGAACTTATATCAAACTAAGTCTTTAGTGAATAAACTCTTTATTTGAAATAAGTTGTATTACCTAGGGATGAATGATAGTGATTTAGTGGCAGTTTATATGATTTTTTCTATCACTATGGTAATTCAATTACTTTTTGAGATTAAAATGGATGAAAAATAAAAGTGGATTACTTTGTTATGTTATTTGCCTCATCCATGGGATAAAATTATTATGACCATTAATATTATTGCATCTACATCAATGATTGAGGATGTAATCACAACTTTGTTATTTGAATAAATGAGAATAAACTCCATAGAAGATTAAAAAATGAAGGATGCCTTGTTTTTGAAAGTTTTTTTGCAAGAGAGAAATGAAAATAAGTTATGAGATAGTAAGTTGAATTATAGATTTAAATCTAAAAATATAAGAACACTGAGGAAATTTTTGAACTATGGTAAAACTTGACATCTTAGGAATGAGTGTGGATATAAATATGTTAAAATATATAAGTCACCTAATGATTCCTCCTCTATATAAATGAATACCTCCACTGAATGATCATGGAATATATTATTTGTATCTTCAAATAGACATGCATGCCATGATATTTGGTTTATTGGATTGGGTACATCATTTCATATGATTCCTCATAGTGAGTGAATTTGTAAATGTGAAAATATTAATGGTAGTGAAGTCTTGTTAGTAAAAACAATAACACATAAGATCATATGACTAGAAATAGTCAATTTGATGCTCAAATAAAAGGTTTAAAATCATATCTAGTGTTTTACACATTCCAGGTTTGTCTTTAAATATAATTTCATAAGAAATATCAATGATTGGATGTATGGGTAGTATTTTACAAGGAGAGATAAAAATGATTTGAGAAGAGATGATATTGGAAAAAGGAATTTTTACTAAAATGTTGTTCAAGTTTGAGGAATGAATTATAGGTGATAGATGTAATAACTCTATTGTTCTTGAGACACCTAATGAATTATTTATAATCCTTACATTACATATAAAAAATATAATTCTTTAGCATCAAAGGCTAAGACATATTGGAGAACAAGGCATTCAAAGAATAACAAACTAAAAGTATGGCTGAAGGAAATTTTGATTGTCCTTTATATTTTAATTTCTATGAAAACTATATACATGGTAAGAAGACTCAATTAAATTTTCCCAATAATGATATAGGAGCATAAAATATTTCATAATTAATACATAGTGATGTGTATGAATTTGTGAAGGCTATCTCACTAGGAATAATTTTGTATTGTGTTTATTTTATATATGATTACTTGAGGAAAACCTATGTATAATGTATTAAAAATAAATAAGAGGTATTCATAAATTCAAGGATTTTAAAGATCTTGAAAGAATACTAGATAGATAATAGGATAAATATTTTGAGAAGTGATAATGGAAATGAGTATTGCTCAAATAAATTTGAGTAGTTTTGTAAGTAGTGTGAGAAAGTGATACAAAAGAAAACTCCATTACAACAAAATATAATTGAGTTACATAAAGAATGAAGAAGACTTTAATGCATTAAAAAAAAGTATTATAAGTGGTGAAATCTTATAAAATAAGTTATAGGCATAAACATTAATGATTTCTTCTTATTTTATTAATCGATTGCATATATTATCTCTTATCAATAAAAATCCACATGAAACATGGAATGATAATAAACTCTCTATAAAATCTTAGGATTTTTTTACTATGATGCTATATAAATATAATAATTTAAACTAAATACCTAATATAAACTATAAATAGGTTAAGTATGTGTTTATTAGATATAACAAAAGTGTATTTACAGATACAAGCATTGGAACCTAGAAAAAAAGAAGATGGTTTGCAATTGTAATTGAATGTTAAGATAAGTTAAAGGCTTTAAAAGTAAGAAGCACAACCAAATTAAGAAAAATAAAATCCAATTAGAGGAGAGAGGATATGTATCTAAAAATGAATCAACAAAAGAAGATGAACTAAAAAAAGAGTTTCTTGACAAAAATTCAAATGTACCAGGGGATGATGAACCAAAATAAGAAGGATATTAGACATCAATCTTAAGAAGTTCATATTGAATTAGAAATAAACTAGAAAGGTACAATTGAATTGATTTTTCATTCACATTTGTTGATAGAGATGAGAATGAGAGGTGAAAGTCAATCTCTACCTTAGTCCAAGCAATGTTACACTTCCTTTAATCTCAAGACTATTTTAAAACACAAGACTCAAAATGGGACTCAAAAGGCTCTCTTTATTTATGTTCACCTATGTTACACAAATTACACTCACATTCAGACTATCACTTATCCCTATGGCTATGGAGAATACTTCCTCAATGTAATGTCTAGGTTACAATAAACATGCATCACTTAACAAGACTTTAATCCTTATATCATACATTAAAATCAAAGACCATACCTTATATACTAAAAAGATCATCTAAACATTGGAAGGATATCAAGTATATAAAATTAAGCTTCAAAACTACATCACTCAAGGCAATCCTATGGGAGATAGATCCTTAAAAGGTTTAAATTTCCAAACACTTCTAATCACTTAAGTCACTATTGTTATTGATGGCATATTTATTGCTAAGAGACTTTGTAAGGCTTGAAAATTTCTCAAAAGACACTTAAGATGGGAAGGAGATGGTTTCATCTCTGGGATCTCTCAACTCCCAATCTTTGTGGTGGTCTCATAGGCTTACTTTTTATGAATTTCCATTCAATCTTGTGCCTTGGATCAAGATTCTTCATATTTTCAAAAAAAGCATCGAGGTCATTTTAAACCTCTTTCATAAACAAACCAAGGACTAGATTCCTTTTCAAGTTCTCAAGGCTCAATTTAATTTACAAGTTGGTGACCAAGAATCTATCTTGGAAATTCAAAACTCTATAACTGATGAATATCTTCAAAAATTGGATTTCAATCTCCTTATAGGCTATTTATTGATTTGTGATGGCCTATTGAGATGTAATTCCCTTAGTACTAACCCTAACTAGGTGATCAACTTATTTCTCCTTATCACTTTCAAGTTAGTGCTCTCAATGACAAGTAGAAAGTCAATTCCATTGAAAAAAATTTGAAAAAATATTTTATTATGTGTGGGCTTACATCATTGAGTCAAGTCAAGAAAATCTCCTCTAGTCCATTTTACACCATGGGCTTCTAGTTGGCACCTAGTCATTTCTCATAGGATTGGCCTTCCCTGTTTGCTCAGTTTGTAACCACCCAACAACTCTCAAGCATGTGTTTTGGTTTTGTAAGTATGATTAGTCAACTTTAGTCATATAAAATGTATAAATTGGTAGTTTGAGTGTGGGTTGTGACACCCTATCCATTGTGATCTAGGAATTTGACTCAAGAGAGGATGGTTAGTATGGTGTTAGTTCCAAAATGAAACAAGATGAGCAAACCCACTAATTGCATAACATATCTAGTCCTAGACACTAGGGAGAGCTTAGTTAACAAAGACAAATGACAAACACAACTAAAAATAAAGAAATGAAAACACAAAAATTCCTTCACCTTCCTTGGATGCTCCAAATGTCTTTGTAGTGGTGGCTTGCTCGGCTTGTGCTTATGAAGTCCTTGCCAATGGAAGCTTGGCTACCTCCATCTCTCCTTGGCACCTTTGGCTTGTGTCTTAGCTTGGATTAGAATCAATTTGGCATTATAACACTATTTTATTGAAGATTTTGGAACCAATTTGGAATTATAACTTTGCATCAAAAAATCTTAGAAATGATGTTGTGAGGCCTCCTATTTATAAATTTTTAGATTTGATCATAATCAACCTCAACTGTCCATATCAAGATTGAGATGTGTGGTTGAGGATTAATTCAATTTTTGGAATTAATTTTTTAATTATCCTCATCATGACATTGGAAGAAGGGAAAATTAAAAGGCATAGAGGGAATCATGGAAGGCATTGATGAGGTATGGGAGGCATCATTCCTGATATTTGTGGCCTTAATGGCCTAGGGTGTCTTCCCAAGAAATGAGGTCACTTGATGATGTAGATATTAAATATTCATTTCTAAAAACAAATATTCAATAAGTTTCCATGGAATTATTAATTAGGCCTTGATTTGGGTTAATTATCTCTTAAGCATGATTAAGTACATTGTGCACAAATTACCTAAATTGATCAGAATACCTTGATATTGGTCTAAAATTTGAATGGATTAGAATTAGAAGGTGACGTTAGATGCATTAGAACCATATTCCCATTTGGGATGTTTCCAATAATAAATAATAGAGGCACATTTCTTGTGTATAAGATTTGATAGGGAAGCACAATCTAAAGCACCTAGATGCAAATTTGACATTTTGACTCAAAATGAACTAATCAAAGTTAGCTATCCCATAAATTGTATCACCCCATTTCATGATACCTTGGCCAAAATCAGCACTTGAATATGTCATTTTCACATCATTTTGCATGTTTTAGTGTTTTTAGGCCAAATTATGCATTTTAGGTAGAAACTAGCCAAAAGCTTGATTGGAGGTTATCGATGGCCATTTTTAGGTGTCTACATCCATAAATAAGTTTTGCATCCACTTGTGACCCTTATATATACCTTTTTTCATTACTAGTCATCCATAGCCTTCCAAACCCTAATTTTAGCTCAACTAGGCTACTTTTCCCAACTAATCTTGGTCCTCTATATCTCGAGCCTATAAGACAAGAGTGCCATACTTGGACTATAACATCAGGCCCCATGGTGTCCCATTTTTGATGCTCTTGTCTATTTACACTTTGAGCCCCAACAATCAATTTTGTCCAATCCTTGTCCTTCATTATGTCAGACTAGCAAGAATACATCTAACCCATGACCAATAGTTCCTTATAAAAGCCTATCCAAAGTTTAATTAAAAATTAGGTGACTAAAATTTATAAATCAAGCAAGAATAAAAGCAAATTACTAAGGAAAATTTCCCTATTCTCTGCATATAATCTCCCAACATAGCTGCAAACATATTCAAACTCTCATACCAGTTCCTAACTACCTCAAGCATTTTCAATTTGTAATTTTTACATCTGCATCACATAATCACACAAAAAACATTATGTGAGAGAAATACACATGGCTTGATCCCTCTTCATAGTATTGGTATGTAGGTAGCGTGCCCACACAAGGGTTATGGATTACATGTTTAGTGCATATTACACACTAACCCCCCATTTCTTTAAGTGATTCAAATCCTATTTTATCAAGCATGATTGAGAGTTAGGGTTTGAATAATAAATAATTTATATAGTGAGGTCCATCAACATTCAACACTAGAGATTTCATAGGCAGGCTCACACAGTAACAATGTAAAGAACCTAGAAAACTCAGGTCTTTATGACTAGTTTGGACAACAACGATAGGAGTAGACTACAATGTTGGACCCTAAAGTGTCCTATTATTAGCGCTCCTATCATTTCATTGAATTAAAGTAAAATTTTGATTTATGACACTGTCCAAGTCCTACACAACTAGTTTTAGACTTTGTATCAACCATTTCAGCCTATTTTTAGATAAGTTATATTTTCTCCTTATTTATTATTATTTTAAAAAAAGGTAAAAAAGACAAAAAATTACACAAATTAGAATTTTATTTATTGTTATATTTTTTATTAATTTATTAATCCATCCCCTTAACTAAAATAGGAATAAAACTCCATTCTTCTCAAAATAGTTAAATCATTTGGTGAACCCGACTTACTTCATTTGTGCACAAAAACCCTAGAAACCTGAGGGAAAATTCCTTGCTGATTTTACCAATATTTTTTTTATTTTTTCCCTACATATATAAATCAAAATTTCACATTTTATTTTTAAAATTCACCATAGTAATTTTAAAAATAATTTCTTTCAAACCCTAGATGAATATACTAGGCCCCTATGCTTTTTGAGGTTTCACCTCACATGTTTGTAAGCTTGGTATACATTTTATGCATATTCCAGTTTGTTGTTTTTCTAATCATAGATTACATTTATTTAATCATTTATTTAATTTTTCAAGTTGTTTTACTTATGCCACCTAAGATCCTTTCATCTTTTCCTTTGAGATGAAGTGCAAAACTTAGTGGCAACCCTCCTGAATTCACTCAAATTCTTTGAACCCATCCATATAACATGGATAAACAACTAGTTCAGTTTCCTACTATAGATCCTACACATCTAGATTACACTAATTTCCATGAGGATAATTCTAAAAATTATAAGTATGAGAATAAAAATTATGATACACACACCAATGTTCATTCTCCTCCACATTGGACTACTGATCCACTTTCACCTATTGTTGATAATAATGTAGTCATCAACAAAGATTTGATTCTACAAAGTTTTAGAGAGAGACTTAGGGAACATCACTGAGATCATGACATTATCTTATAATCTATCATGGAAATTAAAAAGGCTAAGCAAGTTAAGTCTTTTATTCCTTCAGAATAACCAATTGTAAATGAAACTATGGGGGTAACTATGTCTCAATAACCCCTAAGGCAGCCAAACCTTCCTATGTGGCACCATCAATTATGACTAGTACATCTATGTCTCCTAATGTGGCTAACCTTGTGCAAGAGATAAAATATCTTCAATCTAATGTGCTACATCTTGAGCAAGGTGCCTCTAGACCAGCATAGGCTTTGGACTTTTTGTCTATACTTCATACACCATTAACACACCATATAACTTCTACACCCTTGTAACTAGGTTTTGTTCAACCCAAGCTCACTCTATATGATGGAAAGAGTAATTTAGAGACACATTTGAGAGATTTTCATGCAACATGCTTGGACTGTGGGCCAAATGATTGGTTACTAATCTAGTTATTTCCATAAATTTTAAAGGATTATGCTCTACAATGGTTATATAGTATGTCAAATCAATTGGTCAACACATTCAATCCTTTAGTTGAAATTTTCCTAGCTAATTTTAGCATTAACATAGGTGACAAGGTTTCTTATGCCCAAGTTACATAATAGAAACAAAAGTCAAATGAACATCTCATAGATTATGTTCTTTGATATAAGACTATCTTGGATAAAATGACTAGCGCCATGGTCGATCAAGAATTATAGGATCTCTTCAAACAAAGTCTTCTACTAGGTTTGCATGAGTCAATAATGTTCAAAAAGTTCTCTTCCTTCACTGATTTATGTCATACACTAAAGGAAAGGGAATTCAAATTAATTTCAATGGGAAAACTCAAGTACATGAGCATATTAGAAATAATAAACAAGAGTAATAGTAAAATTCCATACAAAGTCAAAGTTAATGATAACAAAAATTAAAATCATCCTACAGTTAATGTGGCCTCTGAGCCCCCTCAATGAGTGGTTTTATACATGCCTCCTTGTGAACCTTTACCAATCTACCAGTATCTCTAGCCAAAGTCTTACAAAAGCTATTCAAATGCAATATCGTATCTCTCCCTCCTATTTGAGAAGTTGATAAAACAAATCTTCTTCCATGTGGATATGATCAAAATGCATTTTGTGATTTTCACAGGGCACTAGGCTATACAATGAATAGATGCATTAGTTTATGACATAAGATATAGGACTTGATAGATGGAAAACTTATTGATCTTGGCACTCCATTTGAGCCTCTTAAGGTAAAACAAACATAGGATAGGGCTCTAAATTTTTTCTCAAATCCTTTCCCATAACATTCTAAACAAGAGATAGGTGACACATCAGGTGTTAACGATGCATATCATACACACCCTCCACCAGCTACATACTAGGCACCTTCAATTGAATCACATCCTTTGAGAAACATGATTAGTGTGTATAAATATAGATTTATAGCTAGACCTTTGATCTCCTTTTCCAAGCAAGAGATAATTAAGGATGATATGTATTACTATGCACACTTTATCATAGCCTACATTGATCACCATTCCATTCATAGTGTTCTCATAAACAATGGATATAGTGTGAACATGTGCACTATGACATTACTTTATCATTTGAGATATTAAGAGTAGGATATTACCTCGATGGACATAGTTATCAGTAGATTTAATAGACACATACATATTTCATTGGGTGAGATTGTACTTCCTCTATAGGTTGGTCCAACACACATGGCCACACCATTTACTATTATTCCCAGTGAAAGATTTTTTGATATGTTATTTGTTCGACCATGGATCCAAAAAATTCATGTAATACCTTATATGATTCATAGATGTATGAAATTTATTCTTGCTAATCAGGTTGTTATAGTTGGTAGAGTTTTGTATGATCTACCACTCCCCACTTTCTAGTCATCTACTACTCTACAGTCACTAGTTTTAGCTCCTCCACTAGTTCTAGCTCCTCCACTAGTTACAGTTCTTCTAATTGAAATTTAGACAAATCAAGGCCTTCCTTACTAGCACATAGAGTTTATACACTTCCATGGAGGCCTCTCTTAAAGTGAACACTACATCAGTGATAGTTTTAGGACTCTAGAAAATTTCTAGCAAAAGTATTCAAACCCAAGGAATTATAATTTATGTCTCATGCCTCTACACATAGAGCACACTTTTAGAAATCTTCTTCTCTTACCATATGGGTCCCTAAAATCCCCATAGTTTCATCCACTTCTCAGAGTTATAGGGGGACCCCATAGTTTCCACTACAAAGATTTTAGAGCACTTACAACATACATATCTTTTAAAGCTACAGTCTTAGAGCTTCCATCATGCTTCATGATCATGCATGATCCATCTCCTTGATATAGGACACCATGATAGGGAGTCTCTTATGAGACTCATGGTTAGTATCATTTATTCTCATTTACTTGTACATATTTCCTTTTTACTTAATTTTACATGATCTTTTAACATTCTTGTATATAGTTTATTTTGCTTACTTATACATAGAAACATTTCAAAATACCAAAAAAAACATAACATGTCAAAATACAAAAACATTCAGATAACTCAAAATGCCAAAAAGATTTTCCAATTGTATGCATCATCCATGCTTTACATTTCAACTACCATGCTAGACTTACATTTTACTGTTATATGCTATTGTGTGTCGATTTATCTACATTACCATGCTTCACTTGATCTTCTTTGCATGTGTGCAGTGACACCTAGATCCTTGATTGATTCACTCTACCCATTGAGGGGGCATCCTAATTTTATATTCAAGACATACATCAACATATCTACCAATCGGGGGCATGTTCTACATAACTACACCATCTTGGTTATGTCATTACTATACCACACACTCTATTTATCATGTTAATATCTATTAATTACTAGCTTACACAAATTATTCTATCGATACTCACAAGTATATATCACTTGTGTATTTCTTAGCATCTACCTAGTCTTAGACTACATGTTTCTCATAGTTTCACTTCTTGATTTCATTAGTTAGATGCAATTGTATATATAGAATTCACATGACTTCCTTTCTTACTTTGAGTAGTTAGATGTGATTTCATTTATTAGTTCCTATTTTATCTCGTGTGTGCCTTAGGAAATTTGTCAATGTATTTTGCTTGTACTCTTGTATGTGCTTGTGGCCGTTATGCCAATCTTCCTTGTTTGCAATTGTATGTGTATATGGGAATTTGAACATGCCTTATATGCTTGCTTTCCTAGTTTAAGTGACATGTAACCATGTCCCTTGTTTTCTTGGCTCTTTGGCCATTTTTGTATGATTATTACTTCTTGCCTTATGTGCTTGTTTGCTTATTTGATTCTTAGTTGTTTTCAATGCCATGATTGACATCATGCATTATATTAATTTCTCAGATGTCGTGATGGACATCATGATCCATCCCTCCTTGACAACTAACAACTAACTAGATTTCTATTTTCAATTTTAGTATACTGCACATGCTATTACATTGTTACATCTATTTAGGCATACCCTTGTTTATCTAATAATATCCAACACAAACTATGCTACATCTTGAGACATCATTTTGATTATCATTGCTATATCATATATTTCAAAACATAACACACTTGAAGGGCTCATTATTCTGAGGGTAGTCATTGTAGGGTCTTCATTTCTACCCTCAGAAGAGGGGGAAACAAAAAGAGGTTTTCTCACATAGATTAAATCCTTTTACTAGTAAAAAATTAGTTTTCATAACACTCAAAATAACATTTATAATTAAAACCAGGTATAACATACCATAAAAATAGTGAAAAATCCAAAATAATTATCATAAATAGAAAAGGATAAGAGTGTCATACTTGGACTATAGTGCCAAACAACAAAGTGTCATGTTTTTGGTGCTCCTATCCAAACAACAAAAAACCTAGATTTTATAGAAAATAGATAGAAAGGTAAGTTTAGTTACAGTTTTGTTAGTTACAGTTCAGTTCAAATTAAGTAGTTTCAGTACAATTTTACTCAGAGTATCTAGATATATAGGGAATCATGCATGATATAATGGATCTCTCTTCTAGTTTTAGATTGGGTAGTTGGTACAAGTTTTAGATTAGAATCTATGTTATAGACACTAGTGATTGGGGGCAATGCACACAACACATTTGTCTTCTTTTCTTTCTAGTTCATTGTATTACCTAGACATTCTTAGTAGTTGCATGCCTTTTTCCATATTTAGGTGGTTGGAATAATTTTAGAGTGGCTTTCATATAAGCCTAGTTCTCAATTTTGAAGTGGCTTTCGTACAAGCCTAATCTTTACCTTTTAGAGTGGCCAAAATTTAGCCTAGTTCTCAGTACACATTAAACTATCTACACCACATTTTTAGATTACAGAGAATTCATGGGATTTAAGAGCCATCTCATATGACACACATTCATATTGGTATCAGTTCATAGCTTTACTTAGTGGGTAATGATGGAGATAAAGGATTGGCTAGCCTTTGTATTCTTGAGCCACCTACTTAGAGGGATTAGACACATAGTCCAAACATTAATTAAGACACACATGATCACATAGAGTCACTACATAATGGGCAATAATGGATCTAAAGGGCTAGCCTTTGTATTCTTGAGCCACCCTCAAGGAATTGAGCACTTGGCTCTGTTCATGATATTGCTCTTAATACAACACATACTCAACATTACCTATCATTACCCAACATCACTCAGCATCACTCAACAATATTCAACATCACACATCTTCATGGGCTTCATCCTTGTAGGTAAGTTCAGGTATGATTTCTATTTTTTCTCTATCCTAGTATTTCACTTTACTACATCACTAAAATAAAGAGGGGCAAATGTAGTCATATAAAATGTACAAATTGGTAGTTTGAGTGTGGTTTGTGACACCCTATCCATAACTCCTTTTTGCATGCACTTGTGACCCTTCTAGACACCTTTTTTCTCATTACCAATCATCCATAGCCTTCTAAAACCTGATTCTAGTTCAACTAAGCTAATTTTCCTAGGACAATATTGATCCCTTAGTTATTGAGCTTATAAGATAAGAGTGCCATACCTAGACTATAGTATCAGGCCCTAGGGTGTCCTATTTTTGGCACTACTATCCATTTTCACTTTGAGCCTCAATGGTCAATTTCATCTGATTCCTATCCTTCATTATGTTGTCTTAGAATGAATACATCTAATCCATACCAATAGTTCCTTATAAAAATCTATCCAAAGTTCATATACAAGGGAGGTGACCAGAATTTACAAAGCAAACAAGAATACAAGCAAAGTACTAAGGAAAATTTCCCTATTCTCTCATGTTCACCCAACACATTTGCAAACATGTTCAAATTCTCATACCAGTCCCTAACCACCTCAAGCACTCTCAATTTGGCATTTTTGCATCTACATCACACAGTCACATAAAACACATTAGGTGGGAAAATTACATATGGATTGATCCCTCTTTGATTATTGATATGTAGGCAATGTGCCTACACAAGGGGTGTGGATTATATGTTTAGTGCATATTACACATTACCCCCCTCCCCACATTTTTTTAAGTGATTCAAATCTCATTTTATCAATCATGATAGAGGGTTAGGGTTTTAAGATTAAATAATTTCTATAGTGAGCTCCGTCAACATTCAATACTAGATATTTCATTGGCAATCTCACACAAGAACAATGTAAAGAACCCAAAAAACTCAAGTCTTTGTAACCAATTTGAATAATAGCTGCATGGGTAGACTATAGTGCTAGACCCTGAAGTGTTTTATTTTTGGCACTTCTATCCTTTCATCGAATGAAAGATAGATTCTGATATATGACACTATCCTATTCTTTCATAGTCATTTTTAGACCTTGTATCAACCATCTCAGTCTATTTCCAAATAAGTTATATTTTTTTCTATTTTAAATTTTTTTAAAAAGATAAATAGTTGCACAAATTAGGATTGTATTTATTACTATATTATTTACTAATTTATTAATCTATACCCTTAACTAAAATAGGAATAAAACTCCATTATTACAAAATAGTTAAATCAACAACCTTTCTTTGGATCCACAGCCTTTTCAAGCCCTTTCATCTATACATTTTGACATGAAAGATAGTTATTTTAGGGGACTCAATCATGATTCCTATAAAATTTACACAAATTTGTTATATTTTTTGAGTTTAGATTATCTATCACTTATGGAAAAATAGGAATATGATATCTTTTCTCATGATACTCTTGAAAACTATTTCTCTAGTTATTATAGGGTTAAGGTTCTTTCATATAATGTTTTGGATTCAGGTGCAAGTCGAGAGAGTAATTTTAGAAATGGAAATCTTTTAGGCTCTTTTGGATCACTGGGGGAGTGTCTTATGTGTGTCGGTCCCTCTTAAATTTCTTTGTTGTTGGTCGTGACCATGGGACCATGGTTTAGAAAATAGGGTAAAACATGTTCCTATTGTAGATGCCACAATGGTTCCCCTTGCCAATATTTTGCTACACTATTGGTGTGTGTATTAACTACTAGTGGAAAAGGATCATCAACACTTATTCAACGGATGTTTCCTTAATTATCAATTTTTATCTCATCCATTAGGTAGGATGATGATGCTGATAAATATAATTAAGAATACTATTATGGATTGGAGATAATACTTGATACAATATATCACCCTATTGAAAGTGGATGGGGGATTAGAGAGATAAGCCACATGACCCACCATCTCATCCATAACTACTCATGGTTGCTTTTATTACTTAAATTTATTTTTATAGTTATTACCTTTATATGGATGTAGTTTGTTTTAATTTCACCTTTTTCGATTGAAAATACTTTTTAAAATTAACTTGTTATATGATTTTTGACCTGAATCAATGTGATCTCGGGGTATGATATATTCACTCATTATTTTTTTATATTATGGACAATATTTTCTCATTGATATCTCCATGAATAATTATTCGTATTGGATTTAGTATTAAATATTAGTTTTAAATTTGTACGGTGGTAAATAGTATGGCAGTTCACTTTACCATTATTAACATCAATTGCAACCCACTTTATTATTATCCATATTACTTAGATTACAACATTTTTAAATATCTAATAATAAATAATATAATATTAATATAATATAAAATAAACAATACTATTACATCAATTATTTATTCTCAGACCATAAATTATGAATCAAAGGAAGCAGTATTGATTGGAATTACAAACCAGTCTAGACACAAATAGAAGGCCCATATCCTTTTATAAATTGTCAACATCATCTTAATAATACTATTATTCTCAATCTATCATGAAAGATTCAAAATTTATTCATTCCCAAAATTTCATGAAAGCTTTGAAATTTATTTATCTTCCATCATCACAATAATCACATGAGAGTGCAATCCATTATGTTATTTTTGGAGGATTGATAGTGAAAGTGAGTATTTAACAATTTGGTGTAAGTGACTTTATATGAGAACTAATGGGAACCCACTTGAATATTCATACATCATTTCAATTCTTCGGTGATTTCCACTTCAACAAATACCCTTTTGGGGGATCAAGTTAAATAAAACCTATCAATCTTGTGACAAATTTGATTCCCCAATGGTCTAAATACCTATTCAAAAAAGTCTCAAAACTCTTAGAAGTGTGTTTTATACTTTGATGCTTTATATTGTACATAAATTTATACTCATCTGGATTGTATGATTTACATGTTTTGTGGGTGGTTTTGGCACATGTTTTATGGCTCATTATTTTATATCTTTGGTATTGTACGAATGGTTTATTGGCCTATGATTTGGTACCCATTTTAATGTAAAACCACTTAGATGGTTTCCTATTGACATGTCTAAAAATATTCACACGTGCATTAGGGTAATGTATAAATTGGACATATATTATTATATTCTAAATATTTAAGTTTAGGAAATAGAGTTTAGGGGATAAGAAAGAAGTTTGATATCTTGAGTTTTTTCTTGAAAGGGTTTTCCTAGGTGAAAATTTTGTGTATCATGTTTTGTATCATTTTACCTTTCTATTGTATCTTTACATTACATTAGGATTAATTCTCTTGCATAAGTTTTTGATCTATTTCTATTCATTTCTTTTAAGGAGCTAAGGCATCCTAACCTTATGGAAAAATAGTTATTATGTGGGAGTTTTTCATGCAAGAGTCTTTTTTTAAATAAAAATGACAAGAATTGTAGGGATAGAGATTGAAAAAGTAAATGGCTAGTATTTTGGTTTATGGAAATGTTTAAACCTTTTAGGACTTAGATGTATGTAAATCCTATGTTGTGAAAGGGTTTGAGTATAGTAAATTAGTGTATAAATATGAAATAAATACAACCATTGATTTATAATAGAATTGATTTAATTTAACATTTCTAAAAATGGAAGTAAATAGTGTACATAACAAATTAGTTAAAAAATGACTAAAACTAGAGATTTTGTGGCTGAAAACTTTGACAAAGGATGATATGAGTGTTGTAAATAGGATCTTGGTGTTAAAACCCCTCCTATATAATCATTCCCTAATTGGATACTAGTGCCATGTGCAACTAGTGTCCCTATTTTGGGGGTAATGTCCTCTGTGTATAACTTTTTTGAGCTTCTAGGTGCACCTGTGTCTAGGTTTTTTAGGCATGTTCTTGCATGTACAAATTATATATCTATGTATATGACATGTTTTGACTAATTTTAAGAGTAAACCCTAATCATCTATGTTACTAGGGCATTTGATTGATACAAGTAGTAAAGTGTGTTGTTAGTGGGGTAGGCAAGACATCCTCACCACCTCACTATGATGAGATTTACCTACATATCATTACTCTAAAGAGGGATCAAAATCAATTTATTTCTCCCCACCTAAGTGTTGATACAAGTGCAAGTGAATCTAGTAGGAATATTTACTTGAGTGCTTTGAATGTGCTTAAGATTAGAAACCTAAGTAATTAGAGCTTAAGAACACTATAGACGGTTGTATTTAGAAGTAGGGAATAATATGGATTGATAACATTAATTGCACACAACTTATTTTGAGCTTGAATGCGTAATTTGCATATGATTTCCATCTAGTGGTTATAGGGATAAAATTCATGTATATATATATATATGTATATGTGTATATATATATATATATATATATATATATATATATATATATATGTATATGTATATTTATATGTATATGTATATGTATATGTATATATATATATATATGTATATGTATATGTATATGTATATGTATATGTGTGTGTATATATATATATATATATATATATATATATATATATATATATATATATATATATATATATATATATATATATATATATATTGTTCTGGTGCTTGTGTGGGTCTTAAAATAGGTTTAGTTTGACCTTAGGTGGTATTAGATTTGAAAATATATCCATTGGTAGAGAAAAGAGGGAAAGGTAAATAATTCCAAAATTTGGACACTAGCACCATCTGGAGCTATTGTACCTATTATGGTGTTAGTGTCTAGGTGACAAAACCTAAGGCACTAAGGGCCAAGATGTCAAGATGAGTGTCTAAGACTTCTTTAGGGATCCTAGGGATGCTTGTGGCCAACATGAAAGATGGATAAGTGTGAAAATAGGCCATAAGATATTTATAGGGCTAAGCTAGGGGGTCTCAAGTATCACTTTTAGCACTCAAGTGTCATTTTTAGGTGATTACATTCCCCCTCGTTATTCTATAAATGTAGCAAAGCAAATTGACTAAGATAAAGGAAAAAAAAGTGTACCTAGACTTACCTGAGAGGTGAATTTTGTAAATCTGGATCTAAGTATGTGAAACATACTCTATTACATGTCTTGTAAATGACATGTGCATAGATTAGTCCGTACTTAAAAGATATTAAAAGTAAAGACAAAAAATGAGTAACGAGATAGAACTGAGTAAAGAGATAAAAGTAAGTAAAGAGATAAGAGAGATGTAAATAATGAATACACCTCATTGGGTACATGAACTAATGCATAAACTTGGTGACAATCTATGTGTGTATGTATATAGTGATTAATCTCTAAATAGCTTAGATTGAGCTAATGGCTTGCTCAATCCCTATGTGTGGGTGGTGTTAGTTCCCCATTGTACACCTTTTTTTTACCTTGCACGCTTGAGAAAATTGTAAAACAAAGATGAAAAACCCACCGATATGTTGTTATATCTAGGGAAGGGTTTGGCATCAAGAATGGACCGAACAGAGAAAATGATTGAGAGGCACTAATAAAGGTTATGGTCAACTCCCTTCTAATTTTGGCTCTACTTGAACCAAGATGAGAGGTCTTAAGGGTTAGCTTTCTCACATGGAGTGATTTTGTAATTCAATCTCCACAGGGATTATTGGGGCAAAAACAAAATATGACCAAGGCATAACTAAATTTGCACACTTCACTTAAGAAGGGTTGTCACATGGAATGTAAAAATGCACTAGGGTAGATACAAGCTATTGAAGATAGATATGTATGTGATTTTAACCTTCATTCTAAATAATTTTCAAAACTAGGGGGTGGAATGGAAGACTGTAATGCTAGAATTTAAATCACAAAATGCAAACATATGATGTATAGGCAAGATTTTATGCATCTGCAAGTTAAATAAAATTTATAATATACAAAGGGTGTATTATTTTCAGGGTATGACATGGTATGATAGTTTTGTAGTTATAAAAATAGGGTGGTGTGTTGGTGGTTTTCAAACACTAGGGATTATTTCAACACTCATGACATCACCTATTGTATAGATGTAGAAGACTAAAATGCAAGCTAGTGGGAACTATCAGGAGTAATTTATAGATATTGGTGCCAATGAAATGCAAATACTCAAATGATTTTGAAACCCTAAAACATACATTAAAAATAGAATCTCATATACCTTTTCCCATTGAATCCATAAACCTAGAGTTCCCTAACAAGTTATCCAGAAACATATTTCCAAACATAATGTAGAAATGAATTTATAATCTAGATCTAAGCCCAAGATGACAACCAATAATGAGGATAAAATAAGATGTCCAATCAACAACATTTGTAAAACACATCACTACACTTCATCAAAAATAAATAGTAAGAACCATAAATATTTTACATTAACTTTGAAAGAAAATTTTACATACATCATTGTTTCAAAATGTTGCCATGGGGAGAAGCATGTGGATTTTCTCTATGTTGGGTAGGGGAGACATATAAAAATTCTTTTAGAGCTTGTTAATGGCTATATAACTATAACCACCTTAGAAAGAGAGATAAAATTCACACAATAGTGATCCTAAAATTTGGAAGAGCCTATACTTGGAGATAAAAAGAAAAGACCAACAACAACTTAGAATAGAGGAGAAGCCCTCTATTTATACACTTTTTACCCTTTTTTGTAATTCGAGAATGGGGGTTGTATTTTACAATTTTCAAAATTGTAGTCAATACCCCAAATTCCCACCAAGATGCTCCTAGTTGGAAAAAATCCTTTGTCATGCCTAGAATCTTCACCCATTTTCATGAAACATCATTGCTCTAATTGCATCTATAAGGAATGATGAATATTTGAAACAAACCCTTTGATTTCTTGGATGGAGATGCCTTTTACATGCCATGAAAGGTGAAAATTTATGGTGGAGGCCAAACAAAATTTGTCCTCATGTGTAACTTCTTAGAGATGACCTTGACCAGTTTCTTGCATAACTAGAACATCTTGGACAACATCCCTTCATCTTATGCATGCCATGGAATAGCCTACTCTTACATTGATTTCCTAAGAATATTTTGGATCCATGGATAGGGTGATCTCTTTAGAGTGGCCCACCTTGGATGTACACAGCTAAAATTTCTCTCCCATGGAATGCTTGAACATGCAAAGTAATTAACATTCAATACTTAGGTTTATTTTACCTTTTTACCTTTTGGTTCCAACTTCTTTTTCAACACCTTGCATTTTTCACTTTTGATTTTTGCACTTTTGCCTTTTGTAAATTTGATTTTTCATACTTTACAATTTCACATTGTCTTCTTTGAAAATTTGCATTTTATGGTTTCTTCCACACTTTTTAATGCATAAATGCATTATTTTCACCTTTTGAATTTTTGGGAAAATCTGGGTCTAGTAGCAATTTTGTAATTTACAAAATTGTAATTCATAGAACTACAATTTGCAAATTATAATATACAAAACTGAAATTTATAATTTGTAGAATTTCAAATTGTAAAATCACATTTGGATATGGAGTCTCCCTAAATCTCCTTGAATTGAATTTTTTTCTCCTTGCTTTGACTGGTGGGATTGGGAGGATTGACTGCAATTTTGCACTTGCATTTTGAGACCTTAATTTTTTCAAGTTGCATCTCCCATTTAAACTTCCCAGGGAGTTTGGGGGTACTTTTGAAATTTTTTAGAACTTGAAAAACTCTTGATTTTTTAGCTCAACTCCATTCCAGCTACCTAGTTGCAGCAGAGTACCCTATATATGATTTTTTACAAAAAATTATGTATCCTTTATTTGATTGAAAAAATAAAAAATTCTTTTTGTTTGCATAATGCATTTGGATCTTGTGGAAAATTTTCAAGGAGATGGCCTTAAGCGCCAATCAATAGTCTGATATTTATTATCAATAGTAATCTCATCAAGATGCCCATTTCATAGGACCTTCCTTGAAATTGACATCACAACTGAAGATGACCTCTTTACCATCCTCCACTTTTTCCGGACCATTAGAACTTAAAACATAATGCTCAGTATTTGCATTGCATGTTATCAAATGATTATTTTCAAGATTCAAAGGTTGTTCATATGGCTTGGTGCAGGGCAAAGTGAACTCTCTACTTGTTAGAGTTACATCCTAATAATCATAATGCTATCCATTTGATCTACCCTAGAATAGTGGATGATTTTATCCCAACAAAGTTATAAAATAGGGCCATGAAGTCCCCCAAAACTCCTTAAATACTGAGTCTTTTCTATCATTTGAATTGAAACCTTCATGGAGTTCCCTTATGATACTTCTCTAGTGTTTACAGTAGTGGCCACACTTCCAAAGGCTCCTACCCATGTTACCAAAGTCCTGGCATTGGGAAAGTAAAATCCCTTTTATACATGTGTATTGGAAAAATTTACAATAAGTGCATGATTCACCTCCATTCCAAGTGTTTGAAGCACACCAATGTACCCCCAACAAAGCTTCACCTTTAATTTTTTGTAGTCATGCAGGATATTAACATGTGGCCTATACTAGTTTGGGTGGTAATTTGAGGTTGGTTCTCTTCCAACAAGTACGCAGTCAATGCTTTTCTATTTTTAAAAATCTAGAGTCTCATATGTAACATAAAATTTAAGAGAAGTTGCAAATTATTTATGGGATTCCAACTTCTGCCAACTTCTTTTGCTATCCTTGTTCGTGGGATCTAGAGCTATCATAACAATTTTCAAGTGATATATTATAATTTCCACTTTATGTTCCCATTTCTGCCATGTTTATTATCTCCACAAACTTTAACCTCCCAAAATGCGCTTGCATCAGGACCCTCACACCTCCATAGAACTTTGACATAGTGTTTGCAATTTGCATTTAGTGCTTCAAAATCCAAATAGAAGTCTCATGCCTCATTTACACTTTGCTTGGTCAAACCTACAGTCAACAGTGAAAGTTCCACCAACTACATCTTGCATCTACATGACAAGTTTATTAGGGCATGATTTATGGGATTTATTTCATCTCCCATTTTAAATGTAGCATGGGTCTTTGATGTGGCTATTTTGTATTTGACCTATACTGCATTCCACATAGGTCCATGTGGCTAATCAACCTCCACTTTCAAAATGGATGTATTTCCAAAATGGTTAGTTTATAAAGCATGGCTGAGTTCCAAACTAAACTTCCACATAGGCATGTTTGGCTATGTCAATTTCTACATTCATTGAGTGTTTCAAACCATATCCACATAGGCAAGTTGATCATAACATGGTCTTCCAATATTACATAAATGTTTTTACATGGGCTTACATCCCTCAACACTAACACGCAGGTATGCAAATAAAAACAAATGTTGTGTGTTTAGTTTCATGCCACATAGCCCCAAAGACCCCTAGACTAACATATAACTCTAGTACAAATATAAAAACCAATAGGTAGATCAAGAACTCAATCTGATCATAACTCCATCATTTCCCACCCTTGTTCAGTGGATCATGACTTATGAATAGCTTGGATTAGACCGATGGTGTGTTTAACCCTCTCATATAGGTGGCTCAAGAACTCAAGTAGACTATGACTCCATCGTTACCTACCCATGTGTAGTAGATGCATTTGAAACTGATACTACACAATGTAAATGAAAATGTGTAACTAGAAATGTGTAATTGGAGATGTCAGCTTTGTGGCCACTTGAGTATATTCAGTGGATTTAGGCCATTTGGGAATACCAACCACTGTAGATGGAGTAAGGCATGAATCTAGTGTGTATCCTAGAACATGGTGTATGATGTGTACAACATAGAAAATGACATGGAGTTTATCATTCCATTTGATCAATTGGTTTGTATGTTTGTATATAGAAATAATGTGTCATGCACATACCCCCAAATTTGATATTTGGGCATATAAATTATCTATTGAGTTGTAATAATGTATATCTAGGTATATGAAATGAAATGGGAATGATCATGTTGAAAATGATGTCCCTAATATGAGAAAACTAGTATGAATCTGAGCTAAACTGAGACAACATTGGTAATCTATAATTGAACTTGTGCAAACTTGGACTATACCTGATGTACTTTTATAGCCAATCTAGAATTTTATAAAACTAAGGCTATTAGACAGTAGAACCATATCTTGGATAATATTGTTATCTATCACTAATGTTTAACTATTATGTTTTTTTCCCAACTATAATTGATATCTATGCCACTATTTCCCAGTATGTTTTTCTAAATCTAATTTTTGTGTTCTAATCCTATGTGCTAAAATTTATACTTTTAATGGATTTGGATAGCTTGATCTCCATGAAAAACCCTTGTGAATTTCCCTCTTTTGAGGGGATTTGTTGAAGCTATGCAAGAACTATCATTAATATAAAAAGATCTTTAGCATGTGTGTTAGCCAGAGCATATATGATATATGCTTAATAAACCAATATAATGTGCATACATACCACCGAAATGTAAGATTATCTAAGCATAAGTTTATAATGTGATGTATGTTAGATATAACATTCACAAGGTTGTTAAGATAGATATAACAATGTATATGAATAATAATTCTGAGTAATAATTGAGTAACTACCTAGGGGGATGGGGCATAATATCCATCATGATACCTAAGTAAAGTTCCTCATTGCATCATAAATTTAGAGTGTGTAACAATCAAGAGACAAGTGTCATATCCATGATAATTAAAATAAAGCATACATAAAACACACATGAGGCATGAAAAGTAGGCCAAGGGCCATAATATAAGGGACATAGGCACATGTCACTAAATCCAAGAAATCGAGACATACAAAGACATGTTTAAATGTCCACATACACACATGATAAACAAGTTGGCTTGGATCCACATGGAAGGACATGTTTAAATCTCCACATACATAATTAGGGAGGCACACACAAGGACATGGGAACATGTCCAAAACATACATATAATGAAAACAAGTGGTGTATATCCATAGAGCAATGGCATAATGAAATGCCCTTGAATTTAAGAAGCATAGAGACACAATCAAGTCTAAAATAGGAAAGCTACAAATGAAAGTATGCATGAACATGTGATACAAATCTATATAAGATCTAATATGTACATAAACTAAGTCTTAAGTAGTAGAAGTTGGAAAAAAATCTAAGTAGGTGTAGGATGATCAATATCAAGATATAACAATGTGAAATCTATGATGTAGAGTTTAGAAATATGCAACCTAGTAATCAAAACTATGTATAGGGTGCCCCCAAATGGCCAAATGTATCAAACAAGAAACCCATGTATATGTGTGTATGTCTCTAGTGGGTAAATAGTAACAAATTTGGATTGATGTAGTGGACCTAAGTCCTATAGTAATCTACGAGCACTTGACAAGAATAAGTGAAGTATGTATGTATGATAAAATTGACTATACTAAGATAGATAGAATATGTAGTGTTTGATAAATATAAGAATTGTAAACATGGAAATGCATACAATCTATAATTTTTATTTTTTGAGTAATTATTTGAATATTTTTTGTGTTTTTGACATATTATATTATTTTTATATTTTCTAGATATAAAATATGAATAAGCACCATGAAAATTAAACTATGTACAAGGAACAAGAAATAAGGAAAGTATATCTAAATAAATTCTATAAATAAATGAGATAGTTCAAAATCAAAGTGCAATGTCTCTATAGACCCAAGATCACATCATGGGATGTGGATAATTAAATAGTGGATCAGGTAGGGGGTCATCCAATGTTAGATACTAGATCTATCTAAACTCAAATAAGTCCTCATGATCATGATTGTCATACCGTGTTGTATATATTAGTGTAGTTTTATCCTTGATGTTAGTATAGATCCTACACATCTAAATAAGATGTTGCTCTACTCTGTAATATGCCTCCCATGTGGTCCTAGGATAAACCACATTGGACCATGGAGTTTCTATATGAAACTTGTGGTTCTCATTTGTGCCATCATGTAGAATGCAAACCATGTTTCCTTCATGACTTAATGCAAAAAATCTATTTGATTGATCAACTATGGCATCCCTCACCTATTTATTAAAAAATTTAACTTGCATATGAGTGATCATGTTCATGATAAATAATAATGTGTTGGCCACATTGAGGTCACATGCAACTGGGTGTGTGATATGTCCTATGGAATGTTGACAATGTATGTCATGTTATATCTCATTTTAATGATAGCCTATGTGATATAAAAATTCTAAAGTCCAATGTTAGGATCAAAATCCTCACCTATAGTAACATTGGGGATGTATATATTTACAACAAAAATTTGGATAGTGAATAGATTAGCCTATGAGTATCTATGTTGATGATGATTCTATCATGTGTCTATACTTATAGAGGTGGAGGCTATATAATTTGAATGGTGCTATGAGCCTTGAAATTATTCAACATAAGTTGTAATGGTAATCATATATTTATATCATATCCTAAAAGCCAATGAAAATGATAAAAGGCTTGAAATTCTTATTGTGACAATTAGCTGACAAATTTGTGACAAATTGTGGGTAATGTCGTCCATCCTCTATTAAGTAATATCTATAGCATTTGGTGTGGTATATCATGTGAACTACCTACCTGAATCCATATAAATATATGTAACCATATGTACTGAGTTAAGGAAGGGATTTAACTCTAACTATAACTGATTAGGTGAGTCTGTATTTCTAGGACAATGAACTAGTGGTTTTTTTAGTGTAAAAAAAGACATGATCACTTTAGAATCATCTTTGTACTCTCCAAGGCCCACTAATGTGAAATTTATTCCACATAAATAGTCATCAATGTCAATAGGTTTTGGATTATCCTCTAAGGTGGCTTGGAAATCTATGTTGGAGTTATGGATGTATACTTCTTCTAAGTTAACAAGTAATTGTAATTGTGCTATGAAAATCCCAACATCCACCTTAGGTGGAAATATCTATGTTATGGGAGGGTCCTCCTCCATTATGGGTGAAGGTAACTATGTTTTAGGAGGATATAGAATAGGTGTACAAATAGTCTTTTTGGATTCCCCAACCTCACATGTATGCATCTACTCAATTAGAATCTTATGAGGTGGGGATTCTATAAGAACATGAGGTGTCCCATATGAATATGTACTTGAGGTGGTACACTTGATGAATCTATAATATCTACATGATTTATTATCTATTGGACAATTGTATAAATATTTGTCACATTAAAACTTGATGCATCTTTACAAGGTAGAGGGTACAAACTCCATAACAAGTACCCAAGTTATCCCAAGTAATAGGTTATAGTGCAAATGATTAGGCATCACCTGAAACTATGTAGGCAGGGTTTCTAGGCCAACTATTATATCCAATGTAAAATAACCTAATGTTTGTATAGGAATGCCATCAAAACCTCTGATGGATGCTATATCAACCCCCATAATCTATAAAAATGTAAGGTTGCTTATGTTATGTCTTGAGTAACTATCAATTAGAATGCTTTTAATAGTAGTGGTATTGATTTGTGCTTGAATGAAGAGTGGTAAATTATGATCATTAACTAACTATGATAGTAAATACTCATTGGAATAAAATATAACATCCTTGATGTCCTTGATAGTGTTCATGATAGATGCAAAGTAACTTTGCTTTGTTTCACAAGGAAAATATGTATGATTGAGTGTTTAAAAAAAGATATCTTTGATAATTGTTTCCTATTGAAGTAATTCTAATATGGAGATCTTAGCCGGAGTGTTTCTCAACTGATCCATAATATCAAATGCTTTATGATGATCTTTAGGTCCGATTATGGTTTGACATGGATGAGGAGGGATGGTGGGATTACGTTATTATTATATAGTCTGAGGAGGCATCCTTTTCCATTTAGTAATAAATCTAACCACATGATATATTATTTTCTAAGGGTGAGTAGTAGAGGCAATATGTGAGAAAATATAATCAACTAGTCTAGGTGGAGGTAGAACCAAAGGAGTCCTCTAAGCTCTCTTTCATCAAGTAGTAATTGAAGGTAACTCAAAGTTATTCATATATAAATGATCCTCATAAGAATGGGACTCAAAAGTGGGAGGACCAATGTGTAAAATAAGCTAAGCTCAGACACGATCCATGAGAGGAGTGACATACATGTGCATTTTTCTACAAATGGCAGGTAATAAACATGTTAGATAAGCCACAAGTCTTTCTACCAAAAAGTAAAAAATGGCATCCATCGTGATAATCATGATAATATACTACAAACTAAAAATTGAGTATATTTTAGAAATAATAAGGGAAACCCTAATGGTGCACTAGGGTTTTGAAATAATTTTCTCAAAGTAAATCGGGTTCACCAAATGTTTTACTCTTTTAGGACTTAGATGTATGTAAATCCTATACTGTTAAAGGGTTTGAGTATAGTAAATTAGGGAATAAATATGTAATAAATACAATCACTGGCTTGTAATAGAATATAATTAATTTGATCTTTCTAAGAAAAGCAATAAATTATGTAAATATGAACCAAGTTAGAAAATGACCAAAATGAGAGATCTTAAGGCTATAAACTGAGATAGAGGCTGGTCTGAGTGTTTTTAATAGGATCCATAGGTCAAAATGCCTCTTGAATAATAACATTTTAATTAGATATTAGCATTATGTGCTACTAGTGTCTCTATTTTGGTGGCAGTGTCCTCTGTGAAAAACTTTTTCAAAATTCTAGGTGCACCTAAGTCTGGGACTATCAAGCCTGTTCCTATGTGCACAATTTATGAATCTTTATATATGACCTATTTTGATTGATTTTATGTGAAAACTCTAGTTCTCCATGTTTCTATGGCATCTAGTTGATACAAGTAATAAAGTGTGTTATTAGTGGGGTAGGTTAGACATCTTCAACACCCCATTGTGATGAGAGTTTCCTACATCCCAATACTTTGAATAATGATCAATCCCCATGTAGTTCTCCCCACCTAAGTGTTGGTGCAAGTACAAGTAAAACTAGTATGAATATTGACTTGAGTTCTTTGAATGTGATTGAGACTAGAAAATTGAGTGATCTAAGAAGATAAAAATGTTGTAGATGGTTGTATGCAGAAGTAGGTCAAAATAAGGATTGATAACCTTAATTTTGCATAACTTATTTTGAAATTAAATGTGTAATTTGCATCTGATTTCCATCTAGTAGTTAGAGGGTTAGAAGTCATGTATATATATTGTTTGGTGGTTATGCGAGTCTTAAAAAGGGTATAGGCCAACCTTAGGTGGTCTTAGATTTTAAAATATATCTATTGGTAGAGAAAGGAGGGAAAGGATAATAACATCAAAATTGGGACATTAATTCCATGTGGCAGTACTATCCCTCTTATGGAATTAGTGTCTAGGTGGCAGAACTTGAGTCACTAAGGGTAAGTATTTCAAGATGAGGACCTGAGATTGCATTAGGGATGTCTAGGGACATATGTGGCCCACACAAAGGTTGGATAAGTTTGAAAATATGACATAATATAGGTCTATGGCTAAGTTAGGGATGGGTGGTCTCAAGTAGGCACTCTTAACACTCAAGTTTCAATTTTAGGTGATGAAAATAAACTCAAAATGGATGAAATTATTATAGATAGAGACTAACAGGTTGCATATTAGGGGGACAACCCATTTATATGAAGACAAAATATTGGGATAATATGGATAGGAAGGAAAGTAGTTCAAGTAGACTATGTATTTCAGATTCATTGTTGTTCCTTGTGTTTGGAGAAAACACTACTAAGAATATTTTGGATAAGTAAATGAATTCGTATTAGACAAAGGCTTTAGTCAACAAATATTTATTTAAAATAAGTTGTATTCCCTTAGGATGAATGATGGTGATTCTATGGCAAAGCATATGAATTCATTTATGATTATGGCAAGTCTATTACTTTCTATCAAGACTAAAATGGATGAATATGAAATGTGTATTAATTTGTTATGTTTATTGCATGATTCATGGGATAACCTTGTTATGGACACTAGTATTATTTCATCTACATTAACTTTTGAGTATGTATTCAATTTGTTTCAAAGGAACATGGAACTATTGTAGTATGCCAACCTTGTTAATTCCTCACAGCTCTAATATTTTTAGATTTACCTATAGAATTCACAAATATAAAAATAACTCTAAGGAAAATTTGGAACTATTATAAAACTGGGAACATAGGGAGGAGTGTGGATCTATTTTTTTTTTCAAGTGTAATTCACTTAACGATCCCCTATCTAAAGAAATGAAGACCTCCATTGAACGATTGAGGAATATATTCTTTTAAATATAAATTACATATGCATTTGATGATATATGGTTGATTGGCTTGGGTACTTCATTTCATATGATTCCTCATAGAGAATGGTTTTGTGAATGTGAAAATATTAATGGGGGTGATGTCTTTTTAGTAAAAATAATTACATATAAGAACATTGACCAAAAATCAATAAATTTGATGCTCAAATAAAAAGGGTTAAAATATCTCTAGTGTTTTTCACATTTTAGGTTTATCTATAGATCTAATTTTTTTAACAAAGATGAATAATGTGGATATGCAAGTAGTAATTTACAAGGAGAGATAAAAATGGTTTGAGGATAAATGGTATTGTAAAAAATAATTTGTATTAAAATGTTGTTCAAGATTGAGGCAAACATTTTATGTGATTGATTTAATACCTTTATTAATCTTGAGGGTCCCATTGAATCAAATGTCATACTTACTTTATTGGAAAAAAAAATTAATATTAAAAGCCTTGACATATTGGAGACAAAGGTCTTCAAAGCATTAAAAAATAAAGGTATGGCTAAAGAAATATATAATTGTCATTTATATTTTTTTCTATGAAAAATGTGTATATGGTAAAAAAACTCGAGTAAAATTTCCCAATAATGTTATAAGAGAATAAAATATTTTATAATTAATAAATAGTGATGTGTATGTAGTTTTGAAGGTTGTCTCACTAGGAATAATTTTATACTATGTTTCTTTTATATATGATTACTCGAGGAAAACTTAGGTATAATGTATTAAGAATAAATATTAGGTATTCATTAAATTCAAAGAGTTTAAGGCTCTTGTATAAATACCAAACATATAATAAGATAAATATTTTGAGAAGTGACAATGGTGGGGATTATTTCTCAAATGAATTTAGATAGTTATGTAAGCATTGTGGGATAGTAATGCAAAATAAAACTCCATTACACCCACAAAAAAATGGAATTATAGAAATAATGATTAAGACATTGATGGATAACACTAGAATTATTCTAAGTGATATGAGATTATAAGACAAGTTCTAGGCATAAGAACTCATGATTACTTATTATTTTATCAATTGATTTCACACATTAGCTCTTATTAATAAACTCCACATGAAACATAGACTCTCCCTCTAAAATATTAAGCCCTTTTGGTTTTGATTCCTATATACATATTATATTTTTAAATAAAGACTTAATCTAGATTATATATCATTCAATTGCATGTTTATTGGATATAGTAATAGTTCATTTAAGGATATAATATTTAGAAATTATATACAAAGAAGATGGTTCACAGTTGTAATTGAATCTTAAGATAAGTTAAAGGGTTCTAAAGTAAGAATCACAACTTAAGGAAGAAAAATAAAACACAATAAGAGGATAGGGAATATTGATGTAGGAACATCTACATTCTAAGACATGATCAAGTTAAGACTAGCCTTCAATAGGCATATAAACTTAGTCATGATTAAATTTGAATTCAAAATCCTTGTATTTTCCTCTAAATGTTGTTTTAAGATGAGTAAATGTAATTATATAATGTCAAAAAAATTGAAAGAGTGAGAAAGGTAAAAGTTTATTGAGGAATCCCATGTTGGAAGTTGTCGAGTAAATAAAAGAGTGGTTAAAAATATTTCAACCTTAGTATGTTGTTAGGAAATCCTCTCTAATTAGTATGTTTTTTAGATTGAATATCTTGTTTTGTTTTGTATTGAGCCCAAGTTGGGTGTAGGAGAGAGGAGGCTCTTAAAAGAGCAGAAGAAAGTTCATTCAAGGAGAGCTCATGAAAAATAAAGCAACATAAGAAAGAGATCATGTAAGGAGAAGGGGAACTCATTCAAGAGTAATGTAAGAATCCCATTCAAGGAAAGTAAGGAAACTATTGTGAAGAGAAAAGTAATAAGGAATGTAAAGATCAGATGAGAAATAGTGAGAGAGGACCTCACTCAAGAAAATGTAAGAATGAAGAGGAAGAGGAGATTGCTTAAGAAGGTGTGAAGATGCAATAAGGCTTAGAAGCCATTTAGCATTAATTATGAGGTATTGAAAACCTCTAATTTTTAAGTATGCCTTTTAAATGATGATATCTTATGTGATTTTCACAATTTATTTATGTAAACATTGACCTCCTATATAGAATTTTTGTTATACAATAAATAGGTTTGCCTGTGCATGTATTTTCCTTAAGGGTAAAGAACAATGATCACCTCATGGTATAAAATATGTATGGGTAAACCTTGGATGTATGTTTAGAACAAGATAAAAACTAGTATTATGCAATCAAGAGGTCTAGAATTCGTGAAATAAATAAAGAATCCTAAACAGGGTATGAACAGGGTACTCAGGGATGTATGTCTACAGTTCACTATCCAAGGCAAACCAACATGTAAATGTTTGCATGGAGATCATAATAGAATTAATATGGGTCTGTGAGGTAAGTAGAGACCTAAAATAAGAAGGAATAGGATTTAGAAATCCCTTTTATGTTTTAAGACCCCAAAATTTGACTCTCAAGTTTGTGATAGGGACAATCAAGAGTGAATAATTTAACAAGTTAGAACAAAAAAATGGATTGATATTGGTAAAAATACATGAGTATGAAAAATAATATAGTTATAAAAATATTCTAGTATGGTTTTAAGTCTAATTACCACAGGAAATGAGAAGAAAACCTTCACAACCCTATTGACTGTTAAGAAAAAAACACAGTTTAAACAAGTTGAGATCCATGTACTTAGAATGGACATAGGTTATTTGTGAATTTTTTGATGAATTATAAAGTGTATGAGACATTGATATGTATGAATACAATTTATAATAACTTTGGATAAAGAGATTATAAGAAAACCCTAGAAACCCCTATTGACTGTCTAAGAAATACAATCAAGACACATCAAACTTAGCTTGTTTGGAATGTAAATTAGGTTAGTAAAAATTAAAAAATAATTGAAAATGATGGAGTAAACATTTATAGACCTCAAAAAATGCATTATATCTCTTGAAACATCCTAAAACACTTCCAGTTCCATTATTTGTGTTCTCGGCCTTATGTAGGCTAGGAAAGAGCCCTAAACTAGGGTTTAGAGGCTAAAATGAGTTTCAACCCTTGGAAATTCTTGAAAGTTTTTAGTCTGACCCTTTATGATGTTTTAAAACTATTGGAAGTGGTTTTAGGATGGTACAGTATGGATAAGTACAAAAAAATTCAATTTCAAAATGAGTCCTAGGTGCATGCAAGGAGAAAGGAGTAGGCCAATATAGGAAAAGTGATTTTATCCAAATAATTACATTAAAAAACATTTTATTCACATACAAGGAGGTAATGGGTATCTATAAAGGTGATGTTTTTGGCTCACAAATCCGTATAGTGACTAGGACAAGGTGGTTTGTATGAAAGGAGGGCTAATTGGAATAGGGGCTATAGAAAGAAGTGCTAATTTGTACAAAGTATCCTCAAGTGATCCTTAGATATGTTATAAAAAGGGTTAATGGGTACTCTAAAGTGTTCTCACATTCATGTTTGGGATAAATTATGAAGAGTTATGGCCAATATACAAAGAAAATAGGGCTATAAGGAGAATATTACAACCAATAGGTAAATGAATAGTCTTAAGCCTTCTAATAGTGGATGACTAAAATTGATAGATATAATAAGGTGTGTTAATATGTATAATATGAATTTGAGAAGGCTAGATCATGCCAATAGGACTATTTGCTTTTTGTACTCTATAAACATATTCCTATATAGAAGATAGTCACCAAGAAGAACATTGGTGACTCAATTAGTATCTTGGTCCTAATTAAGGAAGTAAATTAACGTGTAAAAAAGGTGGGGATACACCATTTTTGGTATCAAAGATCTAAATCCTAGTTGAAATTAACTAGAATTTAAGTTTTCTTTGCATTCTCTAGAGTTAATGGTGAAGATTTCTTTCTTTGGAGGTGCCTTAAAAATATTCATCTCTTACCTAGAGAATGAAATAAAAATTTGATCCAATGTACAATTGATTTAAGGTATTGACAGTGCATGAATTATATGGGCATTTGACAGGTTGGGTAGGTTCAAGTTACAAGCACAGGTTGGCTTGAAGAGGCAAAGATAAGATGGAAACATTACTGAATGCATTGCAGAGCAATGAATTACATGAGGGTACTAAGAAGAAAACAAGCATCCAAAATAAGAGAGGTATGACTAGTAATGAAATTGATAAAGATATTGCTTGTTTGAAAAGAGATATAGTTAAATTTGTGTATAGATATGAGTTTTGGATGTAGACGGATTGACAAGCATGGGTATAGCCAATGAGGAAAATGTTGAAGTGGCCAATTGATCTCCTAATGAAGAGGAGAAGAAAGCAAAATGATATTTCCAAGAAGAAATAATTCCATAGAGACAAGAGTGTGAACAAGTTACCAAGTGAGCAACAAGATGAGGAAGAGATTGTGAAGAAGGTTCTCATTGTAGAGAAAAAGAGAAAAGAAGAAATAGAAGATGAAGTGCCAGGAAGAGCACTTGAGAAGGTGAGAGTGTTGGTGAAGAGAAAACTCTTAGGGACCTTGTGGTCTCTTATTTTTATATCTAATATTGTCTTTTCATGGGTAATTGCAGGTGTGACCAGACTTGTTAAGGTCAAGGGAAGGGCCTTGGAAAGTGAAAATATTAGTGCAAGAGGAGACACCAAGTGCACAAGTGAATGTAAAAATGAGGAAGAAGAGTTTGTTGTTGTTGATAAAGAAGAAGAGATGTATTCACTAATGCATAAAGAAGAAGGTGTTGAGTAATAAATAAAATAAAAAAAAGAGATGGAAGATGAAGATGACTTTCGTGATGTCATTTAAAGCCAAGAAGAGGCAAGAGAGAAACCAAGCATAAAGGAAGAAGAAAGTACAAAAAATCAAGAAGCCATGCAAGTCAAAGAACCCATGGAGCAACCCATTAAGGAGGTAAAGGTGAATTCAAAATTTGATTTTTCTTATTTTCATAAGCATGGAGATGTTGATGTACAAGTTATAAAGGCAAAGAGAAATATGGAACTCTCAAAAGAAACAATTAACCATGGTTATGTGATGCCTAAGTGGTGGAAGAAGCAAACTTCCAAGCAACAAGAAGTATTTTAGTATGAACCTTATCCCAATTTGTCTCTCCATGTTTGATGTTGATACTAACCAACTCTTTGTGAAGGGGAATCCTCAATGTCATGTTTGTTGCAACTCTGTCCATTTTTGCCATGAGTTGTCCAAATTTTGACTTGATTTTTCTTGTCTATGAGTTGTAGTACTTTTCACAAGTAAATTCCATCTTTGAACACTACACTAAAGTGGGAAAGTAGCTACTTATGGTAAACCACTTTCTACAATGCATTCAATTAGCAATGTCAGACTTTTGGAATTTAGTCTCTTACAAAAATCCTCCAAATCTGCATGCCTGATTTGAGAATCAAATATCTTTAGGATATCGTAGTCAAGGACTAGAAGTTATTAATATCCCATGTACTTATAATTCATCTTGTTACCTTTTAGGTTGGTAATTGATGTTTGGAAAACCAGAGCAAGGATATCCAATAGATCAGGAGGCACAAAATGTTAAATCAACTAGAAATAATCTAAATCAATGATCATATGGTGCTTTTGGAATACAAGAAATGGATTTTGAAATAGGGTTTTTAAAGAGGGGGAGGTAATATGATTATAGGAATGGCATTATTTGTAGGGTTTTTAGAAAAAAATTGGTAGAGCTTTGTTGTACAAGAAGGTAGGGGTAGAGTAAAATCAAATTCCTCAAAGTTTAAAATGATAAAAATGAGGTGGATATGGGTTTAAAAAGGGTGTATGTTATTGAAATAATGTACCACACCCACATGAACATATCAGAAGAGGAGAGAGGTCTGGCCATCACATCCTTCTGAGATGCATTGGCATGGATGCATTACTACTAAAGCAGCCTATGGTATTATGTTTGTGGAGGTCAAGAGATCTAGACACTATGTACGTATGGGACACATAGGCATGGATTCACAGATGCCAAGATAGCTCACAACATTACATCACTAGAGGATGGGCTAGTTAGTCATGTCCCACATAGATGCATGGGTGTAATTTGAAAATGAATTTTTTTCTAAGTTAAAAACGAAAATTTAAATTTCCTCTTTTTAACTCTCAAATATTATTGTTGTTCTGGATAAAAAATGGGGTTAACATGACAATTTTATTAAATAACAATTCTCAATTTAAATTCTATAGTTGATAAATACTCGATGCTATTTGTAGAGTATGATGCATACTTCTGAGTCACTTGAGTACTTTAAAATGAAATGGATTAAAAAATGAAAATGTTTAAATTTATTAAAATTACATTTAATTTTGAAATCTCTTATTTTATATGTTGTAAATATCTTATGCAATGGGTTGAGAATAAATTACATATTACATTACCAATCCCTTATCCTTTATGGGTAATTTTCATGTTTGTACGAAAGTGCTTATTATGAATCATGTATATTACTCTTCCTATTGGGTGCCATCCAAAGGAGTTTATGAAAAACATGACAAGATAATTTGTGACATCTTGTAGGATAATTACAAATAGACCCATGGATTCCACTAAGTTTCTTGGGGCATATGTTTCCTTCCTCGAGATAAAGGAAGCATGTGCATTATTAATGTTAAAAAAAAATCATTATTTATGGTAAAAGGACTATTAGAGATATTTATTTATTTGAAGCATGGTAAATTCTCCTCAGTCATTGTATATTTGTAGGTTTTTTATATGATAAAAAGACCTAAAAGGGATTTTGATTTCAAATTCTTCTTGTCACCTATGTCCTTGTTAATAATGATTTCATTTGTGGTTTGTAGCATTAAGAAATCATTTTAGTTAGTGAAAATATCTTCACTTAGTCTAGATTTGGATTTAGATATAGTCTTGATTTTGATGAAAATAATACCTGGTGGTCTCCCATCATCACCAACAAAAACCTAATTTTTATTAAAACTATAAGTTTTAAACCCTTTGTATTTTTAGGGAAGGAATTCACACTGTTCCTGATATTTTTTATTCAAGGGACTGAATTCCTTTGCATAACTTGTAAAATAAATACAAAATACTATTTATGATAATCCATCATACTCATTCAAGATCTCATTCTATATATTATGATGTATATGTTAGGTCTTCAACCACATTTATATTAGTAGAAATACTAGTGTTGGAATTGTGATAAGCATTTCAAGAATTACTCCCTTGGGCTTCTATATAGTATTATTAGTCCTTTTTTAGGCTCTTTTTGAGTTAAATAGTTAATGGGGATTGAAATCATCACTCTAAACTTGGATATTTCACTTTAATCATATATGTCAGGCTAAGTTTGAGCATAAACTTTCATATTTTTTTGTGTGTTTGATTTATCAAAGGTTGCCTTTGGGTGAATGGCTTCACCATATTAGGAATGCCCATCCAGAATATCCTATTTATAATAGACCAAAAAACTCCCAACACTTATTATATACATTCCCTCATGTATAGTGTGTTGAGAAATGGATTCAAATGCATTTTGTACCTTTTTATCTAGAGCCCACCTCATGAAGATTTGGTTTATTTTGATACTTTTCTCAATGGTCAAATTATATTCCTTTTATTTGAAATTTCATTAGAGATATTATTATTTTTTAGATCTGGAATTCCATAAATTATGCTATATTAAAAAATGAGATTATTTTAAATTATTTTGTTAATTCACAAAAAAGGTTTATTTTCTCACTTATGTAATGATTTTATATCTAAACACAAGTTTAAAAGGTTGCTTTGGAGTTTCATAACATATTAGAATTGCTCAATCATTGGAGGAGTGTTCTTTGCACTACATGAGTATAATCCCATAAGATATCATGTACTAATGATATCTTCCACTAGTGGCATGATGATGGCAAAACTACTCTCACAATGCATAATCTACCCCTTCTCCTTAGCATATGGAAATCATTTAAGTTAGTGAAAAAATCCCCACTTAGGCTAGATATGGATTTAGATATACTCTTCATTTTAATGAAAATAATATCTGGTGGTCTCTCATCATTACCAACAACAACCTAATTTTTGTTGAACTATAAGTTTTAAACTCTTAGTATTTTTAGGAAAGGAATTCACATTGTTCGTGATCTTTTTTCTTCAAGGGACTAAATTCCTTTGTACAAATTGTAAAATAAATATAAAATATTATTTATGATAATCCATCTTACTCATTCAAGATCTCATTGTATATATTATGATGTATATGTTGGGCTTTTAACCACATTTGTATTAGTGGAAATACTGGTGTTGGAATTGTGATAAGGATTTCAAGAATTAATCCCCTTAGGCTTTTATATAGGATTATTAGTCCCCCTTTTAGGCCTCTATAAGTTAAATAGTTAATGTGGGGTTGAACTCATGACTTTGACCTTGGATCTTTCACTTTAATCATATATGTTAGGCTAAGCTTAAGCAAAAGTTTTCATATTTTTTTCATGTGTTTTATTTATCAAGGGTTGTCTTTGGGTGAAAGGCTACACCATATTGTGAATGGTCATCAAATATACCCTATTTATAATGACCAAATAACTCCCAAAGCTTATTATATACATTCCCTCATGTTTAGTGTGCTAAGAAATGGATTTAAATCCATTTTGTACCTTTTATCTAGAGCCCATATTGTGAATATTTGGTTTATTTTGGAACTTCTCTCAATGTTCAAATTATATTCCTTTTATTTGAAATTTCTTTAGAGATACTATTATTTTTCAGCTTTGGAAGTCCATAAATTATGTTGCATTTAATAATGAGATTTTTTTAAAGTATTTTTTGATTCACAAAAAAGGTTTATTTGCTCACCTATGTAATGATTTTAGATCCAAATATAATTTTAAAACTTTTCTTTGGAGTTTCAAAACATCTTAGACTTTCTCAATCATTGGAAGAGTGCTCTTTGCACTACATGAGCAAAATCCCATAAAGAATCCTGCACTAATGATATGCTCCATTAATGGCATGCCGATGGAAAAAGTACTCTCACAATGAATTCTATACACCTTTTCCTTAGCATATGGGATGGATCTTACCCTCTCATGGTAAGACCATTGTTGGGCATTTGGGGTGGGTGTTTCTAATGTGAATTGTTGTGGAAATAAATGTAATAGTGACTCTTCCACCTGGGTGAGGATTTTATGTGCCTTTGGCTATGTAGGATGGATGGGTGGTGTTAAATCAACATTATGGGATCCTTACACTTGGGCAAATCCCCTTCTTTAATATGATTTGCTTCCTCCTTTTGGTGTTGCTTCTTGTACCCAGTCCGGTCCTATGTTTTTTTGTACCATTTTGGATTTAAATATTTTTTAGTAAAAATGTTTCAAACTATTTAATGATGACTAATAACTAACCACCTTTTTATTGTAAACCATAATGTGTCTATACATGTACCAATGAATTTCTAATTAAAAAGGTACTAACCCTTATTGTCATATAACATTCACTTATGTAAATGTTGTAATATCATCAAGGCTTTTGGTTGCATATATTGATGGGCCATTGTGAGGATATTATGAAAAAGTAATTGCACATTATATATCCTTATATATATAATTATAATACCAATGTTCAACATCCCTTTTCCAAGTTTTAAAAAATACAACAATAAATGAATATAGCATGCTTCTCCCTACCAAGATATTGAAACATGATAAAAACAAACCTAGGGATAAATAAAAAAAATAGTGAGCACAAAATAACTAAACCATTTAATTGGGGGGAAGGGTGGGAAATAATAATTATTACTATTAATCAACCAATTAATTAGTTTGTTGATGACAGGGCACCAAGTTTTGTTAATAACCAAGTTTTCATCTTTATTTAAATTATTCTGATGTCTCAATATTTCTATCAATTCTTTAAACTTCATTTTCACATTATCTATCTTTGTTGATTTGACCTTCCTAAATTCCATATAAATATGGTGTTTGGTCTAATCACAATTCTTGATTGAAGTTAATGTGACAATGTGATTTAACCTAAATTTGGGTTATGCTTTGTGAATTGATTTATGATGTTCTACATGTTTCTCCAATATATACTTTTTCATAATCTCCACAATCTATGTGATAAATTAATTTTCTAGAACTCGGATATAGCTTATCTTTTAATGAACCAAGAATACTTGCCACTATCTATAAACACATAAAAACTATAATGATGTTGTGCCTCTCGAGAAACCTAGATATCTGGTGTGACATTCCACACACAATCCACATAAGGTAGAAACACCCTTATAAACGTATCATTATCTTCCTAATTCCTTTTTTTATACCAAAATTTTCCTTATTGAAGGATATACTTATTTATCTCTCCATATAACCATTAAGTTGAAACACATTCCAAAAGTGCTCAAACTCTTATACCACATGTTGTTTGTTTATAAGTCTAATAAATCTTGTGGCTAAAATAGTTAATACTCCTTCATTTTGTGTTTGATGATGATGGGAATCTACATGGACATATCTATTTGTGTGGGTGTTTCCAAAAAATAAGACTAGAAATCAAATCACTCTCTTTCCTCTCTAAAAGTACATCAAAAAGGGAAGATTGTCATTTTGTTCTTTAACCTCTGAAATGTTTTTAAAAAACTCTTATCTCTTTTCCCATGCTCTTAACATAAATTACTCCCATTTATATATCTTTTCCACCATTTTCATGCCAAACATGAACTATCCAATACCCTCCTTTCAAATTCTTCCATGAAAAGATTCATTATCATTGAGAAGCTCGCTACCACACCTTCTCCATTATGCATATGAAATCTACCTTGAAAAACGAAATCCATACATCTCAAACAATAAAATAAATGGACACAACATCAAAACTTACCATCCTATTACTATACACGATCTCAAATAACAAGCTTATTATACACTATTGGGCTGTTTATCGATCTTATTACTAATAGATATTTAGTAATTTGTAAAATTTGTGTCAATAAAGAAACCTTTTATAATAAAGCATCACTTTTACTGTATATATATATGGTTTAGTAGATACATTTAATATTAACCATGGATGAAAAATTAATACAGATCAACAAGATATAAGATATGATATGCTCATCCCGATAAACTTTACTAAATTTACAAGAATTCAATACTTAATATGCACATTGATCTTTTTCCTAGGGAAAAAATTCCTGATTCAAGTGGACGTACATATGATTGAATCCCTTAGAAACAGCTGAGAGATTGCAATATATATAGGGTTAAATCTCAGTTGTAAATGCATGAATAACGTTAAGAAGGATTATAAGTACTGTAAGTAGTGCAGAGAAAGAGGTGGGAACCAATGGAGGGTGTGAGAGGAAAAAGGGTTTCACTAATGGGCAATGTTATATGTATGATTTTACTCTTTCCATCATCTTCTGCCATTCCAATGGGTGAAGATAATTTATTTTATACTTTTCTTTTCATTTTATTTTATGTTTACATCGAAATGCAACTGCTGCATAATTAATTATTTACTGGCGTTACATATCAAAAAAATAATTAATATGAATGTTGTCTTTTTCAACTGAAGAAACCACTCCTGCTCCTGTTCCACCAACTGAATATAATGTTGAAGATTATGGTATTAGTGCTTATTGTTTATGTTGTACCTTAGTTCGAACCAAGCATAACAAAATGTTCTGAGAAATGCAAGCGATTATTGTGATTGCAATTGAGAAAAAACATACTAACACTTGATAAAAGTTGTTGGAAGATAAATAAAGGTAGGACTCCAACTCCTGCTCTCTGTAATGCTTTCATGGCAGTTTGAGAATACATAATTTGTACACACCATTTTATTTTAATTTATGTTGTTTTATTATTTTTATTTTTATTCATTTATTATTTATTATACATATGAAAGATATTGTAGTCTAATTGATGTCGATAATAGTAAAGTGAGTTGTCATATTATTCACTAAAATAAAATTTCTAAATTAATTTTAGGAACTAAATTTAATACAATCATTTATTTATGCAGATACATACAGAAAATATTAACCATAATATGATAAATCCTACCAAATCTAGTGAGTTTTTACAACAAAATAGAAAACAATATATGTGAAAGTGAAAGATATGTTTAGAGGAATTTAATATTTTTTAATATGTAATGACCTACATCCTATTGGTTTCAAGTTCTTCAAACTTTGGTAGTTGATTTGTTATTTCTAATTTATGTTTTTGGCACTTCCTTTATGTATTAGTTCATGTAATGTCTTTTCTATTACATAAGCTATTCTTGACCTTTTGTGGACATTAATATTTAAATTAAATTAAATATGTCAATCACATGTTTGTTTATATTAATTTTATATTCATTGTTTATAACAAACAGTTATTACATTGATAGATGTTCTTCCAATGGTGTCGGAAGGTGGTTGAAAATTGTAATGACATGAGAATGTTAGCATAAAAAGTAAAACAATTTAATTATTTGCAAGCCAATATGATTAAATAAAAAAATAAAACAGCAAACATGACTGTTTAAAAAAATAAAAAACATATAAATACAAACAAAAAAATTAACAAAAATGTATAGTAAAGCAAGAGAAATAAATATTAAAGAAAAGTAAAAAAAATGGATAGTAAACTTTTTACATTTAATATTTTAAAGATTAATTCTTTTTTCATTGTTTTTCATGTACAACTTCCCTCAATATTTTTAATGTGTAATATATAGATTTGAATGGCATCAAATTTATAAATAATTATAACAATGAAATTGTAGAAATGTATTATCATAATAAAGATCAAAATAAATAAATAAATAAATAATATATAGATTATCATAACTAATTTATAGGTAATATATAGATTTTATCACATACATCGTAATAAATAAATACAGTGTCCATTAAATATTTATATTAAAAAAAAAATTACTTACATGGCAGCATTAAATATTTATATTAATTTTTTTTTTACTTACATAGCAACACATCTTAATAAATATATGTAAAATACACCAATATATATCATTCTTTAGGTACTCACAATTCAATATGATATAAGTTCTTTAATAATGATATCTATCGATGTATACTAGTTTTACAAAAAGTTTGTTACATCAATAAGTGTTTCTTCAATAGTATTGGGGGATAATTTTGTATAATGACATGAGTATGTTAATATTTAATTATTTTATAGACCACATTAATAAAACTTATACACGTTTTTAGTTTATTTATTTATTTAAGCCGTAATTATTTAATAGCATCTATAATTTTATTTACTTCAAAATAAAAGAATTTAAATATATATATTTATATCTTACTTATCTCAAAAAATAAAATAATTTAATTATTATTTATTTATATATTATTATATTATATTTATATATGTGAATTATAATTTTGTTATGATAATTTTATTGATTTCAAAGTAAAAGAATTTAATTATTTATTTACGTGCTATAATATATGATAAATGAATTATATTGATTGTTGTGGTAATTTTGTTTATCTCAAAATAAAATAATTTAATTATTTATTTCTTTATATGGGAACAAAATTATTAAAATTATTTAATAACATGATAAGAAGCAATTTTATTTATCTCAAAATATAATAGTTTAATTATTATTAATATATATAATATTATAATATAATTATATTATAATATTAGATAATTCTCTAATACTATATTTTATTAAATAATATATTATAATATTTTATAATATAATTTAATATATAATATAGATATATAAGTATAATATAATATAATATAATATAATATAATATAATATAATATAATACTAACATATATATATGTTAGATAACATTCTCATTGCACTTATATGGTATTGATATTTATTGATGTATTGATATCTTGTCATTTATTTTTTTAAATAATAATTTATATTTCAAAGAAAGGATATATGCATAAAACTGGTAACCAAAATGTGATGGAAAATATTGGTAAAATATATGTCCAAAAGAATTGTACTAAACATTGTTGGTCCTTCACATTGAATATTTGAGTCATTGTTCCTACATCCACTATTGCATCTTTAACTAATTGAATTTTTTTTTATGACCATACTATAGATTTTTATAAGAACAAGAAAAGTGTTTGGATTTATAGATTTAAATCAAATTTATATTTAATTTCATTAAAAATATTATCTATGATTATAAGCATATCTCTTTTATTGGAAGGATTTTGGTTCCAAAAAAGCTTTCTTAGTTTGGGAAGAGATGTGAAAAAACTCTTCCACCTTGTCAAACAATGTGGTAGGATTTAAGAGTCAAGCCAAAAATACTTTAAGGTGGTTTTGGAAGAGAGTTGGAAACTAATATTAGATAATCCAAAATAGAGGAAAGAAGATCGAGAAAGTTGGGAGAGAAAGAGTCTAGTTCTAAATAAGATTTATTATATTAGTTTTTTTTTTTTACTTTAGCTCATGTTTCACAAGTGTTTTAATTAGTTAAGCATTATTTATTTTTTTCCATCCACTTAGGTGTGAATATTCAATTATTTTTTATTTAAGGTATAATGGGTTCCTATCTCTAGGTTATATTTTAGTTTGATCTTATAATTATGATTGATTTTTCTTGTCTATATATGCAAGATACTTTCATTATACTTACATGAAATCTTAAAAATATAGTATATGATATTTCTCTTTGGTCTATATATCAATTTTCAAGTTTATGCTTTTAGATTATCTATATGATGTTTTATTATAATTACCTGAGATCTTTGTGATTTAGAATACTTTTTTTTGGTTCCTTTCATGAGATTATAGTAGTAAGTGTTATAGCCATCCATTTATGAGTTTGATGTAAGTTTTTTTTATTTTTAGATAAAAAAATAGATAGCACCATTAGATTCGGAAGATGTCAAAACTCTAGGATCAATTGTAAACATGACCCAAATTTATGATGGGATTTTTTTTACTATTTTAGAGGGTTTGAAGGTTAATTTTTCAAATTTCATGCATATCCGTACCATCTAGTAGTAGAACAGCAATAATGTTTTTGGATTTTTCTAAAAACCTTGTAGGTCTTTACTATATTTAGAGGTTTTTATAGATCTGAGTTATTTTGTATAGGTTTTCTATTTTACACAAGTGGTTTCTTGGTCTTTTCTAGGACTGATGTCATACTGCATCCTTTTTTATGACCTATTAGTTTGCATCCATCCTATGATCTATTGGTTGAAGAGTTCTACCTATGATTTTTTAATATTTACTCACTTGGTTCTAGTAGTGGATAATAACAACCATGACTCTATAAGCACTATATTGTAATACGATTATACCTATGGGTTGGATTCACAACCTGCAACTATACTATGAATGTACCTATAGGTTGATCTATAACCTAGATTGGGGCACAACTTCATTAGACTATGTGATGTGGGATGATGTCACTTTCACATCAATCAAATTAATCAAGAGGGGGATCACTCATCATCACCATTAGTCCCTTGGTCATGTATGGCATGTCATGTAGAGGGCTTATTTTTTTATTTCTACTAGTGGGTGCTTATGTCACAAGATCTTAGAATCACTACAAATTTTCTTTCTATTTATAAAATTTATCATTTTGATCAAGTTAAGACAATGAATTTAACACCATAAGGGGTTGAAATTTGAACCTTATTGTATCCTCATTCACTTATTTCACAAGCTATTATTGATCTTAGTTATTGACTATATCAGTTTGAGGTTTTTGATGACACCACGTCTATGGGGACATGTTTGGTTTTTCATGTTGATTTTGAAAGTAAGTTTTAGCATGAGAGATTTGGACATGTTATTATAGATATTTGAAGGATTTGAGAATTTATTATATGGTTGATGTTCGTCCTAGAGTTTTTGGTCTTGATATATTTTTCCCTATTTGTGCATTATGGAAACAACACTAAGATTTGTTTCCTAAGAGTATGTCTAAGAGGGATTCTTTACCATTTGAGCTTATGCATAGTGATTTGATGGTTTTCCCTACTCCATTCAATGGAGATAAATAATCACTTACATTTATTGATAATTTCTTGAGGCATACTTGGGTTTATTTTCTAAAGTACAAGAGTGAATGTTTTTCATACTTCAAAGTCTTCAAGGCTTTGTTCGAGAATAAATCTTATAGTTACATAGATAATATTTGCATTGATAATGGGGGAGTACTTCAGAAAATATTTTTCTATTTTTTGATAACTCATGGCATTGTTTATCAACATTATGTTCCTCATACTCCACAACAAAATGGCCTAACAGAAAGGAAGGCTAATTACATGATGCATTCTCAGGATTTACCTCCTGTATATTGGGTAGAATTAGTTGATCATGTAAACTACATTCAAAATTGCACACCACATGAAATACTTGATCATTTTACTTTAGAGGAGGCTTGGTCTAGAACAAATCCTGATGTCTCATTTTTTCAAGTTTTTGAGAGTCATTCTTGGGATTTTATACCAAAGAAGAAAAGGAAAGCCTTGGATAAGAAGAGAAAATTATTGATCTTTGTAGGGTATTGTGAGGACATGATATCTTATCAACATTTGGATCTTGATACTCGTGATTTTATTTTTAGAACACATGTTCAATTTGATGAAAACTTCTCATGGTGATGTATTAGCATGGATGCATGACTTTCATGGTAGCCTATGTCACCGTGTTCACATAGGTTGGGAGGTCTAGCCACTATATCCTTATGGTACATATAAGCATGGATGTATATATCGTATCGCTAGAGGACGGGCTAGTTGGTCATCTCCCACATGGATGCATAGGTGCAGTTTGAAAATGAAATATTTTCTAAGTTAAAAATAAACTTTAACTTTCCTCTTTTCAACTCTCAAATAATATTTTTTTTCTAGCTAACCAATGGGGTTTAACATGATAATTTTAGTGAAAAACAAATCTTACTTTAAACTCTACATGTGATAAATACTCAATGCTATTGGTAGAGTATGACGCATACTCCTGAGTCACTTGAGTACTTTAAGAAGAAATGGATTAGAAAAATGGAAATTTTTAAATTTGTTAAAATTACATTTAATTTTTAAATATCCTCTTTTATATTTTTGAAATATCTTATGCAATGGGTTGCTAATAAATTGCATACTAGATTACCAATTCCTTATCCTTTGTGGTTAATTTTCATGTTTGTATAAAACTGCTTATTATGAATCATGAATATTACTCCTCCTATTAGGTGCAATCCAAAGGAGTTTGTGAAAAACATGCCAAGCTACTTTGTGACATCTTGTGGAATAATTCCAAATAGGCCCATGGATTCCACTAAGTTTTTTGGGACATATGTTTCCTTCCCCAAGATAAGGGAGGCATGTGCATTATTAAAGTTCAAAAAAATATCATTAGTTATGCTAAATTGACTATTAGAGATATTTATGTCTTTGAAGCATGGAAAATTATCCTCGGTCATTGTATTTTTATAGGTTTTCTATATGATAAAAAGACCAAGAAGGGATTTTTTTTTTCAAATTCTTCTTGTCACCTATGTCCTTGTTAATATTGAATTCATTTATGGTTTGTAGCATTACTAAATAATTTGATTTGGTGAAAAAATCCCCACTTAGGCTAGATACGGCTTTAGATATAGTCTTTCTTTTAACGAAAATAATACTTGGTGGTCTCCCAACATTATCGGTTCAACAACCTATTTTTTGTTGAAACTATAAGTTTTAAACCCTTAGTATTTTTAGGAAAAGAATTCACATTGTTCATGATTTTTTTATTCAATGGATTGAATCCATTTGCACAAATTATAAAATAAATACAAAATATTATTTATGATAATCCATCATACTCATTAAAGAGCTCATTCTATATATTATGATGTATATGTTGGCTCTACAACCACATTTGTAATACTGGGATTGGAATTGTGATAAGCATTTTAAGAATTACTCCCTGGGCTTCTATATAGGATTATTAATCCCTTTTTTAGGCTTTATGTAAGTTAAATAGTTAATGATGGTTGAACTCATCACTCCAACCTTGGATCTTTCACTTTAATCATATATGTCAGGCTAAGCTTGAGCATAAGCTTGGATTTTTTGTGTGTGTTTGATTTATCAAAGGTTGCCTTTGGGTGAATGGATTCACCATATTAGGAATTCTCATCCAAAATATCATATTTATAAAAGACCAAATAACTCCCAACACTTATTATATATGTTCCCTCATGTAGAGTGTGTTGAGAAATGGATTTAAATCCATTTTGTACCTTTTTATCCAAATCCCACATCATGAAAATTTGGTTTATTTTGGTTCTTTTCTCAATGCTCAAATTATATTCATTTTATTTCAAATTTATTTAGATATACTATTATATTTCAGCTCTGGAAGTCCATAAATTATGCTATATTTAACAATGAGATTGTTTTCAAGTAGTTTTTCAATTCACAAAAAAGGTTTATTTCTCACCTACGTAATGATTTTAGATCCAAACACAAGTTTAAAAGGTTGATTTGGAGTTTCAGAACATCTTAGACTTTTTCAAACATTGGAGGAGTGTTCCTTGCACTAAATGAGCATAAGCCCATAGGACATCCTGCACCAATGATATCCTCCATTAGTGTCATCAGGATGGAAAAAATACTCTCAAAATGAATTCTCTATCCCTTCTCTTTAGTAGATAGGATGGACCTTGCCCTCTCATGGTAAGACCATTGTTGGGCATTTGAGGTGGGTGTTTCCAATGTCGGATGTTGTTGAAACAATGTAATAGTGACTCCTCCACCTGGGTGAGGATTTCTTGTGCCTTTGGTTATGTACAATGGATGGGTAGAATTAAATCAACCATTTTTATGGGATCCTTCCACATGGGCCAATCCCCTTATTTAATATGATTTGCTTCCTCCTTCTGGTGTCTTTTCTTGTACCCAATTCCATCCTATATTTTTTGTACCATTTTGGATTTAAATATTTTTTAGTAAAAATATTTTAGACCATCTAGTCATAACTACTAACTAACCACATTTTTATTGTAAATCATAAAATGTGTGTCTTTATCAATGCATTTCCAATTTAAAAAAAGTACTAGCCCTTATTGTCATATAACATAGCTTATGTAAAAGCTGTAAACTCATCAAGGCTTTAAGTCGCATCTATTAATGGGTCATCATGAGGAGATTATGAAAAATGAATTACACACACACACACACACACACACACACACACACACACACACACACACACACATATATATATATATATATATGTATGTATGTATGTATATGGTCATATATGGTCAACATCCCTTTTTCAAGTTTTAAAAATTACAACAATAAATGAATGAAACATATTAGATTCATTTATTGTTGTAATTTTTAAAACTTGAAAAAGGGATGTTGACCATATATACATATACATATACATATATGGGGTCAACATCCCTTTTTCAAGTTTTAAAAATTACAACAATAAATGAATCTAATATGCTTCTCCCTACATCCAAGAGGTTGAAACATGATAAAAATAAATCTAGGGATAAACAGAAAATAATAATGGGTCATAAAATAATTAAACCATTTAATTAGAAGATGACGACGATGACGACAACAACAACAACAACTATTATTATTATTATTATTATTATTATTATTATTATTATTATTATTATTATTATTATTATTATTATTATTATTATTATTTTATTTTTTTGACAGGACACCAAGTTTGGCTAATAACCAAGTCTTCATCTCTATTTAAGTTATGCTGATGTTTCAATATTTCTATTGATTCTTTGATATTCCTTTTCACATTGTTTTTCAAGTTATTGATTTGACCTTCTTATATTCCAAATAAATATGGTGTTTGGTCTTATCACAATTATCTACTAAAGTTGATTTGACGATGTGATTTAGCCTAAATTTGGGCTATGCTTTGGGTTATGCTTTGTGAATTGAGTTTTGATTGTTCTACATGTTTCCCCAATATATACCTTTTCATAATCTCCATATTCTATGTGATAAACTCCTTTTCTAAGTCTTTGGTATAGCTTATCTCTTATTGAACCTAGAATACTTGCCACTATCTATAAAGACATAAAAACCATGTTGATGTTGTGCCTCTTGAGAAACCTATATATTTGGTGTGTGATGCTCCACACACAATCCACATAATGTAGAAAGACCCTTATAAAAATAGCATTCTCTCCCTGATTCCTTCTTTTTATTCCAAAATTTTCCTTATTCAAGAATATATTTATTTGCCTCTCCATATAACCATTAAGTTGAAACACCTTCCAAACGTGCTCAAACTCTTATTCCACATGTTGTTCATTTATTAGTTTAATAACTCTCTTTACTAAAGTAATTAATACTCCTTTCTTTTGTGTTTGATGATGATGAGAATCTACATGGACAAATTTTATTGTGTGAGTCTTTTTTAAAAAAGGAAGACTAGTTAATACTCATTCTTTTTGTATTTGATGATGATGGGATTCTATATTAACATGTTTATTTGTTTGGGTATATTTTTAAAAAAGAAGACTAACAATCAAATCATTCTCTTTCCTCTCTAAAAGTACATCCAAAAAAAGGAAAATTACCATTTTGTTCTTTGACCTCCATCATGAATTGGATGTTACAACATTAACCGTTGAAATGCTTTTAAAAATATCTTAGCTCTTCTCCCATACTCTTAACATAAATTGGTTTCATTTATGTATCTTTTCCACCATTTTTATGGCAAACATAAACTATCTAATGCCCTCCTTTCAAATTCTTCAATGAAAAGGTTCATTATCATTCAGAAGCTTACTACCACACCTCCTTCATTATGCATACGAAATCTACCTTGAAAACTGAAATCCATAGATCTCAAACATTATCCAAATAATAAAATAAATGGAGAACACCACATCAAAACTTACCATCATATTACTATACACCATCTCAAATAACCAGCTCATTATACACTATTGGGCTGTTTATCGATGTTATTAGATATCTAGAAATTTGTAGAATTTTTGGATCGATAAAGAAACCTTTTATAATAGAGCATCACTTTTAGTGTATATATATATATATATGGTTTAGTATATGCATTTAATATTTACCATGGATGAAAAATTAGTAGAGATCAACAAGATATAAAATATGTTCTGCTCATCCCGATAAACTTTACTAAATTTATAAGAACTCAATACTTATTATGCACATTAATCTTTTTCCTAGGAAAACAAATCCCGATTCAAGTGGACGTAGAAATGATTGAATCCCTTAGAATCAGTTGAGAGCTTCCAAGATAAATAAGGATAAATCTCAAGTATAAATACATGGCCATAACTGCATATAATCATGAATAACCATTGTTAAGAAGGATTCTAACTACTGTAAGTAGTGCAGAGAAAGAGGAGGAAACCAATGGAGGGTGTGAGAGGAAGAAGGGTTTCACTAATGGCCATTGTTATATGTATGATTTTACATCTTTCCATCATCTTCTGCCATTCCATCAGGTGATGATAATTTATTTTTAACTTTTCATTTCATTTTATTTTGTGTTTACATAGAAATGCAATTGCTGCATAATTAATTATTTATTAGCGTTACAAATCACAAAATGAATTAATTTGTTGTCTTTTTCAGCTGAAGAAACCACTCCTGCTCCTGTTCCAGCAACTGAATATAATCATGAAGGTTATGGTATTAGTGCTTATTGTTTATGTTGTACCTTGATTCGAACAAAGCATAACAAATGCTGTGAAAAATGTAAGCAATAGATTATAATATACCAATTGAGAAAAAAACATAAAAGTTGTAAGCAATACAGCTGATAAAAGTTGTTGGAAGATAAATAAAGGCTTGGCTCCTGCTCCTGCTCTCTGTCATGATTTCAAGAAAGTTTGAGAATAAATAATTGGTACAGACAACATTTTTTTTTTTTTTAATTATTTTTTTGGGTGTCCATAATAGTAAAGTGGGTTGTCATATAATTTACTAAAATAAAATTTCTGAATTTATTTTTGACACTAAATCTAATAAGATCATTTATTTGTGTAGATGCCAACAGAAAATATTAGCCATGATATGACAAATCCTACCAGATTTAGTTATTTTTAACAACAAAACAGAAAGTAATATATGCTAAAGTGAAAGATATGTTTCAAAGAATTTGGTATTTTTTGTGTGTAATAACAAATGTCCGTATGAGTATGTTTATTTATATTGTTTGTCTATTAACAAATGTCGGTATAAGTATTATTTTAATTTGATTTTATATCCATTGTTTAGAATAAATAGTTAGAGAAAAAGTTTGTTCAATAGTTTTTGGGAGATAATTTTGTGTAATGATGTAAATGTCATAATATTTAATTATTTTAGAATTTACATTAAAAAAGTTTATACAAATTTTTAATTAATTTATTTATTTAGGCAGTCATTATTTAGTAACATAAAGGATGAACTATAATTTTATTTTAATTTTATTTATTTCAAAATAAAAGAATTTAATTATGTATTTATATCGTAAGTGAATTGTATTTATTATTGTTGTAAGTTAATTTATTTCAAAAAATAAAATAAAATAATTATTATTTATTTATGTATATTATATTTATATATTTGAATTATAATTTTGTTGTAGTAATTTTATTTATTTCAAATAAAAAAATTAATTATTTATCTTCCATGCTAAAATATATAATAAGTGAATTATATTTATTATTATGATAATTTTATTTATCTCAAAATAAAATAATTTAATTATTTATATGGATCCTTAATTATTACAATTATTTAATAGCATGATAAGAGATAATCTTATTTGCCCCTCTCTCTCTCTCTCTCTCTCTCTCTATATATATATATATATATATATATATATATATATATATATATATATATATATATAGTATTGTTACAATATTATATTATATAATTATATATTAATATATGTATAAAACTAGCATATATATTTTAGATATCATTCTCAAGACACTTATATCGGATTGATAATCTGTAAATTGATATCTTGTCATTTATTTTTTTAAATAATAGTCTATATTTCAGACAAAGAATATCTACATCAAGACTATTGACCAAAATATGATGGAAAATATTGGTAAGATATATGTCCAAAAGAATTGTACTAAATATTTTTGGTCCTCAACATTGAATAATTGAGTCATTCTTTTGATATCCACTCAATATTGCATCCTTAACTCAATGAAATTTTGTTTATGATCATGCTATAAATTTTGATAAAAACAAGAAAAGCCTTTAGATTTATAGATTTAAATCAAATTAATATTTAATTTTAGTAAAAATATTGTTTATAATTATAGGCATAGTTCCCTTATTGAGAGGATATTGGTTCCAAAAAATCTTTCTTAGTTGGGGAGGAGATGTAGAAAAACTCTTCTACCTTGTCAAACGATGTGGTAGGATGTAAGAGTCTAGCCAAAAATACTTGAAGGTAGTTTTGGAAGAGAGTTGAAGAGTATTATTAGATGTAGAGAGGATTACAAAGCAAGTTATTCAAGAATTAGTCTATAAACAATTAAACATGCATAGAGAACTAACTAACCAAGCCTATCTATTTCTATGGAAATTACAAAGGATAGCAAGAAACAAATGAAAGAAAGCAACACCATATTATCTTCCCAAATGGATTCACCATACCCATGTGGCTCAAAAACATGTTCTCCCTTGATCAAGCATCCTTGTCTTTGTCAACAATGGTGGTAAGCTCCTCCAATGCCTCAAGAACACTCCATAAAACCTAGGCTCTTGATGTGGAATCACTAAACTAGCCTATCAATGAAGCTTTGTGGAAATAATTTAGCATTATAGATTTACAATATTCAAGCTTTAAAGATATTTGAGCATAATAACCTTGTACCAAAATAGCTTAGAAATGATGTCTATGGCTTCTCTATTTATAGATTTTTGAGATTGGTCAGGATCAACCTCAACTGTCCATCTTGAGATGAAGATGTGTGGTTGAAGATAATCCTAATATTTGGAATTAAATCCATAATTATCCTCAAAATGGCTTTGAAAGAAGGGGCATTGAAGAGGCATGGGAGGTATTAACTAGGCATGGGTGACCCATAATCCTGATATTTGTGGCATTTATGGCCTAGGGATATCTTCTCAATAAATGATGTCACTAGGTGATGCAAATAATAAGAGTCAATTTTCAAAAAAAAAATCAACAGCTCTCAAGGAAAATCCAATTAAGTTTTTAATTTAGATTAATTAGCCTTAAACAAGGTTAATCAACATTTGTGAAATTATTTAAAAATTGGTCCTTAATTAATCAAAATAGTAAAAAAATCATATTAATGGGTCGTAATTTGACTCGAGAAGAACCAGAATGTGACGTTAGATGCGCTAGAACCATATTTCCATTTAGGATGTTTCCAATAGCAAATAACAAAGGTAAATAATGTGTAGTAATGAATTTAACGGACAAGAGTGATCTGGAGCACTAAATAGTGAAATGGTTATTTTAACTCAAAATGATCTGATCAAAGTTAGCTGGGCCATAAAATGCATTGCCCTATTTAGGGATATTTTGACCTAAAATGGCATTTATAAATGACAAGTTTGAACCATTTAGGATGTTTTATGGATTTTGACCTAAAATGTGTATTTGAGTGCAATTCAAGTAAGACTAACAATTTCAACACAAATGGTGTTAGGAATGGGATGTCTACATTTTTTCCATGTTTGAGAAGGCATAGCGAGACATTCAGGTGAAGCAACATCTTTTCAAAGAAAAGTGTTGTCAAGAAGAAATTAGAATATACCCATGATGCCCCCTCGAGAGGACATACTAGGATGAAAGAGAAGGATGAACTCTTGAAAAAAAAAAGAAAGTGAGATTAACCCATGAAAAAGATCACATCCAGACGAGCTAATGCTTGCACACTTGATTACCATCAATGATCAAAATATAATTATATGTATAATAGGCCTTAGAGACAAGGGTAATGGGAAAGATACAAACCATAAATTAAGGGACACACTTTAAATTTACCCAATTTAAGAGTACAAGTTGTGCACTTATGACATTGATCAATCCTGAGATAAGTTGCACACTAATCGTGGGCTTTAATGTGGAGAGCTTGAAATTAGAGGAAAATAGAGAACGTTCTACTTCAAGAAGGGAAGCACCACTAGAATGGGTTCTCCAAAGAGAAGATAATAAGAAGTGCTCCAGTAGAGCAGATGTGATCGTGATAAAATAGTTGTGCCCCAATAGGGCAAATCTTGATCAGTGAGAAAGAATAAAGAATGATTTACCCCTGTAGAGATGATTTAATTCATATTTTGTTTAGATGTTTTACCCCAGCATGGGCAAATGGAAAGAAAAATAGCTCAAGGATATAACCCAAAAGATAGGTTAAAGTGATTGGGTGCAAATGGACATATGATGGTGTAATGGATTAGAAAGCCATATAAAACCAAGCATATGAGAATGCATAAAGCCATGAGAGAGATGAAAATAAGAATAGAGATAGGTGAGCTAACCTCAATAGAAATTAAGTGCTGCCTACATAGTTCCATAGACTCATGTTCCATCATAAACTTTAGGACAATGTAGTTCACCCAAGTTTGGGAGAGAATGGAATGAAGAATGATGAAAAATGACCAAAAATTGATTAGACTCACAATGTATGCAAAGAGATGAACATCTAAGCATAAAATTGAGTACTAAAATGCATGCTACCTGGAAGCCTAATTCCACATCATGAGCCTAGGTTTTGCAAAGTGTTCTTGAGAATCGTTCATCGGAGTTGATATCAACGTTAAGACCTTGAGACCTGAGCACAAAGTGATTTCTATAGAAAAAGAAATTAGGCATCATAATTATGAATAACTTAAAATAACATAAGATTTCAATTACAATGAGCTAGTTTAAATATGAATACATATAACTAAGGATAATGGTAAAATAATGACCAAAACTAGAGTTACAACATTTTACATTTAAATAAAAAAGCAAAAGAAAAAGATAAACATAAACATAAATGAACCTAACTTGAAATCAAGATATGATCTATCAAGACTTAAGTAGGAACAAAACATCTTTAAAAGTAAAAGGCAAGAACATCTAAACAACATGAGACCAAGATATGAATAATCAAGATCCATGTGGACCATCAAGGTATTCTTGAACACAAAAGAAAAAAGCAAAATCAAACAATAAAACAAGACAAAGAAATAGAAGCCCAATAATGGAGACAAGAATTAATAAAAAGAGAAGGAGAATAAATAAAAGGAGAGGTGCGAAAGCAAAATGAAAACACCAAGAAAACTCAAATAAACACACATAAATAAAAACCAAGTTAGTGCATTTCAAAGACAAATATTCATGCATGTGCAATAGAGGCGTTACTTTCCACCACATCATTACAAATAACAATGACGAAAAAAATGGAGGAAGAGAAGAAAAGGAAGGGGTTGGTTGAGCTGACTCCAAATGTATAAGACAAGTGGATGTTGCCTACATAGTTTCATGGATGCATGTTCCAACATGAAATTCAAGCCAAATGTAGTTCTCCTAGGAAGTGGGATAGAAGAAAAATGATGATCAGACTAGCATGATTAATGTGATAGAAGAAATAGAAGATACAACAAACAAATGAGAATGGTCTAGAAAATAAGAAGCTGATGAGATGAAAAAAAATGATCTTACAAAATGGAAAGTGCATGGGATAAGATGAAATGAACTGGTGTTCTTGTGCTCGTAAAATGGCAAGAGCATTCTTTCTTAACAGTTGCTCATAAAATGGTGAGACCGTTCAACCTTAATGGTTTCTTATAAAATAAAAAGAACATTCAAACTTAATGGTTACTTGTAAAATGGTGAGAGCGTGGGATGGTGGAATGGGAATGTACAAATGTACAGAAGCGTGAGATAATATTTTTGTTATTTTTTAGATTATGTTCTAATGTTTTTGGTATTTTCAAAATATTTCTAATGTTTTTGGTGTTTTTAGGATAAAATATGCACAAGGTGGAACCATATAGTCAAGGAGATGTACATCCTAAAAGTAGAGGTTCCAATAAGATAGCTAAGCCAGCTACAACAGCCCATGCTCACAAACTGGTGAGAGCAAGGAAAGGGGGACTGAGGTGACCTCAACATGAATTGAGCATAACCTACATAGTCCTAAAATGACCTCAAGTTATAGTTATGCTATCCACATAAAAGGTAGGGAAAAACTAACTAGGTCTCAATAAGTTCTTAAATCTAACAAATAACTAGTCAAATGAAAATAGTAATGGCAAGGTGATGTGGCAATGCATGATAAACAAGTGTTGCCCCTAGTTTTCCCATAGGTGGTTATAACTAAGGTACAATGACACAAGTCAATGATACTAATTTTCCCATAGGCAATTATAATTAGTAGCAAGATTGATGAGACATTGATTTGCCCATAGACGGTTATAATTAAGCTCACATAAACAAACATGGATATATGATGAAAAATATCTTATCAGATCAATTGTCACAAGACTTTTATATATTTTCATTATAAACATGGATTTGATTGATTATTGAAACTTCATTAGAATCCCCCCACAAAAGGTGCAAGAAGAATCAAAAGAACCAAGATCAAAATAGGATTGGGTAGGATGACTAAAAATAGGCTTTGGTCTAGATAGGAATGGAAATGGTATAATAAAATGATCAAAATAAAATTGGATATAGTGGAGAAAAAGTTTCCCAAAGCAATGACTGGATAAAGTTGCTCATAAAATGGTGAGAGCATGGGAAAGGGGTGATCGAACTAACCTCAATAAAAATTGAGCGTTACCTACATAGTACCAAAGGACCTCAAGTTAATGTTAATCAAAAAGCATGATTCATGGATCTCAATGGTATAATAATGCCTAAAAGGGGATATAGGGTTGTCCCCAAGAGATGATGCATGGTAATGGCAAATGGGTGAATGGTAGATGAAAAATATTTTTGTTGCTCTTGCTAACAGGGAGATGCACGTCCTAGTCAATATGTGAGACAACAAAAAATGATCAGCTATATAAGTTGTTATCCAACACCCTTTCAAAATAATTGCTCTGTTAATAATTTATTGCTGATCTCAATCTCAATAATGTGTTCATGATCTTCATATATTTTTTATTCTACTTCCTTCAAAAATCGAGACAAGATATCCTCATAGCCTCGATAAAAGAAAGTGTTGCCAATGATGGTAAATAATGGTAGGATAAATGAGATAAGTGGGTAATAAATAGGTGGGTGATAATGGAAGGTATAATTGGGGGGAAATAAATATAGATTGGGACTTTTAGTCATACATAATGTTAGGTTGTGGAGCTAAAAGCTTCACTGATGCAGACATGGAGGAGGTTGTTGAGAGGTTGTTGAGTTGCAGAGCAACCGACGTCGATCATATCTAGTGAGTAGAGCAACCGACATCAATCAGGTATTGGCTAACGTCGGTCATCTCCAAATAGAGAGGGACCGACGTCGGTCCCCTGTGCGGTTCCAAAATTGTTAGTTCATGAACAGTTTGTTAACGAACCAGTTGTTTGCATGTTAAGGGCTAATTTTAGTCTTGAGCTGTGGATCTAATTATTGTAATTAGATGTCTAATTATTGTTTACATGGGATCTATATAATAGATTCATCGGCTGTATTATAAAGTGTGCTAGTTAAAGTTGAGCTTGGTTAGCTCCTTCAGTGTGAAGAGAGCAAGGGTAGCTCCTCCTAGTTCCACAGGAGTGCAATAGAGGAAGGCAAGGTAGATCCTTCCAATTGTAAGATCATTTGAATTACAGGTTGTTGCAAGTTCATGGGAGATCTACATGGTAAGTAAGATCATTTGAGTTACAGGTATTTGTGTGTATGAGATCTAGGTTTATAGGTGTTGCAAAACCAAGTTGATTTGCAAGTGGCAGCAAGATCAGGGAGATCAGCAACACAACCGGTGTAGCAAGCTCATGGGAGATCTACTTGGAGTATGATGTGTACTCGATCATGGAGTACGTGGATTACTTGTGTACTGGTAGTAGTGATACTGACTGGTGGTACTGGTAGTAGTGATATTGACTGGTGGTACTGCCAGTAGTGATACTGACTGGTTGGAGATGAACACCAACTCTGTGTTTGAGTTGAGTGTTGGGACCGTAATTGAGAGAGTGAGCTCTTGAAGAGATTTACTGTTTATGCCCTAGAGGTGTGGGAGCCCTAGAGGTGTGTAAGGAAGAAGACTGTGGCATCTTCTTTGTTGTATTTCCTTCTGGAAGAGTATTAATACAATTGGGTAATGTCTCTCATATTCTGTGTTATTTCCAAATTCTAGTTATTTGTGCATTCTAGTTAAATTCCGTGTTTAGTTGCTTATACAAAGGTAATCAATTGTGTGCTTCTGAGATCCTATCACGTAATATTGTTGATGCTAGATTTGACATAATTTTGGTTGTGGCAGGGTTGAATACCTCTAAAGATGCTCTTGATAGAAACATCAAATTGTTCTATTGCTTGATCTTGAGAGTAGCTACCATCTAATTATGTTGTAGATTGGAAGCTATTTTGATTTTATTTTTGATATTATCTTCAGTAAATAATGAATAACTTTTGTGCTCAGCTATTGGTGCCTCGATGAGGTTTTCACCAATGAATTTGTTCTAATCATCCCAAGCACCTTTGAGAAGGTTTCACTAAGGAATGTTGACTTTTGACTTTGATTGTTTCCTAGCACCTTTGAAAAGGTTTCAATAGGAGAGTATTCTTTTGCTATATGAATGTGGTATTGGCCTCCTTGCTTTTCTTCAAATTCTATGTCGCCATGGATGTAGTTCAACAAAGTGTAATTCTATTGTTCCTGATCGACACTTATGGGAGGTTTAATGTCAATATAATGGCTATTTTGGGTGGTAATAATGGGATGGTGAAAGGTATCACAATCCTCATAGAAGATACTAGGTGAACTTGTGTCAATGCTGAAGTAATCATCCTCAAAAACTGTAAAAGGATCACAAATATATTCTAATTGATCTGCAAGGTAATTGTAACCAATGTTGTAACAACCAATACGATAATCTATTTCTGACTTTTATTCCAAAGAAATGGACTCTGAATACAATGTCGCAACTAATGTTGAGTTTATTTTGATGTTAGATCCAATGTTAATTCAAAAATGAAACCTAACTTCAATATTGATTCTTTATCTGATATGGTTGTTTTGATAATGTTCTATTGAACGTTAAATTTTTGACAAGTAATGGCTTATGATGGTGTAATGGGCTAAATAAAAATTGATTCATCTTGGAAGGGTTCAACATAGACTGACTCATCTAAGTGAAGCCCCTCAAAAAGAAGGAACCACTCAAGGGACGTCTCAACAAAATCATGTATGTCAAAGTGAGACTCCTCAATGAGTGGGAAAAGATCAAGAGATAAATCTATTGAGACTGGCTTATCAAGGAGATGAGGCTCTTTAAAAATAGGTAACATATGAATAAGTAACTAATCACAGTTTATCTTGTCAGAAATAGGTGTTTCAATAATAACATGCTGGTTTTGGTTCATAATTGGCTGCAAAATATCAACTTTTAACACATTTTGATCCTCATAAGATGGATTTTGAAGAGGTAATGGTTCTTTTCTAAGCTCGAAGATCAGCATAGAATTTCTAAAGTGGGGAACATTTGGTTTAGCGAGAAATTTTGGTTTAGAAGGAACTTTTGGTTTAGCGGGAACAATGGTGTGTGGGTCAATAATGGACTCTCTAAAGATTAGACTATTGAAGAAGGGATAAAAAAACAATTGGTTCATCAAATGGAGGTTTTTCAACAATAGGTTCATCAAAAATTGGTGATGGGCTAAGAATGGTAATAACTGGATGCTTCTTAGTATAGTTAATCATGCAAACCAAAGGAGGAGGTCCTAAAATGATAATAATTGGAGGCTTCTTAGTTTGGTTGCTCATGCGAACCAAAGGAAGAGGCCCTAAAATGGTAACGACCAGACACTTCTTAGTTTGGTTGCTCATGTGAGCCAAAGGAGGAGGTCCTAAAATGATAATCTTGATATGTTATGGAGTTTGATTACTTACACAAGCCAAAGCATCCAAGTCTTCTTGATAAACCCAATCATTCCAATCATGAGTTGGATCATAAGTTAGATCTTGATAGTGTTCCCATATTGAATTTTATGAGGTGGATAGAGATCTATCTCACAAACCATATTATCACCGTAGGGGTCTTGACTAAATTCATAAAAGTCCTTTTGTGCAGCCATTCTATCATAAGTTGATTTAGCCATGACTGCACCATAAGTGTAGCTAGACATATCTGCATTTAATGAAGAAATCTTTGAAAACAAAAAGACTTAAAGTTTTGTAAACCTTGAAAAATGATCCAAAGGATAAATGGTTCAAACTTGGTTCAACTTGGTCAAAGGGGTGGAACTGCATCTCAAAAGTAGTTTGTGCTGAGATTTGTCAAACAACCTAATGTCAAATATCTAACATCAAATATTTTCAAATAAAGATTGTGTTTTCCAAAACAAAGTCACAAAAAATGATGAGGATAGGCAATTGAACAAATAAACAATCAATAGTGTTTAAAATTGGGTAATCATTTAACTGAAGCTATGAAACTCAAAAGAAAAATATCTATGTACCAACATCATGAATTGAGGCCTAAACAAAAATCAATCAATATTTGGATTTAAACTTGACAAGGCTAATTGAAAATGCAAGGTTTAAGACTAGGATTGTACCAAATAAGCTAGACAAGATCAGACAGCATGACGACACAAGATAAAGGTCCAAATATTATATATATAATGGTTTGAAATAAATGGTTTTGATACAATGGTAAATAAGTCTTGAAACAAATTGAGCAACCTAACAGCATAAGCATACTCAAATAATATGGTCAATGGTTATGTTTCAAAAACTCAAAGGCAAAAAATATTTAACATGATTTGGGCAGCATAACGCTACCCTTGTTAACTCAAATACATGATTTTTACATGGCTTATGAAAAAACAAATAATTTTTAACCTCAAAGCATACCAAGCAAATAATGACCAAATTTTACTAAGTATAATCGTCCAAATCCTAGCAAGGGTATGGCATGTGGGGTTAACTAAACTATCAAGTTTCAATCATTCTAAGGGAATCAATTACATAATGACTTTCATGTCAAACAATGCAAAATACAAGCATAAAAATTGGGTGACCATGGCATTGGCTAGTTGTAAAAATCTCTCATCATTTTTACAACCACTACATCATGTTATTTGCTTAGTGTAGTGTGATGTCCAAATGCAGATACGTCCCGTGTGCAACTCCAATGGAGCCAAATGAAGTCAATGCTAGGAGATGAAACCTCAGGTCAAAGCTTCCCTAAATAACTTGTTGGAGGTGATTAATTTCTCTTCACAAGCTAAGATACATAGAAACAAAGAAAGTATAAAATAGAAAGACTTTAGGGTCATTTTCAAGATCACCCAAACTTTGACGAGTTTTTGGGGAGTGCTTTAGACAAATTTATTTCTAGGCCTTTGACTAGGATATTTACAATAGGAATGGCACTTTTGATTCTAAGGATTCCCTATAAGGGATAAATGGAAGAGCATACATGCAACATACCTCTTTTGCTAAATAAAAATTATATCAAGCAACTATTGAAGACAAAAAGCTTGGAAAGATGATTTCAATTTTGAACCCAAATGAAATGTTTGGTGGTGTTCATTTGACCCCTTGGTCTTAGTTGTAAACTTTGAAATCATTTACCAAAAACATCTAAAAATTCTATGTTAAGCACCAAAACAAGGTTTACATTCAATTTTTTAAGCATGCCAAGGTGATTTAAACATGTTTTAAGCAAATTTTAAACTTGATCCTATAGCAAAATTGTTAGCATGTCCTTTAGCTTTGAAGACCTTTTGAATTTGAAACAAGAAATTTTGGAAAAGTAGGTCTCTAGTCTATGTTTTTGAAAAAAACACAGTGACCAACGTCGGTCAATACTACTGACGTCGGTTATGGCCAACCAAGATCTAACTGATGTTGGTTAAGAAGGTAGTCAATGTTAGTATTTTTACTGATGTCGGTTACTATGTAAAAATCATGACAACCAAAACTAGCAAAATAAAGTTAGAAAACCAATTTGCAAGAGTTTTAAGAGATCAAATGAATTTTTTAAAGTTTCAAAAGGATCTTCTTTAGGTGTGAGATGCATTAGGTCCCACCGAGTGTGTCAAGATGTAGAGAGAATTAGAAATCAAGTTAGTCAAGCATTAGTCCATAAACAATTAAACATGCATAGAGAACTAACTAACCAAGCCTATCTATTCCTATGGGAATTATAAAAGATAGAAAAAAACAAATGAAATAAATCAGCACCATATTACCTTCTCAAATGGATTCACCATACCCATGTGGCTCAAAAACATGTTCTCCCTTGATCAAGCATCCTTGTCTTTATCAACAATGGTGGTAAGCTCCTCCAATGCCTCAAGAACACTCTATAAAACATAGGATCTTGATGTGGAATCACTAAACTAGCCTATCAATGAAGCTTTGTGGAAACAATTTAGCATTATAACTTTGCAATATTCAAGATTTGAAGATATTTGAGCATAATAACCTTGCACCAAAATAGCTTAGAAATGATGTCCATGGCCTCTCTATTTATAGATTTTTGAGATTGGTCAAGATCAACCTCAACCGTCCATCTTGAGATGAAGATGTATGGTTGAGGATAATACTAATATTTGGAATTAAATCCATAATTATCCTCAAGATGACCTTGGAAGAAGGGGCATTGAAGAGGCATGGGAGGCATTAACTAGGCATGGGTGACCTATAATCCTGATATTTGTGGCATTTACGGCCTAGGGATGTCTTTCCAACAAATGATTTCACTAGGTGATGCAAATAATAAGAATCAATTTTCAAAAATAAATATTCAATAACTCTCATGGAAAATCCACTTAAGCTCTTGATTTGAATTAATTATCCTTAAACAAGGTTAATCACCATTTGTGTAATTATTTGAAAATTGGTCCATAATTAATCAAAATGGTTAGAAAGTTATATTATTAAGTTGTAATTTGACTCGAGAAGAATCAAAAGGTGAAGTTAGATGTGTTGGAACCGTATTTCCATTTAGGATGTTACCAATAGTAAATAACAAAGGTACATATGTGTACTAATGAATTTAGAAGAAAAAAGTGATCTAGAGCATCAAATGGTGAAATGGTCAGTTTGACTCAAAATGATATGATCAAAGTTAGCCGTCCCATAAAATGCATTGCCCTATTTAGGGATACTTTGACCTAAAATGGCATTTGTAAATGACAAGTTTGAACCATTTAGGACGTTTTAGGGATTTTGACCTAAAATATGCATTTGAGTGCAATTCAAGTAAGACTGACAATTCCAACCCAAATGGTGTTAGGAATGGGATGTCTACATTAGATAATCCAAAATAGAGGAAAGAAGATCGAGAAATTTGGGAGAGAAAGAGTGTAGTTCTAAATAAGAGTTATTATAGTAGGTTTTTTACCTTAGCTCATGTTTTGTAGCTTTTTTACTTAGTTAAGCATTATTTAATTTTTCACATCCACTTAGGTGTGAATACTAAAAGTTTTTCTACTTTAGATACAGTGAGTTCCTATCCTTAGGTTATATCCTAGCTTGATCTTATATCTATGATTTATCTTCCTTGCCTATATATGCAAGACACTTTTCATTGTACTTACATAAAATTCTAAAGATATATTATATGATATTTCTCTTTGTTTTGTATATCAATTTACAAGTCTATGCTTTTAGATTATCCTTGTAATGTTTTAACATTAACACCAAAGATCTTTGTGGTTTGGAACATTTTGTTTTTCATTCCTTTCATGATATTAGAGTAGTAAGTGTTACTGCCATCTATTTATGATTTTGATGCAAGTTTTTTTTTATTTTTACATAAAAAATAGATAGCACTATTGGATTCAGAAGATGTCAAAACCCTAAGATCAGCTATAAACATGCCCCATTTTTATGATGGGCTATTTTTTACCATTTTAGAAGGTTTGAAAGTAATTTTTCAAATTACGTGCATATCCGTACCATCTAGTGGTAGAATATCAAAAAAAATTATAGGTTTTTCCAAAGATCTTGTGGGTCTTGATTATATTTAAAGGAAACCCATTGATTTTTTATAGATCTTAGTTTATTTTATGTAGATTTATTATTTTACATAGGTGTTTTTTTGGTATTTATTAGGACTGATGTCATACCACATCCTTTTTTTATAGCCTACTATATTGCATCCAACCTACGATCTTCTGGTTGAGGAGTTCTAGTTATGATTTTTCAATCTATACGCACTTGGTTCTAGTAGTGGCTGCACATGACCATGATTTTACAAGCATCAAATTGTACTATGATTTTGCTTATGGGTTAGATTCACAACCTACAACTATAATGTGACTATACCTATAGGTTGATCTATAACCTGGAATGGGGCACACCTTCATTGGACTATGTGATGTGGGGTGATGTCACTCCCACATCAATCAAATCAATCAAGATGGGGGAGCACTCATCCTCACCCTTAACCCCTTGGTTATATGGTATGGTCATGAGAGGGGATTATTATTTTTATTTCTAATCGTGGGGACTTAACTCTCAAGCACTTTTTTTTTTTAAATTTCTTTCAAAAATTGAATATTTCTCTTAGCATTTTAATTTTGTACATTTTTATTTGACCCATTTATGATGGAAAATTTGTAATAACTATAAATTTTGATCAGAAACTCGAAAATGAGTTTCATTTTTTTCAAATGATTTTTTTTTAATCCCTGATCTATTGCTATCATTGATCTTATAAAAAAGTCAATTATAAAGTGTCAAATTTGAGGGGCCTGATAAAATAGTCTTTTGGGGGGTTATCTCCGTGTTGATTTCAGCACCTTTTTCCAATCTCTTGCTCTAGTGGGGGCTTAAGTCCCAAGCTCTTTATTTAAAATCTCTCCAAAAATTGAAAATTTCTCTCAACATTTTAATTTTGTACATTTTTATTTGACCCATATATGATGGAAATTTCATAATAACTATAACTTTAGATCGAAATGAGTTTCATTTTTTTTAAATGTATGTTTTTTAATGTCTAATCTATTGGTGTCATTTATCTTTAAAAAAAATCAATTATAAAGTGCCAAATTTGAGGGGCTTGATAAAATAGTCTTTTAGGGGGTTGTCTCAATGTTGATTTCAACACCATTTTTGCATTATCTTCTTCTTTGGTGATTTTTTTTAGAATGACTTATTTTTATTAATTAGATCAATATGAGCGATTAACAATACATAATTAACATAAATCAAAACTAAGAATTGAAATAATCATTAAATGTAAAGGATTATGGGCCTTAATGACTGAAGTACAACTAGTGTTCACTAGAGAATATGAAAACATTCAGCACCAGTGTAATTTGATGTGTATGAGTTTGATAGGAACTTATGTAAGTGATAGTATTTTATTTTATTTAGAAGGATGTGACTCTCCTTTCAAAATATGAACAAAATTTAAGGGTTTATTTGGTAAGGTGGATCACATGAGAGCCATCTAGATTGAAGTAGAGATCACTTCTCTCAATCCTGAAGATTTTCCATCCACTATGGACTATTTTACTAAGTTTAAGCACTTATTGACATAATTTAAGGGGATTGGAAGAGATAATTAATATAATTAATATTTTTACCTAATTTTATCCAAGTTGAAATGTTCATTCCAAATCCTTGATTCTGATTTTTTCTCTAGCATAGATGCCTTGGGTGTCACATTCAAAATGTCTAATTTAAGTTTATTTTGTGAAAGAATTACTAGGGAAGAATCTAAATTATTTAACCTTGAGTATTCCACATCTCAAAATGTATTAGTAGCATATATTCTTAATGGCAAGAAAAAACAAAAAATTAAACCCAAAACCACTCCTCCATCTCAAAGTGCCACTAAACCCAAAGATAATAATTCTAAACTCAAGGAGTCTTCTAAATCCAAGAATAACTCTAACCTTTCATGTTCCTTTTGTGGGGGGACTAGTCATGTGGAAACTAAGTGTTGGAAGAGAATGCAAGCCTTAGAGGATGTAGTCAAAAAATAAAATATATTTATCTCCACTCCACCCCCTTCTGATGAGCATGGCAAAGCACTTAATGTTGTTGGGAGATCTCAATAACCTATTTTAGATAGTTGGGTTAAAGATTATGATGCTTCTCACCACGTAAATTCTTATAAGGAGTATCTTTTATCTCTCAATTTGAGTTATATTTACAAAAAAGAGGTTGGATATTTTTCCTTTATTTCTTTTAAGGGGAAATGTGGCATACAACTTGTTGGTGGCTACATCAATGATGCACTATATGTTCCTAGCATCACTACAAATTTTGTTTCTATTTATAAAATTTAGCATTCTAGTCAGGGTAAGATAATGACTTTCACACCACAAGGGGCTGAAATTTAAACCTTATTGAAGCCTCATTCACTTATTACACAAGTTATTATTGATCATAATTATCGACTATATCACTTTGATGGTTTTGATGACACATATTCTATGGGGACATGCTTGGTTTATCATATTGATTTTGAAAGTAAGTTTTGGCATGAGAGATTTGGACATCTTAATTATAGATATTTGAATGAGTTGAGCACTCATGGTATGGTTGATGTTTTTCCTAGAGTTACTTGTCTTGATGAATTTTGCCCTAGTTATGCATTATGGAAACAACACCAAGATCTGTTTCCTAAGGGTATGTCTAAGAGGGGTTTTTCACCACTTGATCTTATGCATAGTGACTTGATGGTTTTTTCTACTCCTTCATTCAATGGAGATAAGTATACACTTACATTTATTGATAAGTTATCTAGGCATACTTGGGTCTATTTTCTCAAGTACAAGAATGAATTTTTTTCATACTTCAAATTCTTCAGGGATTTGGTCAAGAATAAATTTTCTAGTTACATAAATAATCTTCCCACTAATAATGGAGGGATTATTTCAACAAAGATTTTTATATTTTTTGGTAGCTCAATGCATAGTTTAACAACATTATGTTCCTCATACTCCATAATAAACTAGCTTAGCAAAAAGGAAGAACTAAAATTTAAAGGAGATGGCTAATTACATGATGTATTTACCTCCTATATATTGGGTAGAATTATTTTATCATGAAAACTACATTCAAAATCCCACACCACATAGAATACTTGATCATTTATCTCTAGAGGAGGTTTGGTTTGGAACAAAGCCTAATGTCTCATTTTTTTGAGTTTTTGTGAGCCATCCTTGGGATTTTATACCAAATAAGAAAAGGAAATATTTGGATAAGAAAATCAAACCTTAAATATTTGTAGGGTATTGTGAGGACATGATATTTTATTGACATTTGGACCTTGATGTTCATGATGTTATTTTCCGAAAACATATTCAGTTTGATGAGCGCTTCTCTTGTCATGATTCCTCATATTCTTACATGTCTTTTTATTCTTCTTTACTCCCATCCATTGATGATTATTCACTTCATCTTGAGGATATTTTCTTTGAGGATCTAATTCAAGAGGCCACTGAGTAGGTTATGAATGTAGACTTAGATGAGGATCATGTTCCCACTATACCTAAGTGGGCACATACTATAGTTTCTAAGGTAAAAATTTGAATAATGATATTCCACCTAATAGCAACCATCATGCACATTCTATAGGTTTTCTCTTTTGTGTTAGGTAGTTTCTAGGGAGACAAAGTATTTGTCATAGGCTCATGGGGTATAGCAATGGGATGATGCGATGATATATGAGTATTATTCTTTGATGAAGAATCATACTTGAAATCTCATCTCTCTTCTAAAGGGAATAAAGTTGGTTAGATACAAGTGGATATACCAAACCAAATATATAGTTGATGGGTCCATTGACAATTATAAGGCTCATCTTGTTATAAAAGGTTTCTCACAAGTCAAAAGTATTGATTACTCTGAGACTTTTTCCCCCATTGCCAAGATGGATTATGTGTGCCTTGTCCTTTTTATTTTTACACCATAGGGTTGGAAAATATACTATATGGAGGTAAAGAGTGCCTTATGACATGGATATTTATAGGATAAAGTTTACATGGAATAGCATTTTAGGTTTTTTCATTATTCTTCTCTTTTTTAGACTCCAAAGGTCTCTCTACGATCTCAAACAAGCCCCTCAGACCTAGTATGAGAAGATGGATTATTTTATTCTATCTACTAGATTTTTTCACTACCACTTAAATCCTATAGTATATATATAATATTTTTGAGAGGATATTTTATGCAGAGGATGGATTAAAAGAATTCACTTAACCTTGTTTTAACAAACTCTTCTTGAGAATGGTTAGTTGCTTTAATGATCATTTATTGGTTCTAAACTCAATATTTGTATTCAAATGTTTTATACACCTTATCCATGATTTTTATATCCATTTCAAAATCCTCACTCAAAGTACAAGCCTCTCTAATCTTCAACTCACTCCTTATACAACTTTGCACACCTTGGCAAACAGGCTAGTAGACTTTTTTTGAACAAATTCACTTTGTACAGTTATGTATAGATGTAATTTTGGAAACCAACAATTATTTTAGATATCATATATCTATCTTGACTTATTATTGAAATTTTAAGACCAAACTCAAGATGAAAAGACTTTTTCTAACCCTTCTTAGCTCTCAGTTAGGCCTAATGAGACCTAGTCAAACACTGTCTTCACCTAATCTTTTGTAACAGTAATTTCCTATACAAATTCAAATTGAAGCATTAAAAATACTTTAAATCACATTAATTCATATTAAAATACAACATTTGGGTTTTTTCCATTGTTAAAAATTTCAAAAAAATGAGGTTTCTCAGTTGAAACCCTATTTTAGGGTAAACAAGCACTGTGAGGACCAAAGCATAAATAAAATGTTATCTTTATCTTCCAATCCAACTTAAAACCTATGTGATCATGGATTAAGTTCTACCTAACTTATAGTCAACTTCTCCAAATATTGGATTGTCATGTTATCTTCTTTGTTTAACATTTTGACATCATTCTTGTCTTTCTTATATGCACAGTCACATGAAATAGGGTCTACAAATGCTCTATTGAGGGTCTTTGATCTCATTCAGGGTTTTAAAACTTTTCAAAAGGTGGATTAATGTTCATAAAAATAAAATCACCTCTTGGCATAAATAACCCATCCATGGACATCTCTGTTAAATCAAATACTCAACATCTTATCTTATTTTTTAGTGCAGATATTGTCTACTAGCTTATACAAGTGTTGTCCTTAGGGTTAGGACTTCTCCGAAGGAATTTAAACGCTAGAAAAGTTTTAGATAGCTTAATATAATCCCATATATCCTGTATAATATGTACTCACTCATCTTGACATCTTTATCACTTACATTCTCCCAACACTATTCTTGATTGTCTTGTATGCTCTATTTCAACAGGATTACAATACCTTCTGTGCAAATTGATGTAAAATTAAGAAATTTATAAACACAAACACATTTAAAAAATTTAAAATGGACTCACTAATACATTTGAAACATTATAAACATAATATTTCAATATATTCCTTCCTTAAGCAATTTTAACATAGTTTTCATCTTGTACACATATAGAATTATAAGGTTGCAGACCTATTTTTCAAAACTTACAAATCTTTATTAATATTTATTGGGACTAGATCCTCTCCACCTTCAAATACTGTTAAGCATGAAATGTATTGAGAGGGGGGGTGAATCATTATATTATATATCTTTTACTTAATCTAATTTATTTTTCTTTAACCACTTAATCACACATTCAAGATATGTAATAAAATTGAAACAATAATATGCACCACACAAGAGAGAGAGAGAGAGAGAGAGAGAGAGAGAGAGAGAGAGAGAGAGAGAGAGAGAGAGAGAGAGAGCATATTTTTATGTGGAAAACCAAAGTGGGAAAAACCATGGAGAACAATCTCAAGTATATGAATGATCACCAACTCAAAATACAAAGTTTGCAAGCACCAACTTTCAGGAGCACCAACCCCTTTTACCAAGCACCAACACATAGAAGTGCTAACCCCTTGCAAATATTTGTGAGCACCAACCCATAGAAGTGTTAATCCCTTGTAAAGATTTGTGAGCACCAACCCATAGGAGTACCAACCCCTCTTGTGTATAAAATACAACTGTCTCTCAATATTGCTTACTCAATAAATGATAGAACTCTACAATATCTCCTATTTTTCTCTCTTCAAAAATAAATACAAAACCATGCACTCTCTTACATATCTCAAATGGCTTCTCAGGCCTTTATTTATATCTTTCCAATTGACCTTTGGCATTCACCCTTTTTGACCCTTCAATCCTCATATAAAATGGTGCCAAACTTGCATGACCTTTCGTATCTTTGCATTTGAAAAGTCATATGGTGATTCTTCATAAGTAAAAGCATCATTTCCTCTCTTTTTTTTATCTTGGTGACTTTTCATATTCTTCAAAGTGTCCTTTCATGTAAAAATGTGTCATACCCTCTTTTTTCTTCACATGGTGACTCTTAGAATTCCTCAAGATGACTCTTCATGAGAAAATTCATCCCATTCGTCTTTTATCTTTCACCCCGTGAATCTTTGACTTCTTCATGGGCCTTCTTTTGACTTATATACAACTAAAAACATATTCATTGATATTAAATAAATATTAACACACATTAGCTAAGATATGAATATTAAAAACACCATTAAATGCAATGGGGTCTTTATCACCAATAATGCTAGACCTTTGACATCAATCACAATATTTCCAACAATATCTCCCTTTGTCATTGATGGTAACCTCAAACTGAAACTACCACATCCTAAAACTTGCACATAATACCATCTAAAAAACATACAGTAACTCCCCTTTACTATAGAAACCTATACATGTTCTTTGTACCTATTTATGCACCTGTATGTGTTATTCTCCCCGTTTAACATCAATGGCAGAGGGCCTTCTTGGAGCTAACACTTAGCTTCCCCTCAACTGATGCTAAGAAGTAAAATAAATTACCCCCAACTTCTCCCACAGATACTAATATGTGTCTTTTGGTAGTGCCTTTGTAAAAATATCTACAATTTGCTGTATATGTTTTGTTCTTGAATGCATCACTAGATTCTTTAAAATATTAATAGCACTTATGTTTTCACAAAAAATAGAAATAGGTTCATCATATTTCACCTTGATATCTTCCAAAGTTTGCTTCATCCAAATCACTTGAGTACATCATAATACCACTAAAATATATTCTACTTTAGTTGTAGAAAGTGATACTAAATTCTACTTCTTACTTAGCCATGATACTAAGCTATCACCAAGGAAGAAAGTTCCTACACTTGTACTCTTTATGTCATCCAAGCACCCTACCTAATCTGAATCTGTATAAGCAACCAAAGTGAAATCTCTACTTGTAGGATACCACAATCCATAATCTAAGGTCCCCTTGATATATCTAAATATTCTTTTCACCAACTGAACATGACTATCTTTTAGAGATGACTGATATCTTGTAACCATACCTACCACATGCATGATTTTAGCCTTGATGCTATTAAATATAAAAAACTACCAATCATAGATCTATACAAAGATTGATCTACAACAAGTGAATCTTCATCCTTGCTCACCTTATTTTCTGTACACATTGTTGTGCCAACTGGTGCACAATCTTCAAAACCAAATTTCTTCAACATTTTCTTAGCATATTTACTTTGAGATATTAAAATTCTTTTATTTGACTAAAATATTTATAATCCTAAGAAAAATGACAATTCTCCAAGCATAGACATCTCAAATTCTTTTTTCATATTATTAGAAAATTCTTTTGTCAAATTTTCAATGTTTCCTCCAAAAATGATGTCATCAACATATACCAAAACAATCAATTGATTCTCGCCTTTTGTTTTGATGTAGAGATTATTGTTAGCAAATCCTCTCTTGAAACCTTGATCATGCAGGTACTTATCAAGTCTTGCATATCAAGCTCTAGGAGCTTATTTCAATCCATACAATGCTTTCTTCAATCTGTATACATGGCTACTAATATTTGAGAGAATAAATCCCTCAAGATACTCAATGTAGACCTCTTCTTCTAGATTCTCATTCAAGAAGGTAGATTTGAAATCCATCTGAAACACTTTTAAATTTTTAAACACTACACATGCAAGAAACATTCTAATAGCCTCTAACCTTACCACTGGTGCAAAAGTTTATTCAAATTCTATTCCCTCAATTTGAGTATATCCTTTACACACTAATCTTACTTTATTCCTGGTCACTTCTCTATTTTCATTCAACTTATTTCTATAAAACCATTTTGTTCCTATCACATTGTGATCTTTTGGTCTAGACACTAATTATCAAGTATCATTCTTTTCTATCTGATTTAATTCTTCATCCATAACCTTAACCCAATGCTTATCATTTCTAGCCTCTAAAAAATTTCTGGTCTAAATTTTAGATAACAAAGAGAAATTAACTTGCTCATATTCACTTACCATCATTCTTATGGTGCAAATTCTTTCATTTATGTCCCTAATGATGTCACTTTTATTATGATTTCTCTGAACATATTTGGATGGAGTTTTGGTGTCCTTTTTATCCTTCTTCTCATCTTCATATAATTCTTCAAAATGTTCCTTTTCAATGATTTCAGGAATGTCTATTGGATCACTAATTCTTTATGTTCCATCTTCTTCTATCTTGACACTTGCACTTTCAACAATTTTCTTAGTTCTTTTGTTATAACATTTATAAGCTTTATTTTTTCAATAATAACCAAGAAATATACTTTAATTTGCTATGGATTCAAACTTACCAAGTTTTTCATCAATTCTCTTTATGAAGCATCTGCTATCGAAAACTCTAAAATAATCAATTATCGTTGGTTTGTATTTCCATAGCTCATAAGGAGTCTTGTCACTATTGACTCTCAATAATGCTCTATTTTGAATATTCACTTCTATAGAAACTTCCTCTCTCCAATATTTATCTACTATCTTAGATTCATTTAGCATTGTCCTCACCATCTCCTGAACTGTTCTATTTTTTTGTTCAACTACTCCATTTTGTTGTGAAATTTTGGTCATTGAATAATGTCTCTTTATTCCATGGTCTTCAAAAAAATTAATAAATTAATCTGACATGAATTCTACTCCTCGATGTGATCTTAGACACTTGATCTTCAAACTGGTTTCATTCTCAACTAATGCTTTGAATGCTTTGAAATGTCTGAAAGCTTCTAATTTTTTCTTTAAAAACATTACCCAAGTCATATGTAAAAATCATCAATAAGCAACATGAAATATTTCTCACCTTGAGTGCTTTGAGTTCTCATAAGTCCACATAGATCAGTGTGAAAAATCTCTAGCATCTGAGTGGTCGAGCACTCTTTTGTTTTGAATCACTATCTAGCCTGCTTCTCATGTTGACAAGGTTCACAAAGCGTGTCGGATGGCTTTGTAATCTTTGGAATATTTCTAACTTATTTCTTCTTGCTAATGTTGACAAGATTGTAAAAATTTATGTGCCCAATTCTCCTATGCCATAGCCAACTTTCTTCAATGTGACTCAAACAACATCTTTGACCTTTGATGTCTGATAACATATATAAATTATTTCTTGTTCTTTAAGCATCTATAACCAATACATTTGAATATTTTCTTCTAATTTTACAACCTTTTGCATAAAACTTTAGTGTGTGCCCCTAATGACATATTTGACTTACACTCAAATATTATGGTTAAGACCTTCTACATACAAAACATTTTTAGTTTTAGTTCTACCATTATCCAAACTTAGTGTACCTTTTTTGGTAATTTTGACAGTAGTATTGTCTTTAAATTTCACTATGCCACCATTTATCTTCTTCAAGGTTATGAACTTGTTCTTGTCTCTTGTCATGTGCCTTAAACATCCATTATCAATAAACCATGGCTTTTCTTTATTTCTTGCATGCAAATTTGTCTGCACTAACATAGATTTTTAAGGTTGTTTCTTCTACAATGAACCTGTCTAAACTTTCTTCTTGATGAATGGAGCCTTGAAACTTTGGGCCTTCTTGACTGACTTGAACATGCTTCTATAGTACCAATCTATGTGTATGAATTTGTTTCACTTGTAACATATTATGGCCTCTTCAGTAAAGCTTAATAGAGGAGCAAAAGAGTTTTGGCTTCTACTTGACTTTACATGACTTTCCTTCTCCTTATTTCTAAAATTGTTAGCCATTTTTTGATATTCTATTTTCTTATTACCATATCCATTAAAATAAAAATAGTAACCATAAAAATAGGACTTGTTTGTGTATCTCTAACTTGATTGCCTTTTGTAGCTTTATTCTTTCAAACCTTCTTTGTTTGAGATGTCCTTTGTATTCTTAACTTCTTCCCTTTTTATTTCCTCTTATGTAAGAGCTTCAGCATAACTCTTTCTTTTGTCCTTATCTGTGAAAGTACTGGCTTCCCTTTTCTCTTTTTCAAATCTAATACCTATCTTATTTGACATTAATATTTGAATTTCTAATATCTTATTCAACATATTAATGTTATTCTCAAATTTTGAATCATTAGCTACTCTATCATTGAGTGTTTTATTTGTTTTCTCAAGATCTACTTTTAAAGAAGCAATTTTAATAACATACCTTTCACATTCTTTACTTACTTTTTGAAACTGTGCCGTTAGATCTTCTTCATTCTTCTTGGCTTCTCCAAAGTGTGCTTGTAGATCTTCAATTGTTTCCTTTGACTCCTTTTCATTTTTCTTGATCTAGAGCTTTAATCTTTGATTCTTCTTCTCAAGATATTTTAACTCTTCTAAGGCACAAATGAGTTCTCCATCCATATTCACTTCAGCTTCATCATGTTCTTTTTCTTGATCATCTATAATTTTACTTGAGGAGGAATCTTCATGTATGGCCATGAATAGAATCTCTTCTTCTAAATCACTGACTCCACTATCTTCAGCTGAGCTAGGATCTTTAGAATACAAATTCTTCTTCTCAAATCCCTTCTTGAATTTTCCTTTAAAATTCTTATTGTATGTAGACTTTCCTTCTTCATTTTCACCATTACCCTTATCTGGGCACTTAGCTATAAAATGTCCTATCTTTCTATAATTAAAACATTTAAAAGGTAATTTTTCTTGATATTTACCTGTGCCCTTTTTTGGTTTGTGAATGAATAGAGCTTCATTGTCATCTTCATCATCGCTAGAACTATCACTTGATTCTTGAATCTTAGCCTTCTCTTTCTTTGATGTCTTGAAGGGAGCTTCTCTCTTTGAGGGTTTCTCTTGTTTAGTCCACATTTCATATGCCGTAAGAATACCATGTAACTCATCCATCTTTAGCTTGACTAAATTCTTCATTTATTTAATTGTAAAAACTTTTGCATCATATCTCAATGGTAGAGATCTCAAAACTTTTTGAACCATAATTGATTCTTATAACTTTTCTCCAAGACCTTAAATCTAATTAACTATTTGATCAACCCACAAAAGATAACTTGCTATATTTTCTTCATCTTCCATCTTCAAAATCTCAAACTGTCTTTTGAAAGATTGAATCTTAGCTTGTTGAACCTTTCCATCACCTTTTTAAATATTCTCAAGTTTTACCAAAGTTTCATGAGCATATTTACATTGCATAACTTTAACAAATTCTAATTCACATAAACCACATAAAATAGCATTTAAAACTTTAGCATTATTTTAACTTGCCTTCTTTTCTACTAGAGTAGTTACAAGTGTCTGTGGCTCTTCATATTCCTCCACCACTCCTTTCCAAATGTCAAATCTAAGGGCCATCAAACAAGTCTTCATCCTTATGCTCCAAAAAACATAATTCATCCCATCAAACAAAGGTGCCTTATTTTTATAAAATCCTTCATGTGATCCAACCATTGTGCTTTCCTGATCTACCTTCAAGCTATAAATTTTTTTCAAAAGAAACCTTCTCTGATACCAATTATTAAGCACAAAATATACTGAGAGGGGGGTGACTCAGTATATTATATATCTTTTACTTAATCTGATTTTTTGTCTTTAACCACTTAATCACACATTCAAGATATGCAATAAAAATGAAACAATAATATGCACCACACGAGAGAGAGAGAGAGAGAGAGAGAGAGAGAGAGAGAGAGAGAGAGAGAGAGAGAGAGAGAGAGAGACATTAGATTTTTACGTGGAAACTCAAAGTGAAAAAAACTATAGAGAATAATCTTAAGTATATAAATGAGCACCAACTCAAAATACAAAGTTCACAAGCACCAACTTATAGGAGCACCAGCCCCTTTGCCGAGCACCAACACAGTAACTATTTGTGAGCACTAACCCATAAAGCACCAACCCCTTACAAATATTTGTGAGCACTAACCCACAAGAGCACCAACCCCTCTTTTGTATAAAAAACAATTATCTCTCAATGTTGCTTACTCAACAAATGATAGAACTCTACAATATCATTTGCTTTTCTCTCTTTAAAAATAAATACAAAACCATGCACTCTCTTGCATATCTCAAATGGCTTCTCACCCTTTGCGACCCTTCAATTCTCATAGAAAATGGTGCCAAACTTGCATGACCCTTCGTATCCTTGCATTTTAAAAGTCATATGGTGACTCTTCATAAGTAAAAGTGTTCTTTCCTCTTTTATCTTTATCTCAGTGACTTTTTGTATTTCTCAAAATGTCCCTTCATGGAAAAATGTGTCATACACTCTTTTATCTTCACATGGTGACTCTTGAAATTCTTCAAGATGACTCTTCATGAGAAAATGCAACCCATTCCTCTTTTATCTTTTACCCCGTGACTCTTTGACTTCTCCATGGGCCCTCTTTTGACTTATATGCAACCAAAAATGTATTCATTAATATTAATAGACATTAGCCAAGATATGAATATTAAAAACACCATTAAATGTAATGGGACCTTTATCACCAATAATGCTAGAACTTTGACATCAATCACAATATTTCCAACAAATACACTATCAAAACCTAAATGAGAAAAAAAAATACATATTTTATACCTGACATAACTACTTTAACTATTGTGAATAGTTACAACAAGAATGTTTTCACCTTACACAAGGATCAAGGTTGATTTTTCCATACAATGTGACTCATGACCCATGGTATGGTCTATGGTGACTTTATTAATGTTTCCTATTCACTAACACTTTCAAAACTTCTTGAAAAGTATCTTACAACACCTATTCTAGACCAAATTATTTAAAAATTCAAATTAGGCAAAATGGTATGAAAATGCTAATTCAAATTTTTAGACTATCCGAGTATATCTAGTCACTTGGAAAGCACTACAAGGTGCATGTTTAGACCTATAACACCTATATAATAATATTAAACATGATCATTGACTATAAAACACTAATAATTCCAAAATTTCTTGAACAAATAATTAAAATGAGTCATCCAAGAAGGATGCTCCTGCATCATACTCCTGAGGTGTGAAAAAAACTTTCCATGAAAGTTTGTCAACTTGTATTGATCTCCTCAACATTTCTCTATCTGCTTCTCTCCTTCTATACAATGGTACACCCCCTGGATCCCAATGTCTATGAGTAACACATAAACCTCTTTGTGTTTTGACCAACTCCACCTTGACTACTCCTTTGAGGTTGACTTCTTCTACTTTGATCTTCAGCCTAATCATCTTTAGCACCTAGTTATTTTCCTACAAAGATCCTACACATGGAACACAAAAATCAAAGAAAAAAACTCTTGGTTATCCCCTTGGAAACCACTCTCTTGTTTTTGCATTTTTATATTTATGCTTGGGTTTGTTGCTTGTGGGAGTATTGTTGCTAGTTTCATCTTTTCTCCTACAATGCCTTCAACCTCTTCATCATCACTATTCTCCTCTTGTTTCTGTGTACTCTTTACTTTCTCATGGTCTTCTCTTTCCATCACCAACTCTCTCAACATGCCTACTTTCTCAACAAAGTCTTCTAGAGACACCTTATTTTATATGAGAGATAAATGAGAGGATAAATTTGCAAACAACATTTATAAATGATCATTGGAAAAAAACTCACCTTGTTGATATGTCTACAAAAAATCCTTGTTTCTTGCCTTCAACTCCTTAGAATGCCCTTCAACTATTACATTCTCTTCTTCTAATAGCTTGGCAACTATACTAGTTTGTCTCCTTTGTGGCACTTGTTGTCAACTATCATGTTTTTGTCCTCCTTGGTACAACTAACTTCCTTGGGTAGGTATTATTTCTCTCCAAAAATCATGACACTACCTGGTGTCTCTCTCCATGTATTGTCCTTCAATGGTTTTGATGTATGCTTGTAGCCATCCTTCTCAATGGTATAAGTGTTAGCTCTCTCATCATGCAAAGTTATCCTATCATATTGCCATTGTCTCCCAAGAATTATGTGTCAAACATTAATGGGAATGACATCACATAGTATTATATCCTTGTATCCACCTATCTACAAGTCTACATAAATTTATTCATTCACTAAGACTTGGTGACTGTTTTGGATCCATGAAACTTCTATGGACTTAGATGCTTTCTTTTTTATAATCCTAGTTTAGAAACCATCAATGAAGACACTAATTTATCTATACTATCATTTTCTACTATAACCTTTCATCACTTACCTTTTTTCGTGCACATGGTTATAAACAATGTCTTTCTTTGTGGTGTTTCTCTCTCTTCTTGGTTGTTCTTCAAGAGAACTTTCTTCATCAATAAGATTTCACCTATTTTAGGATCTTACACATAGTTAGGCAAGTAGTATACACTCTCATATTTTTTCTTCACTACTTGGTTCCTACTCTCACTCCAAGACATACCACTTTGCACATCTTTAGAACACTCACATAACCTATGCCCTAAAAAATTTGTTACACTTGAAGCACTTGCCTGTAAACTATCCATTGCCTCTTCCTCTACCATATGATATACCACCTCTATTTCCATAACCACCTATATTAGATGAATGTTAACCCTCTAAACTGTTTCCCACTTCTTTGATTTTATCTTGAAATTAACTTCTATTGCTTCATTTCCCTCTTCCTTCTTATTAGCCTCTACCTCTATAGTTTCCTCCACCTCTACCTCTATTCAAATCACTTTGCCTTGTTTCAAACTTATCTTCTACCCTTAAGGTATCTTGAGAGACCTCCTCAACTATTTTAAGTGCCAAAACACTCAATTCATCTTAAATGACAAACTTCAAGACTTTCATGCATCTAGCAACCTTCTCAGCATCCTCTTCTATGTGGTTTGCTCAAATGGTCAAATTGTAAAACTCCTCTATGTAATCTTTCACTGTCACATCTTTCTACCTCAATTTTTTATCCTTCTAAACAAGTGGGTTTAATAAGCCTTAGGCATAACTTTCCTTTCATCTTGGCCACCATTCTATCTCATGACCTTATCTTATCTTTACCTCTTATTCTTCTCTCTTCCTGGATGTCATCTCACCATAAATATGCATGAACCTTCAGCCTTGTTACTACAAAATTTACCTTCTTATTCTCCTTCACCTATTCATAATCAAAGTACTTATCCATGGCTGTGATTCAATCAACTAATTCCTCCACATTAAGACTGTCAACATATAAGGGAACCTCCAACTTGGGCTTTGAAGTCACCCCATGTAGTACTCTTATGAATCTATCTTAAAATATTCCTTCATCTCCTTCCTCTAATGCTTCTTCATGATGAATCTCATCCTCACCATCACTTACATCACCCCCATATACTCTCTTTGTTGTGCCAACTCCATGGCTTGCAATCTTGCCTGCAAGTTCCTCATTTCAACCACTAAAACATCCATTACTTGTAACCTCATTTGGGATGTTTTTGTTGCTCCTCATCCTCTACCTGCCATGTGTCCTCCTTTTTTTCCAAATATATCCTAATATTTGATACCAAATGATGTAAAGGATGGATCAAAACAATTCACTTAACCTTGTTTTAACAAACACTTCTTGATTATGGTTGGTTACTTCAATGATCATTTATTGGTTCTAAACTCACTATTTATATTCAAAGGTTTTAGACATCTTATCCATGAATTTTACAGCCATTTTCAACTCCTCACTCAAATCACAATCCTCTCCAATCTTCAACTCACTCCTTATACAACTCTACACACCTTCGTAGATAGGTTAGTATCTTATTTTTGAACAAATTCACTTTGTATGGTTATGTATGGATGAAATTTAGGAAACCAATAATTATTTTAGATACCCTCTATCTATCTTAAATTCTCAATGAAATTTCAAGAACAAACTCATAATGTAAATCCCTTTTGTAACACTTTTTATCTCTTGGTTACGCCTAATTAGGCCTAGTCAAACCCTATCTTCACTCAATCCCTTATAATAGTAATTTCCTATATGGATCTAAATTAAAACCTTTAAAATATTTTCAATCACATGAATACCTTTCAAAATAAAAAAATTGGGTTTTTTTCCATTAGTGGAAGCATAAAAAAATGAGGTGTATTAGTTGGAACCCTAGTTTAGGGTAAACAAGCACTACAAGGACCCGAGGGAAAACAAAAGTTTATCTTTATCTTCTAATCCAACATCTAATCTCTATTATCATAGATTGAGGTATGCCTAACCTATAGGCAAATTTTCCAAGGATATGATTCTCATTTTCTCTTCTCTATTTAACATTTTGACATCATTCTTATCTTTCCTATATGCATAGTCACAAGAAACATGGTTTTCAAATGCTCTCTTGAGGGTATTTGATCTCATTTAGGGTTTTCTAACTTTTCACAAGGTGGATATAGATTCATAATAACTCAAATCACCTTGTGGCATCAATAATCTATCCATGAACATCTATGTTCACTCAAATACTCAACCTCTTATCTTATTTCTAAGTGTAGATATAGTCTGTAGGCTTATACAAGTGTTGTCTTGAGGGTTAGGACTTCTCCAATGGAATTTAAACTACGTCTAAGTTTTAGATATATTTATACAATCTCATATACCCTATAAGATTTGTACTCACTCACCTTGATGTCTCTGTCACTTACATTCTCCATACACTATTCTTGACTGTGTTGTACGCTCTATTTCAATAGGATTACAATACCTTCTATGCAAATTGATGTAAAATTAAGCAAGTTATAAACAAAAAAAACACTCAAAAGATGTGAAATGGACTCATAAATATTTTTAAAACTTTAGAAACATAGTATTTCAATATCTTCCTTACTTGAGCAATTTTATCATAGTTTTCATCTTGTACACATACAAAATTACAAGGTTACAGACCTATTTTTCAAAACCTAATAAAATTCATTCATATTTCTTGGGACTAGATTCCCTCCACCTTCTAATACACTATGAAAAACTAAATGAGAAAACAAAATTTACATATTTTATACCTAACAAACTACTCTAATTACTTGCCAATGATTACAACAAGAATATTTTCACCTTACACAAGGATCAAGGTTGATTTTTCCATATAATCTGACTCATGAGCAATGGTATGGTCCATGGTGACTTTATTAATGTTTCCTATTCAAAAACACTTTCAAAAATTCATGACTAGTCTCCTAAAACACCTATTCTAGACCAAATTATTCAAAAGTTCAAATTAGGCAAAATGGCAGGAAAATGCTAATTTGAATTTCTAGACTATCCTAGTATATCTAGGCACTTGAAAAGCACTCCAAGGTGCATGCTTAGACCCCTAACACCTGTCTAATTATACTAATAATTATTATTGACTAAAAAACACTAATCATTCCAAAATTTCTTGAACAAAAAATCAAAATGAGTCATCCAAGAAGGATGCTCCTGCATAAATATTTTTATACTTGTCTTGTATGTTGAGGATCTACTTCTTACTAAGAGTTCTTCTTCCCATATTTAGATTATTCAATAGGTTCTCTCCATGCAGTTTGATATGATAGATCTAAATCTTTTGCACTTTTTCCTTGGTTTGAAGATTCTTCAATGAGATTCAAGGATTCATTTGAGTCAACAAAATTACACCCATGATCTTATTCAACATTTTGGTATGGTTGATTGCAAGCCAATTCCCTCTCCTTTCTAGTCTAAAATCACCTTTACCTCTATCTAATACACCCCTATTTATGATCCTACATTATATAGGTAGTTGATTTGAAGTCTCATGTACTTAATCCATATTCACCTTGATATTTCCTTACAGTTTGGCTTGTATCTCAATTTGGACATTATATTCATGATAGTCACTGGTAAGTTGCTAAAAGGATTTTATGATATCTACAGGGAAATTCAAATTTTGGATTACACTATACCAAAGGTTATACTTAGTTTGTTGGTTTCACTAATTCATATCACAAGTTATACTAATGACAATTTATCCTTGTATGACTACCTTTTTTTCTTGGTCCTTCTCTAGTTACTTAGGTATGCAAGAAACAATAGGCTATTACACTTTCATTTATAGAGTTAAAGTACAGGGTAGAAGTTGTAATGAATCAGTAAGTTATTTAGTTCTGATAGTTATTGACATAGTTTGGCTTCATATAGGATTCATCTACTATTATTTGGTGTGACAACCAAAGTACAATTCATATTTTCAAAAACCCTATTAAGCACTAGCAAACCAAACATATTGAGATTCACATGCACTTAATTGTTTAGCACATTCAAGATGGGGTTCTTTACTTCGAGTACATTCTAAGTCAACAATAGGTTTATGACATCTTTACAAATATTTTTACATCACCTCATTACCTTGAGTTGTATGACATGCTTGGAGTTTTCGAAGTTGTCTTTGGTGGGTGTTCATGAGGACATCTTCCTTCTTCAGGGATATATTGTACATGAGTACATGATCAAGCCTTATTTTAAGGACTCATATTATGGATATTCCACTTTATTTATGGCCCCTAGATTCACTTATTGGGGATATTAGAGTTGGTTATTTACCTTATCTCATGTTCCTTAGGTGATTTACTTAGTTAAGCATTATTTGGTTTTCCTAGCCACTTAGGTGTGAATATTAAATGTTTTTATATTTTAGGTATAGTGGGTTTCTATCAGTAGGTTATATCTTAGCTTGATATGATGTCTATGATTGATATTCCTTCCCTGTATATGCAAGGCACTATCATTGTACTTACATGAAGTTATAAAGATACAATCTATAATATTTTTCTTTGTTCTACACATTGATTTGAAAAGTCTATGATTTTAAATTCTCATTGTGATGTTTTGTTGTTAACACCTGAGATATTTGTGGTTTGGAACATTTTATTTGTAATTCATTTTAGAGTAGAGCTGAGAGAATCTAATAGAGTGTGAGAATAGGGATAATGACCTACTAAGTGATGTATGTTTATTGTAACCCACTCATTACACTGAGGAAGTATTCTTCATATTCATAGGGAGAAGGGAGAGTGTGAGTGTGTGTGTAATATTTGTAACATATTTGAAAACACACACACACATATATAGTCCCACGTTGAGTCTTATTTTTTTAAATATTCTTAAGATTAAAATAAGTGTAACACCACTAGGGAGTAAGGCAACCATTAGTTTGGCCTCCTCATTCATATATTCATCCATATGTATCAAAGCAAGATTCATTGCTAGGTTGTATGTGAGACTCTAGTTAAGTCAAATTAGAAAGTTGTTAAAGAGAAGCTTGTCGTTCGGTGAGTATATCACATATAAAAGTAATCCCATCAAAAGATTAGTAAGGCCAATGGCACTTAGATTTATAGACTTAGAAGATAAGATGAGAGGAATCAATATAATATTTGATGTAGTGGAGGTTAAAAAAAATAAGAACTCTTATTTAATATATGAGTGAGGATGAAACAACATACACTCAAGAGATTGAAATGGAAGAGATAGTGGATGAATCTGAGATTATATTTGTCAAAGATGTTGAAAATATGGGTGGTAAATCAAAGGTATATACCCCTTACTAAGGATGAAACTTGAGCCCAAAAGAGCTCATTTATTAGGCCATGTACAACTAGACATATTTTGACTACAAGTTAATGGAGGACCCCAATAAGGTGAAAATTTATAAACCAAGTTGAAATATCATGCATCCTTATAGTGGGATCATGTGTACCTACAAAGAGAGAAAGAGGAAAATATGGAATCAAAAGTTTGGAGATAATGGTGACAAAGATAAAAGATAAGTTCTTTACTTCATATTATCAGCTAAGTTTGTTTAAAAATTTGTAAAATTTAAGGAAAAAAGAGTTATATGTAATACATAGAAGAGTTCTAAAATTTAACTATTAGAGTTAGTCATACATAAAATGAATAATAAAAAGTGTAAAGGTATGTAAATGAATTTTGTATTTCTACTTACTAAAAGATTGGAATGTTTAATTTGAAGCTAGTTGTGGAAGCCTATCAATGTGCATTTAAGATAAAGGAAAAATTGTCTAAGAAGTAATGGGGTTACTCTAGAGGTAGATGAAGGTTATCAATAGCAAGAGGAAAAAATAATGGTGCAAAAGGAAATCATACTCATGAAGGTGAAGCAATTACTTAAAAATATTAGAATCAATCTTCAAGATGAAAATATTATTCTTAGATAGGAAGAGGGTAATTATAAAGAGGAAGAGGTACAAAATTCATGGGTAAGTCCTTTGAATGTGGAGAGGTTGTGCATATAGAATTTAAATTCCCCAAAACATTTCAAAATAATAATAAGAGGAATGAAGAAATAAATATGTATACCATGTAGATGAAGAGAGTGTTGGATATCCAACACATATAGAGTAACTACAATGTGGTGAAGCTCTTATGATGAAGAAAGTGTTTTTGAAACTAGCCAATGAAGTAAATGAACTTGTGTAAAGAAAGAACTTATTCCATACTACTTTCAAAGTCAGAGATAAGTGCTATAAATTAATTATTGATAGTGGTAGCATGGACAATTTGGTTAAAAAATAAATTTATGTAATATAATATTTGGTGAAGAGAAATATTACATCACCGAAGCATCATTTTGTGATAAATTTTCAACTTTGAGTATAGGGAACAAACATAGAGTTATTTTTATGGTCAAAAATGTAATGCACATAAATGAAGATAGATTTCAATCCTGTAGAATTTTGATGGACTTAGTTTTAGTGGGTCCATTTTTTCATAGTTTTGGTTTGCATGAATCATGTAGAAATAACATTTTGTGCGTTTATGTGAAAATCTTTGGGTGAAATGCATAACACAAATGGATACGTGGTGTAGACATAATTGTGAAATATGGTTAAAATGGTAGTTTATCTCAAAAACATATTGGAGTCACTTGCACTAAATTAAGTCTCTGGGTGCATAGGAATTAAACACATAGGAAGAAAATAATAGCATAGGGGAAGACTTAATACATAAATATATTGGAAAATAATGGAACAAATTGACTCTAAAATTCTTTGAATTGATCTTTAATTATGAGATTCTCGAAGATGGATACTAAGGGCACGTATTTTTCATCCATGCTTTTGTGAGAGGAAATAAAACTTTGGGGACACATGTTATCTTGTGATAACTTGTATGAATCTTTATTTACACATATAACTTGGGAGGAGCATATATAAGGATGTGCAATACACCACATTAACACATACTAAGACGTTGAGGATATTATAGCAAATTGAAGTGAAATTTCATAGGGTGAAGGATGTTATATCCTTGAAGGTACATGTGGAACCTTGAGAGACTCCATTATTGTAGAGAGTGAGAATCTTACATCTTGTAGCTTGATATCCAAGCATATCTTGTTTCTCATTATTTGGAAAAAAATTGTGTAACTTGTTTTTATATTGGTAACAACAAAATATTTATGTTTCAAATTTGTGTGTGTGGATATGTGTTTACCTATATGTTGGGTTAGGGATTTAATTCATTGGAAACCCCATCCTTGTGACTACAGTTTCTTGTATCAGAGGGAAATTTTGAACCTTGAGGATTATAGAGTGAGGTTGCCTACATATGGTTATGAGCTAAGATATTATCATAATATGATTTTCGCCCATAGAGTAAAGATGTTACCTAGAAGAATTATTGGTAGATGAGTAACAATATCAACTAACATGGATATAATACTTGATGACTATTTTAGATATAGTAGGTATTCTAAATTCTTTCATATCGTAGATATGTTCTAAGATCTTTTGAGTTGAAACTCGCCCCCCTCCCCTCTCTGGAGGGGCATTATAGTTCGCAATGGTATTTCCCATATAGGCGCTCATGCTATGCTCACCCAGATAGATAGATAGATAGATAGATAGATAGATAGATAGATAGATAGATAGATAGATAGATAGATAGATAGATAGATAGATAGATAGATAGATAGATAGGCTATATGGGATTAGGATTAAAACTCTCTATGGTATAGGGGAGGCTAAGCCCCACAGTATATAGTTTAATTGGACCCACCCCCATCTATATTATACTCATAGTGAATAAGATATGGGATATTAATTATAAAGTGTCAAATTTGGGGGGCCTAATAAAATAATCTTTTGGTGGGTTGTCTCGATGTTGATTTCAACACCCTTTTTGGATTCTCTTGCTCTTTAGATATTTTTTTACAATGGATTATTATTCATAACTAAATCAATGTGATCCATTAGCAACACATAAATGCCACACATAGATACTAAGAATTGAAACAATCATTAAACACAAAGGATTATGGGCCTTAATGATTGAAATACAACCAGTGTGCACTAGAGAATATGAGAAATTTTAGCACCAATGAAAATTTGATGTGTATGGGTTTGATAAGAACTTATGTAAATGATAGTATTTTATTTGATTTTTAAGGATGTGACTCTCCTTTCAAAATATGAGAAAATTTGAAGGGTTTATTTTGTATGGTGGATCACATAAGAGCCATGCATCTTGAAGTAGAGATCACTTCTCTCAATCTTGAAAATTTTCCATCCATTGTAGACTATTTCACTAAGTTCAAGCACTTGTTGACATAATTAAATGGAATTGGAAGAGATAATAAAGATAAATAATATGTTTACCTAATTTTATCCAAGTTAAAAGGTCCATTCCAAATCTTTGATTCTACCTTTTTTTATAGCATGAATGCCTTGGGTGCCACATTCAAAATGCCTAATTTAGGGTTGTTTTGAAAAAGAGTTACTAGGGAAGAATCTAAAATGTTTAACTTTGAGTCTTCTATTTCTCAAAATGCATTAGTAGCATTTAATCCTAAGGGAAAGATAAAATCAAAAAGTAAACCAAAACCACTCCTCCATCTCAAAGTGCAATTAAACCTAAAGATAATAATTCTAAACCCAAGGAGTCTTCTAAATATAATAATAAGTATATCCTTTCATGATCCTTTTGTGGGGGGATTGGTCATGTAGAAACTAGGTGTTGGAAGAGAATGCGAGCCTTAGAAGATGTAGTCAAAAACAAAATATCTTCATCTCCATTCCACCTCCTTCCAATGAGCATGGCAAAGCACTTAATGTTGTTGAGAGATATCATTCACCTGTTACAGATAGTTGGGTTACATATTTTGGTGCTTCTTATAGGATAATACTTCCTATAATAAGAGATTCTAGATCCCTAAAAAATCTCTCCTAAAAACCTCTAAATCTCCTATAATAGCTCGTAGGTATTATATTTTTGTTACCAACAATATATACAACAAACTAATTATTATAATATTGTTTATGACAATGGTCCAATAACTAATTATTACCAAATACTAACTAGTTACTATTTACCTCTTAGTAAATACCCACAATGTAAAAGTTAATTCTTAACATTTTCCCCCATAGTTTTTACATGGTGAAAAAATATTCACACTCTTATCTACAGTATACTCACCCCTTGTAGAATACCTTATTTGACTCATGAACTTGATACAAAAAAAGCCTCACTCTTCCCATGGTTTTATAGGTTTACCACAAACCTTGACATGAATAGGACCCATCAACTATTCACCTCCTATGGTTTTTTGGATTTACCACAAACCCTTTCAAGATCCATGAACTAACTTCCATTGGTGATTTATATCCTTTCAAAATGTTTTCAAATCAAGGAAACATGTTTGGAATTTTCACACAAATTACATATCTTAAACACGCATATTCTTCTATTCTTATTTTGAAAACACATAGTAGAAATTAAAAAACATGCCACACAAAATGACACCAAAACATTTTGGGCCCCATCATTGGTGACTGATGAGAGGCTCTAAAACCCTTCTTCCTTTGTGTATCCTTCAACCTCCTATATAGGATACTGCTTACTCAGTCGATGACATCAACATTTGTTGATGGAACTCAAGTGCATGGATTTTCTAAGTGTGGACATCACATAAAAGTGATATTGTGTCCAAAAAATTTTAATATTTTTTACAATTTTAAAACATGAAAACTCTATTATTGTCTTGACAACTTTTAACTTGGTCTTAATATCAAAATGACTCTAGACATAATTAAAGATTGACACTTTTGAGGATTTTTGACAAATAAAGACACTTTAAAAAACTTGACACAACCTATTAAATAGTATTAACATGGACCCAAATAATAACAAAAAATAACCGAAAAAAATTTAAATTTAAAAATTAATCCTACTTTATTACTTTTTAAATTATACTAAACTTATACAAAAGACAAATGACCTATATAAATTGTAATACTTATAAACAATAAAAAATAAATCTTATCTTTAAACATATAACTATTAACACACCTATAAATACTTTTAATTAAAATGCACAAGACTCTTTTATTTATATAAAACCTAACGTACCCAGACAAGTGTATTGATAGATTGAAGACACTTTGGATGTCACCCAAGTTGTACGGACAATGTGTATTTTTGTTAAGTCAACACGTCAACTCAAAAAAAAATGAACCATCTACATGTCCACCGAGTGGATTATGTGCTCTAGTAGTATATGTATGGCTAGAAAGAGAGTCTCCAAAAACTTGATATGCTATATATCTATGCACAAAGTGGTATAAAGAGAACATTAAGCTATGCTAATGTTAGTGGCCTATCTTCAGGACTATATTGAGATCATTACAAATCAGAGACAGTATAAATCACATTTTTATTGTATCCACATGCTTGAAGATCAAAATAAATGAGGAGATCTTAGTAGGTGAAAAACACTTCACCATATATACCAAATGAAAAATAGTTATAAAGCATTAGCTAAACTAGATAAGTGAATGCTTTCAAGCACTTAGAAAAGAGAATGGTAACTAGCAAGTGACATCATCACTACAATTGCATGCTTATATCACCGAAGGCAATTAACACTGATGAAATCTCATTCTAAGAATAACAAATCTAGATATTGAGGCATCTAAAGAATAGTCATACAATATTAATAACTAGCATGTTGTGTTGACATGATCAAATAAATAGTCCAAAGGGTGATAGATGGGTTAAATGCTAAAGACATTACGAAAGTCTAATGGTAATTTGATGAAACTCCAAATCAAAATTTGAAAGAGACAAATATATGCACAAATATATTCTTAAATACTTGATTATCTTTAGACTATATTATTTGTAAACATATACCTCCAAGTCTCATATTGCAGCATAAAATGGAAGGACTCACATTGTAACGTACAATGGATATAGCTCTAATACCATTGTTGGGTATTTAAGGAGCCAATACAAATAATTTAACACATGGAATAAAACAATTGGTGTTTAATGACACAAAAAGCACAATAAATAATTTAATCACACAAATAATAATCTTCTCTATTAAATTCATTCAAACATAATACAAATATATAAGATAATATTTCTTATAATAATGGATTCTAGATCCCTACAAAATCTATCCTAAAAAACCTCTAAATCTCCTATAATAGCTTGTATGTATTATATTATTGTTACCAATAATATATGAAGCAATCCAATTATCATAATATTGTTTATGACAATATTTTGATAACTAACTGTTACCAAATACTAACTAACCAGTTACTATTTACCTTTTGGTAAATACCCATAATGTAAAAGCTAATTCCTAGCATGATATCTCATTCTTTTAAGTTTTTTGGAGCCATGCTTGGGATTTTATACTAAAGAATAAAAGGAAAGCCTTATATAAGATGAGAAAACCCTTGATATTTGTAGGGTATTGTGAGGACATGAGAGTTTATCAACTTTTGGATCTTGGTACTCATGATGTCTTTTTCGAACACATGTTCAATTTAATGATCACTTCTTTTCTCATGATTCTTCATCTTCTTCCATGTCTTATTATTCTTCTTTACTCACATCTATTGATTATTATTCACTTCATCTTGAGATCCTTTCTTTGAGGACCTAATTCAGGAGGCCACTAATCAAGTTATGGATGTATACTTAGATGAGGATCATGTTCCCATTATGCCTAAGTGGGTTCATACTACAGTTTATGATGTAATAATTTTAATAATGATCTTCAACCTGATAGAGATTATGATGTATGATTTATAAGTTTTATACTTTTGTGTTATGTAGTTTATAGGGATACACAGTATTTTTCATAGGCTCATGGGATATAAGAGTGGGATGATGTGATGAAAGATGAGTATTCTTATTTGCTAAAGAATCATACTTAGAATCTTGCTTCTCTTCCTAAGGGAAGAAATTTGGTTAGATGGAAGTGGATATACCAAACCAAATATATAGTTGATAGGTCCATTGACAATTATAAGGCTCATCTTGTTGTAAAGTGTTTCTCACAAGTCAAAGGTATTGATTACTCTGAGTCTTTTCCCCTATTACTAATATGGATTTTGTGCACCTTATCCATTCTCTTGTTGCATCACAAGGTTGGTCAGTGTACTAAATGGGTGTAAAGAGTACCTTCTTACATAGATATTTACAGGAGAAAATTTACATGGAGCAAAATTTTAGGTTTATTCATGATTCTTTCTTTTTTTTAGACTTTAAAGGTCTCTCTACAGTATCAAACTAGCCCTTCAAGCCTAGTATGAGAAGATGGATTATTTTATTTTATCTACTAGATTTATTCCCTACCACTCAAATCTAATTATATATATATATATATATATATATATATATATATATATATATATATATATATATATATATATATATATATATATATATAGTATGTTAACAAAGATATTTTATACTTGTGTTATATTTTTAACTATTCATTAGGCTCTTTCCATGTAATTTTATATGATAGATCTTAGTATTTTGCACTTTTTCCTTGGTTTGAAGATTCTTTAGTGATATTTAGGGATTCATTTGAGTCAAAAAAAGTACACCCATGATCTTCTTTAATGTTTTGATCTTTTTTATTACAAGCCAAGTCCCCCTCCTTTCTAGTTTGGAGACACGCTTACTTCCACCTGTTCCACTCCTCTTTGTGATCCTACATTGTATAGGTAGTTGGTTGGAGTTCTCATGTACTTAACCCATACTCACCTTGATATTTATTTTTTATTTGGGCTTGTATTTAGGTTTACACATAATGCTCATGACAGTCACTGGTAGGCTACTAAAAGAATTTTATGATATTTGCATGGCACTTCACACTTTGGATTGCACTACACCAAAGGCTTTACTTAATTTGTTGGTTATACTAATTCATATTAGGAAGGTTATATTAATGATAGGTGTTCCACTTTTGACTACCTTTTTTATTTTGGTTCTTTTCTAGTTACTTGGGCATGGAATAGGAAATAGGTTATTACACTTTCATCTATAGAAGTAAAGTATAGGGTAGCAGTCACACTGATTTAGTAAGTTAGTTGACTCTAAAAATTATTGATAGAGTTTGTATTCATATAGGATTTACCTACTATACTTTGATGTGACAACCAAAGTACAATTCACATTTTTAACAAACCTTTTGAGTACTAGAGGACCAATCATATTAATATTCACATGCACTTCATTTATCAGCACATTCAAGATGGAGTTCTTTGCTTGGAGTGCATTCTGACTTAGCAACAAGTTTATGGCATCTCTACAAAGCATTTTACATCACCTCATTACCTTAAGTTGCATGAATGCTTGGGGTTTTGGAATTTATCCTTGGGGTGTATTCATGAGGACATCTTCCTTCTTCATTTATTCATGGATATATTGTATATGAGTACCTAATTGATCCTTGTTAATAGGACTCATATTGTGGATATGCCACTTTATTTTTAGCCCTTACCTTCACTTGGGGGGGGGGGGGGGGGGGGGGGGGGGGGGGGTATTAGAGTTATTTATTTACATTAGGTCATATTCCCTAGGTGATTTACGTAGTTAATCATTTTTTTCCACCCACTTAGGTGTGAATACTAAATGTTTTTCTATGTTAGGTATAGTGGGTTTTTATCCCTAGGTTATCTCTAATATTAATCTTACGAGTATGATTGATCTTCCTTTCCTATATATGTAAGACACTTTCATTTTGCTCACATGAAATTATGGAGATATAATCTATGATATTGTTCTATGTTCTACATATTGATTTGAAAATTCTATGCTTTTAGATTCTCTTTGTGATTTTTTGTTGTTAACACATGAGATCTTTGTGTCTTATAACACTTTGATTTGTATTCCTTTTAGAGTAGAGTGAAGAGAAGATAATAGAGTGTGATAATAGGGCTAAATACCTAATAAGTGATGTATGTTCATTATAACCTAGGCATTAGACTGAGGAAGTATTCTTAATAGTCATAGGGAGAAAAGAGAGTGTGAGTGTGTGTGTAATCTTTGTAACATATTTGAACATATATATATATATATATATATATATATATATATATATATATATATATATATATATATATATATATATATATATATATATAGAGAGAGAGAGAGAGAGAGAGAGAGAGAGAGTCCCACTTTGAGTATTATGTTTTTATATTATATTAAGATTAAAAGAAGTGTAAAACCACTAGGGAGAAAGGAAACCATTCATTTGGCCTCCTCATTCACATAAACATCCACAAGTGTCAAAGCAAGATTTGTATTGCTAGGTTGTATGTGAGACTCTTGTTAAGTCAAATTGGCAAGTTTTGAAAGAGAAGATTGTATTTTTGTGATTATATGTCATAAAAATTTAATCCCATTAGAATATTAGCAAGACTAATGTCACTAAGATTTATAGACTTGGAAGATAAGATGAGATGAATCCATATAAGATTTGGTGTAATGGAGTTTAAAAAAAATAGGAACTCTTATTAAAGATATGAGTGAGGATGAAATAGCAGATGCTCAAAAAATTGAAATGGAAAATATAGTGGATGAATCCAAGAATATATTTGTCAAAGATGTTGAAAATATGGGTGATAAATAAAAGCTATATACCCCTTACTAAAGAGGAAACTTGAACCCAAAAGAGCTCATAGATTGGGTCATATACATCATATACAACTAGACATGTTTTGGCAACAAGTTAATGGAAGACCCCATTAAGGTGAATATTTATAAACCAAGTTGAAAAATCATGCATCCATATAGTGGGATCATGTGTACCTACAAAGAGAGATGAGAGTAAAAGATAGAACCAAAACTTTGGAGAGGATGATGAAAAAGCTAAAAGGTAAGTTCTTAACTTCATATTATCAATTAAGTTTGTTTAAAAACCTGTAGAATTTAAGGTAAAATGAGTTATATGTAAAATAATACATAGAAGAGTTATACAATTTGACTATTAGAGTTGATCATCTAGGAAATGAATAATAAAAAGTGTCAAGATATGTAAATGGAATTTGTATTTCCACTTAATAAAATATTGGAATGTTTGAGTTGAAGTTGGTTGAGGAAGATTATCAATGTGTATTTAATATAAAGGAAAAATTTATCTAGGAATCAATAAATTAACTATAAAGGTGGATGAAGGTTCTCAATAGGAAGAGGAAAAAACAATTGTGCAAAAGGAAATCATACTAATGAAAGTGAAGTAGGTAATTCAAAGTATTAGAATCAATCATCAAGAGGAAAATGTTATTCTTCTAGAGGAAGAGGGTAATTCTAAATAGGAAGAGGTATGAGATCCATGGTAAGTCCATTGAATGTGGAGAGGTTGTGCATATAGAATTTAAATCACCCAAAACATTCAAAATAATAACAAGAGGAATGAGAAAAGTAGTATATTTACCATATAGATAAAAAGAGTGTTAGATATCCAACACATATAGAAGAATCAAAATGGGGTGAAGCTATTATGATGAAGAAAGTGTTTTTTAAACTAGCCAATAAAGTAAATGAACTTGTGTAAAGAAATATCTTATTCCAGACTACTTTCGAAGTCAGATATAAGTGTTGTAAATTAATTATTAATAGTGGTAGCATGGACAATTTGGTTAAAAAGGAAATTTATGAAATATAATATTTGGTGAAGAGAAATATTACATCACCAAAGCATTATTTGTTGATAAAGCTTAAAATTTAGGTATAGGGCACAAACACAAAGTTATTTTTTATGGTGAAAACCTTAATGCACATAAATGAAGGTATATTTCAATCACGTAGAATTTGGATGGAATTAGTTGTAGTAGTTTCATTTTTTCATATTTTTGGTTTGCATGAGTCATGAAAAAATAACATATGGTGAATTTATGCAAAAAAATTGGGAAAAATGTGTAACGCACATGGATACTTGGCATAGGGACAATTGTGTAGCATGGTGCAAATGGTAGTTTTTCTCACAAATAGATTGCTATCACTTGTACTAAATTAGGAATTTGGGTGCATAGGAATTTAACACATAGGAATAAAATAATGGCATAAGGAAAGACTTAGTACATAAATATATTAGCACATAATTTAAAATAAATTGACTCTAAAATTATTTAAATTGATCTTTAACTCCAATATTCTTAGACATGGATACTAAGGGCACATTTTTTTAATCCATGTTTGTGTGGGAGGCAAGCAACCCTTGGGGGCACATGCTAGATTTTGATAACTTGTATGAATATTTATTTACACATATAACTTTGAAGGATCATATATAAGGATTTTTAATACCCCCATTAATGCACATTAGGCCTTTGAGGATATTATACCAAATTGAAGTGAAATATCCTAGGAAGAAAGGTAGCCTTGAAGGTACTCATGGAACTTTGAGAGACTTCATTATTGTAGAGAGTGAGAATATTGCATCTTGTAGCTAGAGATCCAATCATATATTATATCTCATTATTTGGAAAAAAATTATGTAACTTGTTTTTATATTAGTAAACAATAAAAGCTTTGTGTTTTAAGTTTGTGGCTGGGTGTGTGTTTACCTAGATGTTGGGTTAGGGATTTCATTAATTGGAAACCTCATCCATGTGACTACGCCATTGTATTGTATCAGAGTGAAATTTTGAACCATGTGGAGTATAGAGTGAGGCCGCATATGTAGGGTTATGAGCTAGGATCTTATCGTAGTATGATTTGCACCTAGAGAGTATAGATTCTACCTAGAAGAATAATTGGTAGATGAGGAACAATAGTATCCAACATGGATAAAAGACTTGATGATGTAATGGTTTTTTGTAAATCATGAAAACACATCTAAACATTGTGGAGGAAGGTATAAGGTAAGGTTTCACACTAAGATATGATCTGAATAATGTTGAATTATCGAAATAAGGTACAAAAGGCAAAGGATAAGATGAGGAGGTGCACATAAATGTGTGTGAAGGTATACTCTTGATAGATATACAAAAAATTGGATGAACACAAAAGTGGATGTGCCATGTTTCTTAGAGACTATTTATTCTTGAAGAGATTATTGATTGGCTCATAGGCATTTAGGATTATTTTTTATATGACAAAATTATAAATCTGAAACATGTGAATGTGGTGTATACTAAGCTGAAAGTTCATACATCACTTTGGTGGAAGGAAGTGTAGAAATAGAGATGAATAATAAGAAAAGATAAGATAACCTTGTGGAATAAAATGATTATGAAATGAAGGGTAAATTATTTCATAGATATTTACAAATAGGTTTGTTCAAAATATTACAAAATATAATCCAAAATGAGCTCAATTGCAAGGAATACATGAAGCAAATTTATAATATCACTATCACATCTAGTCATAGTGAGGATGACCAATAAAAGGTGACAAGATACTTAAATGAATTGACATTTGACATCTAAGAGTACTTTAGTATGGATCAAATCCAAATTATGTAGGAAGCTTATTATTTTACATTGAAAACTAAGGATAAGGAATGTTTTTGTGTGGAGGAAGATGTATCACTTAAAGAAATAAATAAAAACAAGGGTATAATAATGTTGCATTCAGTCAAGCCCACAAACAAGATAAATAGATGCATGCAATTTAGGGAAATAAAATGCACAATAAGATGCATTCTTACATGTCTTGAGGGTGTGGGGGATTTAGAAAAGGAAGGGGGGAAATATTCTAAAGAAAATATTTTAGGTGTGGACAGTCTAGATGTAGAGTACATGAATGTCTATACATATAAAGTGAGAGTAATAGATGATCCAGGGAGTTGGCGTTTATGTCATACATAGAGATTATGAGTTGGTTGGGTCAAAATAATATTCTAAAGAATCAAAACACAAAAAATCTATTAATGAATTTTGCAAACGCTAACAATGGAGGATAATGAACCAATGCAAAGTAATAGTATCTTATGACAAATCTATAATTTAGGCAAAAATGTTGAAGGTGATTGTCGATAGTGGTAAAATGGATATTTTTGTCTGGTATGAGATGGTAGAGAAGTTGGTTTGAAGAAGATAGTGCACCTAAAAAATTACAATGTGTCATCATTGGAAAGGGGCCTTCAAATTTTGGTGAATGAGAAATGCCTTGTGAAGTTCTAGATAGAGGCATACCGAAATGAAGTTTGGTTTTATGTGATTCTAATGGATGTGTGTCATTTACTCTTTGGGATACCTTGGAATTTTGACAGGAAAGCTATGCATGACATAAGAATGAATATTTAGCACATGTAGTAGGATGGAAATAAGTCCATGTTAAGTATGTTGAAGGAAAAGGAAGAATAAGGGTGAAAAAAATAAGTGTGTATACATTTTGATTGTGCTAAAAAAGGATTTATTACAAAAGGTAAAAAATAAGAAGGCATATTATGTGCTCATGCCAAAACTAACCAAGAAGAATGTGGAGGCATAAAGGAAGAGAAAGAGTCACTTTCATGTGAAGTGGGGGAACTTTTAAATGAGTTCATATTTATTGTTTTGATTGATATCCTTGAGGGATTACTACCAATGTGAATTAATATCCATCATATGGATATGTTCCATTGAGTTATTTTTCCAAATTAATTCTCATATAGATTAATATCTAAGGAGAAATAATAGGTACAAAGGTAGATGCACTAGATGTTGGATAGATGTATTATTAGAAAAAAATTAAGCCCATATGCAGTACCTATAGTGTTAGTACAAAAATAAGGATGAGAGTGGCACATGTGCATAGACTCAAGATCCATAAAAAGTATAACGATAAAGTATATATTTCCATTTCTACACATGGATGACTTGATGGATTGCCTAAGTGAAGTATAATATTTATATAAGATGGAAAATAAATGTGGGTATCACTAGGTCAAGATAAAAAAAAATAGGTGGTGAATGTAAAACTATGCTCAAAATGAAGGAAGGGATGTATGAATGGAAATGTTTAAATTTATTAAAATTACATTTAATTTTGAAATCTCCTCTTTTATGTTTTGGGAATATATTATGTAATGGGTTGAGAATAAATTGCATATAAGATTACCAATCCCTTATCCTTTATGGGTAATTTTCATGTTTGTACAAAAGTGGTTATTATGAATCATGTATATCACTCTTATTGGATGCCATCCAAAAGATTTTATGAACATGCCAAGATACTTTGTGACTTCTTGTGGGATAATTCCAAATAGTCCCATGGATTCCACTGAGTTTCTTGGGTGATAAGTTTCCTTCCTTGAGATAAAGGAGGCATGTACATTATTAATGTTCAAAAAAATATATAATTATTTATGTTAAATGGACTATTAGAGATATTTATATATTTGAAGCATGGAAAATTCTCCTCAATCATTGTATTTTTGTAGGTTTTCCATATGATAAAAATACCTACAAGGGATTTAGTTTTCAAATTCTTCTTGTCACTTATGTCCTTGTTAATAATGAATTCATTTGTGGTTTGTAGCATTAGGAAATAATTTGAGTTGGTGAAAAAATATTCACTTAGGATAGATATGGATTTAGATTTAGTCTTCCTATTAATGAAAATAATATTTGGTGGTCTCCCATCATTACCAACAATAACCTATTTTTTGTTGAAATTATAAGTTTTAAAACCTTAGTATTTTTAGGAAATGAATTCACATTGTTCATGATCTTTTTTCTTCAAGGCATTGAATTCCTTTGCACAAATTGTAAAATAAATACAAAATATTCTTTATGATAATCCATCTTACTCATTCAAGAGCTCATTCTATATATTATGATGTATATGTTGGGTCTTCAACCACATTTGTATTAGTGGAAATATTGGTGTTGGAATTGTGATAAGCATTTCAAGAATTACTCCCCTAGGATTCTATATAGGATTATTAGTCCCCTTTTTAGGCTCTTTGTAAGTTAAATAGTTAATGGGCGTTGAACTCATCACTCTAACCTTGGATCTTTCACTTTAATCATATATGTCAGGCTAAGATTTCAGAGCATAAGCTTGCATATTGTTTTCATGTGTTTGATTTATCAAAGGTTGCCTTTGGGTGAATGGATTTTCCATATTTGGAATGCTTATTCAAAATATCCTATTTATAATAGACCAAATAACTCCCAAAACTTATTATATACATTCCCTCATGTATAGTGTGCTGAAAAATGGATTCAAATCCATTTTGTAGCTTTTTATCTAGAGCCCACCTTGTGAAGATTGGGTTTATTTTGGTACTTTTCTCAATGGTCAAATTATATTCCTTTTATTTGAAATTTCTTTAGAGATACTATTATTTTTTAGCTCTAGAAGTCCATAAATTATGCTATATTTAACAATGAGATTATTTTTAATTCTTTTTTCAATTAAAAAAAAGGTTTACTTTCTCACATATGTAATTATTTTAGATCCAAACATAAGTTTAAAAGGTTACTTTAGAGTTTCAGAACATCCTATACTTTCTCAATCATTGAAGGAGTGCTCCTTACACTAAATGAGTAGAATCCCACAAGACATCCTACACTAATGATATCCTCCATTAGTGACATGATGATGGCAAAACTACTCTAAAAATGGATTCTCTACCCCTTCTCCTTAGTAGATGGGAAGGATATTTCCCTCTCATGGTAAGACCATTGTTGACCACTCGAGGTGGGTGTTTCTAATGCAGGATGTTGTTGAAACAAATGTAATAGTGACTCCACCACCTCGGTGAGGATTTTTTCTACCTTTGGCTATGTAGGATGGATGTGTGATGTTAAATCAACCTTTATGGGATACTTACACTTGGGTCAATTCCATTCCATAATATGATTTGCTTCTTCCTTCTAGTGTTGCTTCTTGTACCTAGTTCATCCTATATTATTTGTACCATTTTGGATTTAAATATTTTTTAGTAAAAATGTTTCGAACTCTTTAGTCATGACTAAAAATTAACTACCTTTTTAATGCAACCCATAATGTGTGTGTGTAGCAATGCATTTCCAAGTAAAAAATAGTAACTACTAGACCTTATTGTCATATAACATGAATTACATAAAGGTTGTAATCTCATCAAGACTTTACGTTGCATCTATTAATGGGCCATCATGAGGAATTATGAAAAAGGAATTGCACATTAGATCTCCTTATAGATATAGTTCTAATACCAATGGTTAACATCCTTTTTTCAAGTTTTGAAAAATATAACAATAAATGAATCTAGTATGCTTCTCCCTATACCCAAGAGATTGAAACATGATTAAAAAAAACCTAAGGATAAACCAAAAAAAATAGTGAGCCAAAAAAAAACTAAATCATTTAATTGGAGGTAAAAAATAATAATAATTACTATTAATCAACCAATCAATTAGATTGTTGATGACAAGACACCAAGTTTAACTAATAACCAAGTCTTCATCTCTATTTAAATTATTCTAATGTCTCAATATTTCTATTGATTCTTTGATTTTCCTTTTCACATTAGCTGTGTTTGTTGATTTAACTTTCTTATATTCTAAATAAATATGGTGTTTGGTCTTATCACAATTCTCTACTAAAATTGATGTGACGATGTGATTTAGCCTAAATTTGGGCTATGCTTTTTGAATTGAGTTATGATTGTTTTACGTGCTTCCCAATATATTGTTTTTCATAATCTCCACATTCTATGTGATAAACTCCTTTTTTAAGTCTTCAATATAAATTATCTTTTATTGAACTAAGAATACTTGCCACTATCTATAAAGACAAAAACTATGCTTATGTTATGCCTCTTGATAAAACTAAATATCTAGTGTGTGACGTTTCACACACAATCCACATAAAGTAAAAAAACCCTTATAGAAGTATCATTCTCCTCCTGACTCCTCCTTTTTATACCAAAATTTTCCTTATTCAAAGATATACTTATTTGCCTCTCCATATAACCATTAAGTTGAAACACCTTCCAAAAATGCTCAAACTCTTATTCCACATGTTGTTTGTTTATTAATCTAATAGCTCTTGTGGCTAGAGTAGTTAATACTCTTTCCCTTTGTGTTTGATGATGATGTCAATCTACATGGACATATCTCTTTATGTGGGTGTTTTCCAAAAAGAAAGAGTAGCAATCAAATCATTCTCTTTTCTCTCTAAAAGTACATCAGAAAAGGAAGATTGCCATTTTGTTCTTTAACTTCTGAAATGCTTTAAAAAAATTATTAGTTCTTCTCCCATGCTCCTAACATAAATTGGTCTCATTTACATATCTTTTCTACCATTTTCACGCCAAACGTAAACTATGTAATGCTCTCCTTTCAAATTCTTCCACGAAAGGGTTCGCTGTCATTGAGAAGCTCACTACCACACCACCTTCATTATTGCATAAAAAATCTACCTGGAAAACTGAAATTCAAAGATCTCAAACATTATCCAAACAATAAAATAAATGGAGGACACCACATCAAAACTTACCATCCTATTACTATACACCATCTCAAATAACAATCTTATTATACACTATTGGGCTGTTTATCGATCTTATTACTAATAGATATTTAGTAATTTGTAAAATTTCTGGATCAATAAAGAAACCATTTATAATAGAGCATCACTTTTAGTGTGTCAATATATGGTTTAGTATATACATTTAATATTCACGATGGACGAAAAATTAGTAGAGATCAACACGATATAAGATATGATATGCTCATCCAGATAAACTTTACTAAATTTATAAGAATTCAATACTTATTATGCACATTAATCTTTTTCCTAGGAAAAAAAATCCTGATTCAAGTGGACGTAGATATGATTGAATCCCTTAGAATCAGCTGAGAGCTTGCAAGATAAATAAGGATAAATCTCAAGTATAAATACATGGCCATAACTGCATAGAATCATGAATAACCGTTGTTAAGAAGGATTCAAGTACTGTAAGTAGTGCAGAGAAAGAGGAGGAAACCAATGGAGGGTGTGAGAGGAAGAAAGGTGTCAATAATGGCAATTTTTATATGCTTGATTTTACCTTTTTCATCATCTGCTGCCATCGGAACAGGTGAAGATAATTTATTCTAAACTTTTCTTTTCATTTTATTTTATGTTTACATCGAGATGCAATTGCTGCATAATTAATTATTTACTGGCGTTACAAATCAAAAAATTAAATAATCTGAATGTTGTCTTTTTCAGCTGAAGAAACCACTCCTGCTCCTGTTCCAGCAACTGAATATAATCATGAAGATTATGGTATTAGTGCTTATTGTTTATGTTGTACCTTAATTCGAACAAAGCATAACAAATGCTGTGAGAAATGTAAGCAATAGGTTATAATATACCAATTGAGAAATATACATACCAACAGCTGATAAAAGATGTTGGAAGATAAATAAAGATAGCCCTCCTGCTCCTGCTCCTGCTCTCTGTAATGCTTTCAAGACAGTTTGAGAATAAATGATTGGTTATTTTATTTTAATTGGTGTGAATAATAGTAATGTGGGTTGTCATATTATTCACTAAATAAAATTAGTGAATTAATTTTTGGCACTAAATTTAATTAGATCATTTATTTATCAATATTAGCTATGATATGATAATTTTTTATAATAATATAGAAACTAATATATGTGAAAGTGAAAAATATGTTTGAAAAAATTTAATATTTTTTAATATGTAATAACAAATGTCAGTCACAAGCATGTTTGTTTATATTGTTTGTCTATTAACATTGATTTTATTCATAAGTGTTATTTTAATTTGATTTTATATCAAGTATTTAGAAGAAACAATTGGTTTTAAAGAAAGTTTGTTTATATTGTTTCTCTAGTATTGATTGGTACATTTAGTTTTAGAAGAAGTTTTAGAGTATTTATTTTGTTATTTGTTATTATTAATATAATAAGAAAGGTTGAAGATCTTGAATTTTAAGCTTGTAAAGTGTTGAAGGATATAATTGTAGTTAAAATTACTTGAATGAATGTATTGTGATTATGTTTATTTAAATAATTTAATAAAAAATAATTTTTTTATATATTAATTGAATATAATTAATTGCGTATGAATGTTTTTATAAGAAATTTAGTATTTATAATTTTATATAATGAATTTTCTCATATATATTATATAAAATTGAAATTGAAATTGTACAAAAATCATAAAAATTGAGAAATAATAAGACAAAGTTAATAGGAAGAGTTTTTAATGTTACTATCTCTTATCATTGACTTGGCTCAAATAAAAAGAACAATATAAATTGTTTTATCTATGAGGTATGGGATTATTAAATGCATTTCATAAGTTAATTTTAGAAAGTATTCCTTTACATTGAAAAAAAAAATGTTCAATGCATTTTGTTTGTCTTTATGCAATTTCACTCTTTATGCAATTTCACTTCTTTATTTAGTGTTTTATTAGTTAGACAATTTATATAGAGTAGGTTACAATGCATTTTGTTTGTCTCTATGAAATTTCACTTCTTTATTTAGTATTTTTATTAGTTACACAATTCATATTCACCAGTAAGTTACAATTTGTTATACATTTTCATGAGAGTAATTCTACTAGTTTTCACAATCATATGATATACATATGTGCACACAAATTTCATTGAATTGTATTGAAGTGGTTATTAATATAACATTGAAATTACATAAATGATTTAAAATTTTAGTTATTCTCAATATAAAAGTTATATAATATATTATAACATAAAAAAAATTAAATTTATTTTTGACATTACACATTCTTGTTAAAAAATCAAACAAATATTACCAATATTTATCAGGTTATTTGTAATAAAAGCATTGATAAAGCCATTAATGGGATTTAAAAAATAAAGATTATTAAATTATCCTATTAAAATACAATAAAATGGTCAGTATTAATTATTGCAAGCTATAAAGTATTTACAAGTAAATACTAAATGAAAATTCTAATAAATGGCAATTGTTTATGATAGTAGAACATAAAACATATAAAATGGCAATTGTTTATGATAGTAGAACATAAAAAATACAACATTTTTTAACAAAAACCACACAATATATAACTTAATGAATGAAATGATTATAAATGAAAATTATGTGAAAGTGTTAATTATAAGTCTTATATTTTGAATGGTACTAAAATAACTATATTTTTCTTCACACTAATTGAAACACAAATAGTATTTGAAGCAAATGGGTTATAAACACACACTTTGGTTGGAATCATTGCAATCAAAGTATAATATAACCTCATCATAAAAAGTAGCAGGAAATAATAGTTTCTCCTCAACTATCCCAATAATTTTTTCTCTATTAATGAAATTTGTAAGAAATAACTTTTGATGATTTAATCTATTTGATAAATATTTTTAAAAATTATAAATACAAGCTTCCATAACCTATTTGAATTTACCATCTTGCATTGTATAAAAATATTATGTGAACTTCCTTGCTTGATTTGTCCTATATATAGGAGCATTTTTATATGAAGTGATGATATTTGATTGCATTATGTCTACTATGTAAGAGCATACTGATATTGAGAGATGATCTAACATTTATATCATTGGGAAGAAAAGTCAATTTTAATTAAAATAAACATTATTGAATTGTTACACTAAAAAATAATGAATTAAAAAAAATGAGAACTGTTGGAATATTGTCATTGATGTCAAAGGAAAACATCGATAAAAATGTCTAATAGGAATGGAAGTGTCAAAATAAATTATTACCAAAGTGTTTTTGAAAGTAAACAAAATTATAAATGGAAGTGACCAGATTTGTCAAAAAGTAATGGAAATATTGAATGGAAATTTTCCATATCAAATTCATCTTTTTCAAAATCTAAAACTAGCCCATATGAGGATAAAATACATCTATTCTAGTTCTCAAATTTTGAAGGGCCCAACATTCATGAAAGGACAATTTTTTAAAAGGCATGTATATAGCTGTGTTTTTAACTAAAGACCATTAATGAAAAACTCATGGTAGCCCATGTGAAAAGGTGCCTCTTGAGGAAGGATGCCCCCTTTGGAATGTTTTTTAAGGCTAAAATAGTTCCCAACCTTGGCCGACCTATTCGGAGGAGTTGTGACCATTCGAATGGACCTTTTCATTTGAAGAGTCACAACCTTCATTTGGGGCTTTCCATGGGTTATAAATAAGTGCATAATGAGTGGCGAATTTGTAGATTCAAAATTGAAAGATATAAAAGAAGAGTAAAAATATGTGAAGGTAGATTTTTGTGAGAGTATTAAAAGGATAAACCAGCATGTATAAGGTAGAGCATAGAAGCAAAAACACTAAAGTGTAGATCGAATCAAAAGGAAATAAATTAGTGTTCTATCATCCATTAAGTAGCAATAAATCAAAGATAGAAGAGTGATTCTTTTGAGAAGGTTGGTGCCTTCATTTTGAAGATATTGGTGTCTTTTGCTAAGTTGGTGCTCAATGAAAGGGGTTAGTGCTCCTATAGGTTGGTGCCTATAAAATTATATTTGAGCTTGGTACTCCAATAGGTTGGTTCCTATGAATATTTATATTGAGAAATTTTCTCTATAGTTTTCTCCCTAAAGGGTTTCCATGTATATTTGGTGTCACTTTGCATTGTCTTAACTTGTGTTGTGATTTTATTGCTTTGAATATATTAATTAGAATAAGTGATTAAGTGTTAAAAAATAAAATAATATATAATATTGATTCACCCCCCCTCTCAGTATTATCCTATGCTCAATAATTAGTATCAGAGTACTTCCTTCAAGATTAGTTTAACCACTAAAAGGTAGATCCCGAAAGCACACATGACCAGTCATCAAGTTCAAGAAGGTTTCTCCACAAACAAGGCTCCATTGTTTAATGAAACAAATTACACATTTTGATGTATAAGAATGAGGACTTATCTAATGGCCCTAGGTTTTGATATATGTCAAGTTGTTATGGATGGATATACAGCACCATAGACTCCACCAACAGATATGGTTGGAAAAAGGCTAGTAAAAACAATGTAAAAGCCATGAATGCTATTTTGTGTGGTTTATCAAAATCTGAGTTCATAAAATTAATGAAATTCAACTTGGATAAATAAATATGGGAAAAATTTAAGACAATCTATGAGGGAGATAACAAAGTAAAGATGACCAAGCTTCAAACTCACAGGAGACAATTTGAAAGTTTGAAAATGAAAGATTCTGAAAACATTGCATCCTATCTACTTCATGTTGATGAAGTTATTAATATCATCAAAGGACTTGGTGAGAAGGTTGAAGAATCCACAATTATCCAAAAATTACTCAAATCTCCACCTTTAAGATTTGATGTAAAAATCTCGATGATTGAAGAAATGAAGGACTTGGAAAAACTCACAATGGATGAATTGCATGGTATTCTCATAGCATATGAGATGTAGACTGAGAAAGAAAAACCATCAAAAAAGGAAGTAGCATTCAAAGCCTTGAATAAGGTGAATAACAAGGAATTTGAATAAAGTGATGATACCAGTGACAAACTAGATGAGAAGGAGGCACTATTTGTCAGTAAGCTACAAAAGGGGTCCAAGAAATACAATGGTAAGTTGCCTTTAAAATGATTTAATTAGGGTAATATAGGTCATTTTATTACCAAGTGTCCTCATAAGGATGAAAGTGAAGAAGAGGAAAATACTAACAATGAAAGGAAAAAGAAGGAAAGCAAGCCTTACTTCAAGAAAAACTTCAAACAAGGTAGATATAAGAAAAAATATAGTAAGTATAAGAAAAGTCTCTATTCCAAAAGGGATAGTAGCTCAGCCAAGGAGAGTTATGAAGAAATATTGGGCTAGGGAGAAAACCTTGTTTATGGTAATTGAAGAGAAATCCAAATCTTCTAATACAAACACCTTGGAAGAAGAGGATGAAATCAAAAATGATGGAGAGGTAAATTCATAAGAAGAATTAATTTGTGTCTTTGGTGAAATAAAGTTTATAAAGAAAAATAATTCGAAACAAAAGGTTCAAGTTCAAAAATATGAAGAGGAAAATACTGATCTGAAAACAAAGATAAATTGGATGGATGAAGAGTCAGATAAGATTCTAAAGACGTAAAGACACAAGTAGAGGAGATGAAAAGAATAAAAAATGAGATAAGAGCCAAATTAAAAACAAAAGAGGATGAATGCATTGCCTTGAAATTAGAATTGGAGAGAATAGCCAATGAGTTGAAAAACATATCAAATTTTGAAAATAGTGCCGAAGTATTGGGTAACATTATAAAAACCCATAGATCACCATCCATTCAGTTTGGTATTGGCTATGATGAGAACCAAAAGAACACTAAAAAAGGGCAAAGGTCAATACCTACAAAATCAACAAAAGGGTAAGATGCATAGAAACCTAAGACCTATGTTGATGCACTAACAAATTCAGTGAGCATAAGTGATAAGAAATCAGATCATGTGAAAAAGGAGCATGTAAATCCTCCTCATAAATAAAATAGAGGGAAGAACATTCTTGTTAAAGACTTCAGGGAATCATTTCCATCATGGTAGAACCATGTGAAAAGGTACATAAATGCATTATATGGTTGTTGTTACTCTTAAAATTATTTTGGGCATAGAATAATAGAATGTAAGACTTGTGTAAGGAATGAATATTCATGGAACTATGGAAAGACTACTCATGGAGGTTTCAATAGGAGTTACAACTCATTTGCCCCACTCTAGGATTAAAATGAGAATAATACCATATGCTATAATTGCAACAACTATGGACACATATCTTGATTCTGTAGAAGTGTGCTTTTATAAAATTCAAAACATAATAAAAAAGTGAATAATCTTCTGGTAAAGAAAAAATAATCTAAAAAAATATGGAAAGAGAAGCAAGAAGTTGGTCCAGAAAAATAAAAATCCATGCTAGTGTAAATAGTGTTCCATGTACAAGATGAAGCACAATAGTGGTATATTGATAAAGGATGTTCAAGACACATGATGGGAGATAAAGGTAAGTTTCTTACTTTGAAGAAAATAAATTAAGGTACAGTGAAGTTTGGGGATAATGCTATGGCAAGGATTTCTAGAAAAGGTACCCTCAACCTTGATAATGGAAGGACAAAAATAGAAAATGTTTTGTATGTTGAAGGGTTGAAGCATAACTTATTAAGCATCAGTCAAATGTGTGATCAATGGAACATGCTCACATTTTATGCTCAAGGTTGTGGGATCAGGAGAGTCGACACAGGGAAGCTGGTTACTAATGCAAACAGAACATCAAATAATCTCACATACTCAATGAAGTAAAAAGAGAAAAATGCCACATGAGCTAAAATGATGAAAGTTGGATATGGCATCAAAGAATGGGCCAGATGAAATTTGAAAATCTTGTGAAGATTGGAAATAGGCAAGCTATCATATACATGCCAAAAATTACAAAGCCACAGGACACCCTGTGTAAATAATGTCAGCATGGAAAGCAGACAAGGGTGAGTTTCAAGTCAAACGAATACTCAATGACCAAGCCTTTGGAGCTAATTCATACAGACCTCTATATACCAACAAGAGTACAAATCTTTCAAGGTGAGGTCTATTTCATGTTGCTCATTGATGACTATTCTAGAATGATATGGGTCACTTTCTTAAAATAAAAATATGAAGCATTCAAAAAAATTAAAGCTTGTAAAGCTATGGTGTAAAATGAAAAGGAGTTAAATATCAAATGCTTAAGGTCAGATCAAGGAGGTGAGTTCCTCTCAAATTAATTCAATGATTTTTATGAGGGGAATGGAACAAAAAGACATTTCTCAGCTGCTAGGACTCCATAGAAAAATACCATAGTAGAGAGAAAGAATTGAACAGTGTAAGAAATGGCAAGGACAATGCTAAATGAATCCAAGATTTTAGATAAATATTAGATAATGGTAGTCAATACCATAGTTTACATCTTAAATAGAGGACAAATTAGGTTTAATAATAACAAAACACCCTATGAACTATGGAAGGGTAGACTAGCTTCAATGAAATACTTCAAAGTTTTTGGAAGCAAATGTTACATTAAGATGGATGATGAGGACTTGGGGAAATTCAACTCAAGAGAAGATGAAGGTATTTTTCTTGGATACTCCTCAAGGAGTAAAGCTTACAGATGCTATAATAAAAGATTATAAAAAATAGTTAAAAGTGCTAACATCAGAATGAATGACACTAAACCTAAATAAGTCAGTATACCAACAAATGTTTTGTCATAAGAATCCATCTTCAAGGAAGAAGAATAAAAATATAAAGAAGAAAGTCAAGAAGAAGAATAATGGCAAGATACAAGGGCAACATCTAGATTCGTTTAGAAGAATCATTCTAAAAATCAAATCATTGGGGATCTTAATACTGGGGTGAAAACTAGGAAAAGGTTTATAAATACATTAGAAAGTATAAACTTCTCTCTATTGTCTAAGATATAACCTAAGATTTTCTTAGAAGCCATCAATGATGAGCATTGGATCAATGCCATGGAAGAAAAAATAATTCAAATAGAAAATAATGAGTCATGGGAGCTTCTCCCTAGGCCAAAGGATAAAAATGTGATAGGTACTAAGTGAGTGTTTAGGAATAAACTAAATAAAGATGGCCAAGTAACTAGGAACAAAGTAAGATTGGTGTGTAAAGGATATGCTCAAGTTGAAGGCATCTATTTTGAAGAAAACTTTGCTCTCATTTTAATATTAGAAGCAATCAAATTATTTTTATCATATGTGGGTTTTAAGAACATCTAATTCTATTAGGTGGATGTGAAGTCTACATTCCTAAATGGAAAGTTAGAAGAGGAGGTTTACATTGAATAACTAGATGGTTTTTATTTGTTAGAAAACAAATATTATGTGTGTAGATTGAAGAAAGCACTATATGGGATAAAGCAAGCACCCAAAACCTGGTATGCCAGACTTGACAAATATCTACTTGAAAAAGGATTCAAAAGATGAGTTGTTGATAGCAATCTCTACATCAAAACTGAAGGTGAGAATAAATTAATTATGATGATATATGTTGATGACATAATTTTTAGAGTCAAGAGAGATACAAAAGGAATTTGAAATGTCCATGTTGGGTGAGTTATCATTTTTCCTTGGTTTGTAAATTTCCCAATCAAGTAAAGGTATATTCATCTCTCAAATTAAATATATAAAGGAGATGTTTAAAAAATTAGAATGGAATATTGTACTCTTATTAAAATGCCCATGGCTAAAGGACACAATTTAAGTAAGGATGATAAGTCTCCAAAAGAAAATCAAACCTTTTATAGATCCATGATTAGCAGTTTGTTATACACAATAGCATCATGACCAGATATCATGCAAGTTGTAGGCTTGGTATCTCGATTTCAAGCAGCTCCAAAGGAAACACATGTGCAAGTGGTCAAGAGAATATTCAAGTACCTCAAAGGCACTATGGATAATGGGTTATGGTATCCACAAGGTGAATATTTCACATTAAAAGCATACACAGATGCAGATTGGGTAGGAAATGTGGATGATCGAAAGAGTATAAGTGGAGGAGCATTTTTCCTTGGTAAGAACCTAGTTTTTTGGTTAAGAAAAAAGTAGTCATCAGTCTCCTTATCCATAGTTGAAGCAGAATACATAGTAACAATATCTTTTTGTACTCAATTACTTTAGATGAAGCAAATATTGAAGGATTTCAAGATATAATATGATGATCCAATCACCATTCTATGTGATAACATGAGTGTTATTAACATTTCAAAAAATCTTGTGATGCACTCAAGGACAAAACATATTCCAATCAAGTATCACTTCTTGAGAGAACAGGTGGCAGAATGTCATGTGAAGTTGGAGTATGTTTCTATAAAAGAGTAGATTGTAAATATATTCACAAAGCCCCTCCCAAAAGAAACATTTAAATTTCTAAGGTAAAAGTTGGGAGTGATACATTCTTCATCCAGCCATTAATCAACGAAGAGAAGTATATGTTGAGGGGGAGCAAATAATTGCATTATTCATCTCCAGTGTTGGTAAGAGACATTTTTGGTACATTCCTTTGCCATTGATGGAAAAGGGGGAGAATTGGTTTAGGGGGAGCGAAGGGGGAGAACTATACCAAGGAAGAGTAGATTACCATCAATGACAAAGGGGGAGATTGTTGGAATATTGTCATTGATGTCAAAGGGAAACATCGATGGAAATGTCTAATAGGAATGGAAGTGTCAAAGGAAATTATTACAAAAGTATTTTTAAAGGTAAATAGAATTCTTGATGGAAGTGATAGGATCCATCTAAAAGTAGCAAAAATATTGGACGGAAATTTTCTGTAACAAGGTTGTCATTTTCAAAATCTAAATATGACCCATATGAGGATAAAATGCATCTATTCTAGTGCTCAAATTTTGAAGGGATCGGCATTCATGAAAGGACAATTTTTTAAAAGGAACATATATAGCTGTGTTTTTAATTAAAGACCATCATTAATGAAAAACTCATGGTAGCCCATGTGAAAAGGTGCCTCTTGAGGAAGGATGCCCCTTTGGAAAGATTTTTAAGGCTAAAATAGTCCCCAACCTTGGCCAACCTATTGGGAGGAGTTGTGACCATTTGAATGGACCTTTTCCTTTGAAGAGTCACAACCTTAATTTGTGGCTTTCCATGGGTTATAAATAAGTGCATAACAAGTGGCAAATTTATAGATTCAAAAGTGGAAGATGTAAGAGAAGAGAAAAAAAAATTGAAGGCATATTTTTTTGAGAATATTGAAAGGATTAACCAACAAGTATAAGGCAGAGCATAGCAACAAAAACACTCAAGTGTAGATCAAATTGAAAGGAAATAAAGCAATGTTCTATCATTCGTTATGTTAGAAATAAATCAGAGATAGAAGAGTTATTCTTGTGAGATTGTTGGTGCCTTCATTTTGAAGAGATTGGTGTCTCTTATTGAGTTGGTGCTCAGAAAAAGGGGTTGGGACCCCTATAGGTTGGTGCTTATAAAATTATATTTGGGATTGGTGCCTACGAATATTTATATTCAAAAAGTATATTCTTTATTTTCTCCCTAAAGGGTTTCCACGTATATCTAGTGTCACTTTGCATTGTGTTATCTTGTGTTGTGATTTGGTTGCTTTGAATAACTTAATTGGAATAAGTGATTAAGTGTTAGAAAAGAAAATAATATATAATATGGATTCACCCTGCCTCTTAGTATTAGCCTATGCTCAATAAGAACAATCTCTTCTCATTTTTCTTTCTGAATAATAGTTTATATTTTAGATAAAGGATATCCACATCAAGACTATTAACCAAAATGTGATGGAAAATGTTGGTAAGATATATGTCCAAAAGAATTGTACTAAACATTGTTGGTCCTCAACATTGAATAATTAAGTCATTGTTCCTGAATCCACTGAATATTGTATCCTTAACTCATTGCAATTTTGTTTATGACCATGTTATAATTTTTTATAAGAATGAGAAAAGTCTTTGGATTTATAGATTGAAATAAAATTAATATTTAATTTTATAAAAAACATTGTCTATGATTATAGGCATAGCTCCCTTATTGAGAGGATATTGGTTCCAAAAAAGCTTTCTTAGTTGGGGAGGAGATGTGTAAAATCTCCTCCACCTTTTCAAATGATGTGTTAGGATGTAAGAGTCAAGACAATAATAATTGAAGGAAGTTTTGGAAGATATTTGGAGAGTAATATTAGATAATCTAAAATAGAGGAAAGAAGATCAAGAAAGTAGGGAGAAAAAGAGACTAATTCTAGATAGGATTTATTAGAGTAGGTTTTTTACCTTAGCTCATGTTCCCTAGGTGTTATACTTAGTTAAGCATTATTTTTTTTTTTTCACCCACATAGGTGTGTGTTGGTTCCTAGTTGTACACCTCTTATGCTCAACCTTGCAAAATTGAAAAAAATGGCAAATGTGGATGATAAGCCCACTAATATATCATTACATTTTGGGAAGGGTTTAGCACACAAATGGATCAGATGTAGATAATGACTGGAAAGCACCAAAAGAGGGTGTGGTTAACTCCTTGGTACTTCTGGCTCTACCTAAACTGAGGTAAGAGGACCTCAGGGATATCTTGCTCACATGGAAGGACACTACAATCCAATATCCATGGGAATTATTGGCACAAAATGCAAATCTAACCAGGACATAACCAAAGTTTCACACTCCACCTAAGAAGGGTTGTCACATGGAATGAGCAAATGCACTAGGTCAGACACAAACTTCTAAAGATAGATGGGGATATGCTTGTAACCTTCATTTCTAAATAAATTTTCAACAACAAGGGTTCAAATGGAATACTGCAATGCTAAACTTCAAAGTAAAAATACAAACACATTTTATGTAGGAAATATTAATGCATTTGTAGGCAAATAACACTTATAATATTCAACAATTTTATTATTTGTAGGGTAGAGCAGGGTAGGATGAGTTTGGTAGTTATAAATAAGAGTGATGTGTTGGTGGTTTTCAAATAGTAGGAATTCTTTCAACATTTATGACATTATTCATTTTCAAAGATGTAGAAAAACTGAAATACAAGCTAAGGGAGAATACCAAGAGTGACTCACATCCATTGGTGTTAATACAATGTAAATACCCGAATGATTCTTGAAACCCTTTAGCATACACTAAAACTAAAATTTCAAATACTTTTTCCTATTAAATCCATAAACCTAGGGCCTTAGGAGCTATTCAATAACATATTTCCAAATTACTATGCATAAAGGGGTTTATAACCTAGATCTATGCCCAAAATGACAACCAATAATAAGCATAAAACCAGATATCCAATCAGCAGAGTTAGCAAAACATATTATTACATTCATCAATAAGAAAGAGTAAAAACCATAATTATTTTCCATTAACTTGAAAGAAAATCTTACATACATTAGTGTTTCATAATGCTACCATGGGGATAACCATGGTGAGTTTTCTCCTTATTGGATGGGGAAGACATATTAAAATGCTCTCAAAACTTGATAAAGGTTGTATATATGCAATCACCTTAGCAAGAGATACAAAATGCACACACAACAATAGATCCTAAAATTTGGAATATCCTAGACTTAAGAAAAACTAACAACCAACAACAACCTTGAAAAAGAGGACAAGCCCTCTTTTTATATAATTTCTCAACACTTTTTTAAAATATAGGAATATGTGTTACAATTTTCAATATTGCAAACTTGTAGTTAGTGATCAAGTTTCTACCAAGATGCTTCTAGTTGAAATATGCTCTTTGTCACACCTAGAATCTTCATGCCTTTGCAAGGAAAATAATTCTTTCAATTGCCTCTACATGTAATGATGAATATTTTCAACAAACCCTTTCTATGCTTGGTTAAAAATGCATGTCATTCAAGCTTAAAGGAGAATATTCATTTTGGAGACAAACAAACCCTTTGTCTTCTTATGTAACTACCTGGATTTGCCTTTGACCACTTATTTGCATAGTTGGAATCTCCTAGACAATTTCCCTTCCTCTTGTGCATGCCAAAGAACAACCCCACTTTTCAATGATGACATTGTAACACTCCACATACATGGTCATTTCAAAAATATTCTTTGTAATAGCCCATCTTGATCTTGTAGACCTACACTATTTCTCCCATGGAGGTGTTCGAACAAGTAAAACATTTATAAAAATGCAAGACTTAAGTTATTTTTTACCTTATTGATTTTTGCTCCAAGATGCCTTTCAACACTTTTTTTTTCAAATTTTCAAATTTTAGGTTTGTCACCAACTTTTTTAATGCTTAAATGCATTATTTTTCACTTTTTAGCCTTATGGGGAATTTTGGGTCCAATTTGCAATTTTGCACACTCTTTGTTTGGGGAAAATCTGGAACTCAGCAACACATTTATAACTTGTAAATTGACAACTTGGAATTCATAGTTATAGTTCCCCTCAAAAGTTATCGTAGGGAACTGGGAACTTCAAGTACAAATTGTAACCTACAAATTACAGCTACAGTTCCCCTCAAAAGCTCCCCCCAGGGAACTAGGAACTCCAAGTGAAAATTGCAACTTGAAAATTCCAATTGCAATTCCCCTCAAAAGTTCTCACAAAGAACTAAGAACTCTAAGTGAAAATTACAACCTAAAAATTGAAGTTGCAATTCCCCTAAAATGTTCCCTTTGGGAGCTAGGAACTTCAAGTACAAATTGTAATTTACAAAAACGCAAAATTACAATTGGCCTTGAAATTTTTGCTTTGAACTAGGACCTCATGTTGATCGCCATTGACTAGTGGGTTTGGGATATCTGAGTGCAACATGCAATTTGCACACTTGGAAAAGTGAAAAAAATTGCATTCTTCTCCAAAATCACCTTGGAACTCCACTTGAGTTGACTTCTTCTATGTTGGGTTGACTAGGGGGATTGGGAAGTTGGACTGTACATTTCAACTTACACTTTGAAGACTTGCATTTTATAAGTTGTTTTCCTACATGAGAACTCCATGTAGTCAACCATTCAACCTGGTTTGAAAATTAATATGTAGAAGATTTTTTTAGAAGCCAAAAATTTCTCTAATAATGCCTCAACATAACAATCTTTCTTTCCATGTATAATGTATTTGGATTTGAACCATTCACCAATGAAAATTTGCCCTTTTATTACAACATCTTTGAATGAAATACCTTTCAAATGAGATGGCATCATTATACCCTTGTCAATCTTAATTGAATTCAATAACAACCTTACCTTTATGGCCTTCATAGGTCCACATTGCACATACCTATTTTGGATTGGATCTAGAAAATATCTCTTCAACTCACCATTTTTATGAGATTCAATAACCCCACTGCTATTCTCAGGTTCTAACTCCTTGCTTAGCCATTCACAAACTATAAAATGGTTCCCATCTTTTTCATTATTTACTTGCATAGACTTATTAGCCTTAGTTTTTTAGCAATCTTTGAAAAGGAAGGCCTATATCCTGGATTAAATGACCAACACCCTTCCATTAAGGATCTCCAAGCCAGTTCGCACCATTCTGGAATAGGTGGTAGTAATGTATTTTTCATAATACCCCCTATGATTTACAGACATTTGCATGTTTGCATAAGGCTCATATCTGGTAATAATTTACCACATGACTATTCCAAAATAATAAACATCAATTTTACTACTTACACCACTTCTCCCTCTAAGAATCTCTAGTGTCATTCATGGCAATGTTCCTAGAACACTACCAGAAACTAAAATATGGTGTTTTACCTTTGACAAGCCCATATCACCAATCTTACAAATAGTTTGATGTGGATTTCTCATATTTACCAAAAGATTATCACACCTCAGATCAAAGTGGACTATGTCCTTTTCATGCAAATATTCCATGCCAAATGGAGCATCCATATCTAAAATCAATATTTTACATTGATCAATGGTTTTGTCCTTTTTGTGTAAGACTTGTTTGAGGGACCCATTCACCATAAATTCTATAACAATCATTAGGGTATCACCAAGTCCATATAGAAAAACACCATAAAATGATATAACATTGGGAAGGTGTTAGATTACCTAAAAGGTGTGCCTATTATAAAAGCTTAGAGTGGTAACAACATCAACAACAATGTGTATCTTTTTTCAAATCAAGTCCCTAATGTCTACTTCAATTCCTAGATCATACATTGCCAAGTCTCTGACAATAAGAACAAACTTTCTTGTCATTAATTTTTCCTAGTTATCCCCCTCATAACGCTCTCGTAGAATCCCAAACAACTCTTTGGATATCACCTAGTTTTAGAGCTTGGCCTAGGAAGCTTGCACATTTTTAGCTCATACGAGAGTAAAAACACATCCCACATCTAGTTGCACTCGTAGGATTTTCTCAACAAAAACTTTTTCCAAGAAAACTCATGGTACCAACAATAAGAATGCTTTTACCCCTAAGAAACTCCATTGTGTCTAGAAGTCTGCAATCATCTCTGATGTCCTTTCTTGGAAACAACTAGCTTTAATTCACTTAATAGAAACATCTGAACCTTTTCATTTTCCATAATAAACAATCCCATAGTGATCCTTTTCAAATAATGGTTCCACATTTGCTAGATATTCATTGTCCTCTGTGTTGTCCCCCAAAAAAATGTCACTCTTTTTGGGACAACATATGAGCCATTTTGGTCCTGCAAGACCAAATTTGCCTCTTCCCTTTTCAAAATTTCTTTTAATCTTTCAAATTCCTCACTTTTCAAGCTTTTCAGTAAAGGGACGAGCTAGTTCATCGGGTTCAATGGCTTCTTCGAGCAAGTTCAATCAAATTGGTCAAGTTTCTAACACTTAGACACTTTTCAAAGATGTTTCAAGCACCAAACAACAGTGACGTCCCCACGAACATCAAATTCAAGCCACTCTTAAAGTTTCTCTTAGAGTCTAGTAGACGCTACCAAGTGTCGCCTACTGAGCCCCTTTATACTTTGTTTCTAAAAGAAGCAGATGCTGCCACGTGTCCCTATTGAAGCTCAATAGAAGCTACCATGTGTCGACATCCATGATTCCTTCCTTTTGTTTCACTATTTTTTAAGGATTGAGGTGGGCCCCAACTGAATGGCTAAAGTAAGCAGAACGCGCCAAGTGTCAGTGTTTGAAGCTTCAAAGTTTCTTATAAGCTTCAAGGCTTCTTTTAGTAAGTGCCCCTTAGAATTCAATGGAAGCTACCACGTGTCATCTTCCACATGTCTCTCAAAAGACATATGGATGATGCCATGTGTCCCCTGTTTAAATGCAGCAAAATCTGCCATGTGTCATCTACTAAGACATCATTTCTATCAACTTTCAAAGCTACAGAATGTGCCATGTCTCACTAGTTAACAACAGCGGATGCTACCACGTGTCCCTTATCAAAGTGCAGCAGAACGTGCCACGTGTCCTTGCCTATTTCATAATGGATACTGCCACATGTCACCTATTGAGATTGGCAGAAAATTAACTAAGGCAAAGCCAAAGGACAAACAACCCTTGCGGAGGGTAGGCGAGGAGCAAATGGACCATTGTAAAAACCCGAAGGGTCGTCTCATGCTTGAACAAGTCCTTGTGGAGGGCACAATTCTCTTTCAAGAAAAGAATGCGGTAGAATGGTTAAGGTGAGAATCCTTTAGACTTTTTGTCCGAAGGAATTCACCTAAGAAGAAAGCTCAATAGAAAATCCTCCAAAGGAATTAAAGCCCGAAGGCTGCTTGAAAGATCTCGAAGGGTAGGTACCCTCACAGAAAATACTTGAAACTCAGAAAATGAATTGTCTTTCAAAACCTTGAAGGGTAGTTTCCCTCCAAGAAAGATCAAGCCTAAAAATGCCAGGGAAGCTGCCAAGTGTCATCTACTGGGACATAGTTTCTAACAAGTTTCAAAGCTGCGAAATGTGCCACGTGTTCCGTCATAGCTTAGCAGAGACCACCACATGTCATCATCTGTGTGAATCTAAAATGAGTCCGAGATCTCTCCTAAGGTAGCTAGAGTGTATCAAAAGCTACCACGTGTCACCTTCCATAGGACTCTCAAAAATGCTTCTAAAACTTTTAAATGTAGTGGATGCTACCACGTGTCTCATTCTAAGCTCAGCGGAGCACGACAAGTGTCTGCATCCACGTGAACCCAAAAGAGTCCTAAACATTTTTGCTATGTTTTTATGAGCTCAGCAGATGCTAACACATGTCCTCGCCTATTTCATAAGTAGAAAGTGCCAAGTGTCAAGTGACCAAAGCACAAAGGAGTTGCCAAGAATGATGACAAACCCATAGCTATCAAAATAGGGACAATCAACTAACCGTTGGCTTTCAAATGATGACAGTCCTGAGGATGCCAAATTGGTGGCAATGAAGTGTCTATTTATTTTTATAGACTTAAGCCTGAGAGCCCTAATTGCTGCGAGGTGGAGGAAATAATACAAAAGATCTGGAGTATCAACACAATGTTTAGATTTGATAGATCTTTTGAGCCTAGAAATGTTGAGGTGGATTTCTTGAGCCCTTAAAGGACATGACTTGTTCTTCTCCTTGGGAATAAAGGCAAAGTGAACAATTGTGCAATCAAGAGAGGGAACTAAGAAGATCATCCAGTTTCAGGGGAGGATAGTTGAGTTAAAATACAAAACTGAAAGTGCATTCAAGGCATTGAATGTGCAACATGAGCTATTCCATGGGACAAATGTGCCAAACCTCTCTTGACCTCTATATATTGCAATCTCTTTGATTGTTTCAAGGATATTTTCCTATCATAGAATCAAGACTGTGCCCAAATTGAAATTCATTTACTGAGACTTTGAGCTCAAATTCTTAATCATATTTCTTCATTTGAATAAGAAAGCAAGTGACCTTTTTAGACTTTGTGCTAGAAATAGCCTGTGTTATTTAGGGAATTGTTCGTATGTCTGTTTCCTAGAAGCATTCTTGTTTATTTGATCTAACAAGCAGAACTAGTGGAAGTGATTAGGAAGCTATCCTGAAGACCAACTGTGGGACGACTTTGTGCTTTCACAAGTACCTTCAGTGTGTTTGTATTTTTTTCCTGTGTAAAGGACCTTGGGATGACTTTGTGCCCCTATTGTTATTCATATCTCTCTCTTTGGTAGTTAAGGTGGAGACTTTGTGCTACATCTTAGATTGTTGGTTACTTTGTACCTTAGTTACCGATTACTTGATCCTTGAAAGGACTCCTACTGTTTCCTGCAAGAACGCTTTTGAAAGAAGAGAAGAGCCTTCAGTGTTTCCCAAGATTTCTCCTCTGTTTGTTAGCATCATTTCTAAAAAAAGAGAGATGGATGGTTTGTCCTACCCTTGTGTCTTATTTTTTACTTATATATATAGTATATAGCTCCGTATATTTAATAGGGAACCTCCCCTTGATGAGTGGAGAGATTTGTCCCCTTTTGATGTAGTAAAATTGCACATCTAGCTGACCAATCTTCATATTGTTGTGGTGATAGGACCTATTTTGCTCACCAGTTAGTTGGTTGACAAATTATTCACCCAACAATTTTTGGTGACTCCGCTAGGGATCATAGTAATTTTTGTGCAATTTGGAGCCTCAAGTTTTAGATTGAAACGTCAACTGTGTCTTTCCCATTATCATCCTTATCCATTTTAGAGTCTAGTGACTCCCATCTAGGTCTTACCCATTATCATTTATAGCCTTACCATCTTCCTCCATCTCCATTTTCATCCATCTCCATTATATTATTTGGTCTGTAAAACTAGAGCTGTTGGGAAAGAAAGTGCAGTTTGAAGCCTCAAGCTTTAAACTGAAACAGGGCCAGTCTTTTTCTATTTTTATTTCATAATCTGGAAACTCCACACTACACAAGAAGCCAGAGAGCCCAAGGTGTTATTGGCCCTATTTTTGAGTTGGTGCAACAGGGAAATTCTAACTTGTTCTCTCCCCGACTTCGAGTTCAACAATATAGGAGTGTTCCTCCTACCCATACCAAGTCACCAACACAAGGAAGAGCCTCTTTTCCTACTGTTAACAGAGCTTTACCTATTCATACACCACCCAAATTTGTTATCCCTATTTTCAATAACATAATCATGGCTCAAGGCCCCTAGGGTAACTCTTTTGGTCCCCTAAACTTGACCCCACCTCTGCATGAACTTTCACGTAGTTCAAGGAAGAATTTCCCCAAATTCTTTGGTGATGAAAAGGTTCACCTTGATGAACACATTGCAGCCTTCAGCATAGCCTACAGTGTGATAGGCATGGAATTTGAGGACGTGGCAGTCAGAATGTTTATGGAGATGTTGCAAGGTACTACTGCAAATTGGTTCTACCATCTGTAGGCTAGATCAGTGACTAACTGGGACACACTCAAAGCCAAGTTTGAAGCCAGATTCAAACCTATAGAAGATGCACATGCCCTTCTGGCCCAGCTCACACAAATGGAGAAGGAACCTCATGAACCAATGAGGGATTTCATAGCCAAATTTGATAAGTTGAGGAACAGGATGCCTGCAATCACTCAGTTGACCCTTGAAAACCTCAAATGCTTCTTCATCAACTCATAACTGCTTGAAGTGAGTTCTCTACTGAGACGTGCTGGCCAAATAGACCTTGCTAAAGCTCAGGTCTTGGCTACTAAGATAGAAGATGACCTTATCTTGGCTGGGAAGATAAGGAGAGATCCAAACAGAGGTAAATCTTCCTCATCTTCTAATTACTCATCTACAGCCACTACTGATCCAATGGTGTAGAAGCTGGAAAATGAGTTGTTGGCTCTCAAAAGACAAATGGCCCAAGGGACATCATCCGCACTTGGATACAGAGATATGCCAAGGAGAATGTTCCAGAATCAGGCATACCAAGGCAGTGCTGCTAGGGTTCAAGGGTAGCCAAATCATCTTCCTCCCCCATAGAGGAACCTTGCCATTGAAGCACCTCCAGCCAACTCAACAGTTGGATATCTTAAAGCTGACTCGAGTTTCTCATTCCAGCCTGAGTTGAATCCTGAAGATGATGTTAATCTCTTCACTGAGGAAGAAGAAGAATTAGCTGGCAACTCCAACATTGGTTTCCTGAACTATTAGGACAAACCCAAAAGTGAAGGTAATGCAATGGAGGGATCATATGCTGTGTTCACCCAATCTAAGAATCAATCAGCTCAAGAAGCTGATAAAGAGAAGATAGAAGAGTGACCTCAACCAGCAATCTCAATTGCTAAGCGTGGAAATACTCTGCCCTTCCAGCCAAAAGACTCAGTGACTACAAGAAAGGTAAGTACACCAAATACCCCTGCACCTTCTACTTCAAATCTGTAGTCTAGTCCTCCCCCTACCAAGAATCAAAAGGATGAGCTCCCATCCTCTATTCCTAGTTCATTTCAGATGTTTGACATTATTGATCATATAAAGAAAGTCAAAGTTTAAATGTCTAAATTTGAATTCCTACAGTTTAACCCTGATCAGTTGGATAAATTGGTTCAATGTGTGAAGAACCAAACTATCCTAGCAAGACAAGAAGCTAAGAAAGTAACTAATGATCCCCCAAGGAACATGTCTATCCCAAACAATCTTGTCATTTCTCCTCCTACTACTCCCAAGAAAAAAGAGCCTTTTTATGTCTCCCTACTGATAAATGGATATCAGCTGAATAATTGTATCATTGATTTTAGAGCTTTGAACAATGTCATGCCTGCTAAAGTGGCTGAATCCCTTGGCCTTACACTGACCAGGACGTTTGGTAGATGCTTCTCCATGGAAAATAAGCAAGTACCATTGTTGGGGCAAATTAAGGATGCCCAATTTGCATTTGCAGCATTCCCAAACAAAAGAGTCAAGATGACTGTCTTGGTGGCCGACGTCCCAGCATCTTATGGCATCCTTCTTGGCTAGAATTTCTGCAAAGATGTTGGTGGTGAATTAAGTGGACTTGTTTGAGGCAAGAATTCTAGTCAAAGGTGTCATGAAAAGATTGCTTCCTAAAAAGAAACAAAGTATGTGGTCACCCAATCACCAGCACTTGAAGCTCAAATTTTGTTTGAGTATTCAAGCATGGGTAACTACTTTCTGTCCATAGAAGAAGTTCACGAAATGCCTGTTGAAGCTCTCAAAGGTGACAACCCAAAGGTTAGTTCAGCTAGAACTATGGAAGAATCTCCACCTCCAAATGAGGAAGAATCCAAAGGAAAATCAGTGTCTAATGAGGTATGGATCCTTGAATTTGATGGCAACTGCTCCTCTACCGATTCAGAAGCCAAGATTGTGGTGATATCTCCTCAAGGAGATATTTTTTCTTCATCCTACAAGTTACAATTTAGCAACACTAATAACACAGCTGAGTATGAGTCCCTATTACTTGGATTAAAGGCTACTCAGGACAAAGGTATCAAGCTCCTTCATGCTAAAGGAGATGCTGAACTGGTGGTTTTTCAAGTAAGAAACCTATATCAGACCAAAAATGAGAGATTACACCACTACCGCAATCTAGTCTGGGACTAAATTGAAAACTTTGATGCTTTCAGCATCTCTACAGTCCCCAAGGAATTCAATGATAGAGCTAATGCTTTGGCCATCTCGGGCACTCTTCTAGTTCCCCACCCAAACTTCAAAGGAAACAAGTACACTATTGAACTAGTCTCTCAACCAAGTGTGCTTGATAATGCCAGTCATTGGCAGGTGTTTAACAATGACAACCAAATCATTGCCTTCTTGGAGCAAAAGGATAGTTTTGAATGGCTGCATTTTGAAGGCAATGAACCTTAAGAGCTTGAACTAGCCCCTGAATCAAGTTCAAGCATAGATGGAGAGTTCATGCAACTTAAATGGAATAAGATTCCCAAAGGCCTAGTCTCCCTTGAGAAACTGTTTGATAAGCATGACAGATTCATCAAATAGCAGCAAACAGAGTCAAACTCCTCTTAGGGGTTTGATCAAGTAAATTTGGGTACCAAGGAAGATCCCAAGATGGTGAACATTGGGAAGTGTTGCACTCCTGAGGAAAGATTCAAGTTCACTTCTCTACTCAGACAGTACATGGATGTCTTAGCATACTCTTATGATGACCTGAAGTCACTCAGGCCTGATGAAATCTGACATGACATTCTTCTAAAGTCTAACTCAATGTCTTACAAGCAAAAACCCAGGTAATACAATCCAAAGATATCAGGTACTATTTTGTCTAAGATACAAAAGATGTTAAATGCTAGGATCATTTTCCCAATCCATAATTCCACATGGATTGCAAACATAGTGCCTGTGAGAAAGAAGAATGGCGAAATTCACCTTTGTGTCGATTTTAAGAATTTGAATTAGTCATCCTTGAAGGATAACTATCATTTGCCAATCATGGATCAAGTGCTTCAAACAGTGATGGTTCAGAGATGTTATCAATGTTGAATGTCTTCTCAGGATACAATCAGGTTGAAGTTGGTGAAGCAGACCAGTATAAGACTGCATTCACCACACCTTGGGGCACCTTCGCTTATAAGAGAATGCCTTTTGGCTTAATAAACACTGGCACCACCTTTCAGAGAGTAATGGACCTTGCTTTCAAGGATGAGATGGGTAAGTTCATTATAGTTTATCTTCATGACTTGACTATTTTTTCTAAGCATCACCCAGATCATGTGCGCCACTTGCAACAAGTGCTGAAACATTGTCGCTAGAATGACATTTCCTTAAACCCTAAGAAGTCAATTTTTGGAGTAACAGAGGGGAAACTTTTCAGACACATTGTGTCCAAAGGAAGCATAAAGATTGACTTAGACAGATTCAAGTCCATCCAAGAGCTTGCCTTGCCTACAAGTAAGACTGTTGTTCACTCTTTCTTTGGAAAGGTGAATTTCTTACGAAGGTTCATCCCTGAGTTTGCTAAGAAGACTAGACATATTGTAAACATGATGAAGGGAAAGCCCACCTTCAGTTGGACTAATGAAGTCAAGTCAGTGTTTAAAGATATTAAGACTGCCATTTCCCATGCCCCAATTTTGGTTTGTCTAGACTATAACAAAGAGTTCATCATATACAGTTATGCTTCAGAACACACGCTTTCAGTGATTCTGGTTCAATAGAATAAAGAAGGTATGGAATCTCCCATTTCCTTCATGAGCTATCCTCTCAAAGCTTATGAGTTGAAGTACTCAAACATGGAAAATCATGCTTATGCAGTGGTGAAAGTGGTAAAGCATTTCCACTTCTACATCTGGAATTCACACACTATTGCCTTGGTTCCTGACACAACAGTCAAATCCATACTAACTCAACAGGAGTTTGGGATGAAAAGAGGTAATTGGGTTGCAAATATTTAGGAGTTTTATCTACTCATCAAACCAACAAAGCTGGTATGGGGAAAAGGCTTATGCCAATTAATTGCTGACAATAAGCTAGAAGGAATAGAACATCAAGAATCAAAAGAAGTAGAAGTGCCAATAGTCCTCTTTGTCTCTACCACTGATGGGTGGTATTCGGGTATTGCTCATTTCCTTACTTATGGTGAATGTCCTACTCACCTATTTATAAATAGAGAAGGACTATCAAGTTGAAAGCTACCAATTTCATCTTTTGGGACAACGGCTTGTATAAGAGGGGCCTTGATGGAGTGTTCCTTCGTTGCATGGATAAGGAGTAGCAAAGCCAACTTTTGAAATCCTTCCACAATCGAGCTTGTGGAAGACATTTTTTTGTTCCTGTGACTACTCATAAGATCCTTTAGGCCAGATATTACTGGCCTACTCTTTTTCAAGATGCGTACAAGTGGGTAAGGAAATGTGAACTATGCCAGCAGTTTGTTGGAAGACTCAAGTTAGCTACACTGCCTCTCAAGCCAGTAGTCATAGAAGAACCATTTCAGCAATGGGGCCTCAATTTTACTAGTGTTGTAAACCCATCTTCAAGTGTTGGACATGATTATGTCCTCACAGCCATAAACTACTTCACCAAGTGGGTGGAAGCAATTCAAACCAAGCATGCTACTTTTGAAGTAGTGTGCAATTTCCTCAAGGAGAACATCATTTCTAGGTTTGGGGTCCCAACTAATATTGTCACTGACAACGCAGCTTGTTTCACTTCTTAGGAGATCACTCAATTCTATTTCTACTATGGAATTACACTCTCCCACTCATCTGATTACTTTCCACAAGGGAATGGACAAGCTGAATCAAGTAATAAGAACCTGGTGACTATCATCAAGAAGCTGGTTGATGACAACCAAAGAACATGGCACAAAGCATTGGTTGATGCTTTGTGGGTAGATAGAATTATGCCCAAAAGGGCAACTGTATGTCTCCTTTCCAACTTCTTTATGGTATTAATGTTGAGATACCAATCACCTTGGAATTGCCAGCATTAAAATTGGTCAAGGCAATTGAAGATCAAATGTATGAAAGCACCCTTGATAAAAGAATCATGTGCCTGACTGAGCTAGAAGAGCAAAGAACTACAATGGCAGACTGAATCACTATCCATCAAATCCTGATAAAGAAACTCTTTGACCAGAAAGCAAAGAACTGAGATTTTCAAATTGGAGATCAAGTCCTGTTGTGGGACAAGAGAAGAGAACCAAAGGGAATGCATGGAAAATTTGATTCCCTATGGAGAGGCCCCTTTACTATCCATGAGCTCAAAGGTGAAAATAGCTTCTTATTGAATTATCAAGATGGCACACCCTTTTCTCTTCCTCACAATGGGCAGCATCTGAAGCACTTTAACTCTTGAAGTATTAGTTGAAATTGTCTATACATATGTATTTTTATTTAGTTTCTATTTCTTTTTTGTGATTTTCATTTTTGTTCATTTTTGTAGCCTTTCTTTTTTGGGTAGCATGACTTCGTAGCCCAATGGCACACTTCAAGGCACTGGAGATTCTAGTTTCTACTCCCCTCAGCTATTCCAAGTTCTCATCTAAAGGAAGTTCCCCAACAGGGGCCAGCTGTTGTCCCCCAAAAAAATGTCACTCTTTTTGGGACAATATATGAGCCATTTTGGTCCTGCAAGACCAAATTTACCTCTTCCCTTTTCAAAATTTCTTCTGATCTTCAAATTCCTCACTTTTTAAGCTTTTCAGTAAAGGGACGAGCTGGTTCATCGGGTTCAATGGTTTCTTCGGGCAAGTTCAATCAAATGGGTCAAGTTTCCAACACTTAGATTCTTTTCAAAGATGTTTCAAGCACCAAAAAATAGTGATGTCCCCATGGACGTCAAATTCAAGCCACTCTTAAAGTTTCTCTCAGAGTTAGCAGATGCTGCCAAGTGTCGTCTGTCAAGCCCCTTTATACTTTATTTATAAAAGAAGTGGATGCTACCACGTGTCCCTATTGAAGCTCGGTGGAAGCTGCCACATGTCGACATCTGTGATTCCTTCCTTTTGTTTCACTATTTTTTAAGGATCGAGGTGGGCCCCAAGTGAATGGCTAAAGTAAGAGAAACGTGCCAAGTGTCAGTGTCTGAAGCTTCAAAGGTTCTTATAAGCTTCAAGGTTTCTTTTAGTAAGTGCCCCTCAGAATTCATTGAAAGCCACCATGTGTCATCTTCCACATGTCTCTCAAAAGACATTCAGATGATGCCATGTGTCTCTTATTTAAATGTAGCAGAAGCCACCACATGTCATCTACTGAGACACAATTTCTAGCAACTTTCAAAGCCATAGAATGTGCCATGTGTCACTAGTTAACAACAGTGGATGCTGCCATGTGTCACCTGTTGAGATTGGTAGAAAATTGACTAAGGCAAAGCCAAAGGACAAACATCCCTTGTGGAGGGCAGGCAAGGAGCAGATGAACCGTTGCAAAAACCTGAAGGGTCGTCTCATGCTTGAACAAGTCCTTGCAGAGTGCATAGTTCTCTTTCAAAAAAAGAACATGGCAGAATGGTTAAGGCAAGAAGCCTTCAAACTTTTTGTCTAAAGGAATTCACCTGGGAAGAAAGCCTGACAAAAAATCCTCTGAAGGAATTAAAGCCCGAAGGCTGCCTAAAAGATCCCGAAGGGTAGGTACCCTCGTGGAAGACACCTGACACTCAGAAAATGAATTGTCTTTCAAAACCCTAAAGGGCAGTTTCCCTTTGGGAAAGATCAAGCCTCAAAATGTGATGGAAGCTGCCAAGTGTCATCTGTCGGGACACAGTTTCTAACAAGTTTCAAAGCTGCAAAACATGCCACGTGTTCCATCATAGCTCAACGGAGACCACCACGTGTCATCATCCACGTGAATCTAAAATGAGTCCCATATCTCTCCTAAGGTAGCTAGAGCATAGTAGAAGCCACCACATGTCACCTTCCACATGACTCTCAAAAATGCTTCTAAAACTTCTAAATGCAATGGATGCTACCACGTGTCCCATTCTAAGCTCAGTGGAGCGCGATAAGTGTCTACATTCGTGTGAACCCAAAAGAGTCTTGAATGTTTTTGCTGTGTTTCTATGAGCTCGGTAGATGCTGACATGTGTCCTCACCTATTTCATAATTAGAAAGCACCAAGTGTCAAGTGACCAAAGCATGGAGTTGCCAAGAAGGATGACGGACCCGTAGCCATCAAATTAGGGACAATCAACTAGCTGTTGGATTTCAAATGACAACAAACCTGAGGATGCCAAATTGGTGGTAATGAAGTGTCTATTGATTTTTATAGACTTAAGCCTGAGAGCCCTAATTGTTGCGAGGTGGAGGAAACAATATAAAAGATATGGAGTATCAACACAGTGTTTAGATCTGATAGATCTCTTGAGCCTAGAAATGTTGAGGTGGATTTTTTGAGCCCTTAAAGGACATGACCTATTCTTCTCCTCGGGAATAAAGGCAAAGTGAACAACTGTGCAATCAAGAGAGGGAACTAAGAAGATCATCCAATTTCAGGGGAGGATAGTTGAGTTAAAATATAGAATTGAAATTGCATTCAAGGCATTGAATGTGCAGCATGAGCTTTTCCATGGGACAAACACACCAAACCTCTCTTGACCTCTATATATTGTAATCCTTTGATTGTTTCAAGGATCTTTTCCTATCATAGAAGCAAAACTCTACCCAAATTGAAAGGCATTTACTAAGACTTTGAGCTCAGATTGTTAATCATATTTCTTCATTTGAATAAGAAAGCAAGTGACCTTTTCAGACTTTGTACTAGAAATAGCCTATGTTATTTAGGGAATTGTTCGTATGTCTGTTTCCTAGAAGCATTCTTGTTTATTTGATCTAACAAGCAGAACTAGTGGAAGTGATTAGGAAGCTATCCTGAAGACCAACTGTGGGATGACTTTGTGCCCCCACAAGTACCCTCAGTGTGTTTGTATTTTATTTTCCTGTGTAAAGGACCTTGGGATGACTTTGTGCCTCCATTGTTCTTCGTATCTCTCTTTGGCAGTTAAGGTGGAGACTTTGTGCTACATCTTAGATTTTCGGTTACTTTGTACCTTGGTTATCATTTACTTGCTCCTTGAAAGGACTCCTGTTGTTTCCTTCAAGAACACTTCTGAAAGAAGAGAAGTGCCTTCAGTGTTTCTCAGGATTTCTCCTCTGTTTGTTAGCATCATCTCTGAAAAAAGAGAGATGGATGGCTTGTCCTACCCCTATGTCTTATTTTATACTTATATATATAGTATATAGCTCCATATATTTAATAGGGAACCTCCCCTTGATGAGAGGAGAGATTTTTCCCCTTTTGATGTAGTAAACCTGCACATCTAGCTGACCAATCTCCCTATTGTTATGGTGATAGGACCTATTTTGCTCACCAGTTAGTTGGTTGACAAAATATTCACCCAACACTCTGCATCATGTCTTTTCTCTAGCCTATGTCACAATCATCCTTAGGTCATTGGTTAACCTGTAGATGGCACATGGTTTAAGTTTTAAATTATTTTAACATTCCTTTCAAATCCATGGGGTTTAGGGTCTTAACATTAGATTACAAGTTTGAAAACTTGCTATGTAGCATCCTAATTTTGATTTTCCACCATTATTTTTTTGTTCTCCACTCCTGCATCCCCTTTTGCCAAAATCTGGAGGTCCATGAGCAATTTTCAACTTAGCAACTTGATAATTTGCATCTCAAATATCGTTCTCCATCATAGGATTTTATCGTCTATTGACATGGGTTTGGGAAAGTGAAATGCATTTTACAATTTTCAAGTGAAAAATATGTCTTACATCTCTACCACTTTTCTCCATGAACATTTTGGTGCCATTTACATATTAAAGGCTGGTCAAACTTCTTGTTTGACCCTAAAGTTCCACCATTTTGCCACACATCCCCTAAGCCTTAAATAGCTTAAAACTTTGCTTTGTTTTATTTATTGATTATTCTTTCATGTGGGTAATGTTTTGATGGCATGGGGTTATTCTTTAATATTCCACATGGTACTCCTCCACATTAACATTTCTCATCTCTTTAAAAACCTTTGTTGTGTTTATTTTCTACCTCCATATGGTAGGCCATGTCCCTTTGTTGGGCTTGTGAAGCAATGGTGTTAGTTTTTTTAATGCCTAATTTGCCTTTGGAAACCTTACACAAGCTAACTAGTGGGATTGGTAAATCACTAAATAATTTGTTATTTATCATTTTGAGACTTGCTTTTTACACATTGTTTTCCCCACTTACATTATTGCAAACTTTCACACTTTCTATTTCAACTTACATTTGACCCCTCAAATTTTTGATGGAAATTTGGACACTTTTTACAACTCATCAAAATTTCATTTTATCTTCAAAAGTCTACTATTTTCCCATTCTTTTTTTTTACACCTTATAAGCTTATTAAAATAGAAAGATATTAAGCATCATCAGACATAGACTCAAGATCATCTACATCTTCATCAATCGATTCAGCAGTATCACATGAAGGATGGGGAAGGAAGCATTTATCACATCAATCAATGTCAATGTCACAATTTACAACACTCACTTTGGTATGCAATGGACTAGACACTTCTTTCCCAACTCCTCTATTCTAATTTTTATCATTCTTTTCATCATATTCAGGCCTCTTCCCTCTGTCATTATCTCTAATGTGGAAAAGAGGCCTCCCTTGTGCTTAATTTGGATTTGTATTTCTTTCCTAACTTGTAGACCCATGAAGCAACCCTTTATTATCTCTAGCCAGCTTGTATGACATATCTTTAATAGTAGAGGCCAAAGTCTTAATAGTCTCCTCAAGGTTGGTTGTCTTAGTGGATTGCATTTTTTTTTATTTAACCAACTTTACATCAGCCTGCTTGTTCAAAGGTTTTCCCATAGCATTTATATTATTCTCAATTTGGATATCCATATTGAATGCCTTATCCCTCAATTAGTATGTAGCCTTCTTGTCAAAGGCATCATAGTATTTAATCAATCACATTATATCACTAAGCTTAATGTTCTCAAGCAGCCTCATCATAGTCTTATTGAACCATGTAGTAAAATCCTGCACACACTCATTAGGTTTCTTCTTAATGTTTTCAAATTCATCAAGAAGAAACCTAGGATTAATCCTATCACCATATTGAATTTTGAAAACATTTTTCATTTCTTCCTATGAATCAATGCATCCATGGGGAAGGGAATTGAACCATTCACGAGCATCTTCTTCTAGTGTGTACATAAAAATATTAATGCAAACATCCTCATGCTCAACCTCATAATCTTTAATAATAATGTGAAAATACCTCAAGTGTTGATCACTAGTCATTACATTATTCCCTTGGAACTTAGGAAGGTGGTTCCTTACTTCATTTGGGACTTCATTAGGATAACCTTCCATTTCATCAAAATTAATAGGTCTAAATCTAGGAATTCTAAATGCAGGATGCTCATTCTCATATTAATCCCTATGCCTCATGATTGGTTTAATGGTGGGTTCAAGATCTGATTACAAAGGGTTTTGAGGGGTTGAGTGAGGTGGAGTTTGTGGAGCAAACTTAGGAGGGGATTTAGCTAGTTGAGAAGGAACTAGGTAATAAATGGGACTATAAGGTTCTAAATTAATAGGAGATATATAATGATCTAAAATAATAGTAATTTCAATAAATAAAAGTTTAGGATTACTAGAATCTTGATAGTCTAAACACTCATTTGTAGTTGAACCTTGTCCTTCAATTAGCCTCCAAACTTGTCTCCTTATTATTTGATGAAAACTTAAGGGAGAGACAAGTTGTTTTGATGAGTCACCTTTGAAGGATGACCTTAGTCCTTTCAAATGTACAAATAAGAAAAATAACACTCAAATTTGAATGATGATATTAAAAAAGGGCACTGATCTTCCTTAAAACTAGATGATAAAGTTGGAGTCACCACTAGAAGCAAACTTATAGAATATAATAGATTACAAACTAATTGTCATACATGGTAAAATTAAAATTTGCTAAAGATTATTGATGAGATAGAAAGTAAAGATACTACAAAATCAGATTTATGTTCAAAATGATAAATCACCTTCCAACATGACAAGTTAACAGCACTTTGCAAGAAACACAGTAGAAGTAAATTTATCAAATCATTCAAGTCATGGCACATCCGCAATGGAGTATTGTGTACTTAATGGCCAAGATATAAAATCAACAAACAATAACCTCAAATCTCAAACACATGAGATAATATGGATACACAATGTCTAAAACTACACATATGAGGTTGTTTCATAAAATATTGGTAGAGAACTTTTTCAAACCTAAACTTACAATTATCTCTCTACAAGAGTCCCTAGTAACACAAGTGTCAAGGTCCTTAATTACTCCCCAGGAATAGTGTCATTTGAGTGTTGGTTCCCAGTTGTAAACCTCTTGTACTTGGCCTTACACACTTGAGAAAAATGGCAAACATGGATGATAAACCCGTTGATGGACTGAATGCAGACAATGATTGGAGAGCACCGATAGAGGGCATGGTTAGCTCCTTGCTACTTCTGACTCTACTTGAACCAAGGTGAGAGGACATAAAGGGTAACTTGATCACATGCAGGTATACTATAATTCAATCTCCATGGGGATTATTGGCACAAAATGCAAATTTGATTCGGGCATAACCAATGTTGCACACTCCACCCAAGAAGGGTTGTTAGACACAAGATATTGAAGACAATTGGGGATATGCTTGAAACCTTAATTTATAAATAAATTTTCAATAAAAAGGGGTCAAATGGAAGACAATGTTAAGCTTCAAAGCAGAAAATATAGAAACATTTTATGTAGGCAATAGTAATGCATCTGTAGGAAAATAACACTTATAATATGCAACAACTATATTATTTACAAGGTAGTTTAGGGTAGGATGAGTTTGGTATCTATAAAAATAGTGGTTTACTATTGGTTTTCAAATAGCAAGTTTTATTTCAACATTCATGACATTATTCATTTGTAAAGATGTATAAAAACTGAAATACAAGCTAAGGGGAACTACCAAGAGTGATTTGTATCTATTGATGCTAATACAATGCAAATACCCAAATTATTCTTGAAACCCTATAGAAAAAAATACAAATATAATTTCAAATACTTTTTCTTATTAAATCCATAAACCCAAGCTACCCTTAATAGGTATTCAATAACACATTTTTAAATCACTATGCAAAAAGGGGTTTATAACCTAGATCTATGCCCAAAATGACAACCAGTAATAAGCATAAAACTAGATATCTAATTAGTAGAGTTTACAAAACATATTATTTCATTTCATCAAGATGAAAGAGTAAAAACTACAAGTATTTTCTATTATCTTGAAATAAAATCTTATATGCATCAGTGTTTCAGAATGTTTCCATGGGGATAAGAATGGTGAGTTTGTTCCTTGTAGGACATGGGAGACATATTACAATGCTCTCAGAGCTTATTAATGGTTGTATAGATACAACCACATTATTAAGAGAGATAAAATACACACACAGCAATGGATTTCAAATTTTGAAAGAGCCTAGACTTAGAAAAAACTAACAACCAAAAACCTTGAAAAAGAGGACAAGCCCTCTTTTTATACAATTTCTCACCACTATTTTGTACTATGGGAATATATGTTGTAATTTGAAATATTACAAACAAGAAATCAGCTCTCAAAGTTCCACCAAGATGATCCCAGTTAGAATATGCTCTTTTCCACACCTAGAATCTTCATGCCTTTGAAAGAAAAATGATCCTTGTAACTGCCTCTACATGTAATGATGAAAATTTGTAACAAACCATTGCTATGCTTGGATAAAAATGCATTTCATTTGATCTTGAAGGAGAATATTCATTTTAGATCCAAACAAACCCTTTGTCTTCTTGTGTAACTACCCAAATATGTCTTTGACCACTTATTTGCATAGCTAAAATCTCCTGGATAGTTTCCCTTCCTCTTGTGCATGCTAAAGAACAATCCTACTTTATAATGATGGCATTGGAACACTCCAAATTCATGTCCATTTGAAAAATCTTCTTTGGAATGACCCACCTTGATCTTCCAGACCTACAATATTTCTCCCATGGAGGTATTTGAACAAGCAAAACATTTGGAAAAATGCAAGACTTAGGTTATATTTTACCTTTTTGCTTTGTGCTCCAATATGCCTTTCAACACTTTGATTTTTTCACATTTTTTACTTTTAGGGTTGCCACCAACTTCTTTAATGCTTAAATGCATTATTTTTCACTTTTTAGCCTTATGGGGAACTCTAGGTCCAATTTGTATTTTTGCACTTTCTTTATTTGGGGTAAATCCAAAACTTAGCAAAGCATTTGCAACTTATAAATTGCCAACTTAAAATTCATAATTGTAGTTACCATCAAAATTTCTTGCAGGGAACTAGGAACTCCAAGTGCAAATTACAACTTGAAAATTACAATTGCGATTCCCCTCAAAAGTTCTTGTAAGGAACTAAGAACTCCAAATGAAAATTATAACTTGCAAATTGTAGTTGTAATTCCCCTCAAAATTTCCCGTAATGAACTAGAAAATCCAAATGTGAATTGCAACTTGAAATTAACATAAAAATTTCCTCTCAAAAGTTACCTTTGGGAACTGAGAATGCCAAGTGAAAATTGTAATTTACAAAAATGAAAAATTATAATTAGCCTTGAAAGTTATTCTTTCAACTAGGACCTCATGTTGAGGATTGACTGGCAAGTTTGGTTAATTTGAGTGCAACTTGTAATTTTCACACTTTCAAAAGTGCAAAATTGTATTCTTCTCTAAAATCTCCTTGGAACTCCACTTGAGTTAACTTATTCTATATTGGGTGACTAAAGGGATTGGGAGTTAGACTACACATTACAACTTGCACTTTGAAGACTTGCATTTTGCAAGTTATTTTCCTGCTTGGGAGCTCCACCTAGTCAACCATTCAACTTGGTTTGAAAATTAATATATAGAAGATTTTTCTAAAAGCCAAGCCTTTCTTTATATAATGCCTCAACATATCAATCTTTCTTTTTGTGCACAATGCATTTGGATTTGAACCATTCATCAATGAAAATCTATCTTTCTACTACGACATCTTTGAATGAAGGACCTTTCAAATGAGAGAGCATCATTATACCCTTTTCAATCTTAATTGAATTTGAGAAAAACCTTATCTAGATGACCTTTATAGGTCCACATTGCACATACCTATGTTGGATTGGATCTGATAAATCTCTCTTCTGTTAGGTTGTGGAGCTAAAAGCTTCACTGATGCAGACATGGAGGAGGTCATTGGAGAGGTTACTAAAGTGTCACAGACACTGGCATCGATCAGGCCAACCGACGTCGGCAGAATTAGATAGGGATAGCAACTGACGTCGGTCAGAAGTTGGCCGGCGTCAGTCACCTCCAGGCAGACAGGGACTGACATCGGTCGCCTGTATGGTTCAAACTATGAGTGTTACAGGCAGTTAGTTAACAAACCAAGTGTATGCATGTCAAGAGCCAAATTTAGACTAGAAGTTATGGATCTAATTATTGTAATTAGGTGTCTAATTATTGTTTGGATGAGATCTATATAATAGACTCATGTATTTTATTCTAAGGTGTTCTAGTTTGATTTAAGCAAAGTTAGCTCCTTCAGTGTGTGAGGTGAGCAAGGGTGTTCCTCCTAGTTCCACAGTAGTACCAAGGTGGGTGTTGGTTTTAGAGAGTCAGCAGGATTCTTTAGGGGTGTAGGATCTTGGTCAGCAGGTGTGCATGGCTACTTTAGGAGATCTACATGGTAAGTAAGATCATTGATCTATAGGTGTATGTGTGTGCATGATCCAGGTTTTCAAGTGTGCAGAACCAGATTGATTTGTAGGTGTGCAAGATCAGGGAGAACAACAACACAACAGGGAGCAGGATCAGGCACGATCTACTTAGAGTATAGTGGGTACTCAAAAAGAGAGCAAAGAGGAAGGTAAGGCAGTTCCTTCCATAAGTAAGATCAGTTGGGTTGCAGGTTGTTTCAGTTCAAGGGAGATCTACTTGAAGTACATTTGTGTACTTGGAGTGCATGGAGCACTTGTGGTGTGCGTGGAGCACAGGAGTACTGGCAGTAGTGGATACTTGCTAGTTGGAGGTGAACACCAACTCTGTGTTTGAGTTGTGTGTTGGGACCGTAAGAGAGAGAGAGAGCTTTGAGGGAAGATTTACTATTTATGCCCTAGAGGTGTGGGAGCCCTAGAGGTGTGTAAGGAAGAAGAACTGTGGCAATCTTCTTTGTTGTATTTCCTTCTGAAAGAGTTTTAATACAAGTTGTGTATTGTCTCTCATATCATGTGTTATTTATGAATTCTAGTTACTTGTGTATTCTGGTTAATTTTTGCATGTTAATTTGCTTGGTAATCAATTGTGCGCTTCCATTATTTCCCAACCAGTGGTATCAGAGCTAAGGTTGCAGGGAGCGGTTTTGTGTTTGATTACAGGTCACTCTTAGGGGTTTATGATTGAGTGGGAGTAGAGCAATGGCAGATCAAAGTAAGCTAAGAATGAAGGAGTTGAAAAGCACAGATGGTCAATTACGGTCTTATGGAAAGAAAGTGCAGGGAAAAGAATATTGTTGGTTGGTAGCAGATCAGCATGAAGGAACTGAAGAAGCAGATGTTGCAGGTGTTGTTGCATAGGATGTTCTGGGAGGTTTCTTGGATAAAGTTGAATCTTGGTTAATAGATTCTGTTGCCTCTTTCCATGCAGCCCCAAAGAGAGGAGCTGGTGAGCCTTGCCAAAGAATTGGCAAAGGGGAAGTGAAGCTGAAAGTGTAGGCGGCCAACACATGGGTGTTGAAGAAGGTCATGCAGGTCCCAGGCTTGGAGATGTGGCTAATTTCTTCAGGAAAGTTGGGTGATGAGAGATGCATAAAAACTCTCACAGCGGATACACTTGAATTAGCTGGTGGTAAGAAAGTAGGTACTCTTTATCTACTTGCTTATATTACTAATTCTTTTTCTGTTGCAGAGACGTGGCTTGATAGGCTTGGTCACATGAGTAAGAAGGAGATGCATGTTCTTAAGTGAAAGACTGATATATTTGATAGGGTTAAGAATTGGAAAGCCTTGGTGTTCTTAGAGGAGATGACAAACAGAGACCAGTGGATGGGGCTGGATACTTCTGAGCAGGGCAGTTTGGACATGGGTTTTGATTCAAAGGAGCTCATGGGTAAAAAGTCACCACTCATAGGCGAACACAGATACCAGCATCCGTCAGGGGGAACTGGCGTCAAATAGACAGGTGCCGATGTCGATCATGTGCAAACTGAAGCTGGTGATGTTGGGCAGGGTAAGACCGACGTCGGTCAGGAGGACCGACGTCGACAATAGGTAAGACTAACATCGGTCAGGAGAACCGATGTCAGTAATAGGAGACACTGGCATCGGCAAGGTTGATAGTTAGGATATGCGCATGGGAACTGACATCAATCAGATGCAGACTGTGTGGTGACCGAGGTCGGTCACTGTAATGGATTTTGGGCAGATAACAAGCTGTCAAGGAGTCTCAAATGCCCATATGGAAGACTGAATTGGTAAGTAAGCCTCAAATTCATTGTTCCTCTTCTTTATACTAGTTTCTGACTGTAGAGCAGAAAGGATCCAGGAAACAGTGGGAGCGTGGCAAGAATATGATGCAAAACCAAATAAGAGATTTGGTAGGGTTGCCAGCCGGTATGAAAAGCACAGAGACAAATGGATTCCTTAGTTAAAGAATAGAGTGAATGGACATGTGAGATGGAAGACCAGGTCATATGGTCTTGAGAAAGCTACAGGACAATGGGATAGGACTGACAGGTGGTACCAGGTGGATGACAAAGCAGGGCTTTAGTCAATGTCAGTATAACCATTGTGTTTGTCTTACCAGGTGGATGATGGTCACAACATTATCTTGTTGTTGTATGTGGAGGATGAGCTTGGTGCAGGTTCAGACATACAGGGTTTTGTTGAGCTAAGGGTAAGGTTAGTTCAGTGGCATGTCATGAGGAATTTAGAGCAGCAAAATTCTTTGGCATGGGTGACATGGAAGATCACAGGTTGATTTTGTCTTCAGTGGGAGCTGATGTGAATCAGGTGTTGGTGAGGTTCAGGATGCAGAATCGGAGCACACTAAGGGCTAGACAGTTCAGTGTCTAAAATCACATGAGGTCTGGTATAGACCTGAGTTTTCCCAAGTAGTGGGAGCTGTCAGAGAGTTAGGAGCCAATTCAGGGAAGTGGGTTCTCAGGTATTTAAGAGGGACCAGCAGTAGGGATTCATGCTATGCAGGGTCAGGAGTTCACTACATGGGTTTGTAGGTTCAGATGTGGCAGGGTACTCAGATGATAGGAGGTGCACCACAGGTTGCGTGGTGGGTGGTCTTCAGGATTGAGCTTGAAGAGGGATACAAGCCAGGAAATAGATTAGATGGGGTACAGGTATAGGTACAGTATAGCTATTTATCTCCAAGTGGGAGATTGTTAGGTTGTGGAGCTAAAAGCTTCACTGATGCAGACATGGAGGAGGTCATTGGAGAGGTTGCTGAAGTGTCACAGACACCGGCGTCGGCCAGGCCAACTGACATCGACAAAATTAGACAGGGATAGCAATTGACGTCGGTCAGAAGTCGGCCGACGTCGGTCACCTCCAGGCAGACAGGGATTGACATTGGTCGCCTGTGCAGTTTGAACTGTGAGTGTTATGGGTAGTTAGTTAACGAACCAAGTGTTTTCATCTCAAGAGCCAAATTTAGACTAGAAGTTGTGGATCTAATTATTGTAATTAGGTGTCTAATTATTGTTTGGATGAGATCTATATAATAGACTCATGGATTGTATTGTAAGGTGTTCTAGTTTGAGTTGAGCAAAGTTAACTCCTTCTGTGTGTGAGGTGAGCAAGGGTGTTCCTCTTAGTTCCACAGCAGTACCAAGGTGGGTGCTGGTTTTGGAGAGTTAGCAGGATTCTTCAGGGGTGTAGGATCTTGGTCAGCAGGTGTGCATGGCTACTTTAGGAGATCTACATGGTAAGTAAGATCATTGATCTATAGGTGTATGTGTGTGCATGATCTAGGTTTGCAGGTGTGCAGAACCAGATTGATTTGTAGGTGTGCAAGATCAGGGAGGACAGCAACACAACAGGGAGCAGGATCAGGCAGGATCTACTTAGAGTACAGTGGGTACTCAGAAAGAGAGCAAAGAGGAAGGCAAGGCAGTTCCTTCCATAAGTAAGATCAGTTGAGTTGTAGTTTGTTGCAGTTCAGGGGAGATCTACTTGAAGTACATTGTTGTACTTGGAGTGCATAGAGCACTTGTGGTGTGCGTGGAGCACAGGAGTACTGGCAGTAGTGGATACTTGCTGGTTGGAGGTGAACACCAACTCTGTGTTTAAGTTATGTGTTGGCACCGTAAGAGAGAGAGCTTTGAATGAAGATTTATTGTTTGTGCCCTAGAGGTGTGGGAGCCCTAGAGGTGTGTAAGGAAGAAGAACTGTGGCAATCTTCTTTGTTGTATTTCCTTCTGAAAGAGTTTTAATAAAAGTTGTGTATTGTCTCTCATATCATGTGTTATTTATGAATTCTAGTTACTTGTGTATTCTGGTTAATTTCCGCATGATAAGTTGCTTGGTAATCAATTATGTGCTTCCGTTATTTCCCAACATCTTCAACTCACCATTTGTATGAGAATCAACAACCCCATATCTATTCTTAGGTTCCATCTCCTTGTTTAGTCATTCACAAACTATACAATGGTGCTCGTCCTTTTCATTATTTACATGCATAGACTTATTGCCCTTAGTTTTATAGTAATATTTAAAAAGGAAGGCCTCTATCTTGGATCAAATGACTAACACCTTTACATCAAGGATCTCCAATCCAGTTCACACCAATTTGGAACAAGTGGGAGTAATGTATTTTTCATAATACCCCCTATGATTGACCCATAATGCATGTTTGCAAAAGGCTCATCTCTAGTAAGAAGTTCCTATATGACTATTCCAAAAGAATAAACATCAATTTTACTGCTTACACCACTTCTCCCACTAAGAAGCTCTGGTGCCATTCATGGCAATGTTCTTCAAACATCACCAAAAACTAAAACATGGTGTTTTACCTTTGATAAGCCCATATCACCAATCTTAAAAATAGGTTGATGTGGATTTCTCATAATTACCAAAAAAATATCACACTTCAGATCAAAGTGGACTATGTTCTTTTCATGCAAATATTCCATGCAAAATGCAACATCCATAGCTAAAATCAATCTTTTACATCGATCAATGGTTATGTCCTTCTTGTGTAAGACTTGTTTAAGGGACCCATTCTTCACCATAAATTTTGTAATAGTATCTAGGGTAGCACTAGGTCCATCTTGAACAACACTATAGAATGATATAATAATGGGATGGTGTAGATTACCCAAAATGTATGCCTCTCATAAAATCTCATAGTGGTTATAGTATTGACAACAATGTGAATCTTTTCTTAGAACAAGTCCCTAACGTCTACTTCAATCCCTAGATCATCCATTGCCATGTCTTTAATAATAGGAACAAACTTTCTTATCATGGATTATACTTAGTTTTCCCCCTCATAACACTCTCTTACAATCCCAAACAACTCTTTGGATATCATCTGGTTTTGGATCTTGGCCTGGGCAGCTTACACATTTTTAACTCGTAAAGAATAAAAAGGCATGTCACATCTAGTTGCACTCGTAGGAATTTTTCAACAAAAACTTTGCTAAGAAAACCCATGACACCAGAAATAAGAATGTTCTTACCCCTAATAAACTCCACCATGTCCAGAAGTCTAAAATCATCTTTGATGGCCTTTCTTAGAAACAACTAGCTTTAATCCACTTAATATCAACATCTGAACCTTTCTATTTTCCATAATAAATAGTCCCATAATGATCCTTTTCAAATATTGGTTCCACATTTGTCAGATATTCATTGTCCTTTGCATCATGTATTTTCTCTAGCGTGTGTCACAGCCATCCTTAGGTCACCGCTTAACTTGTAGAAGGCACATGGTTTAAGTTTTGAATTATTTGAACATTCCTTTCAAATCTGTGGGGTTTAGGGTCTTAGAAATAGATCGTAAGTTTGCAAACTTGCTATGTTGCACCCTAGTTCTAATTTTATACCATTGTTTCTTTGATTTCCACTCCTACATCCCCTTTTACCATAATCCAAAGGTCCATGAGCAATTTACAAATTATCAACTTGATAAGTTTCATCTCAACTCCCATTCTCCAATGTATGCTTCTGTCATCTATTACCTTAGGTTTGGGAAAGTGAAATGTATTTTATAATTTTCAAGTGCAAAACATGTCTTGCATATCCACTACTTTTCTTCATGGACTTTTTAGTGCCATTTACATATTAAACGCTAATCAAACTTGCTATTTGACCCTAAATTTCTATCATTTTGGCATGCATCCCTTGAGCCTTAAATAGAATTAAATCTTTGATTTTTTTTCATTTATCATTTATTCTTCCATGTTGGCAATGCTTTGATGGCATGGGGCTACTCTTCAATCTTCCGTGTGTTACTCCTACACATCGATGTTTCCCAACTCTCTAAAAACATTTGTTGTGTTTATTTACTACCTCCACTTGGTAGGCCATGTCCCTTTGTTAGGATTGTGAAGCAATGGCATTAGTTTTTCTAATACCTACGTGGCCTTTGGAAACATTCCACAAGCTAATTGGTGGAATTAGAAAATCACTAAACAATTTGTAAGTTGTCATTTTGAGGATTGCTTTTTACATATTGTTTTCCCCTCTTACATTCCCATGGACTTTCATGATTTCTATTGTAACTTGCATTTGACCCCTAAAATTTTTGGTGAAACTTTGGACAAATTTTACAATGCGTCATACTTGCATTTTATCTTCAAAATTATACCATTTTCCCATGGTTTTTATTGTACACCATATAAGCTTATTGAAACATGAAGACATTAAACATTAGTCAAAAAGAGATCTCACAGGGTTTACGCAAGGCAAGAGTGGGAATAGGGGTTTTTAATGATTTGATTACAAAAACATATCATAACTTTGAATGAACACTTGCAGATATGAATAACATCTAGACAATTTAGGCATTAATATTCAACAAGGGCATAAATTATCACATGAAATTTTAGGAACTAATATTGGCTCTCACCCAAGGATGTACAGCCCCTATGGCTATGAAAAGAACCTTAAAAATCAAGACCATGTGCCAATCCATTAGGCCACAAAGTCAACACTTGACAACTTATCATCAAAATCTCCTCATCATTAGACTCAAACTCAGAACTATCTGTATCTTCATAAATCTACTCAGTAGTATCACATGGAGGATGGTGAATAAAGCATTTATCACACCAATCAATTTTAATGCCATAATTTACAACATTCACTTTGGCATGCAATAGATTAGGCACTTCTTTCCCAACTCCTCTATTCTAATTTATATCATTCATTTCATCACGTGCAGGCCTCTTCCCTCCATCATTATCTCTAATGTGGAAAGGAGACCTCCCTTGTGCTTGATTCATATTTGGATCTCTCTCTTGACTTGTAGACCCATGAGGTAGTCCCTTCTCAGCTCTATCCAACTTGTAGGTCATCTCTTTGATAGCAGAGGCCAAAGTCTTAATAGTTTCCTCAAGGTTGGTTGTCTTAGTGGCTTGCATTTTTTCTAGATTGACCAAATTTACATCAGCCCACTTTTTAAAAGATTTTCCCATAGCCATTCTATTATTCTCAATTTGGACAGCCATATTGAATGGCCTGTCCCTAAAGTAGGATGCAACCTTTTTATCAAAGGCATCATAGTATTAAATCAAGCACATTGTATCATTAAGCCTAATGTTTTAAAGTAACATCATCATAGTATTTTTGAACCATGTATTAAAATCTTACATACACTCATTAGGTTTATTCTTAACATTTTCAAATTCAACAAGAAGAAACCTAGGATAAATACTATCACCATACTGAATTTTGAAACATTCTTCATTTATTCCCATGAATCAATGCATCTACGAGGAAGGGAATTAAACCATTCATGAGCATCTTCTTCTAGCATGTGCATAAACAGCTTAATGCAAACATCCTCATACTCAACCTCATAATTTTCAATGATAATATGAAAATCCCTCAAGTGTTGATCACCAGTCACTGCATTATTCCCTTATAACTTAGGAAAGTGGTTCCTTACTTCATTTAAGACTCTATTAGGATAACCTTCCATTTCATCAAAATTAATAGGTCTAAATCTGAGAATTCTAAATCCAAGATGCTCATTCTCATCTTGATCCCTATGCCTCATGATTGGTTCAATGGTGGGTTCAAGATCCAATGAAAATGGGTTATGAGGGGGTGAGTGAGGTGGATTTGGTGGATCAAACTTAGGAGGGGATTCAACTAGTTGAGAAGGAGATGGGTAATAAATGGGACTATAAGGTTTTGAATTACTAGGAGAGCTATGATAATCTTCAATAATAGTAAGTTAAGCAAATAAAAGTTTAGGATTACCAAAATCTTGATAGTCCAAACACTCCTTTGCATCTGAACTTTGTCCTTCAATCGGCCTCCAAACTTGTCTCTTTATTCTTTAATGAATATTAAGGCTAAGACAAGTTGTTTTGACAAGTCACATTTGAAGGATGACCTCAGTCCTTCCATCTTTGTGAACAAGAAAAGAACACTCAAATCTAAATGAATATATTAAACCTAAGCATTGATCTTCCTTGAAACTAGATGATAAAGTTGGAGTCACCACTAGAAGCAAACTTATAGAATATAACAGTTTTAACACTGATTGTGATAGATGCTAAAATTAAACTTTGTTGAAGATTATTGATGAGATAGAAAGCAAAGATAATGCATATTCAGATTTATATTTAAAAGGAAAAATCACCTTACAACATGAAAAGTTGACATCTCTTTGCAAGAAACATAGTAGAAGTCAATTTATCAAATATTTCAAATCTTGGCATGTCCCTAATGAAGTGTTGCATAGTTGACAATCAAGATAGCAAATCAACAAACAATAACCTCAAATATCAAACACATGAGATAATATGGATACACAATGTCTAAAACTATGCATATGAGGTTGTTGCATAAAATATTGGAAGAAAACATTTTCAAATCTAAACTTACAATCAGCTCTTTGCAAGAGTCCTCAGTAGCAAAAGTGTCAAGGTCCTTAATTACTCCTTAGCAATGGTTCCAGTTGGGTGTTGGTTCCCAATTATACACCTTTTTCACTTAGCCTTGCACACTTGAGAAAAATGGCAAACATGGATGATAAACCTGTTAATATGCCATTATAATCAGGGAAGGATTTAACACATGGATGGACTGAATACAGATAATGACTGGAAAGCATTGATAGAGGGTATGGTTAGCTCCCTACTACTTTTGGCTCTACCTAAATGAAGGTGAGAGGACCTAAGGGGTAACTTACTCACATAGAAGGATACTATAATTAAATCTCCTTTGGAATTATTGGCACAAAATGAAATTTTGACTAGGGCATAACCAAATTTTCACACTCCACCCAGGAAGGGTTGTCACATGGAATGAGCAGATACACTAGGTCAGACACAAGCTACTGAAGAAAAATGGGGATATGCTTGCAACCTTCATTTCTAAATAAATTTTCAACAACAGGAGGTCAAATGGAAGATTGCAATTTTAAGATTAAAAGCATAAAATATAGACATATTTTATGCAAGAAATATTCATGCATCTGCAGGCAAATAACACTTATAATATGCAATAACTATATTATTTGTAGGGTAGAATAGGGTAGGATGAGTTTGGTAGTATAAATAAGAGTGGTGTGCTAGTGGATTTCAAATAGTAGGAATTATTTTTTAGTCATATAAAATGTCTAAATTGGTAGCTTGAGTTTGGTTTTATGACACCCTATCCATAGCTCCTATTTGCATGCTATTATGACCCTTTTAAAAGCTTTCTTGCTCATTACCTAGTCATCCAAAACCTTCTGAACCTAATCCTAGCTCAGCCAGACTCTATTTCCTAGGCCAATCCTCATCCCTTAGGTCTTGAGCCTATAAGACAAGAGCACCCCATTTGGATTATAACACTAAGCCCTAGGGTGTCCTATTTTCATTACTCCTATCCAATCACATTTTGAGCCCCAACGATCATTTCCATCCAATCCTTATCCTTAATCAGGTTGGCCTAGGATGAAGACATATAAACCATGACCAATAGATCCCTATAAAAATCTTATCCAAAGTTCATTTATAAGGGAAGTGACCAATCTTACAAAACAAGCAATAATACAAGTAAACTACTAATGAAAATTTCCTTATTCTCTGCATAGTCACCCAACATAGATACAAACATATTCAAACTCTCACACCAGTCCCTAGCCACCTCAAGCAAACTTAATTTGGCATTTTACATCCACATTACACTATTGCACAAAGTATGTTATGTAAGAGAACTACATATGGCTTGATCCCTCTTCAAAGTATTGGTATATAGGCAACATACCCACACAAGGGGTGTGGATCACACATTCAGTGTATCTTACACACACTAACCCCTCCTTCTAAGTGATTCAAATCTTGTTTATCAAGCATGATGGAGGGTTAGGGATTTTAAGACTAAATCACACCTACAGTGAGCTCCATCAACATTTAGCATTCAAAATTTCATAGGCAAGCTTACACATAAATAGCGCACAGAACCCAAAAAACTCAGGTCTTTATGACCAATTTGGACAACAACGGCAAGAGTGGACTATAGCACCAGACCTTGAAGTATCCTATTTTTGTCACTCTTATCCTTTCATTGAATGAAATCTAGATTCTAATTTGTAACACTATCCCAGTCCTGCACAAATAGTTTCAACCTTTGTCTCAGCCATCTCAGTCTATTTTCAGCTAAGTCATTGTTTCTTCCTATTTATTTACTATTTTTAGAAAAGATGAATCATACAAATTAGTACTATAATTATTACAATATTATTTACTAGTTTATTAATCTATACCCCTTAACTAAAATATGATTAAAATTCTAATATTACCAAAATAATTAAATCATTTGGTGAACCCGACTTACTTTGAACAAATTTAAAACTCTAGGTACCCCTAGGGTTTTCCTTCACATTTTTGTGCAAAAATTCAATTTCAAAATTTTGATTTTTTTTTTAAATTTTTGTATATTTATTTTATTCAAATTTATTTTAAAATTCAAATTATTTCAATAATTTCAAATTTATAAAACTCTAACCCAAAACCCTAGATTTCCAAACTAGGTCCTCAAACCCCAAGCCTTCCTCCCTTACAATTTTTAGACAAAAAATTTGAAATTTTTAAAAATTCCTTGGAATGTCAAAAATATTTTCAAAATCTCTATGTTATTAGTTATTTTTTTATTTTATTTGTTCAATAGTAATTTTACATATTCTCTTTGGTGAAAGTAATAAAATGGCCACTAAGGCACTTTTTCCTTCTCTTCCTCTCCCCTAAAAGGGTGATAGCTACTTTCCCTCTAACCAGGTCCATGCTATCACCCCTAAAAAAGGTTAGGCAGCCTATGCTATCACTTTTAATGCATGCATTCATCCTATATCTTCTCCAAACCCTATTCAACATACATGCTTACATGTTCAATTGAAAATAACTAAGGTTTGCACTTGTGAGACTCTAAGGGATCAAATCACCAGTATGAGCAAGTTAATTTCAGATTTATAAATACAGAATTAGTTGTTACATAAAAAGATCACAACATTGGAAAATCATATTATAATACAAAAGCCTGAAAGGTACCCTAGTGCCAATCATGTATATGCACCTTTACTTAGTCAATTTGTTGTAAGCAATGTTATATATCAAAAAAATAAATCATAATAAAGTAACACTATAACTAGTGATTCAAAAAGCATTCAAAGATCAAATAAGATTTCAAGTGAAATACTAAGGGAAATGATTAAATCTAAGTTGATCAAACTACATCCTCTACATCCAAATATTATTTTGCATATCATAGAATGCATGGGCATCACACAAATTCATGTTTGGCATTAAAAAAACATATACAATAGATAGTTTCTAATGAGATCTTATACAAGGTAAATCCATCAATAAATCCATAGTGACACAAGAACACATTCACAAAGGGTCAAAATTAGAAACAATACAAAAGTGGTTACCAAAGCATAACTTAGAACAATTAATTGATCAAAAAGAAAAATAAAAGCAAGAAATAGTAACATAAACATAGATAAAGCATGAAAAAGATGAAAATCACCCTCTCCAAAATGAGGCTCAAATTTTAAAGCAGTATGGGTTTGGTCAAGAATATCTACAACAGTTTGATTATCAAGGTCAAGGGTTGGGCAAGCATGCTCAAGGCATCACTACTCCTATTCTAGTAGTGGATAATGTTTGTCACCAAGGTTTTAGATTTATTGAACATCCTAAGGTAAATCATTCACAAACATAATTTATTAAAGGAAAAGATCCAAATACAACAAAAGTCAACACTAGTATTCCATTGGTACAAAAACAAGATGATAGTGATGAGTGGAACAATTTAGGTTATTATGATTTCCAAGATACCTATAATGAATTTAAATATTCAGAGTCATATTCACAACAATTTATTCATGTTTCACAATCATGCATGATTCCTTTGTATGATATAGGACACCATGACAGGGAGTCTCTTTCAAGACTCATTGGTTAGTATCGTTTATTCTCAATATTTCTTGTATATAGTTTCCTTTTGATTGCTTGTACAATAAAATATTCCAAAGATAAAAAATTTCAAAATACAAAAGCATTCAAATAATTCAAAACTACCAAAAACATTTCAATTGTATGCATTCTCTATGCTTTACTTTTCTACTACCATGTTAGACTTACATTTTGTTTTTCTATGTTTTTGTTTGTCAAGTTATCTACATTACCATCATTCACTTGATATTCTTTGAGTGTGTGTAGTGACACCCAGATCCTTGATTTCTTCACTCTACCCATTGATGGGGCATCCTACATCTACATTCGAGACATACATTGATATATCTGCCCACCAAGGGCATCTTCTACATGACTACACCATCCAGGTTATGTCATTCCTACACCACACACTATAGTTATCATGATGATGTACATTCCTTACTAGCTTACACAAATTATTCTTTCGATACTCACTAGTATATAGAACTTCTGTATTTTCTAGCATCTACCTAGTCTTATACTACATGTTTTACATACTTTCACTTCTTAGTTTGATTATTTTAGATGCAATAGTATTTCCATTTTTTACATGTTTTCCTTTCTTGCTTTACATAGCTACATGTGATTGCATTTCCCAGTTCCTATTGTGTCTTCTTGTGTGTGCCTTAGGACATTTTCTAGTGTCCTTTGTTTGTACTCTTCTATGTGCTTGTGGCCCTCATGCCAACCTTTCTTGTATTCAATTGTATGTATATATGGTATTTAAACATGCCTTGTATGCTCACTTTCTAATTTAAGTGGCATGTGTCCATGTCCCTTGATTTCTTGGACCCTTGGCCACTCTTGTATGCTTCTTACTTTTTTCCTTGTGTGCTTGTTTCTTGTTTGCTTCTGAACTATTTACGATTCCATGATCCACATCATGCATTATCTCACTTGCTTGGATGCCATGATGAACATCATGCTCTGTCCTTCTTTGACAACTAAAAACTAACAACTAACATTTCTAATTTCAATTCAATATACTGCACATGTTATTACATTGTCATATATATCTAGGCATACCCCTATTGATCTAATAATATCCAATACAAACTATGTTATATCTTGAGACATCTTTTCGATTATCATGTTATATCATGTATTAAACAACATAACACACTTGTAAGGCTTTTTCTTCTAAGGACAGTCATTTCAAGTCATTTTTTTACCCTTAAAAGAGGGGGAAATAAATAGGGGTTTTGTCATAGAGTTCAGAGCTTCTATCAGTCAAAAATCAGCATTCAGAATACTTAGAACAACATTTAAAATTCAAACCAAGCAGAACAAACCAAAAAAATAATGATGATTACAAAACAGTGATCAAAATTAGTAAAGGACAAGAGTTTTGAACCTGGATAATAGCATCGGACAGCAGGGTGTCCTATTTTTGGTAATCCTATCCAAATAGAAAAAAACCTAAATTTTTCAAAAATATATAGAAAGGTAAGTTTAGTTACATTTTTATCAACAACAATTCAGCTCAAAATCAGTAGTTTTAGTACAATTTTTCTTAGAGAATCCAGATATAGGGGGCATGATGCACAACATGATTGCTCTCTCTTCCAGATTTAGATTGAGTATTTGGTATAACTTCTAGATTAGAATCCATGTTATAGACACCAGTGATTGGAGATAATATGTGTGGCACATTGGCTTTCTTTTCTTTCTAAGTTCAGTATATTACCTACGCATTCTCAATAGGTATATGCCTTATTCCATCTACAGGTATTTGGCATCATTTTGGAGTGGATTTCATACAATATTAACCTCCACAATCTTGAGTGGCTTCCACATAATCCTATTTCCTAGTTTTGGAGTGGCTGTCATACAAACCTAATCTCGACCTCTCGAAGTGGCCAAAAATAGTCTAGTTTCTAGTACACATTCAGCTATTCATGCCACCTTATCAAATTATAAGAGCATTCATGAGATTCAAGATCCATCTCATATGATACACATTCATACTAGTATCAGTTCATAGCTTCACTTATAAGGAAACGATGGAGCCAAAGGGCCAGCTTTTGTATGTTTTAGACACCTACTCAAAGGGATTAAACACATAGACTAAACATCAATTAACATATGCATGATCAACTAACTTCATGTAGTGGGCAATGATGGAGCCAAAGGGCCAGCCTTTGTATTCTTGAGCCACCTACTAAGATAAATTAGACACATAGTCCAAACATTAATTAACACATGCATGATCAACTAGCTTCACTTAGTGGGCAATGATGGAGCTAAAGGGCTAGCATTTGCATTCTTGAGCCACCCTCAGGGAATTGATCACTCAAATTCATTCATGATATTACTCTTCACATAGTACATACCCATCATCACTCAATAGCATTTAGCATCACACATCTTCATGGATTTCATCTTTGTAGGTAAATTCAGGTACACTTTTTACTTTTCCTGTATCATAGTATTTTACTTTGTTGTATCACTAGAATAAAGGGGGGGAAATGTAGTCATATAAAATATCCAAATTGGTAGCTTGAGTGTGGTTTTATGACACCCTATCCATAGTTCCTATTTTCATTATCTTATGACCCTTCTAGATGCTTTCTTGCTCATTACCCAGTCATCTAAAATCTTCTAAACCTGATCCTAGCTTAGCTAGACTTTATTTCTTAGGCCAATCTTGATTCCCCAAGTCCTAAGCCTATAGGATAGGAGTGCCCCATTCGAACTATAGCGATGAGCCCTAGGGTGTCCCATTTTTAGGGCTCTTATCCAATCATATTTTGAGTCCCAATAGTCATTTCCATGTGATCCTTATCCTCAATTAGGTCATCCTAGCATGAACACATCTAACCCATTACCAATAGATCCCTATAAAAAACTTATCCAAAGTTTATTTACAAGGGAGGTGACCAATATTACAAATCAAGCAAGAATACAAGCAAACTACTAAGGAAAATTTCCCTATTCTCTATATACAATCACCCAATACAGCGGTAAACATATTTAAACTCTCACACCAATCTCTAGCCACCTTAAGCACACTCAATTGAGCATTTTTTATCTGCATTACACTATCGCATAAATCACATTAGGTGGAAGAACCACATATGTCTTGATCCCTTTTTGGAGTATTGGTATGTAGGTAGCATGCCCACAGAGAGGGTGTAGATCACACATTCAGTGCATCTTACACACACTAACCCCCCTTCTAAGAGATTCAAATCCTATTTATTAAGCATGATGGAGGGTTAAGGATTTAAAGACTAAATCTCCTCTACAATGAACTTCATCAACATTGAGCATTCAAAATTTCACAAGCAAGCTTACACATGAATAATGCACAAAACCCAAAAAACTCAAGTCCCTGTGAATAGTGTGGACAACAATGGTAGGAGTGGACTATAGTGCCAAACCTCAAAGTGTCCTATTTTCAACACACCTATCTTTTTACTGAATGAAATCCAAATTTTAATTTATGACACTATCCTAGTCCTACACAACCAATTTCAACCTCTATCTCAACCATCTCAATTCATTTCTAGCTAAGTCATTATTTTTTATTATTTTTTACTATTTTTAGAAAAGATAAATCACACAAATCAGTACTGTAAATATTACAATATTATTTACTAATTTATTAATCCAACCCCCTTAACTAAAATAAGAATAAAATTCTAATATTCTCAAAATAGTTAAATCATCTTTCAACATTCATGACATTAGCCATTTACAAATATGTATAAAAATTGAAACACAAGCTAAGGGGAACTACCAGGAGTGATTCACATCCATTGGTGCCAATACAATGCAAATACCCAAATAATTCTTGAAACCCCATAGCATACACTACAACTAAATTTTAAATACTTTTTTCTATTAAATCCATAAACCCAGGGTGCCCTTAAGAGGTATTCAACAACATATTTCCAAATCACTATGTAGAAAGGGTTTATAACTTATATCTATGACCAAAATGACAACCAATAATAACATAAAACTAGATATCCAATCAATAGAGTTTGTAAAACATATTATTGCATTTCATCAATAGGAAAGAGTAAAAACAATAAGTGTTTTTCATTATCTTGAAATAAAATCTTACATATATTAGTGTTTGAGAATGTTGCCATGGGGACAAGCATGGTGAGTTTGTTCCTTATTGGACAAGGGAGACATATTACAATGCTCTTAGAGTTTACCAATGGTTGTATAGCTGCAACCACCTTAGCAAGAAAGATAAAATATATACATAGCAATGGATCCCAAAATTTTGAAGAGCCTAGACTTAGAAAAAACTAACAACCAACAACAACCTTGAAAAAAAGGACAAGCCCTCTTTTTATATAATTTCTCACTACTTATTTTCAATCTAAGAATATATTTTGTAATTTAAGATATTGGAAACATGCAGTCATCTCTCAATGTTGCATCAAAATGCTTCCAACTAGAATATGTTTCTTGCCATGCCTAGAATTTTCATGTCTTTGCAAGGAAAATGATTTTTGTAACTGCCTCTACATGTAATGATGAATATTTGCAACAAACACAGCTATGTTTGGTTGGAAATGCATTTCATTTAAGGTTAAAGGAGAATATTCATTTTAGATCCAAACAAACCCTTTATCTTCTTGTGCAACTACATGGATATGTCTTTGACCGCTTATTTGTACAGTTGAAATATCTTGGACAATTGCTCTTCTTTTTTTGTATGCCAAAGAACAACCCTGCTTTGCAATGATGGCATTGGAACACTCTAAATTCATGGCCATTTGAAAAGTCTTCTTTGAAATGGCCCACCTTGATCTTGAAGACTTGCAATATTTCTCTCATGAAGGTGTTCGAACAAGCAAAACATTTGGAAAAATGCAAGGCTTAGGTTTTTTTTACCTTTTTGCTTTTTTTCTCCAATATGCCTTTCAACACTTTGATTTTTTCACATTTTTGACTTTTAGGGTTTTCATCAAATTTTTTAATGCTTAAATGCATTATTTTTCACTTTTTATCCTTATGGAGAAATCTGGGTCCAATTTGCAATTTTGCACTTTCTTTGTTTAGGAAAATCCAAAACTCAATAGCACATTTACAACTTGTAATTCACAGTTGCAATTCACCTCAAAAGTTTTCATAGGGAACTAGGAACTCCATGTGAAAATTACAACTTGCAAATTGTAGTTGTAGTTCCCCTCAAAAGTTTCCATAAGGAACTGGGAACTCCAACTACACATTGTAACTTGTAAATTGTAGTTGTAATTCCCTTCAAAAGTTCCTGTAGAGAATTGGGAACTCCAAGTACAAATTATAACTTGTAAATTATAGCTGTAATTCCTCTTAAAAGTTTTCGTAGGGAACTAGGAACTCCAAGTGTAAATTGTAACTTATAAATTATAGTTACAATTCCCCTCAAATTTTATCGTAGGGAATTGAGAACTCCAAGTGCAAATTACAATTTACAATTTGTAGTTGTAATTCCACTCAAAATTTTCCTCAAGGAACTGGGAACTCCAAGTGCAAATTGCAATTTACAATAATGTAAAATTACAATTGGCCTTGAAAGTTCCACTTTGAACTGGGACCTCATGTTGACCAACATTGATGATCCAAAACTTAAAAGCTTTGGTTGAAAGATAATTCAAGAAACAAGAACAACAAAAATGTAATAATGCTATCTCTAAGAAGAGACGTTTTATTGATCAAATTTGCAAACCCAAACATATACCTATCTCTGAAAAGAGATGTTTGATTTTTATTTCAGATTACATCTTCATTTATACACATTTTTAAGGTAGGAAGAGGATGTGGAAGGTCACCAATCTCGAAGGAATTACTACAATACAGAATTCGAGGAATTACTATTTTTAGACTGCACTACTAAAATTGAAATTTGGGGCACTTCCATTTAATTTTGGGGGGTCAAAACCCACCAAGCTAAACTCGGTGCCATCTCATAGTGTTCCCCTCATTCTTAGCTTTCCAACGGTTCAAACAGGGAGTCAAACGGAGTTATGGTACAAAAGTTATGCCTCTCAGAAGTTCTACTACCAATTGGGGTAGAACTGTCCCCTGAATTGTCCCCTGAAATATTGCCCAGATCAATTGACTGGGGGGTTCAGGGGATTTGAGTGCAACTTGAAATTTACACACTTGCAAAAGTGCAAAATTGCATTCTTCTCTAAAATCTCCCTGGAACTCCACTTGTGGTGACTTCTATTCTAGATTGACCAGGGGGATTGGTAAGTTGGACTACACATTGCAACTTACACTTTGAAGACTTGCATTTTTCAAGTTGTTTTCCTGCTTGGAAACTCCACCTAGTCAACCATTCAACCTGGTTTGAAAAGTAATTTGAAGAAGATTTTTCTAGAAGCCAAGCCTTTCTCTGTATAATGCCTCAACATAGCAATCTTTCTTTCTTTGCACAATGCATTTGGCTCTGAGCCATTCACCAATGAAAATATGCCTTTCTACTATGAAGTCTTTAAATGAAGGACCTTTCAAATGAGAGGGCATCATTGCACCCTTGTCAATCTTAATTGAATTTAAGAACAACCTTATCTTGATGACGTTCATAGGTCCACATTGCACATACCTGTGGTGGATTGGATATGGCAAATCTCTCTTTCAGCTCACCATTTTTATGAGAATCAACAACACAACCGCTATTCTCAGGTTCCAACTCCTTGATTAGCCGTTCACAAACTATACAATGTTGCCCGTCCTTTTCATTATTTACTTGCACAAACTTATTGCCCTTAGTTCTATAGCAATCTCTGAAAAAGAAGATCTCTGTCCTGGATCAAATGACCAACACCTTTCCATCAAGGATCTCCAATCCGGTTCACACCAATCTGGAATAGGTGGGAGTAATGTATTTTTCATAATACCCCTTATGATTGACCCATAATGCATGTTTGCATAAGGCTCATCTCCAGTAAGAAGTTCACACATGACTATTCGAAATAAACGGCAATTTTACCGCTTACGCCACTTGTCCCACTAAGAAGCTTTGGTGTCATTCATGTCAATGTTCCTTGAACATCACCAGAAACTAAAATATGGTGTTTTACCTACGATAAGCCCATATCACCAATCTTACAAATAGGTCGATGTGGATTTCTCATATTTACCAGAATATTCTCACACTTTAGATCAAAGTGGACTATGTTCTTTTTATGCAAATATTCCATGACAAATATAGCATCCATAGTTAAAATCAATCTTTTGCATCGATCAATGGTTCTGTCCTCCTTGCATAAGACTTGTTTGAGGGACCCATTCACCATAAATTCTATAACAGTGGCTAGTGTAGCAGCAGGTCCATCTAAAACAACTCCATAGAATGATATAACACTGGGATGGTGCAGATAACCCAAAATGAGTCTCTCATAAAAGCTCGTAGTGGCAGCAACATTGACAATAATGTGGATCTTTTCTCAGAGCAAGTCCCTAATGTCTGTTTCAATTCCCAGATCATCCATTGCCACGTCTTTGGCAATAGGAACAAATTTTATTGTCATGAATTCTTCCTATTTGTCCCCCTCATAACGCTCTTTTAGAATCCCAAACAACTCTTTGGATATCACTTAGTTTTGGAGCTTGGCCTGGGCAACTTGCACATCTTTAGCTCATACGAGAGAAAAAAGGCATCCCACATCTGGTTGCACTCATACGATTTTCTCAACAAAAACTTTGCCAAGAAAACCCATGGCACCAACGATAATAATGCTCTTACCCCTAAGAAACTCCACCGTGTCTAGAAGTCTGCAATCATCTCTGATGGCCTTTCTTGGAAACAACTAGCTTTAATCGGCCCAATAGAAACATTTGAGCCTTTCCATTTTCCATAATAAATAATCCCATAGTGATCCTTTTCAAAGAATGGTTTCACATTTGCCAGATATTCATTGTCCTCTACATCTTGTCTTTTCTCCAACATGTGTCACTGTCGTCCTTATGTCACAGCTTAACCTACAGAAGGCACATGGTTTAAGTTTTGAATATTTTGAACATTCCTTTTAAAACTGTAGGGTTCGGGGTCTTAGTATCAGATTGCAAGTTTGCAAACTTGCTATGTTGAGGTCCTTGTTCTGATTCTCTACCATTATTTCCTCATTGTCCACTCCTAAGGTCCATGAGCAATTTGCAACTCAGCAACTTGCTAAGTTCCATCTCAACTCCCGTTCTCTATCGTATGCTTCTGTCATCGACTACCACAGTTTGGGAAAGTGAAGTGCATTTTGAAATTTGTACGTGCAAAACATGTCTTGCATCTCCACCACTTTTCTCTCTGGACTTTTTAGTGCCATTTGCATATTAAAGGCTGGTCAAACTTGTTATTTGACACTAAAGTTCTGTCATTTTATCAGCGTCTCCCGAGACTTAAATAGAATTAAAACTTTACTTTGTTTCATTTATCGCTTATTCTTCCATGTGGGCAATGCTTTGATGGCATGGTGCTGCTGTTCAATTTTCCACATGGCACTCCTCCACATCGATGCTCCCCAGCTCTGTAAAAACCTTTGTTGTGTTTATTTGTTGCCTCTATTTGGTAGGCCATGTCCCTTTGCTGGGTTTGTGAAACAATGGCATCAGCCTACATGGGCTTTGGAAACCTTCCACAAGCTGATCGGTGGGATTAGAAAATCACTAAATAATTTGTAAGTTGTCATTTTGAGACTTGCTTTTTACACATTGTTTTCCTCCCTTACATTCTGTAGACTTTCATGCTTTCTATTGCAGCTTGCATTTGACCCCTCAAATTTTTGTAGAACTTTGGACACTTTTTGCAACTCGTCAAACTTGCATTTTGTCTTCAAAATTTTGTCATTTTCCGATGCTTTTTATTTTACACCTCGTAAACTTATTAAAACACGAAGACATTAGGAATTAGTCAAATAGAGATCTCAGAGGGTTTACACAAGGTAAGAGTGGGAATAGGGGTTTTTTATGACTTGATTAAAAAAAAAGGACTTTGTAACTTCAGAGAACACTTGCATATAGGAATAACAGCTAAACAATTCAGGTATTAATATTCAACAAGGGCACAAATTGCCACGTGCAATTTTGGGCACTAAATATTTTTCTATTTTAGGTACAGTGGGTTCCTATCCCTAAGTTATATCTTAGCTTGATCTGATGGCTATGATTGATCTTCATTTCCTATATATGCAAGAAACTTTCATTATACTGACATGGAGTTCTAGATATATAAGTTATATGATATTGTTCTTTGCTTTATGTATCGATTTGCATGTCTATGCTTTCAGATTATCCTTGTGATGTTTTGTTGTTAACACCTAAGATATTTGTGGCTTGGAATGCTTTATTTTTTGTTCCTTTCATGTTATTAGAGCAATAAGTGTTACAGCCATCTATTTATGAGTTTGATATAAGTTTTTTATTTCTATACTAAAATGGACAATGCCATTAGATTCAAAAGATGTCAAAACCCTAGAATCAGCTATAAACATGACTAATTTTTGTGATAAACCACTTTTTTACCATTTTGGAGGGTTTGAAGGCAATTTTTTAGATTTTGTGCATATCCGTACCATCTGGTGGTAGAAGATCAATAAATTTTTAGGTTTTTCTAAAAACTTTGTGGTTCTTTATTGTATTTGAAAGAAACCTAGTTTTTTTTACAAATATGAGTTTTTTCTATGCAAGTCTGGTGTTTTACACAAGTGGTTTTTTAGTATTTACTAGGACTGATGTCATACTACATCTTTTTTTGTGACCTGCTAGCTTGCATCCAGACTACAATCTACTAGTTGAAGAGTTCTACCTACGATTTGTCAGTCTAGATGCACTTGGTTCTAGTAGCAGTTGCACATGCTTATGACTATAAAAGTGTTAGATTGTACTACAATTGTACCTATGTGTTGGATATGTGACCTACAACTATACTTTGACTATACCTATGGGCTGATATGCAACCTAGATTGCAGCACACCTTCATTGGACTATGTGATGTGGGGTGACATCACTCTGACATCAATCAAATCAATCAAAATTGGGGAGCACTCATCCTCACCCTTAGCCCCTTAGTCACATGGTATGGTTAAGTGGGTGATTAATTTTTCATTTATGCTAGTGGGGGCTTAAGTCCCAATCTTTTTTTTTTTTTAAATATCTCCATGAATTGAAATTTTCTTGAAGCATTTTAATTTTGTGCATATTTATTTGACCTATTTATGACAAAAAATTGGTAATAACTATATATTTTGACCGTGAACTCAAAAATGAGTGTTATTTTTTTCACAAGTGTAAGTTTTTTATACCTGATCATTTATATTGTAAAAAAATCAATTATAAAGTGTCAAATTTGGGGTGTCTAATAAAATAGTCTTTTGGGGGGTTGTCTCGGTGTTGATTTGAGAACCCTTTTTGCATTCTCTTGCTCTTTGGTGATTTTTTTAGAATGGTTTCTTCTTCTACATTAATATGGAGAGATTACAATAAGATTTAAAGTAATTACAAATTAAATAATAAAATCAAATTAAGGGTGATGATTTTATCTCAATATGAGCCATAAATAACCTGCCACAACCTCAAATATAGAGTAGAATTTTTTTCATAGAAGGAACCTCATGGATGGAGTGCCCACATCAAGAAATGGTGAAATGAGCAGCAATAGTGAGATCATCTCAGAGTTGAAAAAATAATTAAATGCAAAGGATTATGGGCCTTAATGATTAAAGTACAACTAGTGTTCACTAGACAATATGAAAAAATTTAGCACTAGTGCAAATTTGATGTATATGGATTTGATAGTTGTGTAAGTGATAGTATTTTATTTCATTTAGAAGGATGTGCATCTTCTTTCAAAATATGTGCATTTGGTAAGGTATATCACATGAGAGCCATGCAGCTTGAAGTAGAGGTCACTTCTCTCAATCCTAAAGATTTTTTTATCTATTTTAGATTATATTACTAAGTTCAAGTACTTTTTGACACAATTGAAGGGGATTGGAAGAGATAAAAAAGATTAATAATGTGTTTACCTAATTTTATCCAAGTTGAAAGGTCCATTCCAAATCTTTTCTTGTACCTTTTATATTGAGCATGGATGCCTTGGGTGCCACATTTAAAATGCCTGATTTAGGGGTTTTTTTTGAAATACTTACTAGAGAAGAATCTAAAGTGTCTAACATTCAGTCTTACACTACTAAAAATTCATTAGTAGCATCTAATCTTAAGGGTGAGAGAAAATCAAAAAGTAAACCCAAAACCACTCCTTCATCTCAAAGTGCCACTAAACCTAAAGATAATAACTCTAAACCCAAGGAGTATTCTAAATACAAGAATAAGTCTAGCCTTTTGTACTCCTTTATGGGGGGACTAGTCATGCATAAACTACATGTTGGAAGAGAATACAAGCCTGAGAGGATACAGTCAAGAAACAAAATATCTTTATCTCCACTCTACCTCCTTCCAATGATCATGGCAAAGCACTTAATGTTGTTGGGAGATTTCAGTCACCTATTATAAATAATCAAGTTATAAATTATGATGTTTCACACCACATAACTTCTTCTAAATAGTATTTTTTATTTCTCAATTTGAGTTCTATTTTTAGAAATGAAGTTGGAGATTCTTCCTTTATTTAGAAGTACCTATTTTGGAACATAGTTTCACCATTATTACTATGCACGTGTGGGTTTTATTTCCATAAAATTATAGGAGACATGTAAAGTAAAAGTTATATACAACTTACTGGTTCTTACATTAATGATGCACTATATGTTCCTAGTATCACTACAAATTTTATTTCTATTTATCAAATTTGACATTTTGGTCAGGTCAAGACAATGACTTTTACACTAGAAGGGACTAAAATTCAAATCTTCTTGGAACCTCATTCACTTATTTCACAAGGTATTATTGATCATAGTTCTCGACTATATCACTTTGAGGGTTTTGATGACACTTTTTCTATGGGGATATGTTTGGTTTTTCATGTTGATTTTGAAAGTAAGCTTTCGCATGAGAGAATTGGACATCTTAATTATAGATATTTGAAGGAGTTGAGCACTCATGGTATGGTTGATGGTCTTCCTAGAGTTTCTTATCTTGATGAACTTTTCCCTAGCTATGCATTATGGAAACAACACTAAGATCTATTTCTTAAAGGTATGTCAAAGTGGGCTTATTCACCACTTGAGCTTATGCATAGTGACTTGATGGTTTTTCCTACTCCTTCATTCAATGAAACTAAGTATGTACTTACATTTATTGATAATTTCTTGAGGCATACTTGGGTTTATTTTCTCAAGTATAAAAGTGAAGTTTTTACACACTTCAAATTCTTCAAGGCTTTAGTCAAGAATAAATCTTCTAGTTGCATAAAGAAGATTCACACTAATAGTGGAGGGCAATACTTCAACAAAGAGTTTTCTATTTTTTTAGAAGTTCATGGCATTGTTCATCAACATTATTTTACTCATACTCCAAAATTGAATGGCCTAGTAAAAAGGAAGAACTAAATTTTAAAGGAGATGGTTAACTGCATGATGCATTCTTGGTATTTACCTCCTATATACTAGGTAGAAGCAGTTGATCATACAAACTAAATTCAATATCACACACCACATAGAACACTTGAGCATTTGACTCCAAAGGAAGCTTCATCTGTAACAAAGCCTTATGTCTCTTTTTTTTGAATTTTTAGGATCCATGCTTGGGATTTTATACCAAGGAAGAAAAGGAAAGCCTTGGATAATAAGAACAAACCCTTGATCTTTGTAGGGTATTGTGAGGACATGAGAGCTTATCAACTTTTGGATCCTAATACTTGTGATGTTATTTTTTGAACACATGTTTATTTTGATGAGCACTTTTTTCCTCATGATTATTCATCTTCTTCCATGTCTTATTCTTCTTATTTACTCCCATCCATTGAATATTACTCACTTCATGAATCCTTTCTTTGAGGATCCAATTCAAGATGCCATTGAGTAGGTAATGGATGTAAACTTAGATGAGGATCATGTTACCACTATGCCTAAGTAGGATCATACTATAGTTATTGAGAAAATAATTTTAATAATGATCTTCCACATGTTATAGCATATAATTGCACCCTTTTGAGAGAGTTTTTCATGCTCTCCCACTTCCGGCTATAAACATGGGGACAACCTCAGGCTGTGGGTATCTTGTAGTGAGGTTGAACCTCTAGGATTTTTAATGAGACTAGTTCCTTAGGTGCTTCACTTCAGTTCTTGATTCGTACACTAAAATCTATTGTTGACCAAAGAAAAGGGAGAGAAAGATAACATAAAAATGAAAACTAAGCTAAGGGAGGTGATGCACCAAAATTATGGGTTAATCTACCCTGCTCGACTCTTAGAACACTAATGAAATAAGAAAAAAAATAGATTCAATCCCCTAAATATCTATCATACATTAATGTTTCATGAAGAGGTTCACCAAATGATTTAAGTTGAGGGAAATGAAGGGGTAGGTATAGACTAAGACACTAACCAGTCACAGTATCCACATATGAGCCTCAATCAAGAGATATAGAACACTAAACATGACTTGCATAACAAGATGAGCTAGTAATTAGGTGAGACTATAATTTGACAAGGGAGAAAACTCTACCACATGCATAAATCTAACATGTACACACTATACCAAAGCAATGGAATCTAAAACATAGTCTTTTATTCATATCAAGAGGTTACAATCTCCATCTTGGCAGAATTTGGTCATGCCTAAAGGAGAGAGTAGAGAGAATATAGATCATGATCCCCCCTTTTTGGCTTGAGAGCCTCTATATATATGGTTGAGAGAGAAAGATAAATCCCATAATTATGCGATATCAAGGAGAAGAGAATTCATTGATGACTATTGATTATAATCGAGCTCCCTTTTCATCAAAAACATGCAACCACCTTGACCAAAATATGTACCATCCAGAATCACCACCCATCTCCTCAAGCTTGTTATACATTCAATTATCTTGTTTGGAACTGAACGAGCCATATAGGTGGTAGCTGCATATCCCTATGAATTTTGAGTGTTTTGATCTTTGTATTAAATCTTAGTATGTTTTTTATTGCAATTTGGACTATCCTAATCAGTCCTTGCATGTTTGTTGCTCCATCTATATGCATCTAATTCTTGTTTGACCACTTTGCATGTTCTAAAAGTGAGTTGTATGTACTTGTGCCACTTGTCCTTAACTGATTGGCCCTTCATATTTGTGCTTGGAGAGGACTTGTCTTTTTGAGAACTTGAGAAGCACTTCTAAGACCAAATCGAGCTTTTGATGTCTCATTACTTATTTTGGGTCTCTGACTACTCACAACTTATGAAGTAATTAAGTGGTGCTCCTTGGAGAACCCAAAATAAACTACCCAGCCCAAATCAAGATTTTCAAGCCCCACTACTTACTTCAAATTTATCATTAGTTGCAACTTATAAAGTGAAATAAGTAGTGCACCCCCAAAAACCCAAAATACACTACCCAGACCAAATCGAGATTTCCAAGCCTTCTTACTTAATTCATGATTTTGACTACTAATTACTTATAAGGTTTTTTAATTAGTGCTCCTCTGGAAACCCAAAGTTTGATACTTTGGCATTTTTATTCTTGAGTTAAATCCATTTTCTTCAAACTGACAAAATTTTGGTATGTTGGTCAAAAATGGCCAACACCACCTATTAGACATCACCATGCATATTCTAAAAGTTATGGACTTTTTCGTTTCTGGGAATCCATAGTATTTTTCGTAGGCACATGGGATACAAGAGTGGGATGATTAAATGATAGATGAGTATTCTTTTTTAATGAAGAATCATACTTGGAATCCCATCTCTCTTCTTAAGAGAATAAAATTGGTTAGATGCAAGTGGATATACCGAACCAAATATATAGTTAATGGGTCTATTGAAAAGTATAAGGCTCATCTTGTTGTAAAGGGTTTCTCACAAGTCAAAGGTCTTGATTACTATGAGACTTTTACCCTCATTGCTTGCTGCATCACAAGGTTGGCCATTGTATCATATAGAGGTAAAGAGTTCCTTCTTACATGGAGATTTACAGGATAAAATCTACAAGGAGCAACCTTCTAGGTTTGTTCATGATTCTTCTCTTTTTTTTAGAATCTGAAGGTGTAGTCTCAAATAGGCCCCTCAAACCTAGAATGAGATGGATTCTTTTCTTCTATCTATTATCTTTATTATGTGCCACTCAGATCTTATAGTATATATATAGTATGTCGGATAGGATATTTTTATACTTGTCTTGTATGTTGAAGATCTACTTTTTAATGAGAGTTCTTACCATATTTAAACTATTCAACAAGATCTCTCCATGCATTTTGATATGTAGATCTCAATATTTTACACTTTTCCCTTGGTTTGAATATTCGTCAATGAGATGTAGGGATTCATCTGAGTCAACAAAAGTACACCCTTGATCTTCTTAAGCATTTTGGTATGGCTGATTTCAATTCAAGTCCCTCTCCTTTCTAGTTTGAAGTCACTCTTACCTCCACCTACTCCAATCCTCTTTGTTATCCTACATTATATAGGTAGTTTGTTAGAATTCACATATACTTAACCCATACTCACCCTGATATTTCCTTTCTATTTGGGCTTGTATCTCAGTTTGCACATAATCCTCATGACAATCACTAGCAGGTTGCTAAAAGGATTTTATGATATGTGCAGGACACTTCACACTTTGGATTACACTAACCATAGGTTCTATTCAATTTTTGGCTATATTGATTCATATTGGGTATGTTTTACTAATGATAGGTGTTCCACTTATGGTTACCTTGTTATCTTGGTTCTTCTCTAGTTACTTGGGCATGCAAGAAGTAAAAGGATATTACACTTTCATCTATAGAGTTAGAGTATAGATTAGTAGTCATAGTGAGTCATCAAGTTATTTGGCTCCAATGGTTATTGACAGAGTTTGGCTTCACATAGAATTCACCCACTATACTTTGGTGTGATAACCAAAGTGAAATTCACATTTATAGTAACCTTGTTGAGCACTAACAGACCAAGTATATTGAGATTCACATACACTTCATTTGTTAGCACATACAAGATGGAGTTATTTTATTAGATTACATTCTAACTTAGTAGTAGGTTTATGACATCTTTACGAAGTATTTTACATCACCTTGTTACCTTGAGTTGCATGGCATGCTTTGGGTTTTGGAATTCATCCTTGGGGGTGTTTATGAGGACATCTTCCTTATTCATTTCTTCATGGATATATTCATTCTTGATTGGGCCTTTTTTTAAGACTCATATTATGGATATGCCACTTTATTTTTTGCCCCTAACTTCACTTGGGGGGGGGGGGGGAGGGGTTGGTATTAGAATAGGTTATTTACCTTAGCTCGTGTTCCCTAGGTGATTTACTTTGTTAATCATTATTTAGTTTTTCCCATTCACTTAGGTGTGAATACTAAATCTTTTTTTATTTTAGGTATAGTGGGTTTTTATCCCTAGGTTATCTCTTAGCTTGATCTTACGGCTATGATTGATCTTCCTTGCCTATATATGCAAAACACTTTTGTCTTATACTTACATGAATTTATGGAGATATAATATATGATATTTTTCTTTGTTCTACATATTTATTTGAAAAGTCTATGCTTTTAGATTCTCTTTGTGATGTTTTTTTGTTAATAACTGAGATCTTTATGGCTTGAACACTTTGTTTTTCATTCCTTTTAGATTAGATATGAGAGAATATAATAGAGTGTGAGAATAGGGATAGAGACCTTATAATTGATGTATGTTCATTGTAACCCAATCATTGGACTGAAGAAGTATTCTTCTTAGTCATATGGAAAAAGGAGAGTGTATGTGTGTAATCTTTATAACATATTTGAACATATATATATAGTCCCACTTTGAGCATTATGTTTGTAAATGTTCTTAAGAGTAAAATAGGTGTAACACCACTATGGATTAAGGCATCCATTCATTTTCCCTCCTCATTCCCATATTCATCCATTGGTATCAAAGCAAAGTTTTCATTGTTAGGTTGTATGTGAGACTTTTGTTAAGTCAAATTGGCAAGTTGTGAAAGAGAAGCTTGTAGTTTCGTGAGTATATGGCATGAAAAAATAATCCCATCAAAAGAGTATTAAGACCAATGGAACTTAGAGTTATAGACTTGGAAGATAAGATGAGAGGAATCCATATAAGATTTGATGTAATGGAGGTTAAAAAATTAGTGACTCTTATTGAATATATGAGTGAGGATGAAACAAAAAACACTCAAGAGATTGAAATGGAAGAGATATTGGTTGATTCTGAGAGTGTATTTGTCAATAATTTTGAAATTTTGGGTGCTAAATCAAATTTATATACCCCTTACTAGGGAGGAAACTTGAGACCAAAAGAGTTCATAGATTAGGTCATGTATAACTAGACATATTTTGACTATAAGTTAATGAAGGACCCCGATATGATGAATATTTATAAACCATGTTGAAAGATCCTGCATCCTTATATTGGGATCATGACTACCTATAAAGAGAGACGAGGAAAATATAGAATCAAAAATTTGGAGAGGACGGTGATAAAGTTGAAAGGTAAATTCTTAACTTCATATTATCAGCTAATTTTTTTCAGTAAGTTGTATAATTTAAGGAAAAAGGAGTTTTATGTAAAATAATACATAGAAGAGATCTATAATTATATAGTTAAAGTTGATCATATGTAAAATGAACAATAAAAAGTGTCAAGGTATGTAAATGGAATTTGTACTACACTTAAGAAAAGATTGGAATGTTTAAGTTGAAGTTGGTTTAGGAATCCTATTAATGTGCATTTAAGATAAATGAAAATTTGTCTAGGAAGCAATGAATTAACTCTATAGGTAGACAAAGGTTCTCAATAGGGAGAGGAAAAAATAATGGTGCAAGAGGAAATCATACTCATAAAGGTGAAGTAAGTACTTCAAAATATTATAATCAATCATCAAGAGGAAAATGTTATTCTTTTTGAGGAAGAGGGTATTTCCAAAGAGGAAGAGGTACAAGATTCATGGTTAAGTCCTTTGAATGTGCAGAGGTTGTGCATAGAGAATTTAAATTCCCCAAAACATTTCAAAATAATAACAAGAGGAATGAAGAAACAAATATGTTTACCATGTAGATGAAGAGAGTGTTGGATATCCAACACATATAGATTAACCACAATGTGGTGAAGCTCTTATGATGAAGAAAGTGTTTTTGAAACTAGCTAATGAAGAAAAGGATTTTGTGTAAAGAAAGAACATATTCCACACTAGTTTCAAAGTTAGAGATAAGTGTTGTAAATTAATTATTAATAGTGGTATCATGGACAAACTAGTTAAAAAGAGAATTTATGTAATATAATATTTGGTAAAGAGAAATATTACATCACAAAAGCATCATTTTGTGATAAAGTTTCAACTTTGGGTATAGGGCACAAACACAGAGTTGTTTTTATGGTGAAAAATTTAATGCCCATAAATGAAGTTAGATTTCAATCACGTATAATTTGGATGGACTTAGTTATAATGTGTTTAGTTTTTCATAGTTTTAGTTTGCATGAGTCATATGAAAATAACACATGATGAATTTATGCAAAATGTGTAACACACATGGATACTTGGCACAGACATAATTGTGCAGTATAGTGTAGATGTAAGTTTCTCTCACAAATATGTTAGATTCACTTGCAATAAATTAGGGCTTTGGGTGCATAGGCATTAAACACATAGAAATAAAATAATTCCATAGGGGAAGACATAGTGCATAAATATATTGGTACATAATAGAACAAATGGACTCTAAAATTATTTGAATTTATCTTTAACTCTAATATTCTTGGATATGGATACTAAGGGCACATCTTTTTCATCCATGCTTGTGTGGGAGGCAAGAAACCATTGGGGACATATGTTGGCTTGTGATAACTTGTATGAATATTTATTTACACATATAACTTAAGATGAGCATATATAAGGATGTGCAATATCCCCCATTAATGCACACTAGGCCTTCAAGGATATTCTACCAAAGTTAAAGTGAAATCTCATAGGAAGAAAGAATGTTATAGCCTTTAATGTACACTTGTAACATTGAGAGATTTCATTATTGTAGAGAGTGAGAATATTTCATCTTGTAGATTGATATCCAAACATATCTTGTATCTCATTATTTGGAAAAAAAATTATGTAACTTATATTTATATTAGTAAATAATAAAAATTTATGTTTTAAATTTTTATGTGTGGGTGTGTGTTTACCTAGATGTTGTGTTATGTATTTCATTCATCAAAAACCTCGACCATGTGATTGCACCAATTTATTGTATCAGAGTAAAATTTTGAACCTAGTGGAGTTTAGAGTGAGGTCACCTATGTAGGGTTATGACCTTAAATCTTATCATAGTATGATTTGCTCACATAGAGTAAAGATGCTACCTATAATAATTATTGGTAGATGAATAATGATAGCATCCAATATGGATCTAATACTTGATGATGTGATGGTTTTCTAGTGCATCATGAAGACACATCTCGACATTGTGAAGGAATGCATAAGGCAAGGTTTCACACTAAGAAATGATCAGAACAATGTTGAATAATAGCAAAAATGTGAAAAAATCAAAAGAAAAGATGAGGAGGTGCACATTAATGGGTGAAAAGGTGGACTCTTGAGAGATATATCATAAATTGGATGGGCACAAAAGTGGATGTGCCATGTGTATGCAATCAAAAATGCATCAGATCTATAAATCAATCCTAGCTTAGAGAAGATAGATCCTACTTACACTTTAAATTGGGAATACATTAGATAATTGAGAACATGACCAATATGGATCCACTAAACCTGATTAAGGGATCACTTACCATAATAGTGTCACTAGAGAGGGTTCTGAAGCCTTCAGTCAAGTAAAACCATATAATAACCTTAATTAGGTCCTATGTTTTCATATTCACTATATTAATAACAAGTAAAGCAAATAAATCTAATATAGTGCTCAATAAATCTTATGGCACAATATAGGGGTTAGTAATAATCAAAAATAAACATGAATAAGAGAATCCTAATTAATCTATGTATAGGTAAGACCCTAGTGCATGGAGAAGAAGAGTGATATTATTCAAAAGCCATTACATATGCTACTTTTATCTACTAAAGAGATGATCAAAGTTAGAGATAGCTACCTGGAAGATGAACTCATCGAGACTCAATCTCTCCCTTGTACAAAGGCGCTTTGAAAGAGGTTGTTGTGGTTTTTAAGGATCACTAAGAAAGGCTAAAGCATATAAGACTTCTCCACAAGACTAGATTCTTCTTTAAATAGAAACCATAAGCTAAGACTCCCTAAGTATAATGGTAGAAGAAAATATTATAAAGAAGCACAAATGAATAATAAATATTGATGTCTCTATAATAATGGCATAATGGATGTATTTATATAGGTGGATCTACCCCTAAACCCTTCCAAAAGTTTCAGTCCATAGGGTCAACCCAATTGACCTAGTATCATTATTGATAAAAACTCACTAGGTCATGGGCTAGGTTAGCTACGAACTAACCTAGATCCTAAATGAGATTCACCAATAAGAGTACAAGGTTGACCTAGTCATCTAAACTATTGAAAGGGGTTTTAGGTCAGGAAAAAGGGTACAGAAGGTGGTAAAAGATTGGAAGAGTGTGAAAACAAGGATTAATAACTTAGGGGAATGGTTTTAGGAGCTATTTGGATTGGTGATAAGTGGTAATAAGGGATAAAAATCTGATGAAACACTAATGGTATTCCCACTCCTTTCCCAGTGCACCCTTTAGGGCATGCACTCAGAGAGATTGAGACTAGATAAGTTCTTTCAAGATATAAAACATTAGTATTTGATAAAAGTTGAAAATATTATGTGTATACATATGCTCCACTCAAAACTCATCATGTGTGACTCAGGTGCAATAGGGGATGGTGCTTTGAGAAAGAACATAGTGACACAACATTGAGCCTAAAAGAACTTACAGTATTTTAAAGAAAAAATAATTTAAATTTAAATGACCAAAAGGGAAATAACTAAAAAATTAAATGTATGCCTACCTTGATTTACCTTTGTTTCTAGATGGTTGTATATTATGTTTGTACTTTTGATTTTGGAGGGCACAAAGACTAATTTTGACAAACCCAAGAATACAAAACCAAATAGTAAAGACAAACAAATACAGGAAAGCCAAGATAATTAGTGATATGTGGATGGGACATACTCAGAAATTTGGCAAGCTGGGGTGACAAGTGCTATGTTAGACCAAATGACCAAGTCAAAATTTAGAGTAAATCAGGTAACCAAAAATCAAAGGCTACTAAAGACCAAAATACTCAAACAAGTAAACTTTAAGTAAGAAAGGAAAATTCACCGAGTCAAACCAAGGATACATGTAAAAAAGGATGGTAATCAAACATCAATGTGAAAATAGTAACAATCCTTAAATAAAGATGGGCAAGAAAAAAATGGGAAAACAACATTGATGAATAATCAGTAACAATCCTTACTCAATCATCAATGGAAAAAGGTGCATAAAAGGGAAAACAACATTGATGAGTGAGAAGTAACAATCCAACCTCACTCAATAATGTAAAAAGTACATGAAATTAAAAATGAACTCAGGCATCTGTAAAAAAAGGTAGTACAACAATAACAAGTGGCAAAATAAAGCAAAGCATGTATAAAAATGCAGATTCATGGTGTAAAGAAAGTAATCCATAGTTACTCAAACATTTTTTTTTGCTCTAAAGATAGATAAAGCTGAAACAAAGTAGTGCTAGCATGTTTTTAAGATGTGAATAAGAAGGAATTATAGAAGGGGGAAACTAGATTTAGAATCACAATTTGTGTGTCTAGGGGGAAATGAAATGGGTGGAGGGGAAATGAAGGAAAAACAAAGGTAGAGAAAACTCTTTATCGAATTCAAGACACTCAAATTAGGTTTGTCAAAACAAGAGGACTTTTGATCTTAAGGACTCTAAAGAACTTCTCCTAGCCACACAAGTCTTAGGTCAACAAATGAAGTATGTAGATCATCTCATGAAGGCTATATGTATGAAAATTAAAATAGACCTACCTTCCCACAATGTGTTCCCCATTCCTCAAGACCCATTATAGAGTCGTCGATCTACTATGAAGATTGGTTACTTACATGAGAAAGTAGGTAGCATCGTAGAGTTTTTTTGAATTATCCTAATCTAATCTACTAGCCTATTACACGCCAATAGACCTTGGCTCTATTGTGGGTCAATTGTGGAGTTTGAGCTTCAATTAGAGATAAGAGATGTGCTTATAATCATGTATTTTGGTGTGATTTTAACTTTTGAGATTTGTATGCTACCTTTTGTATATCATTGTATTTTATTTCAAATTATTTGGCTTTTAAATTTCTATATACCAAAATATAGATTCAAGCTATATTATCGAAATGATAATAAAATCCAAGATCTTGATAAACACCAATAAGAAATGATAGAGAAGATAAATCAGATTTAATAAAGCATTCTTACCATCATCTTTACCTTCTCATAGCTCCATTCCAAGACTTGAACTTATGTGATTGAGCTTGAAGACTTGATTGTTGGATTGCTTGAAGGTGCTTGACAATGGCTTCTAAAAGACTAAAGGATGTGAAGAATGGCTTAATGAGTGATTGAATGGTTGGCTTGGATGATGAGATTGATTTGCTGATGAATTCCTTCATTGGTACTAAGCATGGAGGTGTGGTTTGGTTTTATAGGCTTAAGTTGGGAAAATCTATGGTCCAAATTTAAATTTGGGTCATCGAGATCCATGGTTGAGGAATTTCTATGGAATTTTTAATTCCATGAAGTCTCTAGAATTGGAAAATTCTAGAGAAAGAGGGATGAAATGGAAAGATTTTTAGAATCATCTAATTCTTTAAATCTCCCCATGTGGTTTAGGGGTTTAGGGAAGGCTAGTGTAGGGTGGTGGGTAGGTAGTTGGGATTTTCTTGAACTTAAAATTGGCTAGTGGGATTAAGGGGTAGGTTAGTGGATAATAGGGTCTATTAAGGGTTTAATGAGGTGATTAATTAGTTTTAGGATGGAATAAAGGTTATGTGGGATATAGTAATGGGTGTGGCAATTAAGCCAAGGGTTAGTATGACTAGGAAATAAGGTAGTTAGGCCAAATTAGTGAGAATTATTAAAATTGGTGAGGTGAGCATTTTTTAATGCATACATTTTTCCCATATTTGAAAGGGTGTTACGAGTGGAGAGATGTAATAATCTTTCAAAGAAAGTTATAGACAATGTTAGTATCATATGATGTGATCCCCCCTCAAAAGAGCATGTAGGGACGTGAACTAAACCAGATGGTGGCTCAATTAGAAATCTCAAGGTGAGATAAGATGATGATGTTGATGGGGTTAGGGTATGCCCCTAAGTAGATCGAATAGATGCTTTGGTATTGAGAAAGATGTGGCTCAAGGAATGAGTCTAGATAATAGATAATTTGTCTAGAAGAGGATATTGTGCTAAAAAAGTTGATTAAGTTGGAAATTATGATGGGTTCAAGCTAGTTATGGGTCCAGTAGCAAGGATACATGCTACAAGAGGCTTGAAAAGGAATAACAAGGGTTGTGGTTGATTGGTAATGATAAAGAGCCACTTTTCATAAAATTTAGGATTTTAAAGAGATCGATTAAAAAATCCACTTATGGGATGTTGATAAGGGATAAATGATCTCAAGATATTGATAATAGAGCCCGTGAATGGGTTTGAGGGCTAGAAAAGGGTTTGGGCTAGTAGAATTTAAGATAGAAAGTTTTATAAAATGTTTAGTGATGATGAGGCTGCCCTATTTGTGAGATTTGAGTAAGGAGTTGGGTAGAAATAATGGAATTATGACAAATGGGGTTATTGGAAAGCTCATTTGCACTCTTGGTTATTAGAGATCAGAGCTCTAGGTGAGAAAAGATGAATCAAATTCCCCAAGCTTCTCATCACAGAAAGAGAGTGTGGGAGTACCAGAGGGAGGTAGAGGTTGGACCACTGGTGAGTAAGCAATTCCTTGCTTTGTATTTTTTGTGTTTTTAAATTCTTATGATGAATTTTTTAGCTAGATTTTAGGAAAATAAAATGTCATCCATCACGGCTTTATAATCCTGTGATTGAGGATTTTGCACATAGTCATGAGATTGCTAACGCAAATGGTGGGAATGATAAAAGTTTGGTGAGATTGAACTAGAAAAAGGTAGGATGGCAATCCCACTAGTGGGGAATAGCAAGATTGAAATTCTACTAGTGGGGAATGGTCGAATTGCGATCTCGTAAGTGAGGAGTGATGGGATTGTCAATCTTATTACTAGAAGTAGCGTGAATGACACCTTGTAAAATAGGTCATGGTATTATGATCTCACGAGTGAGAAGTCATGTGATGGCAATGTTGCTAGTTAGGGATTAGTGGTATTGTAAGGATTATAGAAAGATTTCAAGATGGGTATGAATAGGGGATTTAGATACTAGCTAGGATAATGGATTGGGAGAGGACAAAACAAATTAGGGGGTTCTAGTTAGTTAGGATTGGTTTTGGGGATTCAAAAGGATTCGAGGTTTGGCATAGTTGGGTGGGATGATAATTGGTGCTAGGTTTTAGGATAGTTAGCGAAGAGGCCATATGGTTGGGTAGGTGAGGGTATCAATAGGGTATGGATAAGGATTGAGTGGTCAAGTGATAGAATAAGGATGCAAATAATAGTGGTGATAATAGGTTCTTGGTTTTGTTTGAGTGTAGGAGTGTTTGGGTATTTTAGCATCATAGTTGCATCACCTATATATTTTACATGAGATGTGGCAAGTGACACCAAAGGAATATGGTGTCCTAGAGCTAGTGGGTTTTCATGACATGGTGATGATGCCACTGATCCAGATAGATTGATCTCTCATTACAGCACTGGTAGAGAGATGGAACTCAGAGATGAGTACCTTCTATTTCATGATAGGGGAGATGACATTTACATTAGAGGATGTTTATAGGATATTCCATCTACCTATGAGGGGTGAAAGTATTTATTACATATCTTAGACATTGATGCAGACATTACAATAGCTAGGTGACATCTTGTAGATAGGGGTACATGATGGATGCATCAATTTAGACCAGTGTCGATGGGAGGGGACCCTAGATCGATTGATGATAGTGATGATAGCTCTTGTGTCCATCATCCTATTGTTAGACAAGAGTAGGAGATGGTTTCATTTAGGTTTAGTGGATGTAGACATGGTGTATGATCATAGAGTGTTTGTTTGGGGTCGTATAGTTTTGATGCATTTATACAAATAGATTTATCTAGGTGCATACAAGAGAGCACAAAGTTTTGGTCCTTCATTTTATTACAAATATGGAGACGAGAGCATATTGCTATCTAGAATCCATTGGGTACACTAGTAGGATTAGATCCTAGGTAGCTAATGGTGTTCAAGTGGAAAGTGGTTTTGGGTGTATCTCTAGGTCATGTTGGGGATATAATGTATTACAGGGAGGTTTTTGACATGCTACATCCTAATCATATTATGTGGATACCTTATAGTGGGATTAGATTTGGATGGGGGATGAGGCATGTACATAGTTCATGTTGACTTTGTGTTATATTACCGATAGGAGGGATTATATCATAAAGAGATATAGCACAGATTGAGTATAATACCAGTTTGGATTTGTACAAGATGTGTCTATGCCAAAGCATATATTTGCATGTAGTGAACATGAGAGACCTTATTAGGGGAGGCCCATGGTTAGATTGGATGATATTTTTGATTATGATAGGGTAGTACCCCAGTAGTGGTATTTTGACATAGTGGTACCTGATCCTAGGGTGGCAACAACATATATAGCATGGTGGTAAAGATGGGTTCCCAGGTGGTTGACTCAACCATTTGTGGTGGTGAGAGATGTAGTGTGATGAGTTCTAGTAGCATGAGCATATATTCATCATAGAGTTTGATAGAGGAAACAGGTGCCAGTTTAAGAGGTAGAGGGTGGAGGGAGATGGGGTGATGCTATGGAAGTGGATGCAGGTGATGGGTAAGGATAGGGTCAAGTAGTATCATAGGTTGTGCCTCGGGTAGTGATTTCATAGGTACCAATGTAGTTAGTGGTTTCAGGAGATCCTCAGGGTCCATAAGTTTATTCAAGTGGTAAAGCAAGACCATCACATCTACCTAGATTTGCTAAAGATGAGGCCCTAGTGGATAGTTTGTAGGCAGAGATATAGGCTCAAGTTGGGGATAAAAATGGGTATTACCCAAGAGAGAGATCAATTGCATGCCCATTTATAGAGTTTGAAGACTCATGAGGATGGTCAGGTGACATAGGCATGAGGTGAGATTGTATTCTTATAGCCTCACATTACTCAGAGAGATGGGGAGGTATCCTAGCTACAAGCACATGTATTGACTCTTTAGGGATAAGTACATTAGAGGGATGCCCAAATTACAGCTCTTTAATCCCAAGTTAGCTAGAGATATTCTCAACTAGGGTAGGCATAAGCATAGGTTTCTACACTTCAGGGCCAAGTTGATGGGATTTTGAGATAGATGGCATAGTTGTAGGCATAGATTCAAGACTTGTAGAGTCAGCTAGTGATTTCTGAGAGAGCTTGGGATGCAACCAATGAGGGATTATAAGGGTAGGACATGATGGGCATGATGAGCTAGATTATGTTGCTTACTCTAGAGGCCTAATACTACTAGACATTATATGAGGGTGTTGTACTGGTAGAGAGATGAGCAAAATCTTTCTGGGTGAGTCAGTCGGTAGTGAGATATCCATCGATGATCAGAGCATCGAGACCACCTCCCTCACCACAGCCATGACTATGTTTTGGATATCTATATATATGTATAGGGGATTATTTTTATTATATATCATTCTATCCCCATGGGCTCATGTGACTATATTATAAATTTTGGCATCGATCCCATGTGGATATTGTACATTGTATTTTTTATGATGATGTATATAGATGATGATCTTTTGTATATGTGTGTTATGTTGTTTGCTTTATGGATTTGTGTTATAATTATGGTGTATATTGATATGTGATGTAATGGATGATTTATGGATTACTCTTTAGGTATTATTGCACATGTGTGATGGTTATTATGGGTATGCCTACTTAGATTTTGTGAAATGTGATTGTATTGATGCTTTTAAATGTAAAATGATAGATGATTACATGATTTATGTGACATATGTTTAGAATGGATGTATTGATATAACGATGCATTTGTTACATGTTTTTTATGGTATTAAATGTGATGTTGGATCATTATGATGTGATACTATGTACAGTTCTATACATGATAGAGATGAATCCCCTTATTAGCTTAATAGGTCCTCAAAATAGGAATTCTCTTACACCACAGAGGTAAGGTGGGTAGGGCGTATGGGCTGGGGGTTAGCTTAGGACATGGGTAGGTTGGCATAAGATAGGATTGTTCCTTTGGGAGGGTTGTCAATCCATGAAATTAATCAATTCATGTTAATGTTTGTAGCCTTATGTAGGGTGGCAAGGTCATGACAAGACCTTGCCACCATGGTAAAGATGCATGAAGGAACTCTATTTTAGGAGATGATCCTTTTTGTAAAAGTAACTTCCAAAAGTCATCCAGGCCATCCTAATTATTTTAAAACTATCTAAATGCAAAAAAGTAGATAAATATACTAACTAAAAGCAAATGAAATAAATACATATACATACAACACACACATATAGATAAATGAATATGTAGAACTGAAGGGGATTGGGAATCATAAATAGGAATCATGATGAAAAGGATAGAGGGGATAGGATGATGGTGGCTGATCTATCCTTGGGTTTGAAGCATCCAAGTGTTGCCTACATAGTCTACAAATACCTCAGGCCAATGTAATTCTGACTGGGAAATGATGATGGTTTAGTGATTGGAAAGTGATCATGATGCAGATAACTAGTTTAGATAGGTGAGGAATAATAATGATATGGATGAAGATACCAAATGAATATGTACAAAGGAAAGTGATATAGGTAATATTTATAAGATATATGATACCTAAGAGTTTGGCCTAGGGTGAAAAATTGAGACAAGTTTCAACAAAAGGGGGTGATAACCACCTTTCAAGAATGAGGATCATAGTGATTGCATCTTAGGATAACCCTCCATATTGATAGTGGGAAGGGATGGATAGAATGATAGAAATAAATGAAGTGTTTCATGATCTAACTAAGGCTAATAAGAGACATATATGTTAAAGAGTACTTTACAAATTGAGGGTGAAGATATTATAAATGAGGATAGGGCTTGGGGACATGGATATTATCTCCAAGTTTATCTAAATGACTTAAGAGGATCCCTCTAACAAATGGTCCTAGGATAGTCTTGTCTTTCCTTTTTGTCAAAATAGTGATTCTACCTTGTCGATAATTCCCACTTATTGAGACCAAGGTTAGGTTATCTTTACCATGGCATCGGAGGCTAGTTTTCACCACGATACTTTCCCAAGGTGCCAACTAGTTAGTTTTCACCATTGGATAATTTTATTTTATTTTTTAGACCGATTGGGATGTTCAGAATGGATGGGTATGGATATGGTATGTCTTATAGATGGAGGATGTTGATGTTAGGACTAGGAATAAAATTGATTGAGGTGCATGATGTTCATGGGATTGTCTAACTCTTCCCCTTCAAGCGTGACCAACTTGTAAGCTCCTAAGCCAAACTTGGAAATAATAACATAAAGGCCTAGCCAGTTTGCTTCAAATTTTCCCTTCTTATCTCTATCTACATTAGTATTCTTCTAATTTTCTTTGAGGACTAGGTCACCTATTTCAAACTCCTAGGCCTGAATCTTTTTTTGATACTAATTTTTGAGCTTATTTTGGTATATTCAAAGGTGATTTAAGGCCTTTTGTCTCTTTTCATCTCATATTTATAGTTCTTGTAAGTGATCTTGTTGGAGATTATGATCAATTATTATTATTTACAATGAGAGAGTAAGAGAAGGGACTTCTACTTTTACTAGTAAAATAGCTTCAGCTCTGTAGACCAAGGTGTATGGAGTAGCTCCTGTTGGTGTACAGATGTGCGATAAGACCATAAGGCTAGATATAGTTGAGTATGCCAATTATGTCTAGCTTGATTGAGATTTTTCTTCAAAATTTTGACCATGGTCTTGTTTTTTGTTTTTTCCTAACCATTACCTTGAGGATAGTATGGGTAAGAGAAATGCTACGTGATGTGGTATTTTTGGCATAAGGCCTCCACATCTTGATTCTTGAAAGATTTGTCATTATCATAGATTATATTAGTAGGGATACCAAAGCATAAAATGATTTGATGGAGGATGAACTTTGATATCTGGAGGCCAATTATGTAAGTTAGTGGCATTGCCTTTACCCATTTAGTAATATATTTCATAGCCGTTATGATAAACTTGTGTCCATCAGAGGAAGTAGGATTGATTTTTCCAATCAAATCAAGGCCCCATTTAGAAAAATGCAATGGAATCATGATGGGTTTTAATTCCTATCTTGGTGTGTGGATGAGATTCCCATGCTTTTAACAAGCCACACACTTTCACATGTACTAACAAGCATCCTATTCCATGGTTGACTAGTAATATCCTATTCAAAGGAGCTTTTTGGCTAGGTCCATTCTATTGATGTGCCCTCTAAATATACCATATGGACCTCCTTGATGGCTTGATTTTCCTCATCTAATGTTAAACATCTCAATAGGGTTCCATCATAATCACATTGATAGAGCATGTTGCCTAGGATGGTGTAATGCGTAGTTTGATGGATGAAGGCTTTGTGTAGGTGGTGGTTAAGATTTGGGGGAAGGATGTTGTAATGAAGGTACTAATAGATATCATGGTACCAAGGGGGACTAGGATTATGAAATGTGTAGATTTGGAGAGGATCCAATAATTGATGAGTCAGGGTGATTAAATACTCAATCAAAAAATTGCCTTCCAAGACATCTTCAAGAAGGTCAATAAGAGAGCCTAAGGTAGCCATAGATTTAGTTTCCTTATTGCTTCTATGTGGAACTTATTTGAATGTGACAAATTGAAAATTTGTTTTTAATTGATCCACCAATTGTTTATATGGTATCAATTTTTCATCTTTCATTTGGAACTCCTCGTTGACCTATTTAATGATTAGTTGTGAGTCCCCAAATACCTGTAAATGTTGGATGTTCCATTGGATAGCAAGATGGAGTCTTGTTATTAGGGCTTCATATTCTAAAATATTATTTGTATAGGGGAAGGCAAGATGAAATGCTTTGGGAATAAGATCATTTTGAGGTGTGACCAAGAGGATGTCTACCCCTGATCCATAAGTGGTAAATGATCCATTAAAATATAACTTCCATCCTTCTACTTGTGATGTGTTCATGATGGACTCATCAAGTAATTACAATCAGCTTAGTTAACTCTAATGGTGTTTTTTCTAGTTGATATGTGATAACCTGCCCTTTGATAGATTTATGATTGATATATTTAATGTTGAATTCACTGAGTAGCATGATCCATTTTGCTACCCATCCTGTTAATGCTGACTTGGACAGTAGATACTTTAAAAGATCAACTTTGGCAATGAGCTAAACTTGGTTATTGAGCATATAATGCCAGATTTTCTATGAGGCAAAGACTACATCTAAACATGCTTTTTCAATAAGTGTATATTTTATCTCATATGATATCAATGTATGATTGAGATAATAAATAACCTGCTCCTTTCCTTGATCATTATGTTGAGCTAATAGAGCACCAATGGCACATGGTGTAGTTGAAATATACAAGATCAAAGGCTTTCTCAAAAATAGTGGAGATAAAATAGGTGAATTTGCCAAATATTATTTAAGACTTTTAAAATCCCTTTGATATTCTACATTCTAATGAAAGACAGCCCCTTTCTTAATCAAATGATTAAAGGGATGGCATTTATCATCAAGCTGATAAATGAATGTACTGATGGCCTCAAGCTTGCCTTGAAGACTACAGAGTTACTTGAGAGTATGCAGAGCTAGCATGTTAGTTATGGCTTGGAGTTTTTCTAGGTCCACTTCAATACCTCTTCTTGAAATAATGAACCCTAGATACTTTCTGGATGTTACACCAAAGACACACTTTTTAGGGTTCAACCATACCTTATATTCTCATAATCTCTCAAAAATTATTCTAAGGACTACAAGGTGTTTAGATCATAAGTGAGACTTCCCTAAAATATCATCTACATAATCTTCCACTATATCATGCATCATATCATGTAAAATAATGATTATTACTCGTTGATAAGTTGTCCCTACATTTTTTAGGCCAAAAGGCATGACTTGATAGCAAAATATACCCCATGGAGTAATAAATGTTATTTTATGTTGATCTTTAGGGGTGATCTTGATTTGATTATATCTCAAGAAACCATCCATGAGGGATAGCATTTGTAGCCAACTATGGAATCTACGATTTATGATCTAGGAATTTGACTTGAGAGAGGATGGTTAGTATGGTGTTAGTTCTAAAATGAAAATAAAATGAAAGAAACACACTAACTATCATAACATCTCTAGGCCTAGACACTAGGGAGAGTTTAGTTAACAAACTTGAATAAAACACACAACTAAAATGAAAAATAAACCCTCTTTTACCTTCCTTGGATGCTCCAAAATGCTTGTTGTAGTGGTTTGCTCAGTTTCTACTCATGAAGTCTTCATCAAAGGAAGCTTGGTTATCTCCTCTTCTCCTTGGCACCTTTGGCTTGTGGCTTGGCTTGGCTTGGAATCAATTTGACATGGTAACACTAATTATCAAGACTTTGAAGACATTTGAGCATAATAACTTTGCACCAAAATAGCTTATAAATGTAGTAAGGCCTCCTATTTATAGATTTTTGTAAATTTCTATAATCAAACTGAACCATCCATCTTGAGATTGAGACGTGTGGTTGAGGATTAAATCAATTTTTAGAATTAAGTTTATAATTATCCTCATCATGAAATTAGAAGAAGGATAAATTAAGAGGCATGGAGAGAATCATGGAAGGTATTGATGAGGCATGGAAGACATGAATCTTGATATTTATGGCATTTATGGCTTAGGAATGTCTTCTCAATAAATGAGGTCACCTGATGATGCAGATATTCAATATCCATTTCTAAAAATAAGTTTTCAACAAGTTTCCATGGAATTCTTAATTAGTCCTTGATTTGGATTAATTAGCTCTTAAGCATGATTAAGTACTTTGTGCACAAATCACTCAAATTGATCAGAATGCCTTGTTATCAGTCCAAAATTTGACTAGATTGGAATTGAAAGGTGATATGAGATGCATTGGATGCATTATCCCATTTAGGATGTTACCAATATCAAATAACAAAGGCACATGTCTTGTGTAAGAAATTTGATAGGAAAGATCAATCCAGAGCACCTAGGTGCAAAATTGGCATTTTGACTCGAAATGATCTGATCAAAGTTAGCTGGCCTATAAATTACATTACCCCATTTAGGGATACCCTACCCAAAATTGGCACTTGAATATATCAATTTCACATCATTTAACATGTTTTAGTGTTTTTAATCCAAATTGTGTATTTTGGGTGGAAATTGGTGAAAAGCCTCATTAGAGGTTATCAGTGGCCATATTTAGGTGTCTACAATTTGCCCCTATTTAGGAAGGCATTACAAATTGTAGGCAAAGCAATGTCTTCTCAAATAATGAGAGATGGCCTGTATGCCAAAAATAAGATGATGGTTGAAGAACAAAGTTTCAAATGGTGTTTGGGAAGCCTATAATGATGCCCCTATGAGGGAATGGCCATCAAATATGTTAATGGATGGTCCCTCAAAAAAAAACAAGAAGAAAGGTGGAATTAAGCCATGGTTGAGATTAATCTAAATAAGAAAATGCTTGCTTACTTTGATGTAAAAAGGATGTTGATTTGCCTAAAGGTGGTTATAATTAGGAATACAAGTTAAAATAATGATTTGCCCATAGGCGGTTATAATCATTAAGTGGACCTGGATTAGCTAAAGATGATTGTGCCCTAGTTAGGGCTGATTAGCAATAATAACTCAAGGATATAACCTAGAATACATATTAAAGATGAGTGGTCACAAAATAATGAAAGAAATATATAGAAGAATAAGATTGATCAATAGAAAATGATTCAGTTGTACCTACTAATGAAAAGATGTGCATCCTTATTAGCGTAGAGAGGATTACAAAGCAAGTTAGTCAAGCATTAGTCCATAAACAATGAAACATGCATAAAGAACTAACTAACCAAGCCTATCTATTCCTATGGGAATTATAAAAGATAGCAAGAAATAAATGAAATAAAGCAACACCATATTACCTTCCCAAATGGATTCACCATGCCCATGTGGCTCAAAAACATGTTCTCCCTTGATCAAGCATCCTTGTCTTTGTCAACAATGGTGGTAAGCTCCTCCAATGCCTCAAGAACACTCCATAAAACTTAGGCTCTTAAACTAGCCTATTAATGAAGCTTTGTAGAAATAATTTATCATTATAACTTTGCACTATGCAAGCTTTAAAGATATTTGAGCATAATAACCTTTCACCAAAATAGCTTAGAAATGATGTCTATGGCCTCTCTATTTATAATTTTTTGAGATTGGTCATGATCAACCTCAACCATCCATCTTGAGATGATGTGTGGTTGAGGATAATCCTAATATTTAGAATTAAATCCATTATTATCCTCAAGATGACCTTGGAAGAAGGGGCATTGAAGAGGCATCGAGGGCATTAACTAGGCATGGGTGACCCATAATCTTGATATTTTATGCACTTATGGCTTGATGGATGCCACCCCATAGATGATGTCAGTAGGTAATGCAGATAATAAGAATCAATTTTCAAAAAACAATATTCAATAAATCTCATGGAAAATCCACTTAAGCCCTTGATTTGGATTAATTAGCCTTAAGCAAGGTTAATCAAAATTTGTGTAATTATTTGAAAATTGGCCCTCAATAATCAAAATGGTCAAAAATTCATATTACTAGATCATAATTTGACTGGAGAGAAACTGGAAGGTGATGTTAGATGTGCTAAAACCATAATCCCATTTAGGATGTTGCCAACAGCAAATAACAAAGGTACATGATGTGTATTAATGAATTTAGAAGAAAAGAGTGATCTAGAGCACTAAATGGCAAAATGGTTATTTTGACTTGAAATGAATTGACCAAAGTTAGTTGGCCCATAAATTGCATTGCCCTATTTATGGATACTTTGATCTAAATTAGAACTTGTAAATGACAAGTTTGAACTATTTAGCACATTTTATGGATTTTGACCTAAAATTTGCATTTGAGTGCAATTCAAGTAAGACAAAATTTTAACACAAATGATGTTAGGAATCGGATGTCTACATTTTTCCCTTGTTTGAGAAGGTGTAGCGAGACATTCAGGTGAAGCAACATCTTTTCAAAGAAAATATTTGTCAAGAAGAAATTGGAATAGACCCATGATGCCCCCTCGAGAGGACATACTAGGATGAAAGAGAAGGATGAACTCTTGAAAAAAGAGAGAAAGTGAGAGATTAACCTAGGGAAAATATCATATCTAGACGAGCTAATGCTTGCACACATGATTACCATCAATGATAAAAATATAATTAGAGGTATAACATTTCCTAGAGATGGGGGGAATGGGAAATATGCAATCCATAAATGCAAGGGACACACTTTAAGCATGCATAATTTGAGAGTATAAGTTGTGTGCTTATGGCATTGATCAATCCTAAGACAAGTTGCACACTAAAAAATTACCATCATGGACTTTAATGTGGAGATCTTATAATTAGAGGAAAATGGATAATGTTCTACTTTAGGAAGGGAAGCACCACTATAATGGGGTCTCCAAAGAGAAGATAATAAGAAGTGCCCCAGTAGAGCAAATTTGATCATGATAAAATAGTTGTGCCCTAGTAGTGCAAATCTTGATCATTGATAAAGAATAAATAATGATTTTTCCCCATTTAGGGCTGATTTGATTTGGATGTGGTTTAGATTTACCCCAGCATGGGCAATTATCAATCAAAAATATCTCAAGGATATAACTGAATAGATAGGTTAAAGTGAGCGGGCACAAACGTACATGTGATGGTGTAATGGCTTTAGAAATCCATATAAAACCAAGCATATGAGAATTCATAAAGTGATGAGAGAGATGAAAATAAGAATGGAGATAGTCGAGTTGACCTCAATAGAAATTGAGCACTACCTACATAGTTCCATGGACTCATGTTCCAATATAAACTTCAAGCCAATGTAGTTCACCCAAGTTTGGGAGAGAATGGAATGAGGAATGATGAAAAATGACCAAGAATTGATTAGAATCACAATGTATGTGAAGAGATGCATGTCTAAGCATAAACAAAGAATCCTAAAATGCATACTACCTAGAATCCTAATTCCATATCATGAGCCTAGGTTTTGCAAAGTGTTCTTGAGAATCATTCATTGAAGCTGATGTTGACATTAACACTTTGAGACCTGAGCACAAAGTGCTTGCTATAGAAAAATAAATTATACATCATAAGTATGAATAACTTAGAATGACATAAGATTCCAATTACACTGAGCCAGTTCAAATGTGAATATCTATAACTAAGGATAATGGTAAAATAATGACCAAAACCAGAGTTACAATGATTTACATTTAAACAAAATAGCAAAAACAAAGAAAAAGACAAACATAAATGAACCTAATTGAAAATCAATATATGATCTATCAATACTTAAGTAGGAACAAAAATGTTTAAAAATAAAAGGTAAGAACATCTTAATGACATGAGACCAAGATATGAATAATCAAGATCCATGTGGACCATCAAGGCATTCTTGAACACAGAAGAGAAAAGCAAAATCAAATAGAAAAATAATCAAGGAAACACAAGACCAAAAAATAAAAAGAGAAAAAGAGAATAAATAAAAGGAGAGGTGTGAAATCACAACAAAACACCAAGAAAACTCAAATAAACACACACAAATAAAAACTAAATTAGTTCAGTTTAAAGACAAATGTTCATGCATGTGTGGTAAAGGCATTACTTTCCACCACATCATAACAAAGAATAATGACAATTGTTCCCTAATTTAAAAAAGAAACAATGATAGAAGAAATGAGGGAAGAGAATAAAAGTAAGGGGTTGGGCGAGCTGACTCCAAATGTATAATATAAGTGGACATTGCCTACATAGTTTCATGGATGCATGTTCCAACATGAATATCAGGCCAAATGTAGTTCTCCCAGGAAATGGGGTTTTAGGAAAATAATGATCAGAGTATCATGATTTATAGAAGAAATGGAAGATACGACAAATAAACAAGAATGGTCTGGAAAACAAGAAGCTGACAAGATGAGAAAGAATGATCTTGAAAAATTGTAAGTGCATGGGATAAGATGAAATGAACCGGTGTTTCTATGCTTGCAAAATGGTAAGAGCGTTCAAACTTAACAGTTGCTTATAAAATGGTGAGAGCATTCCAACTTAATAGTTGATTACAAAATGGTGAGAGAGTTCAAACTTAATAGTTACTCACAAAAAGGTGAGAGCATTCAAACTTAACAGTTGCTCATAAAATGGTGAGAGCGTACAAACTTAATGGTTGCTCACAAAATAGTGAGAGCATTCAAACTTAATAGTTGCTCATAAAATGGTGAAATCATTCAAACTTAATGGTTTCTCAAAAAATGGTGAGATCATTCAAACTTAATGGTTGCCCATAAAATGGTGAGAGCGTTCAAACTTAATGGTTGCTCATAAAATGGTGAGAGCGTGGGATGGTGGAACGTGAATGTACAAATGTATGGAATGTGAGACAATGTTTTTGTTATTTTATGGATCATTTTCTAAATTTTTTGTTATTTTCAAAATATTTCTAATGTTTTTTGTGTTTTTGAGATAAAATATGCACAAGGGGGGACCATCTAGTCGAGGAGATGCACATCCTGAGAGTAGAGATTCCAATAAGTCAGCTAAGTTGGCTGCAATGACCCATGCTCACAAATCAGTGTGAGAGAGGTTAGGTGATCCAAAACTTAGAAATTTTGGTTGATAAAAATCTAAATAACATAGAAATAACACAGTAACAATGAAATCTCTGAGAAGAGATGTAGTATTACTCAAGATCGCAATACAAATATATGCTTATCTCTGGGAAGAGATGTTTGTCTTCACATTTCAGGTTACCTCTTCATTTATAAACATTTTTAAATAATGGGGAGGATGTGGAAGTTCACCAATCTCAAGGGAGATTAAGTGGTTTGACTTCCAATATTTAAAACAATACAAAATTTGAGGAATTGCTATTTTTAGAAACTTACTATTTTTAGACTGCACTACTAAAATTGAAATTTGAGGCAATTCCATTGGGTTTTCTGGGGTCAAACTTCATCAAGAAAATATTTATTCCATTTCATGACATTCTCCTCATTCTTAGCTTTCCAACGGTTCAAACGGTGAGTCAATTGGAGCTACAATGCAAAAGTTATGGCTCTCGAAAGTTTTGTCATCAATTAGGGTGGAACTGTCACCCGAATTGTCGCCTAAATTGGTGCCTGGATCATTAGGGGGACTGAGGTGACCTCAACATGAATTTAGCATGACCTACATAGTCCTAAAATGACCTCAATTCCTAGTAATTCCATCTACACAAAAGGTGAAGAAAAACCAACTAGGTCCCAATAAGTTCTCAAATCTGGGAAGTGGCCAATCAAATGAAAATAGTAATGGAAAGGTGATGTGGAAATACATGATAAACAATTATTTCCCCTAGTTTTCCCATAAGTAGTTATAACTAGGATACAATAGTATAGGTCAGTGATACTAATTTGCCCATAGGCAATTATAATTAGTTGCAAGACTGGTGAAACACTGATTTGCCCATAAGCGGTTATAATCAAGCTCACCTAAGTAAACGTGATAAGATAAAAGATATATTGCTAGATAAACTATCATATTACTTTCATAGACTATCATTGTAAACATGAATTATATTGATTATTTAAACTTGATTTGAATCCCCCCAGAAAAGGTGCAAGAAGAACCAAATGAACCAAGATCAAAATAGGATTTGGTCTAAATAGGAATGGAATGATAGGATGGTATGGTCTTGCTAAGGATAATGATGGTCTAGATAGATTAGATAAAATGATAGTAGGTTTCCCCCAAGTGGTGGGGGTAAATGGCTAGTATCCTTCGAGAATGGAAAATGGATATATAACCATGGCAATGGCATGGCAATGTGAAGTGGTATGGTACATGTTTTTGGTCTGGGTGTGGTTTTTGATTTTGTTATTCTTGTTGATGAGGATATGCATGTCCTAATCAACAAATGAAATAAATAGAATACTCAATCATGTTAATTGTTATCCTATATCTCATCTGAATAACTTTTCTGTCAAGAATGTCCTATAGATTGGGTTGCTGAGAATGTTTTTGTGATCTTCGTTGGTCATTGATTTTTATTCCATCAAGCATCTAGATAAGGTATCTTTTTAGCCTCTGCAAAGGAAAGTGTAACCATGGACGGTAAATAGGGACAAATAATAGATGTTAGGTTTGATTGTGAAATGGAATGGAAAATGATAATGGAATGTAGAATGGTGGGAAAACAAATGAAGATTAGGACTTTCAGTCACACATAATGTTACTAATGCTAGATTTGACATAATTTTGATTGTGGCGGGGCTGAAGACTTGTTCTCTCAATAACACCACCAAATTTTTTTGTTGTTTGATCCTAAGAGTAGCTACCATCTAATTATGCTATAGATTGGAAGCTATTTTGATTTGATCTTTGATTTTTTCTTCAGTAAATAATGAATAACTTTTATGCTCAACTATTGGTGCTTCAATGAGTTTTTCACCAATGAAGTTGTATTGATTGTCCTATAGCGCCTCCAAGAAGGTTTCACTAATGAACATTAGAGTTTGACTTTTATTATCTTTTAGTGCTTCTAAAAAAGTATCCCTAGAAAATGATGAGTTCTAACTTAGATTATCCCCTAGCACCTTCAAAAATATCCCACTAAGAGAGTGTTCTTCCGCTACATGAATGTTGTCTTGGCCTCTTTGCTCTTTTTCAACTGTTATGTCACCATGGATGTAGTTCAACAAAGTGTGATTATATCTATCCCAATCAACATTTGTGGGAGATGGAATGTCAATAATATGGTGTGCCAAGATGTAGAGAGGATTACAAAGTAAGTTAGTCAAGCATTAGTCTATAAATAATGAAACATGCATAGAGAACTAACTAACCAAGCCTATCTATTCCTATGGGAATTACATAGGATAGAAAGAAACAAATGAAATAAAAAAACACCATATTACCTTCCCAAATGGATTCACCATGCCCATGTGGCTCAAAAACATGTTCTCCCTTGATCAAGCATCTTTGTTTTTATCAACAATGGTGGTAAGCTCCTCCAATGCCTCAAGAACACTCCATAAAACCTAGGATCTTGATGTGGAATCACTAACCTAGCCTATCAATGAAGATTTTTAAAAATAATTTAGCATTATAACTTTGTAATGTTCAAGCTTTGAATATATTTGAGCATAATAACCTTGCACCAAAATAGCTTAGAAATGATGTACATGGCCTCTCTATTTATAAAATTTTGAGATTAGTTAGGATCAACCTCAACCATCCATCTTGAGATGAAGATGTGTGGTTGAGGATAATCCTAATATTTAGAATTAAATCCATAATTATCCTTAAGATGACCTTGGAAGAAGGTGCATTGAAGAGGCATGGGAGGCATTAACTAGGCATGGGTGACCCATAATCCTGATATTTTATGCACTTATGGCTTGATGGATGCCACCCCATAGATGATGTCACCAGGTGATGCAGATAATAAAAATCAAATTTCAAAAATAAATATTGAACAACTATCATGGAAAATCCACTTAAGCCCTTGATTTGGATTAATTAGCCTTAAGCAAGGTTAATCAACATTTGTGCAATTATTTGAAAATTGACCCTCAACTAATCAAAATGGTCAAAAATTCATATTATTGGATCATAATTTGATTGGAGAGGAATTAGAAGGCAACGTTAGATGCATTGGAACCATATCCCCATTTAGGATGTTGTTAATAGCAAATAACAAAGGTACATGATGTGTACTAATGAATTTAGAAGAAAAAAGTGATCCAAAGCACTAAATGGAGAAATGGTCATTTTGACTCAAAATGAATTGAATAAAGCTAGCTACCCCATAAATTGCATTTCCCTATTTAGGAATACTTTGATCTAAATTGGCACTTGTAAATGACAAGTTCGAACCATTTAGGGTGTTTTATGGATTTTGACCTAAAATGTGCATTTGAGAGCAATTCGAGTAAGACTGAGAATTTCAACACAAATGGTGTTAGGAATCAGATGTCTATAATTAGCAATGATACAACTAAAATGGTTAATTGAGTTATATTGATCAAGGGTGGTATGGAAGGATTTACCAAGGTGTCAAGGAGAAACATCTACAGCTCTATTGATTGTAGACCTTCCTAAAGCTAATTTTTGTTGTAGTATGTGATGGTAGGCTTTATGTTAGAACACCATGAAGACTTGGACAAAATATGCATAAGGACTGACTCTCAATATCCAATAAACACTCCAAAATAATACACTAATGATAAAAACCATGATGATAATTTTGACGTATGAATATGGATAGACTCAAGAATAATGTGATCAAGGAATCACCCAATGAACACATATAGACTGAGTCGAGACAATAGTGTTAGAAGAAAATAAATAGGCAAGCAAACAAATAAACAAACAACTTGAAATAAATATACAAAAAAAATCTTGAAAACAAAAGCAAAAGAAAGCATCCTAACAATGACCATGTCCCAATAAGGTGGATTAAGGATAATTGACTGGGCTTAGACAGGACAAATATTTTTGGAGTTTTGAAATGTTATGAATGTTTTTGGCATTTTAAGGTATCTTAACTCATTAGAGAATGACAAGATACCTGCTCACAAAATGGTGAGAGCATTTGGCTTAGGTTTCTCACAAAATGGTAAGAGCGTATGAAAAGGGGGACTGAAGTGACCTCAACATGAATTGATCATGACTCACATAGTCCTAAAATGACCTCAATTCATAGTAATTATATCCACACAAAAGGTGAAGAAAAAACAACTAGGTCCAAACAAGTTCTCAAATCCAGAAAATGGTAGTGAAATGAAAACAGTGATGACAAGGTGATGCAGCAATGCATGATAAACAAATGTTGCCCCTAGTTTGCCCATAGGTGGTTATAACTAGGATATAATGTCTTAGGTCAATGATACTAATTTTCCCATATGTGGTTATATCTAGTAGCAAGACTAGTGAGACACTAATTTTCCCATAGATGGTTATAATCAAGTTCACATAAATAAACGTGATAGGATGAAAGATATCTTATCAGATCAACTATCATAGTAATTTTATAGACTATCATTATAAACATGGATTGAATTGATTGTTTAAACTTGATTAGAATCCCCCATGAAAAGGTGCAATAAGAACCAAATGAACCAAGATCAAAATAGGATTGGATTGGATGACTAAAAATAGGCTTTGGTCTAGATAGGAATGAAATGATAGGATGATATAAAATGGTAAGAGGGTTTACCCCCAAGTGATGGGGTAAATGGTTGGGATCTATAATAATGGGAAATGGATATGTAACAATGGCAATGGCATGGTACATGTTTTTGGCCTGGATGTGGTTTTTGATTATATTGTTGCTATTGATGGGGAGATGCACGTCTTAATCAATAAATGATAAAAATAGAATACTTGATCATGTTAATTTCTATCCCACACCTCATCTGAATAATTGCTTTATCAATAACTACCTATAAATTTGGTTGTCAAGAATGCTTTTGTGATCTTCATTGGTCGTTGATTTTGATTCCTTTAAACGATGAAACAAGGTATCTTTGTAGCCTCTACAAATGAAAGTGTGGCCATGGATGGTAAATAGGGATAAATAATGGATGGTAGGTTTGATTATGAAATGGAATGGTAGATGATAATTGAATGTATAATGGTGGAGAAACAAATGAAGATCAAGACTCTCAGTCACACATAATGTTGTTGATGATGGATTCAACATAAATTTGGTTGTGGTGGGGTCGAAGACTTGTTCTTTCAATAAGATAACCAAATTTTTATATTGTTTTATCTTGAGAGTAGCTACTATTTGATTAGGTTGTAGATAGGAAGCTATTTTGATTTAATATTCATTTTGTCTTCATCAAGTAGTGAATAACTTTTGTGCTTAGTTATTAGTGCCTCAAAAAGGTTTTCACCAAAGAAGATGTCTTGATTATCTCGTAGTGCCTCCAAGAAGGTTCCACTAAAGAATGTTAACTTTTGACTTTGATTGTCTTCTAGTTCTTCCAAAAAAGTTTCACTAGAAGATGCTGAGTTGGAACTTTGATTGTCCCCTAACACCTCTGAAAAGGTTTCACGAGGAGAGTGTTATTCTTATATATGAATGTAATCTAGCCTCCTCACTCTTTTTTAAATGCTATGTCACCATGGATGCAGTTCAATAAAGTGTGATTCTATCAATCTCAATCAACACTTGTGGGAGATGGAATGTCAATAATATGGCTATTTTGGTTTATGGTAATTCCCTGTGGAATGGTAATGGAATGGGGAGAGGCTACACAATCCTCGTAGAAGATACTAGGATAACTTGTGTCAAAGTTGAAGTACTCATCCTCAAAAATTGTAGAAGGATCACAAATGTATTCAAATTAATCTGCAAGGCATGTGTAACCAATGTTGTAACAATCATGAACATATTCTTCTTTTGAATCTAATTTTAACTCAAAGGACTCTAAATCTAATGTTGAGACTGATGTTGATTCAGATTTTGATGATAAATCTGATGTTGGTTCAAGAATAAAACCTGAATCTAACTCTAATTCTTCATCTAATAGGTACTTTGTTACAATGAGGTTTTATTGAATATTTGGTTTTGGACAAGTAACGGCCTATGATGGCATAATGGGCTCCATAAAAACTAGTTTATAAAAGTGAGACTCCTCTAGGATGGGAAAAAGGTCAAGAGACAACTCCTTAGAGATTGGCTTGTCAATAGGAATCTATTGAAAAATAGGCACATGGTTGAGGTAATGATTTGCCCAACGGTAGTTATAATCATTAAGAAGTGACTCAGCAAAGACTAGATCATCAAAGTGAGACTCATCGACAAATAGTATAAGATAAATAAGCAATTCATCATATATTGACTTATCACAAATGGTTGGTTCAACAAAAATGTCTTAGATTTTTTGGTTCTCTTGGATTTGGTTTCCAATGAGTTGGAAAATACTAGTTTTAAACATAATTTGGTCTTTGAATGATTGGATATATTGAGGTTTGGATGGGGTGACTTATGGTTAGATAATGCTAGGTTCTTAAGGAGCATGATTGTTTGCATGAGCTAAAGGACAAAGTCCTAAGATGGTAATGATAAGGTGGTGTGGAGCATGATTGCTCACACAAGCCAAAGGACTAGGTCCTAAATGACGATGAGGCATTTTGAAGCTTGATTGTTCACACAAAATAAAGGATGAGGTCCTGGTATAGAAATGGTTGGGCATTGTGGAGCTTGGTTGCTCACACAAACCAAAGGATGAGGTCTTGGTATGGGAATGGTACAACATTATGGTCCTAGAATAGAAATGGTATGATATGGTGGAGCCTGATTACTTGCATAAGCCAAAGCATATAAGTCTTGCTCATAAACCATATCATCTTAGTTGTGACTTGGCTCATAAGTTGGTTCTTGATTGTGTTCCATGTACTGATTATTATAAAGAGAGTATGGATCCATATCCCAAACAACATTATCTATAGTTGGGTCTTCAAAGTCCTCCTCATAAGCCTCTTCATACCAATCAAGGTCTCGAGTTAGATCGTAAGTTGTTTCATGACTTTGTTCCCATGAATGATTAATATGAGGTGGATAGAAATATATCTCACAAACCATATTAGCATCATTGGGGTCTTGACTAAAGCCATAAAAGTCATTGTTTGCAGCCATTCTATCATAAGTTGGATTGTAAGTGATTCCACCATAAGTAAGCTAGACATATCCACATAAATGATGAAAGCTCTAAAAACAAAAAGGCTTAGAATTCTACAAATTTTGAAAAATGATAAATGGTTCAAACTTGGTCCAACTTGGTTGAAGGAGTGGAGTTGTATCTCCAATGTGGTCTAAAGGTGGAACTGTATCTCCAAAATGGTTTGTGCTAAGACTTGGCATAAAATATCCTAACGTCAAACGTCTAATATCAAATGTCATACACATAAAAGGTCAATCATCTAAATAAAAACTAGCATGTCAAAGATCTAGGTCAAAGTGTTCCAAATAAGGTCTAAAATAGGGAAGGGAAAAGTTGAGTGACTAGGTCTTTTGTCCAAAAACAAAGTCAAAATCTAAGCTCAAACAAACAAGTATGTGCTACGACTTTTGGCCAAATAGCATTAAAAGTTAGACTTAAAATAAAGACTGATGTGATGTGATTTAATCTAACAAGTTTGGAAACAAATTTGACATAGACTCGACACACATAATCAAACATAAATATGATCAGTTGGCATAAGGCATAAGACAAAAGGCTCTTTAAGAAAAGACTATGTTTTCCCAAATAAAGACACGAATAATGATGAGGATAGGTAATGAACAAATAAACCATTAATAGTTTTTGAATTTGGGTAATCAATCAATCGAAGTTATGCAACCCAAAAGAGAAAGATTTGTATATAATGCCCATGAATTAAGGCCTAAATAGAAATCAATCAATATTTGAATCCAAACTTGACAAGGCTAATTGAAAACTCAATGTTGAAGATTAGGATTTGATCAGACAAGCTAGATAATATTGGATAGCATGACAACACAAGACAAAGATCCAAATGGTATACATGACATGGTTTGAAATAAACAATTTTTGATACAGTGACAAACAAGTCTTGAAACAAATTGAGCAGCCTAACAGCATAATCATGCTCGAATGATGTGATATATGTTATGTTTCAAAGACTCAAAAAGCTCAAAATATTTTTAACATGATTTAGGTAGCATAACACTACCCTCTACAACTCAAATGACACACACACAAACAAGTTTAGCAAAAATTTCAAGGCACAAGTGTGGTGTAAAATGGCCATCATAACACCTCTTTAGATAAAAGAGTGACGTATAGACAAATTGGTTTTGACATGGCTTATGAACAAATAAACAAGTTTTAGTCTCAAAACATACCAAGTAAAAATAACCAAAATATACTAAGTATGCTCATCCAAATCCTAAAAAGGGTATAGCAATGTGGGGTTGACTAAACTAGTAAGTTTTGAATGTCTCTAGGGGAATCAATTGCACAATGACTTACATGTCAAACAATGCAAAAGACAAGCATGGGAATTATGTGACCACAGCATTGGCTAGTTATAAAAAGGTCTAATCCTTTTTACAACCACTACATCTTATTGTTTTCTAAGTGTAGTGCAATGTCCAAATGCAGATACATCATATGTATAAATCCAATTAGGATCCAAATGAATTCAATGTTAGGATATGAAACCCTGGGTTAAAGCTTCCCTAAAGAACTCATGGGAGGTGATGAAGTCCCCCTCACAAGCCAAGTTTGTATGAAAATAAAATACTAATAGAAAGACTTTAGGGTCATTTTCAAGGTCACCCAAACTTTGACGAGTTTTTGGGGAGTGATTTAGATGACATTCTTTCTAAGCCTTGGACTAGACTTTTTGTAATAGGAATGGCACTTTTGATTCCAAGAATTCCCTAAAGGGGACAAATAAAAGAGCATACATGTAACATCTCTCTTTTTGCCAAACAAAAATTTAACTTAAACAACTAAGTAATTACAAAAAGCTTGAAAAGGGGAGTTCATTTTTAAGCCCAAATGAAAAATGAGGTGGTTTTCATTTGACCCCTTGGTCTTAGTTGCAAACTTTGAAAACATTCATCATAAACATCTAATTTTTTTGTTAAACACCAAAACAAGGTTTGTAATTGATTTTTAAGCATAAAAAAGGTGATCTAAACATGTTTTTATCAAATTTCAAGCTTGGTCCTACAATAAAAATATTAGCATGTCCTTTATCCTTAAAGCTCTTTTAGGTTTTAAATAATGAACTTTAAAAAAAGAGCTCTCAAGTCTGTGTTTTAAGAAAAACCCAGCGATCAATGTCAGTCTATGTAATTGATGATGGTTAATTTTTCTAACTGATGAATGTTATCTAACCAACATCAGCTATACCAATATGACCAATGACAACTATCCAATTGATGTCAATTTTACTAACTGACATCGGTTACTATGTAAACCTATGGCAAACAAAAATGGCAAAATAAAGTTATAAAATCTATTTGCAAGAGTTTTAATGATCAAATGAATATTTTAAAGTTTCAAAATGATCTTATTCATGTGTGGAATGCATCTAGTCCCACTAGGCATGCCATTATGTGATCTATGAATTTGACTCAAGAGAGGATGGTAAGTATGGTGTTAGTTCCAAAATGAAAGAAACATACTAACTGGCATAACATCTCTAGGCCTAGACACTAGGGAGATCTTAGTTAACAAACATGAATAAGACACACAACTAAAATACAAAATAAACCCTCTTTTACCTTGGATGATCCAAAATGCTTGGTGTAGTGGATTGCTTAGTTTGTGCTCATGAAGTCTTCATCAAAGGAGGATTGGCTATCTCCTCTTCTCCTTGGCACCTTTGGCTTGTGGCTTGGCTTGGATTGGAATCAATTTGACATGGTAACACTAATTATCAAGACTTTGAAGATATTTGAGCATAATAACTTTGCACCAAAATAGGTTAGAAATGATGTAGTAAAGCCTCCTATTTATAGATTTTTGGAAATGTCTAAAATCAACTTGAACTGTCCATCCTAAGATTGAGATGTGTGGTTGAGGATTAATTCAATTTTTGGAATTAATTTTATGATGATCCTCATCATGACATTAGAATAATGGGAGACTAAGAGGCATGGATGGCATCATGGAAGGTATTGATACGTCATGGAGGGCATGAATCCTAATATTTGTGGCATTTATGGCCTAGGGATGGCTTCCCAAGAAATGAGGTCACATAATGATGTAGATATTCAATATCCATTTATAAAAATAAGTTTTCAACAAGTTTCCATGGAATTATTAATTAGGCCTTGATTTAGATTAATTAGCTCTTAAGCATGATCAAGCACTTTGTGCACAAATCACTCAAATTGATCATAATGCCTTGTTATTGGTCCAAAGTTTGACTAGATTGGAATTGGAAGGTGATGTTAGATGTATTGGATGTTTTATCTCATTTAGGATGTTACCAATATAAAATAACAAAGGCACATGTTTTGTGCAAGAGTTTGATAGGAAAGATCAATCCAGAGCACCTAGGTGCAAAAGTGGCATTTTTACTCAGAATGATCTGATCAAAGTTAGATGGCCCATAAATTACATTACCTCATTTAGGGATACCCTGGCCAAAATCAGCACTTGAATATGTTAGTTTCACATAATTTAGCATGTTTTAGTGTTTTTAGGCCAAATTGTGCATTTTCGGTGGAAATTGGTCAAAAGCCTGGTTGGAGGTTATCAATGACCAAATTTAGGTGTCTACATGATCATATTGATGTTCAAAAGTAAGAAGTCATCTTTTGTACATGCCTTATTGATGTCTTGGAAGTCAGTGTATATCTAAATTTTGCCTTGAAGTTTAGTGACAATTAAAATATTGATATCCAATCTGAAGAGTCAATGGAGCAAATGAACCCTGCTTCCAAGAATTTATGTAATTCCTCTTTAACTAGTAATGCCACCTTTGGATGCATCTTACGTAATTTTTGATTAATGGTTTAGCATTTGCATGCATGATGAGGTGTGGACCACTATTAAAGGATCCAATCGTGGCATGTTTGCATATCTCCATGCAAATATATCAATAAATTCTTTGAGCAACGTGATAAGGATTTTGTGCTCTGATTTGGTAAGAGATGGCCCTAGTTTCACTATCTTAGGTTTTTCTTTAGTTTTGATGTTTAATTATATCACATCCTTAATGAGTGAGGGTGATTGATCTTTTAGATAAGGGGGGAATGTGATTTTAGGCATATCAAAGGTGAATGTACCTAGGAACTTAATATTAATATCCAAATAATCTTCTGATTGAATGGGGCTAGATGGGATCTCATTCAGATCTATAGAGGACCCTTCTTCTTCTGAACCTTCATCTTCATCTTGGCCATGTAATTATTCTTTCTCTCTAAAATAAGTTGATTCACACAAATTGATAAAAAAATCCTTTCCTATGGTCTTCAAATGGCATAAATGCTCTTGCCCCCATATATTCAAGGATGGCCTCATCATTATGAAATGCATCAAAAGTAGGCTCCTATTTGGAATCCTAGTCTATGAGGGATGGATAACAGAGGGAGATGTTAATGGTGGATATGGTGGTATCAGTAAAAAGGTTTATGGCAACCAACTCTTCGAAGCGACTATAAATAGAACCTGTCTCAATGTCTTCATCAGGGAGAGGTTGCTCATTGGTCAAGATGGAATACACAATGATATTGATCAAGTCATCATCATATGGTTTATACCCTAGATTGAAATTAGATGAACTTTCTTGGACACTAATAGACTCCAGTCGACCCTATTTTTATTTTCTTAGTATTTTTCCTTTGTAGTTCATATTCTCCATTATACGATGGACTTTTGGATAGTTATACTTGGGTGAGATGAAAACTTCATCATCAAGGAGGAGCCAAGAATCATCACCATCTTCAATGTATTCTTAAAATAAAAACCTTGTGCTTTCAAAAGCTACTAGCCCAAATTAATACTTGATGGATTTGCTTTTCTTCATATTAGGGGACCCATAGCTATGGGGAGATAAAAGAAGATGGTTGATGTAAAATGTTGATGGTGGATAGGTGGTATCAGGAAAAAGGTTTATGGCAACCAGCTCTTCAAAGTGACTAAAAATATATCCTATCTCAATGTATTCATTAGGGATAGGTTGCTCATTGGTCAAGATGGAATCCACAATGATATTGATTAGGTTATCATCATATGGTTTATACCCTAGACTAAAATTAGATGAACTTTTTTGGACACTAATAGACTCTAGTCGACCCTATTCTTGTTTTCTTAGTCTTTTTCCTTTGTAGTTCATATTCTCTATCATATTATGGACTTTGGGATAGTTCTACTTTGACGAGATGAAAAATTCATGATTAAGGAGGAGCTAAGAATCATCACCATCTTTAATGTATTATTCAGATAAAAACCTTATGCTTTCAAAATCTACTGGCCCAAATTGATACTTGATGGGTTTGCTTTCCTTCATATTAGGGGACCCATAGCTATGGGGAGATAACAGAAGATGGTCGATGTAAATTGTTTTATATTCATATTCACCACAATCAATGGATGTGATGTTCAATTTGGTAAGATTTGGTATTGAAGCAAATGTGGATGTCAAATTGTCAAGAGAAATATATTTTGTAGTTGTAGGACTAAGGATGGTATTTTTAGTGTTATGAGATAATGATGGGGAGATAGATTGGTCTATCTGATAGCTATGATGGTCAATAACTCTTGAAATAGTGACCTCCATACTTGAATGAAGAAACTTGAGACACTAATGAAGAGTGGATGGGATGACTTGCATTTCATGAATCCAAGGCCTCTCAAAAAGAATATTTTATGGTAGGCCCACATTGACTACATGTACTAGATTTTGATGAACCATGAGTCCCACAGTGATAAGAAGGTAAATAGACCCTACTAATGGCCGTTCATTATCATCATAGGATTTTATCATTATTAGGGTGGGCCCAAGTGATGATTCAAAATACCCCAATTTATTGAAGAAGTTGATGTTATAGAAGTTAAGTGTTGATCCTTCATCTATAAGAATGTGGGAGACATGATGATGTGCAATGGTGACTTCAATGTACAATGGATAATTGTGATGGGGACTAGTTGGTGGTAGATCACGAGTGTTAAAAGTGAGTTGTGGAGAGGGGCATAGGTGTTCTACTAGTGTTTTTAATTGGTTTATATAAATATCACTAGGTGCTTTAAGATCATTAAGTACTTGATTCAGTATTTCCCTGTGTAAAGCGGATGCTTTGAGGAACTCCATGAGGGAAATTTGGAAAGAGTCTTTTATAGTTGTTGAATGATATCATAAGATTTATCTAACCCACTTGTAATTTTCTTATTGTTATTCCCCTTAGGTACAACAAAGGAAGTGGAAGGTTGTTGGGAAGGGGCTATCGAAATAACTCTTTTATTGCACCAAGTGGTGATGGTACAATCAGTTGTGTCCAGGTTGATTTTCAAAATAGGAGATGAAGGGGCAATGGATGTGGGGATTTTATAGATTTTTATGGTATTAATATAATGGTAAGGGAAATATGGTAATTAGTGTAATGGGATGAGTATTCCTGACCTTGGTCCTATTATGACCTTTGATTTCTTTGCTCATGTTTTGGAAGAGGATCCTTGTAGATACCTAGTTGTCCATTTCCTAATTGACATGGAGTGGACTCTCCTTCCAATTCTATATCTCCTTTTTTGATCAAGTCTTAGACATAGTACTTGAACTACATATAATGCTCAGTGTCATGACCCTTTACCCTATGGTATTTACAATATGCATCCTCATGATACCAATCTGGCTTAGGTTGGCAATTATCCACGAGATGCATTTATGGTAAAGTAATCATGTTAATAGCAACTAACTATTATAAAATAGTTTTTAATGGGATTATTAGACTTGTAAGAGGTCTTTTGCCTATACGAGGACTTGGATTTCCTCGAGGAACCTTGATAAAAGAGACATGATAATGTTGAGAAGGCCCTTTTCTTTGGATGTTTTGGACATGTTGTGCTTGTTGTTTTAAGTTTGTCACCACATCACCTACAACATTCTTGTTCTTGTTAAAGACCTTGAGATTATTTGAAAAGGATTTCTCAGTATTTTATGTATGCTCATTATGAGAAAATAATTTGATGGTTCATTTCATTATAAGGGCCTTTTCAATTTCCATGCCTTTTTCTATAATCTTGTCAAAGGTTTTTGCACACTATAACTTTAACTGGTATTTCAATTTTGTGTTGAGGCTGTCTACAAATATTTTAGCTAATTCCTTCTTAGGCACACTACATCTCAACTGGCTTGCCAATCCTCACCAACATTGCAAAAATCAAACAAGGTTCTCCTCGTTCCTTTGTTTTGTGTTATAGAGATCAATAATAAATATGTCATGTTCTATGTTAAAGGAAAAATGTCTGATGAACTACTCAGTTACTTCACCAAAACTTGTGATTGATCCCTTTGGTAAATGCATAAACCATTCTAATGTTAGTCTTGTTAGACTTTTGGGGAATAGTCTCAACAAATATGCATCCTCATATGATACTTCGTGGCAATCCACATAGAACTCCTATACGTGGTCTTTTGGATCACCCTTCCCCTGATATTTTTTGAATTTTGGAACCTCAAAATGAGAGGGAAATGGGATTTGTATAATGTTGATATCTAAAGGTGATGAACAAAAATCCTCATATTTATATTTGAGGGCTTGGGACTGGGGGCCCATCCGTTGGAGGGTTTCTTTCATCATTTTCCATTATTGGGCAAATACGAGGTTCCTAGGAGGATTAGTAGTTTGGTTATGGCTATCTTGTGGGATGTGGGTATGGTGATTGTTGCTAGGAATATTATTGGTATGGCTAAGGCTATTAGTATTATTGTTAACATGATTAGGATCTTGGACATTGTTGATAGTATTGGTGTTGTTGTGTCATGATGAGGGTTGTTTTTGGTAATGAAGGAGAAGGCTAATATGTTGTGTGAGTTGGTTTAGATGGTCTTCGATGGTAGCATGTTTCCTATTATCCTCAGTATGATGGTTGACTAGATGGTGTTGTTGTTGTTCTTCCTCTATGAACCCATGGTCTATTTCTATTTCTTCTCAAGGATTGGGAGGGACATGTTGGTGTGGGGATTCCAGTCTTGATGGATGGATGATATTATTCAAAAGAGTGTGGTCAAATTTAGCTGGTAAAGTGCCCCCAATTTATATGTTTCACACTATTACTCCATCATATTTTTCATGCAAATATCTATCAATGAGATTACAAACATCTTCATTATGGAGGAGGTTGTTTCTCTCATTTTCTATCTATGGGGTGTGCATGTCACAATGATAGTCCTTATATTCTTGATTAGGATCCATTATTTATTCCCCTAGTATTGTTATCTTGACTAGAACCTTGTCTTAGGTAGAGTTGAGCTTGGGTTTGGATGACCATGGTGAAGGATTAAGAGGATGAAATGTGATGAGATACGGTTGAGGGGTTTTAAATATTAGCTTTAGTTAAAAGGTTAGACTAATAGTGGTCAAGGATGATAATTTTGATAAATGAAGTAGGTATAAGTTATCACAAAACACAATCCTCTTAAGAAATCAATCTAGCAAAAGACAAGGGAAGGTGATGGGATCAACTAACTTTATCATCTAGCAAGTGCACAAGTTGATGGGTGCTAGGGGAAAAGGATACCTAGTAGAGATAAAAATATAGTGATAGGGGCTAGATTACTACCTTAGAAGGTTATGTTTAATGATAATTTCAATCCAATATAGGATGATTATTAATGATTTGAAAGAGATGGGTGACCACCCAAAAGTTTAACCTTTGAACAAAAAATAATATCTAAAAGGATAATGGGGAAGTGGATGGTAATGATATATGTGATGGAAGAGATTGGACCAAAGCTACTCAAGATAGACAAACAGGGGAAATGAGATGGTATATGGGTAGATGGGGTGAACTAGATGTAAGAGATGGATTGGATATATAAGTTAATTAGCAATAAAATGGATGATGGGGATATGAATGAGATGAATTATAGACTAGAATATGTGTTGTCACAAGGATGAAATGGGGGGAGGGGCTAATTGATGTATATGGGTAACGAAAGTGATAATGATAATATGTGGGTTTAAGGAATAGCGTGGGATTAAAAGGAGAGGATGATTGCTATGTAAAATGGATTAGGTGAAATGAGAAATATTTACAAGAGGATTATGATATGGAAATGATTACCAACGGATGGATGATATGGACTTTGTTGGTGGGATATCTTACAAAGAGGATTAGACAAAAAAAATGGTATGGAGATGGTATGTATTAGGTTAGTATATATGGATGGTGATGAAATATGGTAAGATATCATGATGAAGGTATGGATAGGATGGATATCTAGGTGTAGAATGATATTGTGTGTGTGTATATATAATGAAAAAGGATAAGTAGATGGAATTATAATATATGGATGGCGTAGGTAAGGTGATAAGGTATTTACAAGATATGATGGGGATAAGTAGAACAATGTAAGGATCAATAGATGAATTATGAAGACAAATGAAATAATGGGATTTAAGATTGTATGACATGGGAGATGGGACTATGGTTGTGAGTAAATATGATGTATATGGATATGGTGAAAAAGGAATGTAAATATGGGATGTAAATGAAATACTAGGATAAAAATGTATAGATTTTATATGTGGGGAGACCTAAAGACAATGGAACGGTCAATAAAAGATGAATGGGTGAATATGGAAACCAAATAGGGATTAAGGATATGAGATAAATGAGGTGTGATTGAAAATGGACAAGAATATGGGATGGACAAGATATGAATAGAAATGTGAGATGAATAGGCAAGGAGATGAGGTGTGATTTTAAAATGGACAAGAGTATGGAATGAAAAAATTGTGGGTGATATGTGGTAGATAGAATATGGATAGATATGATGGTCTAGATAAAAAAATATGAGATGGGTTATGTAGATAGATAGGCAAGGGTATAAGATCGATAAGGTATGAATGGATAAAGAAGTGAATAAAAATATGAGATAGATAGACAAGAGGGGAATAAGATATGGATGACAAAATACAAATGGGGTGGATATGAAATAATATGTGGGGGGGTGATGAAGATCTAGGTGTAAGGCACAAAGAGATAATGTGGAAATAAATAGGCCCTATGGGGTGTGTATACGACCAAGAGGTGACAATGATATGGACAAAATAAGATGTGGACCCAAAGGTGTTATGGAATGATATGGAATGACTAAGATAATATGGTACTAGGTATGATGTAAGGAGAGATGTGAAATGGTCCAAATGAAGAGATGATGACGATGATGAGTGGATAGAAGGGATCTTATAAGGTTCTTTAAGGTATGCACACAAAAATTAAAGGGTGTGGCTGACTTGACTATCAAACAAAATGGGTCTTATCACAACACATGAATAATCACTCACAAATACAATCCTAAATTAGTAAACTATATAGGAGTGTAATATGATGTCCACACCATCTAACAGCTACACAAGTGAGGTTATAGGCCGGTGACCCATTATAGAATTGATCAAGTCCTCTTAACCTTGATTACACTTGATGATAACTTGGGCATTGTTACTAATGTCGATAGTGGAACACCTATCATAGTCACAATCCCCTACTTTAAGGTTTACAAAAGGCTCTAGGGGTGTCCCTAATATACATGATGGTATGTTGGGGCCCAAGTCTATGTAGAAGGTTGTTTGACTACCCTAGTTATATGGACTTGATCATCCCTCTCTCCATAGAAACCTTTATGGTTAATTCCACTTAGTCTATAATGATAGCTCTCCTAATTATTATACTCCACCAGAACATGAAGTATGGTTAGCACATGGTGGTGAAATATGTAACACTAACCCCTAAAGACTAAGCCATGTACGTGGTGATGAAATCCACATCATGTGTTATCCTAAGGGAGGACTTAAACAAAGAAGCAAGTGCATGATATAATTAATTAACCGTTCTAATTACCTATGTAAGCTTCACATGATACAATAAATTATGTACAAGTAAAGGATACACACACACAATAATCAAATATTTACAAGCAATAGTAAAGAAGATAATGATTTATCTAATCCAACAATCTAAGGGGAAAATGACCAAAATGGCACCCCTCCTATAATCACAAATGTTAGAGATTTATTAAGGGTGCCTAGAGTCCTCAAAATCTTGCAAGCAATAGATTAGTTTACTAAAATTTACAATCTTGCGAGTACATAGGGAAATCCCACAATTAGAATGCATGATCCCACTACTTGGATGCAATACCATGAGAATATAATGGCAAGATTGTCAACTAATTGTCACAATAACCATTGTATTTAGATAATATCACTACTCTAACTAATGATCCTGCTACTGAGAAAAAGATGCTAATAGCGATTTAAGTTTGACCTAAACTGATAACAATCTATAAAAACCTATGAAATCATAAAATAGTTATAGGGCCATGTTTTTAATATAATTAATAATGACCAAACTACTATAAGAACCTAAAACTAACCCTAAATGTGCCAAATTGTAATATCGTGACTTTGGGTGACAATCTTGCTAGTTACAGGGCAATCCCATGACTATGAAAGTAGTGGTATTGCTAGTTATGGCTAGACCAGTTTATAAGATGAGTCTTCAGCAGCTTCCCTTGTTCTTGATAAAAGGCCCTACTAGATATAATATTCCTTTTGAGTAGATTTTTAGATATCAATGAGGTGATAGATATACTATAGAATGGAATGTTTACAAGAAAATTCATTGATAAAGGGGATATTTCAAATAATTATAGTCCTTAGACCCTCCACTATCTATTGAGTAGAGCCTTAATATAGTATGGGTAGGAAAAGATAACAAAGGGAGATTTTTACTAGTTTTTTGGTAACTAAGCAATATCACAACTAGGAACAACAATCCTATTATTTTCAAGGCAATATTGCTACTTCAAGAGTCACAGGGTTGTCTAATATATGTAAGACCTTGCCTTTATTCCAAGGTGATACCTCCTTCTAGCCTACACACAATTTTAATAGTAGAGAGAAAACAACCTACAGAAGCATAGACTGACCCAAAATAGAGGATAATGTAGACCCAACTACTAATTTAAACAAAACCACTACTAGAATCTACATTACCACTAATAGCAAGAAAATCTCACTACTTGTAGAGTGGTGAGATTGTTTAAGATGTTTTAAAATCTTGGGTTGTAGAGAAATAACACCTATCCTACACATAATAAACAACACACCTACAGACAAAGTGTAAAGTTAGTCTAACAAGTCTCAAAAATATAATACTCTCAATAAGAATTGCAATACCACCACTAGAATCATTGATATCACTACTAGCAAGGCAATCTCATGACTATCAGAGTCATGATATTGCCAATCCTAAAACCCTAATAAAACCCCTAACCACTAATAGCCTAACCTATAATATTTCAACTCAGGATAACAATACTAGTATTGTAATACCACTACTTGTAGTGCAACCCCATGACTTTCCTAGAACACACAAAAATAAAAAACTTAGGTTTGATTCCATTTCTAGTCAGTCTTACAATTACATAGAATGCTTCCAACAATATTGTTAGCCTAAGGGAGGTCTCCCACTGTGGTCACCAAAATGTATACCAAAATTTGGATTCAAGATATATTATCAAAATGATAATAAAATCCAAGATCTTAATAAACACCAATAGGAAAGGATAAAGAAGATAAATCAGATTTAATAAAGCATTTTTACCATCATATTTACCTTCTCATAACTCCATTCTAAGACTTGAACTTGTGTTATTGAGCTTGAAGACTTGATTTTTAGATTTCTTGAAGATGTTTGATAATGGCTTCCAAAATACTAAAGGATGTGGAGAATGGCTTGATGAGTGCTTGAATGGCTTGCTTGGATGATGAGATTAATTTGCTCATGCATTCCTTAATTCCTTCATTGGTCTTAATCATGAAGGTGTGGTTTGGTTTTATAGGCTTAAGGTGGGAAAATCTATGGTCCAAATTTAAATTTGGGCCATCAAGATCCATGGTTGAAAATTTTTTTATGGAATTTTTAATTCTATGAAGTCTCGAGAATTAGAAAATTCTAGAGAAAGAGGGATAAAATGGAGAAAACTCCCCATAGGGTTTAGGGGTTTAAGGAAGGCTAGTGTAGGGTGGTGGGTGGGTAGTTGGGATTTTCTTTAATTTAAAATTAGCTAGTGGGATTAGGGGGTAGGTTAGTGGATAATAGGGTCTTATAGGGGTTTAATGAGGTGATTAATTGGTTTTAGGATGGAATAAAGGTTATGTGGGATTTTGGAATGGGTATGGGAATTAGGCCAAGGGTTAGTATGATTAGGAAATAGGATACTTAGGCAAAATTAATGGGAATTATTAAAATTGGTGGGGTGAGCATTTTTTAATGCATACACTTTCTTGATGGATTTTTTTATTCCTCCTGCATACATATTTGGAAAATTAAACATGGGTACTAAAGATGACTTTTTGTTTGAATACTTATGACTTGGTTGCTAAAAGAGAGAAACTTAGAGAGCATGGTGTCTAAGAGTCTTGTAAATCTGGGTAAAATAAAAGTGATGTCTTGACTTCGACCTTATTTTATCCTATGTGGAGTGAAAGGAAAGGAAATCAAGAAGAATGAAACATGAAACAATTTTAATTGCTTTAAATTGTAAAAAATGTGACAAAGGGTGAAAAAGGGATACAATGACAGTAAAGTGTGATTTCTTATCATAAGAATGAGGGAAATGGAGGAAAACATGCTAACATAGATTATTATGCAAATTCTATCTATCAGAAGAAGCAAAAGCTAAAGTTGATAACAAAGATCAGGAACTCATAACCAGTGCTAAACACATTCTACAAAAGGAATAAAAAGATGGTGATTTTATGAGGAAGGCCAAGTCCTATCTATAATATTACACTATAACTCATAAAAGAGAAACACATGAGGGTGCCAAAAATCATGTGAAAATTAAATGGGATAAGTAAAATATGGTATTTGTGAGGAAGACCAGGTCCTATCCATGGTCTTACACTACAAATCATAAATGAAAAACCCAGTAGGTGCTAAAAAGTGTGTAAGAAGTATGAAAATAAAAAAGGATAAAAGCACATCATGAAGAAGACTAGGTCCTAACTGTGGTTTTACAATGCAACTCATGAGAAGAAAGGGAAACCAAAATACCAATAGAAAGGATTAAGGTTTGTAAAAAGAGAGGATTTTTGTAGAGGGTGAGACCTGTGTAAGTACCCTGCAAAAATTATTAGATATATAGCATATAGAAAACATGAAAAATAAGGAAAGGATTAAGTAAAATACTTCTTGATGAATTGTGCATTGGTGGGATATTTGAAAATATGGCCTTCATTGGTTTGAAGGAGATAGGTACTTGGACTAAGAATATCTTTGACTAAATAAGAACCCGACCATTTTTGGGCATATTTACCTTATTTATCAAGAGTGTATTCTAATTTAAGGACAATATTGCCAACATTAAATGTGTGAAATTTGACTTGTTTGTTATGCTGTTTGGTAATACGGGCCTTGTATTTATGATTGTGTTGCAAATTAGAAAGATGGTGTTTGTCAAGGAGATCGAGAGCATGAAGGCAAGCTTCATGTAATTATTCATCGGCTATGATACCATGAAGAGATATATAGAGAGAATGAATCTCAACTTATAATGGAAGGAATGATTCAAAACCATAGACTAGAGAGAATGGCATTGTCCCAATGGCAGTACATATGTTAGTGCAATAGGCCCAAAGAGTAGGATAGAGATGAAAGTTCTAATCCATGTGGGTTTCACAAATTATCTTTTGAATAATTTTATTAAGAATTTTTTGGGTGGGCTTAGCTTGGCTATTACATTATAGATGATAAAGTGTGGAAAATTTGTGATTGATATTAAATTTAGCACAAAGCTATTTGACATCTTTGTTTTTGAAGTTACCACCATTGTCTGAAATGATAGTATGAGGGACACCAAAGTGCAAAATGACTTGATTAGTTATAAATTTAGAGATGTTGTTACTAGTGACATTAACAAGGGGCATAACTTCAACCCACTTGTTAAAATATTTGGTGGTTGTGATTATAAAGATGTGCCCATCTTGAGAGTGAGTTAATTTAACAATGAGATATAATCCTCACATGGAGAATGGCCAGGGAGATTCAATAGTTTGAAGCTCAACTAGAGGTGAATGAATTAAATCATCATGAATTTGGTAAGAAGTACACTTTTTACCAAATTAAATGTCATCTTTTTCAAGAGTGGGCCAAAAGTATCCCATACATAAGTATTTACAAGCTGTAGCATGTCCGCTAAAATGGCCATCACAAATGCCCCCATGTGCTTGTTCAAAAAGAGGAGGGACCTCATATTTCATAAGATAGTAGATCAAGTTACCATCAGCATTTTGATGATAAAATATGTTATATCTAAATACATACTTAAAAGCTTGTTTGTGAATACAAGTCTTTTCATGGGAATCTAAGTTAGGAGGATAAGTTTGGTATTCTAGAAATTGACTAATGTCTTTGTACCACAGACTTTGTCAAAAGGTGATAGCCTTGATGTGGTAGATAAGTGAATCATGTGGTTGAATAGAGTATGGATATTTTTTTATTTGGATAATAAAATTGGGATCAGAAAGAACTTGGTGTGGATGTAAAAAAGATGATAAAGAAGCAAGGGAATCAATAATAGAATTTTGATCTCAAGGGATAGGCTTGATGGTAAAAGAAATGAAATATTTGTCGAGAGTAGTTACAATTTGATGATAAGAAATGAGATTATCAATTTTGCATTAGTAATTACCATTGATTTGATAAAAAATGAGTTGGGAATCACCTAAATCATGTAGGTATTGGATATCTAAATCAAGAGCAACTCTCATGCCTAGGATTAGATCTTCATACTCTGCCATATTATTAGTGACATCAAATGTTAAGAGAAAATCTAAATGGATGATTTTTCAAAGAGGGCTTGTAAGAATTCAACCTACCCCAGCTTCTCAAATTTATTTAGCACCATCAAATTAAAGGGTCCAAGTATCCTCATGTAAATTGACATTAGTTTCAGGAAGTTCTTTGATAACTACTTTTAGTTTAGTAGTATCACGAAGGATAGTTGATTCATTAAGATTACTTTCTTCAAGATTGATAGTGAAGTTATGGAATTAATATTTAAGATATATGTCTTGATTGAGATCTTCAATATAGACATTATTGTCATATAGAAGATTATCTTGATGGTGATTGGTAGCAAGCACAGGAACTATGGCAAGTTGATCAGCTATGATTTGTCCTTTGATAGCTTTTTGGGTAATAATTCAGAGATCAAATTCCATGAGAACCATCCATTTACCAATTATATCTCCAAGGAGAAAGGCTTTGGAGAAGAAGTAATGAAGGGGGTCAGAATGAATGATAAAATAAGTGGTCTGATAAAGCATGTAATGTCAAAGTTTTTTAGCTACAAAATATATGGCAAGGCAATCACGGTTGAATTTTGTGTAACATTTTTCATAATCAATGAGGCCTTGATTGATATATTATATGGAATGTTATATACTAGTATCATCTTGTTGGGAAAGTATTTCCCAATTGATATGGGTGTGGAAGAAGTGTATAAGATCAAAGGTTGATCATTTGAAGGAGAACGAAGAGTAGGTGGGTGAAGCAATGATTTTTTCATGTTATCAAATGTTTTTTGACAAGGGTCTATCCATTTTAAACCATTACCTTTCTTAGGAAAAGAATTGTTAGAGTGGATACAGTAAGCCATTTCAAGGATGAATTATCTTATTGTCCCATGTTTACCAAGTGCAAATGTCTAGAATGGATTGATGAATGGGCATGTTGATGATAACACTAATTTTATAAGGGTCAACATCAATGTTACGAAGAGAGACTAATAATCCTAATAGTTTTATAGATGTGATGCCAAAGACACATTTATATTAATTTAGTCTAACTTTGTATTTGAAAAGATGGTTGAAGATGATGGCGAGATTAGAAAGATGAGTTTTGCAACATTTAGACTTAGAAATGAGGTCTTCCACATAGGTTTCTATAATTTTATGGATAAGATCATGAAATATATGAGTCATTTCTCGTTAATAAGTGGCCTCAACATTTTGGAGTCCGAAGGGCATTTTAACATAGTAATAGGTGCCCCATTCCATGATAAAAGTTGTCTATTATTGGTCCTTGAGGGAAAAGTGAATTCGGTTATACCCTGAGAAGCCATCCATAAGAGATAACATTTCATAATCAATTGTGGAATAGACAATGTCATCTATTGAAGGAAGATAAAAATTTTCCTTAAGACAAGAAAGATTAAGATTATGGAAATCAATGCAAATGAAAATGACCATAGTGACCTTTTTTTTAATGGAATTATGTTAGAAACCCATTCAGAATAATCAATTAGTTTGATAAACTTAGCATCAAGAAGTTTAATAAGTTCTTTGTGACACAAGGTGGAAACCTCATGTGGAAAGTGATCATATTGTGTACCACAATGCTAGGGTCAATACCAGGCATGTCTTTTTAGGACCAGATAAAGATCTCATGATATTTATCAAAAAATAAGCTAAAGTTATCATATTTGGTAGGTGAGAATTTGTGAGAGAATATAATTGGTCGAGGTAATGAGGGAGTACTGTATTCAATGCGAGTAGTTTCTTTGATAATCATAGCATTGGTAAATGATATGGTGCATTTGGTAAAGAATAAATTAGATTAGCTTTAGGATTGATGCTAGCGATGAAGTTATTGAAACAAAGGGCTTTGGTTTTGAAATTCCCAATTTTATAATGTTGCCAAGGAAGTTGAGGTTCTTGAGCATGAAGTAATTTAAGAATGGCTTCATCATTAGGTAGAGTGGGAAGAGGACCATAATACTCAAAATCTACTTTGAGATCTAGAATTTGATTACCATGGTGATCATATTCATAATTTATCTGACAGATACTTTTGGCCTTGGCATCTAATGTAATCCTGGTAGTAGGAAAAGTAGATGGATCAGATAGGATTAGTGTGTCATTATTTTCTTTGATGGGGGAAGAATTAGATGTAATGATGGGATATGTAGGTGGTAGAGAAGATGAAGGAATATCTGAATGTTTGACAAGTAAGATTCATTATACCACCTGAGGAGTATCAAGAAGTGGATAATTAATAGGAAGTACATGACCTTTGAGATATAATTCATGATCCATAGAAATGGTATGAACATCTCGATGGAAAGCGTGTATTTGAGCTAAAGTTTTTTTATAATGTTGAACATCCAAATCTCAAGATTGAGCTTGGGCCATGATGTAGTTATCATCATAGGTTGGATAAATGGTGTGCATGTTGGTTGGTTGAGGCTCAATATAGGGTGGTTCTTCATATATAAGAGATGGTTATTCAATTTCTTTTAATTTTGTCATAAGGAATTTATGATGATAAGGGGAATTACAAACTAAATCCATAAGCGAAATCTTGCAAGACATAGAGTTAAGTTTTTCAAGAAAGTTCTAATGGGATTTAGAAGAAGAACCAGTGTGAGCTTTAGAAGGTAAGGTAGATTTTTAAGGAATAGAGGTTAGTAGAAGTCTGAAAGAAGGAGGTAATTCCTCATGGGCTTCCAAATCTAAATTAATGGTTTTAGTATCTTTGAGGAGTTGTTCCTCCAAAGATGGGTTATTAGGTTTTGTGATAGGATCTTTGTGAACTATCTTGTCACGATAGTTGACCTTATCTACATTAACATATTGAGAATTTTGATAATATTGGTCATAGTCATCATTAATAACATAAACATCCTTGATATTTTTTTTATTATTAGCTATAGGAAAAGATTTTTTGTTATTGAAAGAAGAAGCTTTGGAAACTTGTCATTTTTGAGAAGCAATGTTATAATCTTGATGATGAAGGTTGATCATGGATTCATGATTAAAGGAATCACCAAGCATGTAGGAAACAACAAATTTAGTAAGCCATCAACAAGTTTCATGGGAATGACCAATGTCAGCATGGAACCAACAAAATTGATTAGGGTCATACCATTTAGGAGGATTATTAGGATAAGTAAAGGGTTTAGAGGGTGGAAGAATTATTTCATTTGTTGCATAGTGATTGGTATGTGAGAAGATGAGGGGAGTATCAGTTTTGTCAACTCCTAGTTTGGTTTAAGGAGCATTGTCGGTGATGACATTGGTATAAGTTTTAAAAGATCCTTTAAGGAATTTGGTATTAGGTTCAAATTGCTTCATGAGAAAGTCTTGACATTTAGCTTGGTCAAGATCTTCATTAAGTGTTTGGGGAGAAAAAATTCAAACCTTATATTGATGAGAAGGAGTTAAAGTAGTGATAAAGAGTTTAAACAAATTGTCATCAGTCATGTTATGATTGGCTTTATAAGCCAAATATTTCCATCATTTGATAAAATCATGAGTTGATTCGATGGGAGATTGCTTAGCATTGATAAAATGGCTAAGGAATTTTTTTGAAAGATCATTATGTTGAAACTCTTTGACTAAAGTATTGACTAAATCCTCACATCTCCAAATAGAATGTCAGGGAAGTTGGTTGTACCATTTCAATACATCACCAGTGAAGGTTTTAACTAAAAGGTTAGTTGTGGTGAAATTATTAGTTTGGATCCACTCTTTATGAATATTGTTAAATGCTTTGAGAAAGGATGCAAGATCTTTAGTCCCATCATACATGAAAGTTGGAGATATATTACCTATATCAATGGACATGATGAAAGGAGCTAAAGGATTGTTTTGGATATTTTGAAGCATTTTGTTATTCATAACAGGTTGAGGAATAACATTTCTTAAGGCATCTCTAAGAGGTGGAGGAATAAAAGTTGGATTGGCATGAGGATTGAGAGCTGGAGGTTGATTAGCCATATTGATCAAATGACATTGTATTTGCATCATTTTAGAGATGTTAGAAGTTTTCATTATGTTCACTTGTTGTATGACTTGTGCAACAAGTTACGTCATATCAATGGGTGGGTTGGTGTTTGTAGGAGAATTCTCTAAATTGGTATTAAGGGAGGGTTATTGAAAGATGGATTTTTAGTGGGATTATTAGATAGACTTATGTTAATTTCTCCCACATTACGTTGAAAGGATTGAATATGAGAATTGTCTTGATAGGTAAAAAAGGATCGGATCTACCTACTTCATCTTGAGGTGTGATTTGAACCATGTTACAATCTATAGATTAATGAGGGGAAGAGGTACTCCAAGAGTGAGGGTTCTCTTGGGATGAAAATATAGGGAGAAATGAACATCCCATATAGTGTCTAAATGGATTCAAGTTGTCCAAGAAGATTTTAATAGGGGACTTCATGATGATTTGAAGAAAATAAATAGAATGCTAATGAAATAAAAATAGAGAACTAAATCGAATAGATAGGATAATAGTAATAGTATAGAGTCAACTAGGTCAACCTAGTACTACAAAATTGGGAAAATAGAGTTTAATAAGGATACATAGTCAACCAGGTCGATCTAGTATTGTAACCTGACTAGTAAAAGAGAAATAGATTCAACCAGGTTGACTTCATACTATAGGTAGGGAGAAAAATAGTTTGTAAGAGACTATGTCGAGCAAAATGATAGTGTACTAAAAATAGGGAAAAATATTGTAATGTAATTTAAATAAATAAATGAAAGAAAACACATAATCAATTGGGTCAATGAGAATGATCCAATTGAGGCACACAACACAAAACCTTGCACCAATGCTAGCCAATGCAAGTTTTTGCTATACAACATAGAATGAGCAAAGAGAAAGTGATAAACTAAAAATTAAATGCTAACTTAGTGGTCCTCCTAAATGTTATTAGATTATTATAAAGTGTTATTTTAATTTTGATAGGAAAGTTGGCTGAAAATGGGGAACTAGGAAGTAATCTATGGATGGTTTAAGGATGTTTAGGCTAAAATGGATATATGTTGGTAATGGTGTTGGATTGGTATTGGGGCCTACCCCCTCACTTCACAATCCTACAATAATAAGGGTTTTGGGTGATTTTCAAATATATATCATTAACCACATGTTTATACCTAGCCAGAAAACCAAGTTGACTTCCCCCTTAGTGATGAAATACAAGTAAGTAGGCTTTGGGTAGACAAATGTTAAATGCATTTTGAAATTATGTGATTTGGTAGTATGTGAAAGAAAGAGAAAAATAGTGAAACTAAATGGTATATTTAAAAACCACCTAATTAGACTATGTGATCTACTCTAAGCATGCAAACAACTGAAAGTGAAAGTGTGAAAAAATTATTAACATATAATTGTTAAATACCAAATTTAAGCATGATACATAGTTGGTTTAGATGATAGTGTACGAAAATATTATATAACATAGTTGAAAAGGCTGTTACTATACTACAGAAGCAATAGAATTTAAGAACTAAGTCAACCAGGTCAACCTAGTCGTTCAAATAGAAGATAGAATACAAAACTACATCAACTAGATCAACCTAGTTTGATGTATGATTATAGTTTTGAAGACTGTAAACTTTGTAAAATAAAATTTTAAGGAATAGTTGAATTGAAAGAGAGAGAAAAATAAAATAACATTGGTTGGTTGGAAGATACAAAAGATTGTAAGATTTTGTTAAAGTATTTTGAATATTTCTTTCAATTTTTACCAACTATGTTAATTGGGTTGACCTAATTTTGCAATTCCATGTTTGTTGAATCTTGTTAAGATGACTATACTATCCCGATCAACCTAGTTTGTTATCTATAATTTGATTGGAATACTAAGTCACCCTATTCAACCTAGTTTATTGTTATGGAGATGAATAAGAGACTAAGTCAACCTATTCAACATAGTGTATTTTCTAGAAGTGAATAAAAGTATTATGTCAACATATTTGATCCAATATCCTATATCTAATGAAGACATACACAAAAAAATTAAGTCATTTTGATATGATTATGTGTTAAACCTATGCATATAAGTTAGAAGTTATACCAGCCTTGTCGACCTAATATCACAAATATAGAAAAATAATAAAATGATAGAAATGAAAATCATAAAAGAAAACCTACAAGGGTTAGATTCACACTGGATTCACCAGAATTTATGCAATCAAAAATGCATCAAATTTAAAAATCAATCCGAGCTCAGAGAAGATAGATCCTACTTACACTTTTGATTGGGGATACATTAGATAATCAGGAGCATGACCAATATGGATCTTCTAGGCATGGTTAGGGGATCTCTTACCATAATAATATCATTAGGGAGGGTTCCAAAGCCTCTAGTCAAGTAAAATCATGCAATAACCCTAATTAGGTCCTATGTTTTCATGTTCACTATGTTTATAACAAGTAAAGCAAAGAATTCTAATCTAGTGATCATCAAAGCTTATGTCACAATATGGGGGTTAGTAAAAAAACAAAAATAAACATGCATAAGAGAATCTTAATTAAGTTATGTATAGGTAAGACCCTAATGTATGGAGAAGAAGAGTAATATTATTCAAAATTCATTACTTATACTAATTCTATCTACTAAAGAGAAGAACAAAGCTAGAGATACTTACCTGGAAGATGAACCCATTGAGACTCAATTTCTTCCTTGGCCAAACGTGCTTTGTAAGAGGTTTTTGTGGTTATTAAGGATCAATAAGAAAGGCCAAATCATCCAAAAATTCTCCATAAGACTAAATTCTTATCCAAGTAGAAACCTTAAGATAAGACTCCTCAAGTAGAATGGTGGAAGAGCAGATTGTAAATAAGTGCAAATGGATAATAACTCTTGATGACTCTCTAATAATGGTAGAATGAATATGTTTATATAGTGTTAAGAATAAATTAGAAATTAATGCAGAATAATTTCAAAGGATCACAATAAAAAGAAGTATGAACAGAGATACACAAAGAACAGAAATTAAAATGCACAACAAAAATATAGAATTTAATGTGAATCACCCAATGTGGGTTACATCCACTAAGAAACATTTTTTTAGATATTATTACAATCCAACAAGAGTATAATCCACTCTCAAATCAGTCTTCTCATAATTACAATGCAAAAATATTGTTTGGAGTTACACTATAAAATCTTCTAAATTCACACCCTCTACTCACATTCTCAAAACTTAGTTCACACAATGTATTACTTACAATATGCCCATCTATAATATATCAATAGGTAACCAACATGATAGTTTTACAAAACAATGGGTACCAAAACTATGGGTCAAATCAACCCATAATGGTTCCCCATTAATCATGGGTGATGACACCACACATATACAAGTATAGATAAACCAGATATCTATAATCCCAAAAAAAGGGGGTCTAGAATCCCGATGAGAATATATTAAAAATGTACAATACATTTTAATGTACAGTATTTGAAATACATTGTAATGTGAAAATAGGTTCCATAACATAACAATCTCCCACTTGGAGACTGATTTCCTCTAAGCAAGCTTCTCAACCCTTCACTATCATATGTCAAGGCCAACCAAAGCCGAATATAGCTCCAGTTTCTCCTTTGTGACCACTTTGGTCATCATGTCTACAAGATTCTGACTGGTATGAATCTTCTCTATCTTTAACTTCTCTTTCTCTAAAGTTATCCTAATGAAATGGTACCTCAACTGTATATGCTTCATCATAGAGAAAAAAGTGGAGGTCTTTGCTATATGTATAGCACTATGACTATCACTATACAACTTCCCTTCTTCTTGATTATACACCAACTCTTCAACCAACTGCTATAACCAAATCATCTCTTTACTTGCATCTATGGAAGCAACATACTTAGTGTTTGTGGTTGACAAAGCCACAAGTTTCTATAGTCATCAAATCTAGCTTACCACTATGTCACCTATAATAAATACATATCCTATCATGCTCCTCCTATTATCCAAATCTCCATCCATGTCTAAATATACATAATCAAACAAAACAGTGTCCAATCCATCATACCTTAAAATTGTCCCCATGGTCCCTCTCAAGAATCAAAGGATACTCTTCACTACCTGCCAGTGCTCTCTACCTGGATCACTCATGTACCTACTTACTGCTCCCACTGCATGGGCTATATCTAGCCTAGTGCACACCATGGCATACATCAAAATGCCAATTTCTAATGAGTAAGGTACATAGGAGATCTGGATTCATTCCTCCTCTATCTTGGGACATTGTTCTTTTGATAACTTGAAATGGCCTGCCAAAGGAGTTAAAACTAGTTTAACATCCTACATACTAAACCTCTCTAAGACCTTTTTAATGTACTCTTCCTGAGATAAATTCAGATTTCATTCCTTCCTATCCCTAGTTATTCTCATACCAAGGATCTATTTTGTTGCCCCCAAATATTTCATATCAAAAGAATTACTAAGTTGTTTATTAAGTACCTTTATTTCCTACATGTTCTTACCTACAACCAACATGTCATCCACATACAAACATAGGATAATTTAACTACCATTATAAAACTTCTTGATATATACACAGTGGTCTAAATGATGTTGGATTATTTTTAATGATCCACAGTATTTTATTTTAATGTTTTTAGTTTATTAGTTTGCTTTATTAAATAAGTTGGTAGTTCATGGGAAAAGTTATTTTTCTCTTGTAACCACCCATAAAAGCTTTTACCCTAATTTTAAAAAAATTGAATGAAAACATTATCATAGTTTTGTCTTACTTACAATATTCATGATGCAATTTATGTGTTATTCTTTCTATAATCTAGTCCATTAGTGGTATCAGAGCCACATCATGGATAATTGAAGAGGGTAGAAGTAAGTTAAGGCAATTTTGTATGGCATAGTGGTAAAATAAAATATATCATGAAATTTATTTGATAGCTATAGTTACCTAGTCCAAAAATATTATGATTAACACCCTTGGGGGTCTTCTTCTAGCTATTCTTTTGCATCTTCTTATGATGGATGGGATGACTACAAAGTTTCTTGATCCATAGTTGATGACTATATATTCTAAGATAGTAACTCACCCATCTTGTGTGAGTTGCTAGGCTCAAGATTTGGACTTGATGTAGTAGAATTTTTTGGCTTGTGTACTTTGCTTTCATAGATGTAGTGTTTCTATGATCTTTGATGTGGAGCATTTCAATGATTTTTACTTGGTTTATTTGTTGCATAGCTTCTCACCTCTTGACTAATAGGGGGATAATATATTGCATATTATTTTTTTGATCAATCATTAGTGATGTGTGGTATGAGTCAACATTGTGTTGTTATCATTATTGGTGCTAAGCAAAGGCCTATGGGAGATGTTAGTGATTGTTAGGCATTAGTTGAGATATTCCATACACAGTATAAAGGGTAGTCACTTGTTGGATGGATTCTATGTGAGGATCGATGTAGTTGGCTAGTGTGTGATCATGTTCTACTATAGTGCAGGGATGATCAAGGAGTGGATCAGTTCAAGATGCACAGTATACCAATTGCATTTGCATTAGAGTCTACTTGGATGACTCACAATCATTGCTCCAATCTTTTTATACCCCTTTGGATCAAGGGGGAGTTTTTTGGATTATTTTTAATGATCTAAAGTATTTTATTTTAATGTTTTTAGTTTATTAGTTTTCTTTATTAAATAATTTGGTAGTTTACAAGAAAAGTTAGTTTTCTCCCATAACCACCGGTAAAAGCTTTTATAAAGTTTTTAACCTGGCTTTAAAAAAATTGAATAAATACATTATCATAGTTTTGTTTTACTTACAATATTCATGATGTAATTTCTATGGTATTCTTACTATAATATGGGCCATCAAATGACACTTGGAGTATTCCTATTTCATCATAAAACTATCAAATTTCATGTACCACTACCGTGGATCTTATTTTAGACCATACAAGCTCTTATTCAGTTTACACACCATGTTATTTTTCCTTGTGACCTCATATCCCTATGGCTTCTCCATGTATAAGTCCTCTCTAAATCACCATAAAGGAATGTAGTATTCACATATAGCTACTCTAATTATGAGTCTTCCACTACCACTATCCCAATAATAGTCATAATAGAAGTCATCTTAACCACTAGAGAAAAAATATCATCAAAATCAATTCCCTTTTTATATGCAAACCCTTTTCCACCAACCAAGCCTTGTACCTTTTCTTGCCTCCATCATCTTCTTTAATTATTTACACCCACTTTTTATTTAATTCTCTCTCACCTTCAAGTGGGTTTACCAAATCCCAAGTCTAATTTTCCATGAGAGATTGGTGTTCCTCATCCATTGCTTGTTCCCACTTCTTTCTAACATCTACATGAATTGCTTCTTCAAATCACTATGGCTCTCCATTATCAGTGATTAATAAATAATTAAGAGATGGATAAAAAATTTCAAGTTCCCTTCATACCCTAAAGATCTTCTCACCTCAAGAGTTTGGGATTCCTATGGATTGGGTGCCTGAACTAGTTGTTTGGACACTTTACCATCTGTAAAGTCCTCCAACACTATGTACTCTTTTCTAAAGTCCTCTCTTTGATATTGAAACTATTATTTATACATGACTTTTTCATTAAATACCACATCTCGAGACCAAAATATTTTCTTTTCCTTAAGACTCCAAATCTAGAAACCAAATTCATCCTCACCATAACCAATAAAAGTGCATTTTTTAGACTTGGCCTCTAACTTGGTCCTATCATCTTTATTAATATGAAAAAAAAAAATCACAACTAAGTACTATAATAAAGGACTAATCAACCTTCTTACTATACCAAGCTTCCTCAGGCATGCCTCCATCCAAGGAAGATGAAGGTCTTATATTGATCAGATATACAGTTGTGTTTACTACTTCTATCCAAAATTGAAGGGGCAATCCTACATGTAACCTCATGATCTTAACACACTCCATGATAGTCTTATTCATCCTTTCTGACACTCCATTATGCTATGGAGTTCTTAGAATTGTCCTTTGTTTATGAATTCCATTCCTAGAATACTAATCAAAAAATTCATTACTAAAATATTTCTCACCATTATCTGACCTATGACATTTTAACTTGAAACATGATTCATTATCAACCAAGGAGTTTCATCTTTTAAATGTATCAAACACATCATATTTTATCCTAATTCCATACACCCAAAATTTCATAGTTGCATCATCAATACAAGTGACATAATAAGATGAACCACCAATAGAAGATACTTGAGCTAGCCCCCATACATCTGAATGAACTAGCTCTAACTTATTTTCCTTCCTCATAGGTCCAACCTTGAGAAACATTACCCTTTTCTATTTTCTATACACATAGTCTTCACAAAAATGTAAATCAAATTTTTTCAATCTAGGCAACCTATCTTTCAAAATTTACATGCCCTTTTGGCTCATATGATTGAGCCTATTATGCCACAAAGTTTCATCTACATCTATAGTAACTAAATTACAATAGTCAACACTACTTGATAAATACAAGGTACCAACCTTCTTACCTCTTGCTATCATAAGATCACCCTTGGTCACCTTCCAATAATGTGCTATAAAAGTCACCATATAACCTTTACTACCCAACTAGCCCACAAATACCAAATTTCATCTTAACTTGGACACATGACTGACATCCTTCAATAGCCAAGTGTTCCTATTCTACATCTTAACCCAAACAAATATTTTTCCTACTATAATTCAAGGCTCATCATCACCAATTAAACATGTCCAAAATCCCCTTGAACATAATTAATAAATTAATGCTTATATGGTGTACCATGAAAATAAACTCTTAAATCTAAAACCCAAGACTCAATAATATTATCTATGGAGAGAATTAATGCATCTTGACAAACATTACCTATTTCCACATTCACCTCCTTGGTGTCTTCCTAATTTTTATTCTTTTTTTGAAGAACCCAACAATCCTTCTTCATATGCCCAATCTTTCCACAGTGTCAGCATACCATCCTACTCTTTGATTTTGACCTTCTTTGACCATTTGACTTTCCACACTTTTCTTTTCCTCTATACTTTTGTCTCCCTCTACTCACCACCACCAATTCATCACTTGAAGTAGAAGTTTCCCTAGATATTTTCCATCACATTTTCTTACCAAGGATTACTCCTATGACATCCACAAACTTAAACTTGGCATTATTAGAGATTGACTTGCTCACAACCATTACTAGGCTATTCCGACTCTCTGATAAGGAACACAAAATAAGTAGAGCCCTGACTTCATCATCAAATTCAAATTTTATAGAGTTCAACATACTCACAATCATATTAAATTCATTTAAATGATCAGCAACTGAACCATTTTCAGACATCTTCATATTAAATAACTTTTTCATTAAAATTATTTTATTAGAATAAGAGGGTTTCTCAAATAACTTCCTTAACACATTCATGAGACTTTTCATGGTCTTCTCTTATGATATAATAAATGTGACCAAAGATGAAAGGCATAACCAGATAGACTTTCCTATTAAGTAGCTCTCAAGCCTCATCTATTGTACCCATTGATTGCTTTAATTTTCCTCCTATTGGAGCATGGAGGTCCTTTTGATAGAGTTAATCCTCTATAGACATCTTCCAAAGACTAAATTTATGCCTGTTGAACTTTTCAATATTTAATCTGCTATCATTAGCCATAGCTCCCACTTAAACTAATAACCCTTCTTACAATTTAACACTTCAAAAATAACAACTTGAAGCTCTGATACAATTTGTTAGGAATAAATTAGAAATTAATGTGAAACAATTATATAGATTCATAATAACAAGAACTATGAACAAAGACACTTAAAGACCAAAAATTTAAAATGCATAACAAGAAGATAGGATTTAACGTGGTACACCTAATATGGGCTACATCTACCAAGAAATACTTGCTTAGATATTATTACAAGCTAAAAAGAGTAAAATCTACTCTCAAATCAATCTTCTCACAATTACAATGCATAAATATTGTTTGGAGTTGCATTCTATAAACTGTCCTAAATTCATACTTTAATTCACACACTCTATTCACCTTCTCAAAACTTAGTTCATACAATGTATTACCTATAGTATGTCCATCTATAATACATCAATACGTAGCCAACATAGTGGTTTTACAAAATAATGGGTACCAAAACCATGGGCCAAGTCAACCCATAATAGTTCCCAATTAATCATGGGTGATGGCACCACACATATATAAGTATAGATAAAACCACATATCTATGCTCCCCTAAAAAGGGAGTTCAGAACCCTAGTGAGAATACATTAATATTGTATAGTACATTTTGATGTATAGTATTTGAAATAAATTGTAATGTGGAAATAGGCTCCACAACATAACATATAGGTTGATCTAACCCTAAACTTTTACAAAAAATTTAGTTGACAAAGTTGACCTAGTCAACCTAGTATCATTATTGACAAAAACTCACTAGGTCATGGGCTAGGTCAGCTAAGAGCCTAACTAGACCCTAAATGAGTTTCACCAATAAGATTACAAGTTTGACCTAGTCTACCTAGTCATGTAAACTATCAAAAGGGGTTTTAGGTTAGGAAAAGGTGTACATAAAGTGGTAAAAGATTGGAGGAGTGTGAAAAATAAGAGTAATAGCTTAAGGGAATGGTTTTAGGAGCTAGTTGGATTATTAATAAGTGGCAATAAAGGATAACAATCTTGTGAAGCACCAATAGTCTACCTACCCCTTTCCTAGTGCACCCCTTAGGGTATCCACTCAGAGAGATTGAGACTCGATGGGTTCCTACAAGATAGAAAGCATCAGTATTTGATAAAATTTAAAAATATTATGTATACACCATGTTTCTCAGATACTTCAAATCCTAATGAGCTTATTCATTAGCTCGTAAGATTTTAGGGTTATTTTTAATTTGATAAAATTTAAAATATGTAACATGTGAATATGGTGTAGACTAAGTTGAAAGTTCATGCATCACTTTGGTGGAAGGAAGTGTATAAATAGATTTTAAGAATAAGAAAGGAGAAGATAACCTTGTGGGACAAAATGGTTGTGAACATGAAGGGTAAATTATTTCCTAGAGATTTACAAATAGATTAGTTTAAAATATTACAAAATCTAATCAAAAAGAGCTCAGTGTCAAGGATAACATGAAGTAAATTTATAACATCACTATCACATCTAGTCATAGTGAGGATGACCAATAAAAGGTCACAATATACTTGAATGGATTGAGATTCCACATCTAAGAGGACTTGAGCATAAACCAGATCCAAATTGTGGAGGAAGCTTATTATTTTACATTGAAGACTAAGTATAATGAAGATTTTTATGTGGAGGAGGAAGATGTAGCACTTGAATAAACTAACAAAAATAAGGGTATAACAGTGTTGCATTTAATCAAGCCCACACACAAGATAAATAGATATATGCAATTGAGATCAATAAAACACATAATAAGATGCATTCTTACATGTCTTGAGGGTTCAAGGGATTTAGAAAATGAAGGGGAAAAATATTCCAAGGAAAATATTTTATATGTGGAGAGTCTAGATGTAGAGCATATGAATATCTGTAGATGTAAAGTGAGAGTAGTAGATGATCCAAAGTTGGTGTGTATGTCATGCATAAAGATGGGATTTGGTTGGGTTGAAATAATATTCTAAATAACCAAAACACAAAAAAATCTAATGATGAAGATGTTTTTACAAAGGCTGCCAATAGAGGATAATGAACTAATGTAAAGGAAGAGTATCTTCTAAAAAATCTATAAGTCAGGGGAAAATGTTGAAATGTGATTGTGGATAGTTTTATCTCATGTGAGATGTTAGAGAAGTTGGTTTGAATAATATAGTGCACCTAAAATATTACAATGTGTCATCATTGGAAATGGACCTTCAAATTTGGTGAATGATAAATGCCTTATGAAGTTTCAGATAGGGCATACCAAAATTAAGTTTGGTTTGATGTGATTCCAATGGATGTGTGTCATGTACTCTTTGGGATACCTTGGAAGTTGTATAGGAAAGTTATGCATGACATAAGAATGAATATGTATCACTTGGAGTAAGATGGAAATAAGTTCACATTAAGTTTGTTGAAGGAAAAGGAAGAAGAAGGGTGAAAAACAAATTGTATATACATTTTTATGGTTTCAAGAAAGGACTTATTAAGGAAGGCAAAAAAATAATAAAGTGTGATATGTGCTCATACCAAAACTATCCAATAAGAATGTGTAGGCATAAATGAAGAGAAAGAGTCACTTTCATGTGAAGTGGGGGAACTATTAAATGAGTTCAAATATATTATTTTGAGTTATCTCCTTGAGGTATTACTACCAATGTGAATTGATAGTCATCATATGGATATGTTACATGGGTTAACTTTTCCAAACAAATCCACTTATATGTCTAAGAAGAAATATTATGTGCAAAGGTAGGTGTGTTAGATGTTGGATAGAGGTCTGATTAGTGGATTTTTAAACCCATATGTTGTACCTATAGTATTGGTACAAAAATAAATATGAGAGTGGAACATGTGCATAGACTCAAGATCCATAAAAATTATAATGATAAAGTATATATTTCCATTTATGTATGTGGATGACTTGATGGATTGCCTAAGTGAAGTATAATATTTCTTGAAGATAGGAAATAAAAGTGGGTATCACTCAATCAAGATGAAAAAAGGTGGTGAATGGAAAACTACATTCAAATTTAAGGAATGGGTGTATGAATGGATAGTCATGCCATTCAGGCTGAAAAAAATTCCAACAAAATTCATGAGGATTATGAAAGAAGTGTTAAAGCCATTTCTAGGAAAGTGTGTTGTTTTACACCTAAAATATATTTTGATATTCAACAAGACTGAGGAGGAACAAATAGCACATATTTTTAATGTTTTGTATATGTTACAAGAATAAATATTGATGATAAATTTAAATAATTTTAGATTTATGAAAAAGGAGCTCATGTACTTTGGCTTTGAGATTTCCAATAAGGATTGAAGATAGACTAAGAGAAATTGCATGCCATCACTGAGTGGCCATCACCAAAGTGTATGTTTGAAGCAATAATTTTTTATATCTTAAAAATATTCTCTATGAAGTTTATTAATAAATTTAGTGGGACATGTGTAATGATCAAAAGGTGTTGAGAAGAGATCGCAAGGAATTTTATAGACAGTGGAAGCTAAACACATTTTTCAAGAGTTGAAGAGGAAGATGACTAAGCAACCTATATTGGTGATGCTATATTTCAATAAGACATTCCATGTGGATTGTGACACTAGTGGCACAATCATTGGAGTAGTGTTGAGTTAAGAGGGTAGGCCTATAGCTTACTTTAGTGAGAATCTAAATGGTGTGAAGAAGAAATATTCAATCTATGATGATTAATTTTATGTCATTGTAGAAGTGCTCAAGAAGTTAAGGCATTATTTGTTGATAAATTATTTTTTATTGTAAATGGATCATCAGGAATTATGATTATCAACAACTAAAGGAATTTAAATTAGTGACACATGAATTGGGTCAATTTCTTATAATGTTATTTATTTGTGTTGAAGCACAAAAGTGGAAAATTATACAAGATTGTTGACATGTTAAGCAGGAGAGTTATCATGTTAAATGAGATGTAATTGAAGGTCATGAGATTTGATTCCATAAATCAGTTATATGAATAATATGAAAATTTTAGTGATTCTTAGAGAACATGCAAAAACCAATGACCATGGACAAGACACCTTGATTGAATTACTTTGTGAAAAAAAAGAATGATATTCAAGGAGTGAATTTTGCATATCAAAGGGATCAATGCATGATAAATTAATAAAGGATAATCATAGTGGATTTTTTGTTTGAATTTTGAAGCTAAAATACTTTAGCATAGTTGGTAGAAGGGTATTATTATCCAAATATAGGCATAAATGTGTAGGACTCATGTAAATATGCAAAAAAATATAGTTGGTAAAGGGAAGGAGTCAAAACATAGGGTTGTATCAACCACTGCCTATTCTAAAGAAACTTAAGGATGAAATTAGAATGGTTTTCATGTTGGGATTCCAAAAATAACATAAGAGGAATGATTCCATATTTGTAGTTGTGGACATAATTTTAAAAATGGTATATTGTATTGCATGTAAAAAGACAAGTGGTGAAGCTTCATGGTTTTACACTCACCATAGTGTCAAATAAATATACTATGGTATATTTATATATTTTTATTCATAAAATTGGTGAGGATACATGGCATATCATGAACTATAGTGACAAACAAAGATACTAAGTTTGTAGACCATTTTTAATGCAAATTATGGAAGAAGTTGGAATGAAGTTAAATTTTAGTTTCATGTACTAGCTACATAATGATGGAAAAACAAACATGGTAAACTAAAGCCTTGGAAATTTGTTAAGATTTTTAGTTGGAGATAAACAAAATTAATGGGACATGGTGTTATAATAATTATAATTTTCATACAATAAGTTAGTGAACATGATTATTGAGATAACACCTTTTTAGATTATGTGTGCAATAAGTCCAGGTGGAATTACAAAGCTAAAGGGTGTCAAAAGGGTACATGGTAAAAGTGCATAATAAAAAGAGAAATTAGAAAGAGTAGTCTACAATAAAAATAATGCATGTATGAGAGTCGCATAAATAAGGGATTTAATGTGGGAGATCTTGTGTTGGCACAGCTATGCAAGGAGAAATTTCCATGAGAAACATATGAGAAATTGAATTAGAAGAAGATAGATCCATGTAAAATTTTGGCCAAATTTATAAAAATTCGTATGAAACTAAGTTTCCTTAAGGCATTGACATATATTCCATATTTAATGTGATTTATTTCTATGACTACCATGAAGGTAAAAATGATGATGGGGAGGAGGAATCAAAATCTCAAGTACCTAAGTGGAGAGTGCAACTATCAAATAAGGGGAAGAAATATATAAAGGAAAATTTTGACTCTAAGGTTGTCAAGAAAACATTTGGGTATGAATATAATAAATTTTGAATGAAGTGGAGGAATCACACACCAGAATACTCAACATTATTGGATGTTTCATAGATTATTTGTTTAGAATATACTCTGTAATATTTAAACTTGTGAGTGTGACCTCACATTTTTAGTTACTCTGGGAGTCTAATGCATGAACATCCTTGGTGAAGATAAATATTGCATCAATGAAGCAAAATTTTGTGAATAAATTTCAAACTGGTGCAAGTGCATAACTGTTTTTTCAAGTGAAGAAGTCAGCACATAAAAATGAAGGAAAATTTTGGTTGTGGGAAATTTGGATGGATTTAAATAAAAACAAGTTCATTTTTTCATATTTTTGGTTTATGTGAGTCATGGGGAAGGAAAACTAGTGCCCATGCATTAAAACATTTGGGCACAAGGTAAAACACACATGGATACTTGGTGAAATAATATCTACACAACATGACATAGATGAAATTTTCTCTCAAAAACATAGTGGAGTCATGCATAATAAATTGGGTATTTATGTGCATAGGCATTTAATTATGGATATAAAATAATTACATAGGGTAAAATTTCAAAATTCAAATATATTGGTTCATCTTAGAATATGTTGACTCCAAAATTATTGGAACAGATATTTGAATCCAATATTCTTAGATATAGATTCTAAGGGCATGTTTTGTTCATCCATGTTTGTGTGGGAGGGAAGAAACCTTTGGGGACATGTGTTGGATCATGAGAGATTAATTGAATCATTATTTACATGTAACACTTAGGAGGATCATATATAATAATGTGTAATACCTATCATTAGCATGCTCTAGACCTTGGAGGAGATTATGTAAACTGAAGTAAGAGCAAATGCCATTGTATCCAAGCATGTATGTATGTATATCTAAGATACTCCATTATTTTAAAGAGTGATAATCTTGTACATTGCATCTTGAGACCCAAACATAGCCTATAGCTCATGATTTGGAAGAAACTTATATAGTATGTTATATTTATATATAATTAGATCTTTGTGTTTTATAATTTTGTGCGGGTTTGTGTTTAACTAGCTAATGGGTTAGCACTTTCCTTCATTATAAAACCCATCCATGTGAATACCCCCATAAATGGTAGAAAACTTTAGGTTGAAAAAATTAGTGCATACAAACCCACATAAATTTTATTATTTACGTAAAGGTCATCAAGTGTAGGTTAATGAGCAATGTATGGTTAGTTTTTATAATGGTTCATATAAGAATGATGTATTGTGTAATATTATGCCCATGGGTATATTTCATGTGTTGTCGGGAAAACCATGTTAGTTTAATAGGATATTCACGTATCATGGTAGATGAAACAAACACACATTTTTTTAAGGATGGTAAGAGGCTTACATTGATCCCATTGATAGAAATAAGAGAGTCCATGTGGACAATAGTTATAATTTTTTTTTTGGTTTAATATAAAGAATATATAAATGAGACAAAGGAGAGGCATTTTTTTTCTTTCAACCCAAACCAAATGCAATCTATGATTGTGAACAAGGTGTGTGACATTCCTTTTGAATTTCATAATTTTTTAGAAGAGTATGTTGATATATTGTCAAAATATTTATTGGGTGGAATAATACCTATGAGAATAATTAGTCATCACTGTTAGGGTGTGGAGCTAAAAGCTTCACCAAGGAGCATACTTAAACAGGTTCAGGTCTACACAGACGCCGGCGTCGGTCAGGAGCGACCGACGTCGGTGATATGGTCGACCGGCGACGGTCACAGGCGAACAGGCAGGAACCGACGTCGGTTACCTGCGTGTCCAGAAATCTATTTTCGTGGACAGACAGCGAGTGTTTGCATGATAAGTTTGAGTCGTGGACTCAACCTTGCGTCTCTATTGTTAGCAATACTATTTTTAGAGCCCTTGTTCAAGAGGCTTAACTGTTTGTTGTAAGAGCATGCTCAAGTTTCCCTATTTCTATATGTAGGAAGATCTTCTTAGCTTAGAATTAGTAAGAATGTGTGTAGAACTGTAAGAGTAGAACATTGTGAATGTTTGAAGGACAGTATAGAGTTGCATCAATCCAGGTTGTTGGATTTGAATGTACTTGAGAGTGAGCTCTTGAGGAATAGAGATCTAGTGAGAGATCTTGTGTGCATCTGAGAGAGGTGTGGAAGAACGAAGCTTCTTCATAGTTGTATTCCTATTGTAAAGAGTTTCAATACAAGTTTTTAGGGTGTTTTCTTGTATATCTTGTTCTGTGCTATTATCATTTCAGTTACTTATCTATCTGATTTATTTCTGCGTTCATTGCTTTCACAAGTGTAATCTATTGTTGGTTTGATCCCCCAACAAGTGGTATCAGAGCCTTGGTTACAGGTTACAGGTTACAGATTACAGGTTGCTCACAGGTGTTTCTGTAGGAATTTCTGTTTGAGTGGGAGAAGCAATGGTAGAAAAAAGTAAGCTAAGAATGGAAAAGTTTAATGGCAAGAACTACCAACATTGGAGAATGCAGATAGAGGACTATCTGTATCAGAAGGATCTCTACTTACCGTTAGGTGGGATAGCAAAGAAGCCCAAGGACATGGAGGATGAAGAATGGGAAGTTCTTGACAGAAAGGCTCTTGGGTCTATAAGACTGAGTCTGGCCTCCACTGTGATATGTAATTTGTCACAGGCAAAAACTACGGTAGAGTTGATGACCACGTTAGCAAATATGTATGAAAAACCCTCAGCTTCAAATAAGGTATATCTTATGAAGCAATTATTTAATTTGCATATGAATGAAGGTGGATCTGTTTCTACTCATCTGAATGATTTCAATGGAATTGTTAATCAGTTAAGTTCTGTCAATATTGTATTTGAAGATGAAATAAAAGCTCTTTTTGATATTATGTTCTTTGCCCGAAAGCTGGCATGGCTTAGTAATGGCAGTTTCTAATACTGCCTCTGCATCGAATATTTTGAAAGTAGAGGATGTGGTTAGTGTTATCTTGAATGAGGAAATACGCAGGAAAAGCACAGAAGAGACATCTGGGAACGCTTTAAATTTTGAGAGCAGGGGAGGCAAAAAGAAAAGAGCAAGAGGAGATCAAGATCTAAGTCTAAGGTGAGAGGAAGATCCAAATCCAGGAATGGCAGGAAGCCACAATGCTGGAACTGTGGAAAGATGGGGGCACATAAGCAGAGATTGTTGTCAAAGCCCAAGGAGGACAACCAACACGAAGGAAAGGAAGAAGCCAAGGTTGCAGGTATTGCACAGGATGCTTTAATTTTCTCTTTGCATAATAACATAGAATCTTGGGTATTAGATTCTGGTGCATCTTTCCATGCTACCCCTAACAGAGAGTATTTCAGTGACTATATCCATGGAGATTTTGGAATAGTATACTTAGGGGATGATGAGCCTTGTAAGATTATTGGCAAAGGTAAAGTGCAGCTGAAGATGCAGAATGGCAACACATGGGTGTTGAGAGAAGTGATGCATGTTCCTAGTTTAAAGAGAAATTTGATTTCTGCAGGTAAGCTAGGTGATGAGGGTTGTACAGTAACTCTCACAGCAGATTCTTGGAAGGTGACCAAGGGGTGCACTAGTTATGGCCAGAGGTAAGAGAGAAGGTACTCTCTACTTGTGTAATTGTGTTACTAACAAATCTCCTTCAGTTTTATCTACTTTTGAGCTAACTTCTCCTTAAGCTCAGAGATATCCTGCATGTGAGACCCTGCAACCAGCATGTCATCTACATACAACAATAGAATAATATATCTACCATTATCAAATCTCTTGAAATATTCACAATGGTCTGATTGACACCTACTGTAGCCATGCTCAGTCATAAACCTGTCAAATAGCTCTGCCCAGATTGATCCAGCTTCCTTATCTGATCACTGTACATCACTCTTTCATTGAAAACAACATCACGGCTCCTGATTACCTTGTTAGTTCCTAGATTCCAAAATTTGAAACCAAAATCATCTGAGCCATAGCCTATAAACGTGCACCTCATAGACTTGAAATTTGACAGGTTTATGACTGAGCATGGCTACAGTAGGTGTCAATCAGACCATTGTGTATATTTCAAGAGATTTGATAACGGTAGATATATTATTTCTATTGTTGTATGTAGATGACATGCTGGTTGCAGGGTCTCACATGCAGGATATCTCTGAGCTAAGGAGAAGTTAGCTCAAACGTTTGCTATGAAGGATTTGGGAGCAGCGAAGAAGATCCTTGGCATGAGCATTAGGAGAGACAGGAAAAATCACAGGTTGATATTGTCTCAAGAAGATTATGTGAACAAGGTGTTGGAGAGGTTTAATATGCAGGATGCAAAACTGGTAAGTACACCTATGGCTGGACATTTTAAGTTAAGTAAAGAACAATGTCCCCAATTCACATGATGAGGTAGAGTACATGAGTAAGGTTCCATATTCTTCCGCAGTAGGGAGTTTGATGTATGCAATGGTGTGTACTAGACCAGATATTACCCAAGCAGTGGGAGTAGTAAGCAAGTATATGGCCAATCCAGGTAAGGAACATTGGAAAGCGGTTCAATGGATCCTTAGATATCTGAGAGGAACCAGCAGCAAGCACCTATGCTATGGAGGTTCAGATACTTCTCTACATGGCTATGTAGATTCAGATATGGCAGGGGATTTGGATGGCAGGAGGAGCACCACAGGTTATGTTTTTACTGTAG